>OX383898.1:18164559-19364559 GCA_947532125.1 Saturnia pavonia | reverse complement strand
TAAATATTAAATTGTCTTTTTTATCTCCTTATGTGTATGTTTATAAAAGTATATTTTATATTATCTTCTCGAATTTTCTTCATAGGCGATTTTAAGTATTCTTTTTTTAGGTTTCGAAGTCAACAAGGAACCCTTATAGTTTCGCTATGTCCGTCTGTCTGTCCGCGGCTTAGCTTAAAGATTCTTAGTAATAGAATCCTGTTGTAATTTGGTATGGGTATACATAATAATCAAGACGACAAAGTGGTAAAACAAAATCTTGAAATAAAATTGTTTAACTCCCCTACACGTAAAGTGTTTTTTTCTCGTATATCCCATCGTATAGTGTGTCGTTGGATAGATCTGTCAAAAATGTATATTGTGACGGGCAACAACGGAACCCTATACTGCGCGTGGCCGGACACACACTTGGTAATTTTTCATTTATTTAAAGGCTCGTTTTGCTCATTTACCAGTATTAAACTAAGAATTTCATTATTTAACGGAACGTTTTTATTGTATCTTTATAGTCACGTTCGTAAATTGTATTTAATTGATTTTTCAATTTTAATAATGGCGCCTAACTATTTGTATATAACGTGTAATTGTGTAATCGTATTAATAATGATTTGTCTTTTGTCACGTTTTTAGAAAAATAATATGGTTGCGTTGATAACGACTTTCTAGGGTGGTTATGATGTAACTCAAAATTTATGTTATGTGCTTAATAATACAAATTGTTTTATTAAATTCAATCAAAATCAAATTTACTTTAATTAATTTAGGCCCGTAGAAGGCATTAATGAAAGTTAAAACACTAGTTACCACACCGGTTCGATAAACATCCCAGTTCTCGAGAGGACCCGACATGAAACACGATCGGTTTTTATATATTTTTAACTGTTTTGTTAATTTAGTTATTTGGTTAATTTAGTTGTTTGGTAATTTAAATGTTTTGTTATTTTAGGGGATGAACAGAAAGGGAGGCATTTTCAGACATCACTATCATTCACGTAATGATGACAGTATAATCGGCGAGACCTGGTCCTTGAACTAATTGTCCGGCAAATCGGTACTGTGCTTAGGGATCTTACTAACATCTGACAATAACATTAACCGAGTTTGATAAAACTTTTATTTCTCCTACTAAATCTATAAAAAGGGTGATTCATTTGTATTTATTTTGAGTATTAAAATTATGGGAGTCTTTATATAATCTTGCTTCTCTAAGTTTTTGCGAACATGTGTTAAATAGTCAAGGATGGTATTGATTTTGTACAGCCGACTATGCGACTTTAATATTATCTCAATTTAAACTTTTAAGTAATTGTATACTATCCTATCCACGCAATACGTATGGATGATATTTTTACTTTGGCTTTTGGAAATTTCATACGGAAGATAAAGGCACCGATGAGTGCGATTCAGCTGACTAAACAGTCACTGCTTAGTTCAACCTCGACAAACAATTAAGGCGAAGGATGCAATCCTTTTAAGGCGGTATCCTAATACCGTCGAGTCTTGGCGCCTCCTAGAACTATTCATTAGTTGCTTGAATGAAATTAATAAGCTACGTTTTATCAATGAATCAATAATTATTAACCTTTGATAAAATTTGAATGAAATGTTGTTCCATAGTGTTGAATGGTTGAATTTGAATCAGGACGTTTCCATGATGGGAACTGTCAAAGGACAATATTGACTATCGACAGTTACTGTCGTCGTGAAAGACTACGCATTACATTAAGCACTGTCTAATCCAGAAACGCGATACGCAGATGTTTTTATATTACAACTAGTTTTTTTTCTCTAATGTGTATAGCCATTAAATACAAATTAATTGTTTAGATCAATGACTTGTATGTATGTAAACTCACAGCTTTGAATAAATACTCTATTACAAATTCGATGGACCTACCGGCCTACCCGAACCGCGGACTACGGGAGCAATGGATGTCATAATGAGTTTTGACGGAACTACTCACACTAACAAAATCCTACAAAAGAATAAGCGAGATAGATATACTAAGATATCTCAATGTAAATAAAACGTTTATTTTATTATATCAAATTAAAAGGAATGTGTTAGTATTTTCTTGATTCTGGTGTTACATTGTTATAAGTTATAACATAAAGAACCTTTCTGATCACGTTCGTAGCAGTGTGATTGTTTAAAATTAACATTCGTCTGCTAATTATTGACCTTTTCTATATACATACGTCACTGATTTTGACATTCAGTTTATTTTAAAACTTTGTAACAGTAATTATACTATCTTTCATAAAAAAATATATACTTATTAATATAAAGTATAAGTATAAATAATAAAATACCAACATTCAGAATTCATTACCACACTAATCAGGGTAAAAATATTATTGTTTAACTGTAATCATAAGACAATAATTATACAATTAAATTAACTATCTAAATGTAGCGAATCACTTTTTTTTATTTCTGCAAATGATTTTACTAAAAAGGTTTGCGATCGTGTCACAGTCGTCGGTCGATCGCGCTTCGTGTGACAACTGCATTTATACTAATCTACCAAACGAAAATCCTCTTTATCCCCTGCGGATAGAGTTTCTCTCAGCCGCATATTGCAAACGGTGTTGCAAAGTTACAAATGCGGCCGAGGATTGAATACCAGTAGTTATTGTTAAAGGCTTAGTTCAGTGTTGAACAGCAAACGAATGTGGTGTTTAACGTAACTAGGGCGGACGCCTTGAGAGCCGCATTTACATGAGATGGCCTCGCGAGGTCGCTGATCTTTCGGCCTTAGTTCGCAGCATTGCACGCCAACTGCAGTTTCCTTCCTCGCCACTATCTATGTTCCCAGTTCTTTTTATAACATTGTTATATTTAGCTAATTAGCTTTATTATTAAATAAATTGATTTGAATAAGTTAATGTGGAGTAAATTCGAAAATACATCTACGATTTTTGCAGAAAGCTTGTAGTACTTTCTGCAGCGCTAAGGATAAGTATAATAACTGCTATTTTTTTGTCCAAATCGACTAGTGAATTTGGGATCGAGGATCTCCCCATTACATTTACCTATATTTGTCTATCTATTTAATAAAATTCTGAAGACTCATACAGGCAACGTACAGCTTAAGTCGATGGGTCTACAAACAAAGTTTTGGATACCAGTTCTTTATATATAACGCAGGTTAAGTACTAGGATTATTGAAAATAAACCACCAAAGGGGCTTAAAAATAGGCTGATTCCTGAGGTCTTATAATAAAATATTTTTTGTAAGGACTAACTGCGCCCGTAGCTCAGCACGCGTTAACTACACAATTATATGATATAATTATGTATATATAGCTAAACATTTATTTTATTTACAAATCACTAACATGAATTATTTATGACGACGTAATTATTTATTTATTTTAATATAGATTAACGATCTACGGGTTAATAGTCCATGTAAACAAAACGTAAACATTTGTGTTACCATGAAATGCATCATTCTGACTTCAACATAAAATTTAGGTACACAATATTATCGTACTATTACAAAAAATATTGTTCCAGGTTAGGCAGTGCAGTGACATTTTTTATCCGATTTAAATTGACATTATTATTACTTGTTCCATATGTTAGCTAATGTAACAAAATGTGTACTAAAACCTGGTTACAAAAACCTATTTCCAAACTGATAAATAAATAATCGTGTAAATTAGATATTTGTTTTTCGAGTTATAAATGTGTGTACGTATAGTAGTAGGTCCTACATTCTGTTTTGAGTTTCATATTTTATCTGCGTTTTTTTAAAATCATATTACTTGCGGTTATTGTATTTTTAGTTACCCCAGCCAGATTTTTTATGAAAATTAAACATCAGTGTGAATTGCTTGGATAACAACCCATATACATATCAGGAAAAGCTAAAGAAGTTAACTAGCTGCGGCTTATCGCATTCTATATCATACAATGCAATGATGGCTGAGTGGTAGCGTGTATGACTTCGCGTCGATTGACGTGAGTTCGAATCTCTGCAATGAGCCTGAGCTTTCGGTGAAGGAAAACATCGTGAGGAAACCATAGCATGGTGGTAGGTGTTTTTCTAATGCCCGCCTGGCTAGCTACCACCCACATTTTTAAAATCTGTCGCTAAACACCAACAGGTGTGTTCCGGCAGCTGTACTTGAGAGCCAGTCTTCCACAAGGTTTAGCGTGTTACCATCTTGGGCCACATCGTCTCTTAACATCAGGTGAGATTGTGGCCACTACGCCAGACCTATAATGAAAATGCAAGCAGTCATCTTGAAACATTGGCCATTGTTCTTTTATTACGAGTATATAGTATTAATTGATATATATGATATATTATTAAAATAGTCGTGTTACTTATAGTAAAAAGAAAAAAATATTTTCCACGTTGTCAGAGAAACTTTTAGAACATCAAATAAGTTTAAAAAAATGATGATTGATGAAAGGCGCTGGCTGTTTGGCGTCAATAGATACCTTGACCTACTCACAGCAAGCGAAAAAACCCTGCGGGCGACATAATATTCGTTGTCATGGATATCGCAACAGACGCTTGATTCCTAATTATCAAATCCTAAGTCGAAAAATGATTAAGCAATGATGATTATTCATTTGACCCTCTGCCATGGAATTATGCAGCAAAGTTATTTCCGAATTTTTATATGAATTTAATTTCGAGTTAATTTATAATAATCGGTTGACGATAAATGAAAACTTCCTGAGGAAATCTAAATAGTTGAGAAATGTTCCCTCAGTACTGGTTTGTTGACAAATACAAAACTATTGGTATAGACTACTTAGCGTTTGAAATCGCTAATACGTCGTGAGATGGAGTGGTGATGAAACTGGTGTTTTCCTTCGGGATCCAATAGTTATATTAACTCTGTTTATTTGCTAACAGGTATACAGCCGATCTAAATTTACCACGCGTCTTGATACATTGATGTGCACTAAAAAAGTCAAGAATTCTTCAGGAGTATTAAGCTTGGCAATGTAATAAATTTTTTCCTTTCCAATATTAAGGATATTTAAAAAAAATAGTTTTTAAAGTGTTCCTAATGAGAATGGAAAATGTGTAATTAATTAAAGTTACAAATATATATAAACGCACAAGTTTATGTATGTCGTTGATTTTGAGAAATGGGTATAAATGATAGGAAACGGAGAAGGCTGTTTAATATTTTTATGCATTTTTAAGGTGCATAAGACCACAATTTCATCTGATGTGTTAAGAGATGATAGCACGTTAAACCTAGTGAGAGAACTGCCTCCCAAGTGAAACTTCCGGAACATACCTATTGATGCTTAACGACCGATTTTCAACTTGAGGGTGGTAGCTAACCAGGCGCGTATCAGGAAAACCCTACCACCATGCTATGGTATCATCACGATTTCCTTCGTCGAAAGCTCAGGCTCACTGCAGGTATTCGAATCCACGTCGATCGACACGATGTCCGCACTGAGCCGTCATTGATTCTAATAAACTCAGTTTTAGATCTTGAGCAACTGGTGGTAAGTTGTTTGTGTTTTTTATTATTAATAATTTTTTAGAGGCTTTTATGCAATTCGCATATGCCAGCCTCATCGTAGGTAACCCTAGTATCCGAACATCGTAACATAAATAATGTTTATTTAATGTTAATTAATGTTTATTTAATGTTATTTAATGTTTATACATTTACATTTACAAAATAATGAGCAATTGATTTTAATAGACTAGCCGCCTCATCAGTGGACGTATCAATATTTTATTATACATGCAAACGTCAAATCTGTTTAAACAAAGTTGCTTGTATTGGATCATTAGTTAGAGGATAGTACGAGATGAGGTCTGAAGTTTCGTTAATTCTGCTTACTACCCTTATAGAAGCCTATGCGGTGATGATAGATGATTCAAAACATTATTAGCATATAAACCTTGATCTAAAGAGCGTCTTCCGCAAACGGATATAGAACCAAATCTTGGCTCAGAGAATCGATGCAAAAACCCCCATGGTCAACACGTTACAATTTAGTTTCTTCTCAACTAGCTTGTACCCAGGTTTCACTCGCATTCTATGGTTATTTAAATAACAATGATAACAATTTGTAAATGTCTTCACTTTATCTCCACGATGTTTCTCTTCACCGTCAGTTTACGGTGTTACCTATTTTTTCGAATTAATTCGAATTGGGTTTTTTATAGTATATGCCGGCGCTCAACCTGTCGACATGATTTCTATATTGTATTGACCTTAACCGTTTTCAAAATAGCTATAAACATATCTAAATTAACATCGCACTATTATGTGTCCGGTATTTGTTTCGCAATTCGAATAAACATTAATTGAGTTCCGTAACTTGTTTTAATAATATTAACATTTTTAAACCGGTTTCTTGAAATTAGAATTTCTGAAGTTGAATTGTAATATATTTTATAATTAAAACTCCACACTGTCATACGTTCGAAACTATGTCTTCTGTATATTACAATATAAAAAGCTTGGTCCTGACTAATTCATCATCGCTCAGCCCAAACTACTAGCGATAGAAATTTGAAATTTGGAGAGATTGTTGATTTTATATTGTAAGCATTGTTTAAGAAGGATTTCTCGAAATTCAACATTTGGTATTTATACTCTTCCACAAATTATAATGAAGGGGTAAAAAAGTTTTTATAACAAATATAACTTTTCGGGTATGATTTTTTTTGTGGGATGTTTCAAAGCCTGTTCCACCAGTTAGGCTGGTAAATTCAGCACTAAACATTATAAAGTAGAAACCGAACCCGACCGGACCCGACCTATACAGGGCGGAGGCAAAGGGATAGAATTTAGCAAGGGCAGATAACAGTGGTACTCAGTTCTTTATATCAATTTCAATAGATAGATGGCGTGATGATATATACGATATATATAGCTACGATTTATTTTTACTTTTATTGTTAAAATTACAAAGGCAAGATCATTATGCGAGCATTTTCAGATTGCTTTTGGAATCCTTGGATCTTTTATTGAAACGCATTTTACATTATGATTAGGATTGTGATCGGTCATTAATGGCGACGCGTTACCTGACTTCCACAGACAAGTAATTCATACTTTATGTGCTGTCAATTGTAACCTAACTATAGAACCTTGTGGCTGTTTAAACTATACTCCTTGAAGCAACTATACATGTCTTTAGCATAAGTAACAATGTGTACTTTGAGACATTTATCTTCATTCCCCAACCTCCTTTGCAGAAACGACAATTTCATAGTGTAATTCTAAGATTTAAAGATGCTCCACAATTGACCTCGTTGCCTGAATAAGCGTAGATGTTCGTAAAACTAAATCACTTCATACAGGATGTTAGTACACAAACAACGTGATCTATTGGCTTCTAAATGAGCCATGTAATTGACCATAAATTCACTAAAGAGTTCTTATATGGGTTATTTTTGTATTATTTGACATCCCACTATTGGGAGTATGGAAGACTATAAACAGGTATTTCATAAGTTGTTACTAGACATGTTTAAAAAAAACTGTTACATTTTCGAAGGATTTGATTGAATTGCGGGTCGCGGGTGCCTTATAATATAGACCACTTGTCGGCACTACTCGACATATAGTCATTATATAAAGAGTAAGCAATACACTAACATTTCTGAGCAATATTATTTACGAACTAGCTGTGCCCGCGTATCCGCTCGCGTGAACTACAGAAAAAGGTTTTTATTTTTTTGTTATTCCTTGTAACATCAGCTATCTGCCAGTGAAAGTCACTTCAAAATCGGTCTAACCGTTTCAGAGAGTACCCGGAACAAAAAGACACAGACAAAAATAAAAAAAGGGTTTTTTGTTATAGGTATCGTGTATACTCCCATATTAATTTAGTAAAAACACATGTTATTTTGACATTCCAAACAGACACTTAAATTTTATGATATGTAAATAGAAGATATAGATTACAATCAATTTAGTGGTATTTCCTGTTCTAAGAAGGACGTATTATGAAATATATTATTAAAATTATTGTAAATTTAATAAAGTTTTTCTTTTGTTTCAACTTCTACAATGATTGAATTATGTTTTCAATTGAAAAGTTCTACAGGAATATCGTTTTATAAAGCGACTCTCTTGGGGCAGCCCGACTGGTGGAACAGTCCACCGTACAGAATATCGCAGCCAAATAACTTTGTGTTGTGTTTCTGCGGTGAGTAGGATTTCCAGAGCTCATTGGGGTAGGGGGGTAGCCGCTTATCACCAGGCGGGCTGTAGGCTAATTTGCCACCTTTGAAGTATATAAATAAAAAAGTTGAAATAAACACGTCGATAAAATGTTTTCTGTCGTAATACAACTATGTGGTAGTTGATTTTTTTACGAAAAAATTTCATACCGTTCGAGTGCTAAGTAATTAATCGAATGGTGTTTATGCAATATTCGATAGTTGTCTGTTCGTGTGTTGCAAAACGCACCGGTAAAGACCTTGGTGCGGCGGCGCGCGGTGTATCGGCCTGACTCGGCGCTCGCGCATATGTGATCGTAACGAACCATAGACTTATTTATGCCGAGAAATAACATATATTTAATACGAGCACTCCCAACACTGAAAATCCATCATGAGCTGTCGATGTCCTTATGGCCTACAAAATGCCTCTTCAATAGGACGGAAATTATAGCTACTTTAATATAATTAGAATACCGTGAAGTTATTTTTTGTTACAGTTATATCACGGGTGATAATTCAAAACCGACAATATTTGACATATGCAGAATAAGAATAACATTCAGGCGTGGCTGGGCATTATGATGACAGACTGCAAGTGAAATAATTTCCCACACTTACTATAAAACCTAAGTGTTGAGACTAAGATTCAATTTCACTTAAATATACTCAATATTCTGTCTGAAGGCACGTCTCGCTGCAATGTTTTTGCTTTATCTAATTCCTACGTGTACCTTTCCTATCAGACAATGATATTCTACGAATTGTAATAGAGCTTATTCCGCATAAATTTATATTACGCTCCCACGATATGTAACAGGTGTTTTTGATAAATGTAACCGTCGTGAAATATGATTTATCTTATCAGTTGTTATACAACGTGATACGTAGTGCATGAAATGCTACATGCCTAATATTGAAGCTATGTTTGAAGATCCTGATATTACAAGAAAGCACGGACATAATGACCGGAACATAAGTTCATAGCCTACGAGATTGCTTAGTGTTTGCGGTCCCATGGGTAACGGTAAGTTTCGAATACTGATACACCGCTGGTATAGACATTTTATTTTGATATTGACATAATATATTTTAAAAGATCGTATTCACCTTTTGAATTGTCGTTTTTGGTTGTGCTTAGCTCTGTGGCACTCGCATAATGTACCGCAAACGAAGTGACCTTCTGAACCCTTATGTGGTTCTTTTAGAGTGAACTAACTGAATACCTTAAAAACGAACCAACAACCGTTTTACACATGAATATGTGTATGTTTGTATCTATCTATTTAAAAAATATAAATAGTTTTACTGTACATACTTATTCAGTTGGTCACACATTATAATTACAATTCGAGGTTCGTGACCAAGAAATTGATCATTGGAGTTAGACATCCGCTATGAATTATGTTTCTGATTTTAGCCCTGAGGAGGTGAGAAATTGTTATACGAATATTATAAACCTATTTTATTATCAATATATGAATAGTTTTTCCTTTTTTTAATCAATCCTTAATTGATATAGGTGATTATTGTAATTTGGTTACAGCATAATTGTATATTCTACTACGGTAACATACTGTCCACACAGCATCGACACTCGAGAGAAGAGCATCTATAACTGTCGACATAATAGTGTACAAGCCTATCACAACAAAACCCACCAGGTAACTGTGTCACCAACTTTGTGGACTGTACCATACTTACCACCAGATGCTGTGACTGTACGGTTAGTATAAAAAACATTGGCTGATACCGAAAACCAGAAGCCACCACTGAAATGTCTTAATTGGTCAGATCTAACTATAAAATATAAAAATGATATAGTTGTTTAGACTTGCTGTGAATTCGACAAGTTACAATGAATTGACTGCTTTATCAGCTGAAGAAAAGCAATTACTTAAGGATATACTTATGTAAGCCAGAAGGGTATATTATTTAATTAATGTATTACAATATAAATGTTTGTGTAAATTAATTGTTTATTGTGCATGAAAGATGAAAGGACTGCGTCTCGGATGCGATGGAAAGCATAGTGTTTACAATGTGTTACAACTTTTCAGGGAGTTTTGTGAGAACACAGAATTAATGGCCCATATTATTATTTCTAATCCACTTCACTTATGCAATAATAATAAGGTTTTACATGAATATAGGGTCAAGATTTGCAAATTTATGAATAACAAATAAATGACGAAAGATCAAATAAACATCTTGTTAAAAAATTGTGTTTTTAAAATTACCATCATACGACTTTTATATACCTTATGCATTTCCTTATTCATCGCAAACGGCTTTATTAACGGTTTATTTCCAACTCAAATACTGGTGTAATTTCGTTACATATATATATATAATTTTATTACTCTATTTTGATGTTTTGAAATAGTATGTTTTTTTTTTCGAACTGACTATACTGTTAGCCTTAGGGGCCCTGGAGCCTTTACGGCTTTTACAGCTTCAACGGGCTTGGGGGAAGTAGTATGCAAGCATGTACCTACTTCACACGATATTAAGTAGTCACTGCAGCCTATATTTGTGCATAACTAACGTCATAAGGACTGCAATCCTGATACCAAACAGAAGCTGTTCATAATAGGTTGCTACTCCTGAGGACTGATTTGCAATGCCCACAATGTGAA
This sequence comes from Saturnia pavonia, assembly GCA_947532125.1. Taxonomy (NCBI): domain Eukaryota; kingdom Metazoa; phylum Arthropoda; class Insecta; order Lepidoptera; family Saturniidae; genus Saturnia; species Saturnia pavonia. Next base: position 19,353,749 of record OX383898.1, on the reverse strand, counting down.
CCACACCCTTTCAACCGGCCAGCAGGAATAAGCAATGATGCTTTGCAGAAGAAATACGTATGTTGCGCTTTCGCATTCAAACTTTACATACGACTCTATAACTCTTCTTGAATAGGTTTGAATTATTTTAGTCAAAGATCGACAATTTGAGCATGTACTAATATATAGGTGCAAGCGTGATTCACACTGCGGTAACGTTCATCTTAATATGAGAAGACCTTCACCGACGTAGAAGTCAAATTAATATATACATATAGTAATCTAGATTCGCAGTATCACATATCGCATAAGCCCGACATAACCTACCGGTTAACCTCAACAAACTAGGACAGGATACAGAGAGCGTTGCGCCTGCGCATGTGTGGGTGTGCATGTTATGTAACGCGTATTATAATACTCATGTGTGCGATAGACATGCGTTTACTGGATTTGATCGAAAAGACATAACTAGTACTCGTAACATTACAACGATAAACGACGCTGATTTCTTATCCATTCAGGCTTCATGACGCGGTGGTAGTCTTTTGTATCGCCAGGCTCTGGTTACGATTCAGGCTCAGAACGAATTTATATGCTGAGTATAATATTTATACATGAATGTAACCCATTCTATGGTTGGTTTATTAAGAACAGCTTTCCTCTACTCACTGTAAAAGACCCCTTTCATGCTTTTATACCACTTTTATTGTTTTGTGCCAATCTTTTCAGGCCTTCTGATTAGATTTACAATATCGTCTAACAACCCCGCAACTGGTTTCCCGACATTTCGATTGCCATACTATAATACCATAATATTGCATAATACCATATCGTAGTTTAACAAAACCGTAACTACCGATATAATGAAAGTCGTATTTTTTATCACAATGAAGTTAATAAATAGCACGTTCGCGAGAGTCGAGTGGAAGCGTTGCACTTGTCATATATAAAAGCAACTCGGTCAGGGACGATAGTGCTACTCGGAAAATCTGCGCGCAGTAAATACGACGAGTTTGCCTAAAGCTACGATTTGGGACTGCGCGACCGAGACGTGAAAATTTGCATGCCGGTTCCTTTTACACTGTCGATGAGCACTAAAAAAGGATTCTTAGAAACTAAACCTCTTAGGTGGTGAAAAAGGGTATTAAAGTTTGTTTGAAAATTCGTCGTTTTTGAATATAGATCTATAAAAACGGGTATTTAGAAAGTATAAAAGATCGGGCATAATTCAATTAGACTCGAGCGAAGCCGCGGAAAAAGCGCTAGTTTAACCATAGGAAATTCACATGGTGTTTTGAGATTATAATTATCTACAGTATTACCTAGAATAACATGATTTATTTGTTTATTCAATTGATTAGCTGACCCAAAATGAGCTTGGCACACGAAGTAAATGTTAGCAAATGTTACGTCTCCTGTGCAAGATGTTATCAATCACAGAAAACCATCAATACTAATAGCGATCGAAAAAGAAAATATTATTGAAGCGAGGATGGCTCAGTGGTAGCGTGTACGACTTTGCGTCGAGTAACGTGAGATCGAATCCCTACAATGAGCCTGAGCTTTCGGTGAAGGAAAACATCGTGAGGAAACCATAGCATGGTGGTAGGGCTTTTTCTAATGCCCGTCTGCCCTCAAGTTGAAAATCTGTCGCCAAACACCAATAGGTGTGTTCCGGCAGCTGCACTTGAGAGCCAGTCTTCCACTAGGTTTAACGTGTTATCATCTTGGGCCACATCGTCACTTAATATCAGGTGAGATTGTGGCCACTACGCCAAAACCTACAACGATAAAAAAAACCAACCCGAACAGTATAAATAATTGGCAGCATAGATAATTTGATGTCTTTGTGCTTTTTTCAGGCAGTTATTGCGCTTTGGTGACCGTCAAAGGTGGCATAATCATATACTCGATTGAGGAATTAGAAAATAATTAAAGTAAAATACCTCCAAAAATCTAATAGGACAACCAATGGGCGTTTATTGTCCAGTTCGCCGATCACGTAAAATTGACTTGCTCTATATATAACACGATGTAAAGAAGTGTCTTCCAACTCTTAGCAGTTGGAGATGCAGTATAAGAGAAACAAGTACAGATTTACAATTCGCTGATATCGTTCAGTACAATTCTCTCAAGTATAAATTCGAATGTGTTATACTAGCTATGCTGACGTCATTTTGTCATCTATGTTGTCTGTCTTCGTCAAGCGTTCCTAAATCCTAGATTATCTCGTAACCAAAATTTTGTCTTGTGCCTAATATGTAAAATTACGTTAAAACTGGTATTTAATCGACTACTCCAAACTTATACAATTTAAGATAAAAACGTATGAATATGGCATCTATAATCGCTTTTGTTATCTTTTAATTTTTAAGGGCCATTTGAATTACTTTTTTTTGTCTTCGTGCATTTTTAAGTACAAATATTATATGTAAAAAGTTGTTTGAAATCAAAACTTCTCGATATACTCTGATAGGCCATCAGTGGATTTTAAACCACAAGTTTTGAAGTTAAACACCAATATTGTTTGTACCGTACGAATTACAATACTGCCTAATTAGACAGTGTTCCCGCTTCAAACAACTGACAAAAACTTATCCAAACAGACGGCAAAAAATACGCAATTTTTTTTTAAACACATTTACCTAATAAATTTGGTATAAAAAAATTGACAATATGTCAATATATTCGAGGTAATCTATATGGTACCTATGCGATAATTAATTATAGTATTTTTATTAAGTTACTTCCTTCTCTTTTACGGATATTCTATTAATATATTATATATCGCGTGATAAAAAGCGATATTTCAAAACGCACACAACCAAATTCCGACTCAAAATACGTTCTGGCACACATAATAAAATAATGTGAAGGATTTCAACTTACGCAATTATGAGGAAATTCCGTTAATTTTTTTACTTACCTGAAACAAAATATAATGGAAATATTAAAGATACTGTTGATAAAAAAAAACACATAAATAATTTGTATGTAAAGTTAAACTTCTTTGTATACGAGTAATATAATTATAAATAAATATACAAAACACAATCCAGGTTCAGTTAACGACTGATTGTATAGTTATACAATCAATCGTACCTAACTCTCTGTACAATTACTCATAAATCTCTTTGTGTTTAAGATTTACTACGCAAAGTATTTACAAAATACTCAAATATGAAGACTTTGAGATAAACATTCGGTACTAGTAATGGCTGTAAGACATCTGAACTTCCCATTGTAAGACGTGTGCTGCGTAATAGTTACGCGTTAAAATTGAAAGTCTTGCAGCTGAGAACTTCTCAATATCTTTCTGGCAGCTGCTCTTAGCGCCAGTCTATTTGCGGGCTTAATGTGTTACTGTGTCTAAACCATAATCTTAGATAAGGCTAGTCTATTCTCGAGTAATTACAGATACTGACCTTTAACAGAAATGGAATTCGTTGACTGTTATTAAATTTAGCGATTTGGTCACGGATTTATTTCTAAACAAATATAAAATTTTGCATAGTATTTTTGTATTGGCATTTACAGAATTCATTGTAATTCGTTAGCGTGAAATTCATATTGATTTTGACACCCACTAACTGCAAGCATGGCTAATAGACCGTAAAGTTTGGTTGTACCACAAAAAACATGCGCCGGCGCGGCGTCAACACGTGTGAACTTTGATAAGATTTACCTATTATTTTACAGTGGGTTCAGCATATAACGAATTATGTAATTTACTAGTTATGCCCCACGGTTTCACCCGTGTTAAATTTATTCAACCAATTCTCCACCACGCCTTTGGCAACGCACTCTTCTACCCTATCGTTGTTGTCACTTCCTGTACTTGCCTACAGCTTGCCAGATTGCTTGGCGTTCATGGTCACTGTTGCGCTCCTTATGGTCGTAACATGTTTTTTCTAGAGACAAGTGCATTTAAAAAGACGAACAATCTCTTGAGTGTATATGTGTATATGAGTGTAGTGTATTATGAAATGATCACTTTTTTTCTTGATCTAAATTTCACCTAATGTTAGGATGTGGTGACTTGTCTCAAGTTAAGCGGCTATAATTCTTGGCTAAAGATTTTCAACCTGTGAGTAGTAGCTAGTTAGGCGGGTATTAGAAAATAACCTACCACTATGCTATAGTTTCACCACGATGTTTCCTTAACCGAAAGCTCAGGCTTGTTATAGGATTGGAATCCACGTCGATCGACGTGGTGATACATAGAATCATCCTTGTAAAGGCATATGTGTTCCCGTATCTGCATTTCAGAGTCATTCCTACATCTGAGCCAGTCAGATATGTCGCGTCAATTGAAAATATGTTTTTAAATAAATTAGAGTTTTTTTTCAAACAAATAGCAATGGTTCCGACTAAAGCGTGACGGATCTCTAAAACAGTATGAACAAATCTTGTTTAAGGTTCACCACGCTTAATGACACGTCTTGTTATATTCAATAATGATGGTTATTAATGACGTCACATTTATGAACTAAGCCCGGCCGGCGCGGCGCCAAGTTCGGCAAAAAATGGATGATACACGTTTTAAAGCATTTTTTTCTAAAACTATATCCCGTTACGTAACAAATTTTACGACTTTCGTATATTTAATTACCAATTATCCAGTTTGAAAGTCTGACGCTAAGCATCTACATGCTTATTCCAAATACTGCTTATCAAGGAGAGTTAGAGCACAGAGAAATTTCTATGGAGATTTAACTCTACATGAGACAGCCCGACTGGTGGAATACCTCCACCCTACAGAAGATCACAGCCAAATAACTTTGTGTTGTGTTCCTGCAGTGAGTATGAAAGTGGAACAATGACAGACCTACACGAGCACGTTGGTGTCGTCGCGCCGCCGACGTGGAGAGTTTGTCGATAAATTTAACACGGTTGAAACGGAGCTCACAGCTAGTTATTTTATATAATTGTATATTGATTTTATAATAACTAAAATTACATAGTTAATTTAATAAGAAAATACAAGAGTTTAAGATTGTTATAAAATAAAGATCTTTTTCTTCGCACGTTGCGAACGTGTTTATTACCTATCTCATTAATTTAGTATTGTTATAACGAAACTATACGAGACGCTAATTGTACCTATATGGCGTATGATTTATCTTCTAATTTGCTAATCAACCCATGTACATATGTTAACTCTTGCAAAATTGTCTCAACTAGTTGAATTCAACAATCAATTGCGACACGTGCACCGCGCTCTATGACCACTCGTTATACAATGGAGAGATCGCATCACGTGGATTCGTCGAGGGGAAATCTTTCAATCGAAGCAATCACAGACCTCTTATTCCTAGATGTGAATGATCAAGCAACTGTTATGAGCAAACGTTACAATACCATCACTCAAATATAAAGATTTATACATACTAACATTATATATATAAAAATGAAGAGTTTTTTCTTATTTGTTTGTTTTAACGCGCTAATCTCTGAAACTATGAGTCAGATTAGAAAAAATATTTTTAAATTAGTTAGCCTGTTTATTGAGTAAAACTGTTATGGACTATATAATTTCATGCTAGTACTCTAAGCAGCGGAGTAGTTACCATAAACGTAAAACAATCTGATAAGCTGTAAGCACGTACTGGAAGTGAAGACCACTTCGACGGCAGCGCACTGCGTGGAAGAGAGTTTGTCGAATAAAGATAACACGGGTGAAACCATGGGGCACCGCTAGTATTTTTATAAAACACTCACAGAGTATAACAATGTTATACAACAAAATATAAAGTCCCAGTAAATTAAACTTGTTTTTTTTTTTCAAACATCAGGTCAAGGCGTTTTCCTTGTTATAAAATCATAAACATTTCCTTATACTTAAATAAGTAGTTATCAAGTTAGGTTAGGTGCACTTGAGAGCTAACCGGTCCAATTTCTAGGCTTAACGTGTAACCATCTTCAGCCGCATCGTCACTTAACATCAGATGAGATTTTGCTCGGTTAAATAGTGTCTTATCACTTAATAAAAAACATAATTATGTTCAATTAAGATTTGATCCAATATAATATTATTTTTTTATACTGGCTCGGCGAAACTCTGTACTGATACAGCATCAGATGGTAAGTAAAGTAGTCTGTAGACAAAGCGACCGTTGGTGACACAGAATTCATTTAAAATACCTTTTCACCTCGCTTTACAGAAATAATATCAAAGGAACGAGGGTACACGATGGCTGGGAGAATATTCAACATTCACACATTACGGCAAAGGTAAGAATTTGCGAACTATTGTACTGCCATATAGCTGTGAATCCGTAGACCAGTGCGCGTGGTTCTATACTCGAAGGAATTTGATGGGATAAGATCAAAAGACTCTCAGAACATTCACCGCGATAAGCGAATAAGAAAAATATATTCTCAAGGACAATAAAAACACTTAAAAGAAATCACATTTACATATATACTAATATTATAAAGCTCAAGAGATTGTTCTTTGTTTGTTTGTTTGTTTAAAGGCGCTGATCTTTGGAACTACCAGTCGGAATTGAAAAAAAAATTCATATATATATATATAGCCTATTTATTGAGGAAAGTTATAAGTTATATAACTTCACGCTACAACTCAACAAGAGCTGAGCAGTAACCATGGACGTCAAGCAATTTAACAAACTGTAGGCAAGTATGGGAAATGAATACAACGATAGTCTAAGCCGGCGCAGTGGAGACTTGGTCGAATAAATAAAACACGGGTGAAACCATGGGGAACAGCTAGTTTAACAATAAACTGGAGCAAATGGTAAAAGCGAAAACGGATTTAGAAATCAAATCGATTTCTATCTAATAATAAGTATAGTTTAATCCAAGAAAACATGTACGTAATCTAGTCAGTTCCGTTGCAGGACGTGTGCCTGTTATCAACTCCTGCGCACGTGTGAGAGAGTCGTGCGGCCGTGTGTGTGAATACGATCGGTTGTCATTGACACGGATAAGGTTGTCGTACCGACTCAAGGAGTGCATTGCATGCGTACTGTCGTCCAGATAAGGATTACGGACCAATTATAAAACTAACAGCCAAGTCTCTGGAAACAGAGGCGATCGAAGTTGGCCGATGATTAAAAATAATATTGCTGAAAGTATCGTCGCATTCGAAACGCTGTTCTTAATTTACAGTGTGATTACAAATCTAAGAGAATAAAACATTCACTTACAACCCGTCAGTTCTATTTTGTACTCTAGGTTCCAGATAACCTCTATACCAAATTTCTTTGCGATCGGTTCGAAGGTTTAGTCGTGAAAAACTGACAAACAGACAGACAGATAGAGTTACTTTTACATTTATAATTTTATGTGGATTTTAGAACAAGATGTATATAACAATCGCCAAAGAATAGGTCATATGATGAGGTTAACTTTAAAATTGTTAATTGAAATTGTGTAAATATTATTTTCAACACATTTGCTCAAAAAATGCATTTACGAAGCCTGTATACATTGTTAGAAAGTTAAAAATTACGCACCATATAACGGAGTGCACGGTAAAAAATTTACCACACGCTCCGTTCTATAGTGCTATAAAAATATATAAAATTTCTACCAAGGAGTTTCACATTACAAGAATAAATAAGCTAAATGATCGAACCTTGGAAGCACTTTTTATCAATACATTCGCCTCACTTTAATATTAAAGAGAAAATGAGACTAAATATGTAGTTTTAATTTTCACCATGCGAATGTGTCACCATTTGCATGGTGCGCACAAATGTGTTGAAAAATTGCATGACACGCTTGCGGAATTGGTTTTTACAAACTCGTGACTATGGTAAGTTTTCGTTTACTCATTTGTAAAAACCAACGTAGCGCACTAGTATCATAAATAAGATTATGAATAAACATCATTTTAATAAAAAAAATGTGTAAAGATAATTAACTATTTTGGTCTCATTAAAATATTTTTTTATGTAAATAAAATAAATAAAATGTAAGTAAAATTTATTCACGTTATTATCATTGATGGAAAACTTTATCCTGTTGTTGGCACGAGGGATAAAATTTTGTCGTTATTTTAGTTTTCTTACGACAAAGAACTATAACTTCTTACGTGCGTACTACAAGCGCAAACACAATTTTTGATTTCAATTATATTATAATTGTGAGAAAACGCAATAGCAATACAAAATAGTTATTAAAAAAGAAAAACGTTGTAACCGACTGTACAATGCGACATATGATTAAAATAATATAGTTTCACGCGTCTTGTTTCCGTTCAGCGGCGGCTGCGCCTGCGCAAGCCGCGCCTCGCTACCGCTGCTACCCGATCGACACACACTGCCAATCGTTTGTGTCCTACTTTTTATTGATATTCGCTTTAACATCGCAATATAGTGTAGTATATATGTAAACACATATGTATTATTTTAGGATTGTATTTCCTGTTACACAAAAAATATGCAAATATGAAACAGAGACAAGTACTTTCTTCAACTATCTAGACTATTGGTAAGAATTACATTCTTAAATCAATGCATGGTGGAAAATCAAATCATGATGGACATGAAAATATGGGACATATTAATAAAAATAAATATATATTTTTTATAAATTATGGTGGCAAACAAGTCTACGGCCCGCCTGATGGTAAGTGGCTACCGTAGCCTATGGACGCTTGTAATACCATAGGCATCATGAGCGCGTTACCGATCTTGAACCCCCTAACCCCAGGAGCTCTGGAAACCCTACTTTACGCAGGAACACAACACACCACCAGTCGGACTGCCCCAAGTAGAGAGAACTCTCCATAGACATTTCTTGAAGAAGTTAGTCCTTGAAGAAATTAAAATCAAGAACAAAAAAAAAAAAATAGTTTAAACTGGTTATTTGAATTTAATATCATAAAGAGGTAAAGTTTATGAGTTTCAATGCAGGAGGTAATCTCCGGAACTACTGAATTTTCACTAATAGAAAGCTACGTTTTCCCTGAGTGCTATTATTTATTGTTATTAAGTTTTCTGATATAATCAGTGCGTTGCCGACGGTTGCTATTTTTAAATAAAGTTGGTCACCTGTATAGGATAAATAAATAAAGATAGGGACACAATGTCACACACGGCCATTTAATTCCATACTATACATAGCTTATATTATGGTAACAAAGCAGCTATAATAAAAGATATCTACCACCCAGACACACAAATAACAATTATGCTTATCACACAAAAGTGAGTCATGGGCGGGGATCGAAGCCGCAACCTCTCGGCTCAATAGTAGGGCTTACTACAAATGCGCCACGAGGCTTGCAACATATAGTGCATAATGTGAGTGAATTCGGCTACAAAAACAACTATATGTACTTGGATATTCTATCCTAGTTGATACAAAGTAGGCCAATTTTGAAGAGTCAATCTCTTTTAAGGAGTTTGTAATGCAGACTAAGTTCGATTCTCAACACTTAAAGAAATAAGGTGGAATATGTCGTTTAAAATACTTTTCCCACAGTTATATGCGTGTTAAGTATAGGTGGACAAGTGGACAGTGAAACATTGTATATAATAATGCCAATTATGTTATTTGCAGATAGATTACTCAAACTGTTTTTTTTAACATAATTAATTAATGTTATATAATAATACCGGCCGGCATCGCACAAAAAATAATATTTAATTCTATATATAGCCGCTAGGTGGCAGTATTACGAGGAATTTTTCAAAATTAGAATACTTGCGATAATGGAATCTTTCAAATCCTTTCAGCCGTTTTTGGGTGATTGAATAATAAACAGCCAAACATATACACATGATTTTACATCTGTAATATTATAGTAGGATAGTGGAATAATATCACCGGAAAGGTATAAAGGAATAACCAAAAATAGCAGAGTCCAATTATCACATGTTTAAGGGAAGCGATAGGGAAGCTGATTAACAGCAATTTTCAATAACCTATCTATCCGTTATTTCAGTTACTAAAAATATATAAATCCATCCTTAAGATCTTACTTTCATTTCAATAACATATCGATGGATAGTATTTCGTATCGAACGTTTCTATCTGTCATCGGGAAGATGGATAGGTAGCTTGCTAGAGATAGAAACGCTCATACAAATAGTACTTACCTGCATTTCTATATAAGTTTCAAACGAAACTAGCTCTTATTCTTGAAACATAAACTATGGATAGATTTTCTATTTGTACTAATCGGGGATAGCGATCTATCCATAATCTCAGATATGTTATTGAAAACGGCCGTTAGAAGCGATAATAATACAATGGTAGTACGGTCGGACACAATGTCAATAAATTGGAGTTGGAATCCGACAATCATCATCTTGATAAAGGAAAGCATTGTAAATCAGGAACAAGAAAACAAAGCATAACATAGTGGTAAGGCTTTTAAACGATCGCTTGGCTAGCTTTAACAGGTGAGTTGAAAATTTGTCGCCAAGCGTTTAAGCTGTCTTCAAGGGGTTGCACTTGGAAGACAACTTCTTATCTAGGTTTAACGTGTTACCACGAACTCTAGCCACGTCATCAATTAACAATATTTTAGGTTGTGATGCAATCGCTAGCTTATATATAAGTATAAGTGTACATTAACCTATCCTTGTAAACACATCTTTCTTTAGGTATGTTTATTTGCGTTTTGTAGGTCACGGCTGGACGGAAAAGCGGCTCGTAACCGGCGCTAGTTCGCTACTCTGTGATATTTAGTTCCCGGAACATTTCTAACCTATTTATTTTTAAGCGGAATACCGGTTTCGTTGTAATAAACTATTGACATAATTATATGATGAAGTCACATCAGTCACAATTATATAGAACTTTTTTAAAGAATATCGAGGTTGGAGTTTCAATATTTAAACGATTGTTTTCGGAATTCGCAGTTTTTGCAAGAACCTCTTTGGTATTCGGTTGCTGGATATAGACGACCCATACTTTTTCCATTACATTTCCGACATTTTGCCACTTTTATAAGTCAGATCGATCTGCCACCTTTTGCTCGTTATTTCTAACCTCGCCTGTGGTTTTCTGGGATATACTCCAAGCTTAACTCTGCCCACCTACCAGGTTGTAAACAACAAACTTTCGTGGCTAAAAAAAAGGTTAAATAGCCGTTTGATTTTGCAACAGAGTTTTTGTTTCAAACTGCAAGCCTCGTAGGATAAATCATCCATTCACCTCATATATACCCATCGGTGAGTATTCAGCGTGAGAAGATTTTTAGCCAAAAACATCATGGCACTCAGTGCATCGTGGTGAGTCTTTCTGTCACGTAGCTCTGTAACACGTCTATGTTAACACTCCTTTTAGTTACCAGGAAGGAAATCGAGGTGTGATTAGGAACTGATATAACATTGTACAGCCTGCAGACCCGTCAGAATAACAGCGCTGCAGTGCTTGTTCTTGTAGGCTTGCAGCCTCATGCTGAGGCAACTCAAGCCTAGGTCCGATCCATCGGTATGGAGAGCCCTTGAGTCAAGCAGCCGCTCGCACGATACAGTGACTCTACATTCACTAGCTTTCACAGACACACATGACACTGCATTATACACACATGCACACCACATAGGTACATAGGTTCTGTAAAGGACCTTTTCTTTTCTTTTTTTGCCTGGATAGTTAGACAAAAATTTTCAGACCACTAAATACATATACACATGTTCCTTCCCTCCTCCCAGGGGGAAGAAACATGTATATATATGTATAGTTAGTTTAGATCGAATGATAGGGAATTAGTCAGATCGCGACTTATTTGCATACGCGCAACAGTACGAGCCAAGGTTCGGCCACTTTGGCATCCTCGGATGTTGTTGCAAAGCTTTCGTGGCTGAGTGCCTTAAACGCTCGTCCCTAACCCCGGTAAAGCTGTAAAAGCCGTAAAGGCTCCAGGGCCCCTAAGGCTAACAGTAAGTCAGTTCGAAAAAAAAAAGGTGAATCGGACGCCTATTTAAATGCATTACATCTGACCACACAGATAGAAAATTTCATTATAAAAATATTAACATTCGAGCCACATGATGCAAAATTATGATCTGAATTCGCTGATGGGTATCACGTATGGGGAAAAACTTAAGAGCACATGTCAACAACGGTGGTCGACGAACTCTTTGCTAAGGAAACTAGAATCGTAGGAAAACAGACTACATTTTAATTTATGTCAAGTGATGTACAAGCGAAAAGCTGTGACCAAAGAGACATATGGATTTAGTAAAGGTAAAGTGCGACATTCGCATCCTGGTTTTTAAATACATATACAAAATCATTATATTATAATTGATAACAAATGACAAAATGTGTGAAATAGTAAATGTCATCACGACCGAACACCACAGAATCTTACATCGCTCTATATACTTATAAGAACCTTTATGTTAAATAAACTGAACATGTATAATAGACGTAGACTTGCAATCAGTCACGACTTCGTACGTGTTAATTACATAATAGCCCATACATTATTGCCATATGTGCAGGATTTTTTGGAATCGGATCAGTAGTTCTGGAGATTACTTCCTTCAAATATATTGACAAACTTGTATTTCTTTATTATAGTAGTGTAAATTAGTATAGGTAAAATTTAATATAGTAGTATATGTATGCTACTGAGAAATTACTAAAAGAGACGAAAACTGTTAACCAGTCGGGCAAGCATCTATCCCTCTCTTGTCATTCCTTTGAGCTATACTATATTATAAGAAGAACAGTTATGAGTAAAACGTGCACGCATGTACGTTGACAAATCTAAAGGAGACCAGCAAATACGAGCGACATATATTGCGTAACCATATTGTAAATGGAAAGTGGCTCTATTTGTTTATTAAATGATCAATTTATAGTTTTTATAGTAGCAAAGCAACAGAACTATACCCGATGGTAAGCACAGTACAATCCAGAAACAGTAGTGACCATCGAGAATTCAACAATCCATCGCTAGTCGCCGCTGTCATATCGGCCTGCGTAATTAGAAGTTGGATATGTATCGGTTAATCCCAAAATGCGAAGCGCATAAACGAAATACTATATACATGGTGGTCGTAACACATTTCCTCGTCGTCTCTAGTCTTAGACGTTAGAAGTATGTCCTAGAAGTATCGCCCTATAATCTTAAATACGTAATGGGAAAGAAATCAATCATACGTAAAACTAGCGAACTCTATTATTGGTCATTTCAAAATTTTTAGTAAAATTTTGATCCTATATGTTTATTCTCTGTTTCCTCTTTTACATTGTAGGGTAATATAGCATATAAATTAAGCAACAAACTGATTGTATATAACTAGTATATATTATTATTTTTTGCCATAAGTTCTTCTTAGCCATTACATATTTTAATTTCATGTATATCATTCATCATCAATATCAATTTATATCAACCATTCAGTCATTTACCGGGTGTAACCGCAGATGACAAAATGTATCAAATGGCAAATGTCATCACGGTCGAACATCACAGCTAACTTACATTTATATTATGTAGAACCTTTATATTAAACTAGCGCTTTACGCGGGTAAACGCGGCTTCGCTTGCATCATAATTGAGCTATGCCCCATATATTTTACTTTCTAATTGAATTGCTAAATACCTATTTTCATAGATCTATCTTCAAAAATGACGGATTTTCATACAAACTTTCGACCCTTTTTCACCACCTTTGGGGTTGAATTTCCATTTACTTACAGTGTAAATGGAACGCGCATGCAAATTTTCAGTCCTAGGCCCAGAAGTTTGGGCTGTGCGTGGATCGATCAGTCAGACAGTCAGTCAGCTTCTTTCTTTATTTATATAGATAATAAATTAAAACAATGTGAATTTATTAAACGATAAAAAAGTCTTAGATGTCACTTGGTTCTCTTTACACCGTATTTATAATCAACCTCAAATCAGACCGTAGTTCTAAGGCTAGACACTCATAGATTTAACTCCTAAGAAACCTAATTTGAAACGGCTCGTATGCCTTTGCATGTTCCTCACTACATCCTTCAAATTGGAACGAAACAAAGCGTGCACTGTTACTTTATAATACAAATTTATGTGGCGGCTATTTCAATCGAATTACATGATATAAATATAGATGATGTGATAGAAAACTGGTTCTGTTCGGTGATTTTTCTCGTGTTTTGAAAATGAGACATACTTTAAACATAATAATAACAGTATAAAATAATAATATATATATTTCAGTGTAAATTTCATTAATTATGTTTCATAGATTGATGGTACTTCTCACTACAACTTTTTAATTTTTCATGTGAAGTGGGAGAATTTTGCTAATATGTATTAGGACCAGATTTGTAAGGCTCATATAACTTTTGGGGTTTATATGTAGAAACTTCTAAGTAATTTTGACCATATATTTAATATAATAATTCATATTAAAAAAAGAAAAAAAGTGAAGCATCATTGGAACCGATGCCGTCGTACGCATCGCACGCTCTCGTGACATAATAAAAGCGCATTGCACACAAATACACAGTTGCTCGTGCGCAGTGAAAACCGGGTCATGGCTGTACGCACACTTGCGTGCGGCAACTGTGACGCGACGCACGATGCAATTCGGATTGCGGATGCAATCTTTATAATCAAGCCTCATTCTGTTTGGGTAAGGTAGAATATATCAACTATAAAGTCATTCTTAACACTGAGTTTACACCAGCGTTTTAACATCTTGTTGGCAACAAAGTTTGCACTGACACACTGGATGTACAAATTTATTTCTCAAAAGTATCAACCTATTATGAATGGGCTAAGGACTGCGGTCATGGGCTTAACCAGGTACGGGCAGGAGGGACAGCTGCCCCCCCCCCCAAGCATGGACTTACTAATCGCTCAGTCAGAGTAGAAGTGTCCCCGAAACGAAGAGTAAATAATTTTAAGGATCGTTGCATTGAAATCGTTAAAAATTATTTTTGCCCGTCTTTTGATCGGGGGCAGCAAGATTCACGCGTGCGCTTGACCGAAGGCATTCTGCAGTACATGCGAACGGAGCCGCGGGCACAGCTAGTCAACTTATTTTTTCACAGTAGAAACTATACGGATAGCAAAGAGATAAAATAATATAAAGAGATTAAAATATGTATAGATCAAATGTCAATAAGAATTTTACAAAAAAAAATCATGATAATCGAATATATTTATTGTAGCAAGGAATTAAAAACGAAATAACTTATTCCTTATCAATCGTTTCAGTTGATCGAAATTTCCAAAATCTTAAACAAACATATCAGATATATTCTCGTTTTTCAAACAAACTTTCGGTCTGTATCTATTTATAATTGACAGTTTGCATCTGGACGTAAATTTTTATTATCACGTCTATCAGTGGGCATAGGATTCATTTCAGAGTGACACCAGCTAAACGAAAAACTTCTGAAGAAAAAAAAAACATAATTAATAAACGTTTATTCAAAGAATATTAAAAATGTTTTGTACTGTGATAAGTTTTCATTAAAGAAATCTATGTTTTGTTTAACATTTGAAATCCTATGAACTGGATGCATCGTATTCCTTTTGAAAATATATTTATAAAGTTGACAAAATCGGGTCTTGATGTATTTGCGTCTACGTATAATATTGAAAATATGTCGATGGGAAAAAAAATTTAGTCTCATGCTGAGCGGATCCATGACGGTTTTAAAATGAAAGAGAAAGGGATTTTCAATGATGGTTAAATATTGTGTTATGATGTGTTTTAAAATTATATCGATAATGTAAATCAGAGCATTCAGCATAAACTAATATTTATTCATTCGCCTAGACTCTAGACGACCACTTCGTCAATAAAGTTCTCTCGGTTTGACTGAACTGGAATGACTTGGCGGTGGAGCTCGCAAACGTGATAATGTAAGAGTAATTTGTTGCATTACTCGTAATAAATAATTATATTAAAGAGTAAATGAGATAGATGTACCAAAATATTTGCGGTTTTGACAGTTGTCTGTTATTCAGTACACACTTTTCAGTAAGTGAAAATGATTCTAGTGTACCTACAAGCTTGATAGAAAAAATAAAACACCCAAAAACGGATCACGTTAAATAAACAGGGAACTTGTTGACTAACATGTCCCGAATGACGTCATGGCGCGTCAATGGGGCACCTTGACTTAATAACCTTGACACGGAGCCCTGAATACGCTTCCACGAAACTATAGTCTAAGAGGAAAACTATTAGTTTCAGATGTTTTCCTTCTTAGTAAGTTCTTTTCTGGATTGCTTTATTTCAAAGGAATTTATCGATCTGCCAGATAATAATTTTGAGTACCAGATAAAATGAAGTTTTACTGTCAAAATATAATTATATGATAATATGTGAATGAACGTGATTTTTGGAAACAACTCTTTTTCTATGTATCCATTTATTTATTACTGTAATCATAGCTAATTAAAACATCTGAAAGCGGGATTTGCCTTCTTTTTCATCAGATTGTCATGTTTAATTACATGCTATAAAACAGATTCAAATTGAGCATTCTACCTTGGAGTGACAATCATTGTTTCATAGAAACCTTATTAGTAGATACTCTATAATTATATTTTAATCTATTTCCTACAGTTTTGTTCACATACGAAGCGTACCTACACGGGTCTTATTATAATTTATCTGTTTGGTTTTTACGTTGAGATGTGTCTAAAAGTTTGTACATGTACTTAGGAGTATACTAATTTATTTGAAACCCCAACGTAAAATACGATCCTCGGAGACGATTCAGAAGTGTTTCAAGTGGGAGTTTCAAGTTCGTTAGAACAGACTTTAATCTAATTTTACTGTCCCCAGCTTCAATTTTTTTGCTATACTAATATTATAAAGAGGCAAATTTTGTAAATATGTTTGCATGATGTAATCCCTAGAAGTATTGATCCCATAATGCAAATTCTTTCACTCACAAGAAGCTACATTATCATTGTGTGCTGTAGGCCATTTTTATTTATATTGTAAATATTGTGAATGAAGTCACGGAGGGTTGCTAGTACATTATATATAGATAGATAATTCCAGTGTCAATTCTGTTACCAACACAAACTTCTAAAGGACGAGATTCGTTGGAACTGTACCCAAATGGATGCCGATCATGCGAAGGTAATATCCATTAACCAGGAAATGATGTCGTTGGTCCTGGGTGGGTGGAGTAGCAAACATTTTAGGACCTACGTTTGCAATCATTTCCTACATTTCAAAAACATTGTAATGGTACTTGGTAGGATATCATCACTAAGCACCCCCCCTCGCCCCGGTGCAAGACTCTGCTTCGCCGATACATGTAACCATAATAGAAAGTACAATATTTCGTATTAGCTCGACTCACGCACGCTATCGGGATTATTTATGATTTTAACTATTGTTTAAAATTGCTGGACCACAATCTCATATGATGTTAAGTGACGAGGTTAAGGGCGACTACCATAACACGCCCATAGGTGTTTAACGATAATATTAAACTTAATAGTGTTAGATAAAATATGCGTTATATTATTCTGAAAGGATATTATCACAACATGTTTAGATTCATTGTAGAACATCTGTCTTTGAAAGCATCGTACACGTTTATTACCGCTGCAAAATAATGTCTACTCTGTAGATGACGTCGGAGGGAAAGCAATTACTTATTTCCCGTTAACCGACGCTTTCGCTTCCGGCCGCTACGGGACGCCACATTGTACGATCATTTTAACAACTACACTACTCGTATAAGAAATAATAAGAAAGTAGTTATGCATTCCGATATGAGCCAAGAAATGATAGCGATGCGTGTGTGAGTTAAAAACTGCTGAGTTACGTCTAGATAGTTGGGTGGTCATCCGGGCTGCATAACAAACCATCGATGATTGTTTTAGTATTTTAAGTTAGTCTCGTAAGAACTCTCAATTGTATCGGACAATAAATTAGCTTTTTAAAAAGCTTATTGAAGTATACCGAGTTTTGACTGGCGCAGCCGGTAGGATTCCGCGTGTAAAGTACATAGCGAACTTAAAATCAGTTTCGTGAACTGTGCAATACTGTGCCGTTTGCACTTGCGCGGAAAACTACGACGAACAAATAAATTTGTCAATTTCGGGAAAATTCTACAATAAAGACCCAGTCGAAGAACGAGGCCGCCTAGCTACAGTGGAAGGATGGGTTCGAGTGTACTGTGAGTAGACCCTTTCACGTCCATATCTAATCCCATTTATTTTTGCTGGCTAGACAAATCGTTATTTGATTTTCTTTATATATATTTTTATGTGTTATATCTAACACTTTATAGTTAAGTTATTATTATTTTTTTTAATTTAATTTTTAAGAAAATATGGATCACATACGTGTAGTTCCGAAGGATTTATTGTGCCTTATACCTAAGTTTGATGGCGAGGAAGGCTTACTGAATTTGTTTATTAGAAAAGCACAATATATTTATAGGTCATTTTCTGAGACTAATAATGCAGTACAATCATTATATGTGTTTCATGCTATTACTAGTAGGCTAACAGGTAGAGCTGCGACTCTACTAAGCGAAAGAGAGGATATTAATACATGGGAGTCCTTGAGAATCCTTCTGATCCAACATTTTGGCGACCCGCGGTCCGAAGATTGTATTGCTATAGAATTAGAGCAGATGAAATTAAAACCCGGTGAATCGTACATTGATTTTTGTCACAGAATACAACGTATGCGTTGCACCTTATTTGCTAAAGTAAATTTATTAACAGATGAAGGCGTGAAGGCCGCGAAAATGATTGTGTATAATAATATGGCATTAAATGTGTTCTTATATAATCTACCGGAGGATTTGATCCGCATAGTAAGGCTCAAACAATGTACTATTTTAGAAAACGCATTAGCTATCGTGACGGAAGAAATAAACTTTATGAATCATTATAATGCAAAAAATAAAATAAAACAAAATCCAATCAGTCAAAATGTAAAACCCCAACAAAGTATTCAACCTATTAATCCGCCTAATCAAAGTTATAGCTTCGGAGTTCCACAACAAAGCCAACCAAATAAGCTTATAGTACCAAATCAGAATTTTAAGTTTGGAATCCCATCTCAACCCCAACATGGATTTAAGTTCGGTATCCCGAACCAGCAAAATACCTATAGGCCAAATTTGGGCCCTCAAAATTATAGATTTGGTATTCCAAACGCACAACAACCACAGTTTAAATTTGGTATTCCCCAAGCGGGTCAGGCTTTCAGACCACCTATAAATAATTTCACAAGACCGCCAGTAGGGTTCGCCCAGCCTCAAAATAATTTCAAGTTCGGTATACCTAACCAGCATGTACAAAACCAAAGATCGAACTTTGATACGGATGTATCTATGCGTACCGCACGTCCTTTAAGGCAAAATGCGCTAGAGGCAACGTGTGAAAGTAACGATCAAATTTTCTATAATAATGAAGTAGAAATATCTCCAGATGACTACGATCCACATTATTCAGCATACGTAGAAAATAACTACACATATAATTCAGGTATACCCCAAATTCAATATGAGCCATATGTTGAGACTTCTGAAAATGATATTCAGAAGGCAACTTCATATGACACAGAAAATTTTCAGGCACAAGCCTCACATGTGCAACCGAGGTAATACATATTAATTGTGACACAATTTTGAAACTGCCGCATATAGAAATTCCCGAAATACAGGCCAAATTTATGTTAGATACAGGAAGCACACGATCCTTCATAAGTCCTGCAATAGCGAATAAATATTTCTCAAATTTTAAATGGTACGAACCTTTTGAAGTTATAAGCACACACGCCCGCAGTCAACATACGGAAGCTATATACATACCACTTCTAAAAACTTTTAAAAGTTCAATTAGTCATAAATTTTACGTTTATGATGTCGATAGTAGATACGATGGTTTGATAGGTTCGGACCTTTTAAAACAACTTGATGCTTCCATCGATATGAAAAATCAATTATTGTACACACGAGACACATGTATACCAATTATATACAACCCACCACACGAAATAGTTTTAGAACCCAGGACAGAAACACGAGTTAAAATTCCTACTGATATGAGAAACGGAGATGCAATTATAAATTATGTGGATTTTGGACAAGGCGTTCGGACGCCAAGTGCTATTATAAAATGTATCGATTCATTTGCATACACTATCATGCAAAATACTTCTGAAGATAGGGTAACTATGACGTTCTCGGAACCCGTGAGAGTAACAAAGTATGAAAGCGACGAATGTGTTGTGAATGTAACATTGAATGAGTGCGAGATAGATGAACTATTAAAACAAAATTTAACAAAGCTACGCCTGGATCATACAAATGAAGAGGAGCGTGAATGTATCAAAAACTTATGCTATGAATACCGCGACATATTTCACTGTGAAAATATACCACTAACGTTTACAAATCGTGTTAAACACCAAATTAGAACAAAGAATGAAGACCCTATATTTATAAGACCTTATCGACACCCACCTGCTCAAAATGACGAAATACAAAGACAAGTCGATACACTTCTAAGCAATGACGTCATAACAGAATCACACTCTCCTTGGAGTGCGCCAGTACATTTAGTCCCGAAAAAACTGGATGCCTCAGGCGACAGGAAATTTAGGATGGTAATCGACTATAGACGCTTAAACGAAGTTACAATTGACGACAAGTACCCCTTGCCGAATATTTCTGATATATTTGACAAACTAAGTAAATCGATATATTTTAGCACAATAGACTTGGCAAGTGGGTACCACCAAATTGAAGTTGAAGAGCAGGATAGGCATAAAACAGCGTTTACTACGCAATCTGGCCATTTTGAATTTAAACGCTTACCCTTTGGACTTAAAACAGCCCCGGCTACCTTCCAAAGGGCAATGGATAGTGTATTAAGAGGTCTTCAAGGCGTGCACTGCCTGGTATATCTCGATGACATCATCATTTTTTCTACTAGTTTACAACAACATTTAGAGAAATTACGTATGGTCTTTGATCGGCTCAGAGAAACTAATTTGAA
Source organism: Saturnia pavonia (assembly GCA_947532125.1). NCBI lineage: Eukaryota > Metazoa > Arthropoda > Insecta > Lepidoptera > Saturniidae > Saturnia > Saturnia pavonia. The sequence goes on along the minus strand of OX383898.1, from coordinate 19,332,847 downwards.
GGTAACATTGGATAAGTGTGAATTTTTCCGAAAAGAAGTATTGTATTTAGGTCACGTAATAACCAAAGAAGGGTTGAAGCCAAACGACGAAAAAATCAAAGCAGTTTTAAATTTTCCTATTCCAAAAACGCCAACCCAAATTAAAAGCTTTTTAGGATTGGTGGGATATTATCGTAAATTTATAAAAGATTTTGCTAGAATAACACAACCACTAACAAATTGTCTAAAGAAGAGAAATAAAATTGAACTTACGGATCAATACGTTAGAGCCTTCGAACAATGCAAGGAACTGTTGGTAAATGCCCCCATTTTACAATTTCCGGATTTTTCTAAAACATTTATTCTTACGACAGACGCATCTAATTATGCGTTAGGGGCAGTACTGTCTCAAGGATCAATCGGCACAGACCAACCAATCGCATATGCCAGTAGAACCTTAAATGATGCAGAGATTAGATATAGCACTATTGAAAAGGAACTGTTGGCTATAGTATGGGCTGTCAAGTACTTCCGGCCTTATTTGTATGGCAGGAAATTTATAATATACACTGACCATAGACCTTTAAAGTGGTTAAATTCCATTAACGAGCCCAACAGTAAGCTTACCCGATGGAAATTACGTTTAGCTGAGTTCGATTATGATATAGTCTATAAAAGTGGCAAACAAAATTGCGTTGCAGATGCTCTATCCCGTATCAAACTAAATGCGTTAGGAAACAATGATAAAGATTCACTTAAAGTTAACATAGACGAAAACGAAAGGTTGCAAGAACATATAAATGAAGTAATAAGGGAAATTGAACGTTTGCAAAGAAAAGATGGTAGCTCGGAGACGAAGGAAAGAACTGAAAGCCCAATCGAAATATCGTCGGATTCGGAGAAAACACTATCTATACCCGATTTAGAACGACCTAGATCCCCGTTTTCTTTACCATCTCCAACCAGGTAGCACAATCTCGACATCTGAAGTTCCCGAACAGTCACATACATTCACAGAACATTCTGCATACGAAACAGACACCATCGGTATTCCTATTTTAGATGAAGCAATAGACACGAAACAAAACCAAATAATTATATACACTTGGTATAGAGATGAAATAGCTGTTAAAGATATATCTAGACCCAAACAAAAGGTACTAGAAGTTCACTTACCTTTAAACAGACCTGATTTAGTAAAACAATTTCTGAAAGAATATATTAAGCCTAAAGTTAAACATTTCATTTATTATGAACATGATACACATCGGAAGCAATTCGCGGATGCAACCATTACTTTATTCAAAAAGGATTCGGTTAAAATCTTTGAATGTAAGAGAAGGGTAGTTTATGTAGACGACGAAAATGAACAACGGGAGCTAGTATTAAAGTATCACATAGGAAAAACGTGCCACCGCGGTATAAAAGAGACATTGATGCATCTTAAACGTACATACTTTTGGAATAACATGGATGTAATTGTTGCAACTGTTATAAATGCCTGCGTAGCTTGTAAAACTATGAAATACGATCGGAAACCTATAAAACCGGAATTACAACTAACACAGACACAGAATCGGCCATTCCAAGAGATTTTTATTGACGTTTTCACTATAGAAGGAAATTTCTATTTGACTTTAATTGATGCATTCAGTAAACTTGGCCAAGCAATCGAGATCAATAGTAAAACCACACCGGAGATAATAAAAGCTCTAATTAAATATTTTTCAACATACGGTGTGCCACGGAAAATAAGCGCTGACTCTGGAACCGAGTTTAATAACATCCTTTTAAAAGAAACGTTAAGTTTTTACAAAATTAACTTACACATTGGAACTCCGCATAACCCAAATTCTATGGGACTCATAGAACGCTTTCATTCAACTCTTCTAGAAATATACCGCCTTGCAAAATATGAACGTAAATTTACGGATGCAGCGTCTGTTATGACATACGCGATTATGTCTTATAATCAGACAATACATTCAACAACAGGCCTTACACCTTTCGAGGTAGCTTTTGGCCATACCGACTTAACGAGCACATTTGATGTAGAATTTAATAAATATTATACTCAACATTTATTACAAGATCATAAAAAGCGTACGAAATATTTATATGAATATTTAACAGACAAAGTGATAGGCAAAAAGGAAAATATTAAAGAAAAGCGTGGAGGTGAAAAGGAATTTAATATTAAGAAGGGAGATACGGTGTTTATGAAAGGTGCGAATGTAAGGAGAAGTAAGGATAAAGCACGTTACCTAAAAGCAGAGGTTATAGGGGATGTAGTTAGAAATGTAGTTCCAGTCAAGCTTCACGGTCGCGATACTAAAGCTCCTATTAAGGATATAAAACGCCCTTCGCAGGTACATCCTGTTGCTGATGCAGATAACCAGGAGCCCGGCCCTTCTACTTCAACCGGTTGATCGTAACCCGGGAATACTTCCCGTAAAGGAAGGCCAAGCTCTCGTTAGTAGCGATAAGTGGTCTATAGTTAAGATTCTAGACTTAAGCTTAATTCATGAGGATTTAGAATTAAATTTAAACCGATATGCTAACTTAAATGCGCATGTATTACAGTACTTCGGGCGTAAACCATTAAGTCCAGATATTAATGACCTAAAAATACAAGCAGACCTTATCAAAAATATTACCATACAAAAATTGAACCAAATACTACCATTAAAGAGATATAAACGTGGAATTCTTAATCCTCTTGGCTCTTTTATTAAATTGGTAACAGGCAATTTAGACAATGATGACGCTGTTAAATTCGACATATTAATAAATGATGTAAAGTCAAATCAGAATGGACTAAATAAGAAAATGACGGTAGTCGCCGAAATGATGGAATCATTCGTAAGAAATTCGAATATTACTCAAAGCAATTTCCTCCAATTAGACAAAACTATTTGGGAAATAAGGAAACAGTTAAATGACACAAAGAACTGTCAAAATGGCGCTAAAGTCTCTAATGTATATAACCTATTTTTACACAACTTTCAAACCCTTTACGTCAGATTGGATGAAATTGAAACAGCTATAGCTCTTAGTAAACTAGGATCACTACATCAATCAATTATTGATACTAATGAATTGTTATCATTGTTAAAAACTATAGAATTAAAGAATAGGCTTGCCTTCCCTGCCAAAGCAGAAAATGTTCTAAAATTAGAGAAATGTATGGAGTTAAAAGTTTACGCAAAAGGAAATCAAATAACGTTTATCATAGATGTACCTCTCGTTGAAACTGATACGTTTACCTATTATAGACTTTTTCCCTTACCTATTACTAATCCTCTAAATCAGACTTCCTTTATATTACCAAAATATCCTTACCTCTTGATGAAAGGGTCAAAAACGGTGTCGCTTCTTGACCCCTGTCAAGAGATTGATGAACTACTATTCTTATGCGAAGAAAACCATTCATCTCTGCTAATCAAAGATGCCTGCGTGGTCAGTCTAATGAACTTCGCCGCCAATACCAGCCATTGTCAACCCATCGTGGTAGAGTTTAATGAAGTAAAAATTGAAAAGATACAAACTGACAGATGGATACTGTATACTAAATCTGTCTTGCTGCTCACTAAAAATTGTGACAATGAAATTACTCATTATCATATCCATGGAACTTATATAATTACTGCGGACGACAATTGCGAAGCTAAGATTAAAGAAGTTACCCTGAAAAGGCATCAAAAACATATAAATACATTGTCTTCACCTGCTCTACCTATCATAAATCTTCCTGAAATACCTCTACAGCCAACAATGCCACTGCTCGACACAAAACCTGTGAATCTGGATGAACTGGATCTGGCTGACCTCCAACGCCTGTCTCATGTGTTAACCAAAAGTGTTAGTGTCACAAGTGTCAAAGAAAATCAAAGTGTTATAAGGTTTCAGAACATAAGCATCGGTACATTAGTTTTATATGTGTTTTTAGTTATAGTTATTATTATAATTTGTATGAAATATATGTGTCGGAATTATAAAACGTGTCGAAACTATCGGTCTGAGAAAAATTCGCCCAATAGTTTCGAAACTACGGGGGGAGGAGTTATGCATTCCGATATGAGCCAAGAAATGATAGCGATGCGTGTGTGAGTTAAAAACTGCTGAGTTACGTCTAGATAGTTGGGTGGTCATCCGGGCTGCATAACAAACCATCGATGATTGTTTTAGTATTTTAAGTTAGTCTCGTAAGAACTCTCAATTGTATCGGACAATAAATTAGCTTTTTAAAAAGCTTATTGAAGTATACCGAGTTTTGACTAAGTACGCTTGTTCTGATGACTGTTGTTATTTATTTTCTATAATATTGAAACGATATATTATATTACATTAAATTTATTAATTAGGCCCTCAAATACACATCGATTCCTTTTCAATAAGCTTAAATTCATTAAAAACTAAATTTTAAATAATGTTTTCGTTCCCACAAACGGCTCTAGCTAACAATGAAACTCGGAACCTTTGTTATGTAATATAAGTTTGTAGCGTTTAAAAAGATATAAATAGGTTTTTAAAATAGGTGGTGTACGTTATTGAATAATTATATCATTCAAAATCATAGGCATCAGCTAGTGAAAGAAATATAAATGTACAGAATATTTATAATTGTAGGTAAATTTTATATTACAGCGTCATTTTGATATAGTTTAAGTCGACCAACATAGATGGCGCTGTTGCGGTAAACTAAAATATGGACACGAAAGATAATACTATTTAATATTCAGTTAATATATCAAAAAAAGAAGTATTGAAAAATGGAAAAAATATATTTTTATTCGCATTATAATTTATAATGACGAATGTGACTCTTATAACTAACATGTAATACCGAAGAAATAAATGTAATGTTATGTGATTAATGTTTTAATTGTTTTTGAATGAGTTTATATTCACGATTATTCGCATAATTCAACTATTTTTCGTTATCCTTGTGGTTTTTCTATTCTTCACTCTAACACGAACTTACCTCACCACATGTTTAATTCCAGTTCCATAGACGTAAGACCTAAAAAGTTTTTCTAATGTACCGTCTTATGGTTTTAAGCTCATAATTTCATGAGAGTAACTTAATGAGCTTTCGCTAAGTTATCAAACTAAATAATACTTAGTATTTAAAAAGTATCAAATTATGTGATTGAAAACATAAATGATTCTATTCGTTTAACCGGACTCGTAATAAAACAACATTCGTCCTATGAAACTTTCCCACAGCTAGCGGCAGTCAATTGACGAGGTAAAAGTTAGTAAAATTGCAAAAGGAAAATCGCTACAACTTCCTCAACTGGAAATTGAAAGTAGATTATGATCCGAGGAGAAAACTGCATAGACGAGATCGTTGCATCTAGGTTGCAATTAAAACGATATTATGTGTAAACAGCGACATCTATTAATGAATAGGAAAACTTTCAAAAGCTAATTTAACAACTACTTATAGTTTACTGCTACGGCGACATCTTTTAACAAATAGTAAGTATTAACTGCACTGTTGACATCTAGCTAGTGGACTTTTGTTACGACATCTTTTGACAAATGTAAGTATTAAGTACAAATGTAAGTGCAATTTTGACTTCCAGCTTTAAGTAACTTTAATTCGTTATATGATAAATAAATCTCATTCTATAATAGATGTCACTACACTAATCAAGTTTTTTTAAATTATTTATCTAAACAAAACCTACCTTTACCTCCACCGGCGTCGTGCACCTGCGGCTTCCCACTCGGCACTCGCTGCAGTGGCGACGCATTTCCATAGTTCATACTAGTTCCATTATAATCCGAGCTGATCGGTTCTTGCTTTATGCCGATAGGTGTCGCGGATAACTTCTCAGCGAGCAACGGGTTGGCCGAGGCGATGTTGTACCGCCCGTTTGTGATATTGCTATTAACCGCATTGCTAATGGCGCTAGTGCCAGATCTTAATAATTGTTGAAGACGTTGCTGTCCGTTGCTAGGCAGTTGTAAATGACTTGGTGTATAATATTGGATTTGACTACTCGAAGACGGTGATGATATGTTGTTGTTTTCTTCTTGCTGAAATAATAAAGATGTTAGTTAGAAAGACTGCTAGAAGAGTTTTTTTTGTAATTTATAAATTAATTTGTTTCTTTCTAAACAAAAATATACGATCTAGATTAAAGTTGAATATAATAAAATATACTGGAAGACAATATCTTATGCTTAGCATGATTAAAAAATGTAAAACATTTGTAAATATTACCTTAATTTCAATAGGTTGTAGGGCCGACGCAGTGGCATTCGTCAGATCCGTAAAAAAAGTGTCAAAATTGTCAAACGCTGTTTCCCCCAGCTGTTTGAGTATGTCGTCGGGGTCCGCGGCTTCAGAGCCGTCTGCTTCGAGCGTCAGCCCACCGACAATGTTCGAGAGCTCGGCTTGCGACAGTTCGCCGAGAGACGACGCCATTTGCTGGAGTTGTGCGGCCGCCTGACCGCCAGCAGCTACTACTGCGTCCTGAAACTGTCCCTATGGTTGAATAAAATTAGGAAATTAATTTTATAAATTTTTGTTATAAAAACTGGCATGACATTTTCGTTCACAGTACAACAAACATTTTACACTTTGTAATGTAACTACTCGACAATAGATGAAGTATTGTCATCCAAAGAATGAAGGGGTGCATCTAAAGTTTTTGCTAATTGAGTTTTATTTGTATATCGTCGTAATCTGGAAGAAAAGACTTACCTGGTTGTTTTTTGTTTGCCTATTACCTTACGGTCTTAAATTACATTTATTCTGAAACTGAAATAGATGTATGATCTTCCTAAATATTTTTTGTCATTTCTCCGGTTTGTGTTTTAGGGGCGCACCTAGCCCCTTTTCCTTACGGCGTAGCGCGGCGGCAGTATTGATATTACGAACTCAGGCATATAATTAACAATCAGATTCATCACAGAAAACCAGGATAGTTCGTAAATCTGTACTATGACCTCTCAGTTCAAGAATCGGACTGTTACTAGCACTCAGCCAAACAGCCGATCATCGTAACTAATCAATAATATAATTTAATAAATTATGGATATTAAAGGACTATATTATAAGGCTAGAATTACTAAAGCAATAAAAAAAAATAGTGCCAGTTGTCACAAGAAAAATTACAAAGTAGAACTTTTTTATTATAATTATCAAAAACCTATTAGAGTTCTATTAAAATTATGATAATAATTGAATTATTTTATTTGTAATGCTTCGTGTTAATTCAACTTTACTTAATTTTATTAATAAATACTACTAAATTCCAACATAACGTAAATACGTTAAATAAATATTTAACATCTGCCACAACGTCAAATGAGCTATACATCAAATGCGTGTAAAAGATTTTTATTATAATGAACTTGTTACATCCGTTTTACAGATGTTACTTGTAAATTATCGTCGTTCTCAGGATTTCAAAATAAGCATTTTTATAGCTCTTGGATATCATCTCTTTTTATTATATAAATTAATTCAATTCAATAATAAGGTTATCATATGTTTTACTGGTAGATTAAATATTGGTGCATCTCACCTGTAAGCAATTCGAGAGATCAACCATCCTGCCCTCATTCTCGGCAGACCACCATTCGTCTTCAATAAATGGCATCGCCAGCGCCGATCCCGACGGCGCATGTGTCCCCTCCAGGTTGTCACGTCTACTCAACGCCAGAGGGCGCTATTACACAACACTAAGCACTCACGTTCACACACTATTTAAAAAGTCAACAAGTCTTAATCTAATTATTATAAATTCGTTTGAATTGTTTGGCAGCGTCATGGACGGATCATACATAATTCGTTGCATATATAATTACATGTATAGGTACTTAGTTACGAGGGAACACATGTTGGTGTGGTTTGGCCGTTGATTCCTTGCTTCTTATGTCTCCTTCGGCCAGGTTACCTCACTCCCAACCTGCTCCTCTTCAGCAGTGACCTGGGGAAATAGAAAGCCTAGGCTCTCACGTCCAACAAAGTTCAGGCGGACGCAAGCACTGAGCGTCACGAATAAATAACTAGAATTATTTTATTACAATTATCTGAAATCTTTTCTTATCACGGTATCTAGGTTTCTAATCTCTTTTGCCTTTGCCTCAGTTTTTAAATTCCTCTAGACTACAATGAGAAAATCAACTGTAAATGTAACGTTAGATGTCCTGCATACAGAAAAGCTGTATTCATAATGAATATTATATTTTAAAATAGTTTATGTTCAATGTAGGTTAATGTTAAAAGAGTATATAACTAAAATCATTAATCAATGTATTTACATCAAAACAATAGTATATTAATATTAATTTAAAATATCTATAAGACAGTTCATAACTATAAATTGGTTTAAATAAAAAAAAAACAGATAAGAGATTGTTGGCTTCTTTGATTATATACACGTCTAGATAATCAAAAGTTAGCTTATAGAAGATGTTCCCTATTTCTAGTAATTTCGCGTAGAAGGCAACCAGAAGCCATGTGTTTAATCAATCAGATCAGAAATGCTCTGGATGACGCACATATTAAAGGACCTCGAGACTTAAAGGGTCAATAACTTAGACAAATATCAACAGTGAACGGATTCAGAAAAGGGTATGTAAAATTAAAATATTTTTATCATCTACCTACCTTTTGTTTGCTCTATAGCTTAATACTCTATATGCAAATAAATATTTTTTACAGCAAGTTTCTAAAACTTTACGAATGAATATGTTGAGTACTGTTGTGCCAAGAAGTGTGGGTGGGAGGGTACAAGAGGGCAATAGACTGAGGTCACCTGGCGACGTCCCGGTGTATGTCGAACCTGCGTCGATACAGCATAGAGGCAGTGCCGCGGAATACTAGCCGCGCACACGCCGTTCTGAAAAAATATAAAAATAATATTGTATAACATGTTATATCTGTATTATTATTTTATAATTTTGTCCATTTTTAATAGTTGTCTAAGTAATATCGATATTTGAGTCTAAGAGAAATTTCTTTTGAGATTTCTCTATACTTTTGGGGCAGCCCTACTGAAGAATGGAGTAGCCCTACAAAAGATTACAGCCAAATGGCCTAGTGTTGTCTTCCTGCGATGAGTAGGGTTTCCAGAGCTCCTAGGGGAAGGGTTTAAAGTAAATTAATAATACAAATTATATAAATCGTACAAAATGACTAACAGCGCCATCTATGATCCAGTAGGTGCACCACATACACGCGTCACTCATCCGAAATTCATATTATTTGTAATTGAATTTTTAATAATTAATAGCTGTGCCCGCGGATTCTCTTGTATGGACTACTAAAAAACACTTTTTTATGCGGAACCCTAAATATTTTTCTAAAATAAAAGGAGTTTTCCTTAGAGAGAGGAGAGGATTCCTTATAACATCAGCTATCTACTAGTGAAAGTCCCGTTAAAATCGGCCCAACTGTTTCGGAGATTACACGGGAAAAAACAGAGACAAAAATTAAAAAAATATAGTTTTTTGTTATAGGTACCGTGTTTACTTTAATTTAGTAAAAACCTGTTATTTTGACATTGTAAACAGACACTTCCATTTTATTATATATATATAAATTTGCCCGACTCAAATATAATCGAGAAAAGTTGAATGCATACATAATAAACGTAATCATTATGCGAGTCTCATCAAGAATCACAATGCACGGAAGAGTGAAGATAAACGAAAGCAGCCCACGGTTTAGCAAAAAATACACATTAACAATTGCTGACTATAGTAGGTAGGTAGGTACCTATCTCCCATTATTAATTAATAAAGCAACGCAAAAAGGTAACTTTTGTTTTCTAAAACTCTTCCTAGTGCATGCACTTTCTTCGCTAATGATTATACGTTTCATTTTACGCTGTTACAAGCTGATTGAACAGACTAATGGTACCTTTTACTATTTTTGTGATTATATTACATTTCTCCACACTGTAAAATGTAACGTATCACGATCACATTATATCACAATTTTGCAAAACTCGGTTAATAATATTGTTAAATTATTTAATAATTTAACTCCACTTAAAGGCTGATTAAGATCTTTGTGTTGTTTTTATTAAATTAGTTGAATTTTTATTAATTATGTTTATCTGAAAATCTATGTTAATATAATAATATGTGATGTGTTTATTTTATTAAGGTTCTATTAGAACGAAGTTCCTTATTTTTATTTGTAAAGGTATCTTATATTGTACGTAATAGTTAACAAAGCGTAAATTTAATATTAATTTTGATGACTGTAAATTAAAACTCAGCATTGATAGTTGGCGTGATCGCCACTTTAAAAATATTTTATAATAATTGCTCCTTAAGAACAAGTAAAAACATACGCGCGCAGCTCGTATTATTTGGTGAAAATACAATCCAATGTTGATGGCTAGAGGTGTCACAAATACACTATGTGTTTACCATAAAGAAAGTTATAGCATATAGGTTTAAATATTTTATAATACCTGTTTTTATGACATACCATTATGTGGTTTGGAATTCCTTCAATAGATGGCACTATCGATTTTCATATAAATACATCTTGTAAATTAGAAAATATATTTTGTTAACAAATAAAGCTCTAAGTGTTATTAGATCAGTAAAATCATCATGCCGCCGATACGATGTAATAAATATGTAGCATTGAGTTGATATGTAAATATGTCCCTTTGCTAAACTTTGCTAACAGTCATAAAGAAGAAAAAGAAATATTTCGCACATGACTGGTCAATTAAAAGAGGTAAAACACTCTCCGCTTGCCACTGTACTACGATTTATTACGATAAGTACGTAAAATAAACATTCGTAAAGTATATATATTGAGACATATTTTCAATCATATTTTAGACTAAACAATATTTTAGTAGCAAAAACGAAAAAAGAAACTTCATGATTTAATCATTAAGTTAATTATGACAAAAACTAGAAATGGCACTGAGTTGTTATTTTTTCTAACACTCTTATCTGTAGACACTTAAAATCAGAAAAAAAAAATGAATTAAAATAAATAACGGCGAATTCATTTCCGTTGTCAAAAAATGACACGACTCATGCGCCATCTATTATAAAATGGTTGTACTAATTCAGAAACCTTCACGGACGTGTACACAACAACTCGCCAAAGTTTAATCGCAATCGGATGAAAGGTATAGGTACGCATATGGGACAAACAAAGAAAAAATAATTTTAATTACATACAACTTATTAAAAATCATAGTGTACATATTTTTACATATCAAAAATATACAATGTGTATTTTTTACGGTAAATGCGCATTTGAGTCATCTATTGATTTTAACACTATATTTTCTATAACAACCAGTTTATCAACGCCCTCTTGAGAGTTGATCGACGATAGATATTGCTTCAAATTCGCTACAGAGGTCAGCGCCGTCGCAGCCGCTTGATTCGACGTGACATACTTAATTATTTTACTTCCTTTCTTCATATAAACATCATCAGTTTCATCATATTTGGGTCTATCATCTGGGTCAGTTGTGTTATCATCATCGCCATCTTGAAAACCACAAGTTGCAACATCATAATCGATGTACAAATAATCATGATATTTCATAGAAATCTCCGCTTTGTATTCATCATCGTCATCATCTATATCATAGTAATCACCGAAACCGGATTTTTGAAAACAACTTTGTATGGTTCCAGGTTTGATAGATTGCCAGGAATCGCAGATATACTGTAACGCCCTAGAAACACTATAATTATCTTTAAACGTGGAGATGTCTTCGATATCTTGGGAGATCTCGATCAATTTTGTTCTGTAGGTCTGTTTAATCGTCTTTACGATCCCTTGTGTCATCGGCATTTCATATTCAGAATCCGGTGGTAGGAGAACTAAATTTATATTGTTTAACACTATCTCTTTAGGATGTACTGGACTGTTGTCTACGATTAGGACGACCAATCTTCCTTGTATCTCAAAATAGTCGTCTAAAACTTTAAGCCAATTTACAAATATGTCTTTTGACATCCAGGAATGAGTTTCCACTTCGTACTGACATGGTAGATTTGTAGTTAACCCTACACTGCCTATAACCAGTAAAGGCAGTTTTTCCGTACCGTTTGAGTTGACACATGCTAAAACAGTCAGCCTTTCTGAAGCCAAGGCCCCACCTTCACAAGTCTTGTCTTCTTTATTGAAATCTTCATTTGGCATCAGCCTGTAGAATAAACCGAATTCGTCGGCGTTAAATATATCGCCAGCTTGATAATCTTTTATCACTTCCTGAAACGTATCGAGCGACGACATTGATCCACCTTCTCCGTCAGACTCGGCATCCTCTGTATGTTTGAGAGCAATTTGATGGCGTTTCTTAAAACGATCCAACCATCCGCTGGATGCTGTGAAGTCGTTTATATCCAAATCATTGGCAATTTCCAAAGCGCGTTTCCTGATCATAGGTCCATTTGTTTGTAAGTTCTGGCTGTTCATACTGTATATCCAATCGACCAAGACGTTTTCGAGTTCGTTAAATTTTCCCATTTTGTTTTTCTTCTTCCTCAATACTCGGCCGCTGAGGTTTTTGCATTTATCTTCAGTGTCTCTCCTGTTTTTTAAAATTGTACTCAATGTTGACATCGGTATGTCGAGCTCCTCGGCTATTTGCGATTTTTTGTAGTTTTCAGATTTTTTATCGAAATATTTTATAATTTTCATTTTATCGTGCAGTGATAGCGCTCGTCGTTTAACACGCAGCGCCATTTTAAAAGCCCTCCTAATAGAGTATTCGTTGAATCAACTGTTCTATTCGTTTTAATTGCCAATTTTGCATCCGATTTCATACTTTCATTATTAGTCTGGACAAAATAAATAGTTTGTTTTATAAGCAGAGTAAAATTAATGTTTTATTAAGTGTTCAAAACGAGTGACGTGCGCTCGTATCGACGTATTAAACGGAACTGAAGAGAGGGGCGTATTAAACGGGTCGCGTACGGCTTCGCGAAGCGGGGTTCTCTCAACTTTAGAAATCAATTTGGTATGCTTTGACTACCACTCTGAACTTTTATTATGTGAGTATAAGAAAATATTAAACAATGTTAAAATTATTTTATTAATAACAATGAAACTCCTTTACGATTTTTTTTTTTTCTATATTTGTGACGGTTTCTTTCTTTTATGGCAAATCGTGTTTATTTTACAGTGTAATTTACTTATTGATAAATTTATAGACAGTGTTACTGTTTTAACCTTGAATACTTACTTCCTATTAGATATTGCTTTGAGGACCTTGCTTTCAATTGTATCAACGAGCAACATCTCGCAAATAGTATTATATATATAATATGGATGATATTATACATATTATAATACTCTTTCTTTGGCATTATACATAACATTATCGTAATTTCTCAGAAACACAAGTATTTATTTTCTTCATTTTTACTTTATTAAAAAATCAAACCGTTTCAACTAACGTACAGTTATTATTCCTAACAGTTACCTATTTGGTAGGAAGAACCTTCAAAAACTATTACGAAGTATTGAGAGTAGATAAAAATCATAAAACAACACGCAATTAGGTAATTAATCTACACCAAATTATTCTACATAATTATTATTAAAATTATTGTTTCCGTATCTATGAGTATTTTTCCACTATAATAGTAGTTTTCGGCTACTTATCATTCTATTCCAAGTGTAAAATAACTATAATTTTATTTTCCTTTGAAAGTAATTCATTCATTACATTAATAAAGTTTAATCTTATTAGTTATATATTACTTTACTTGTCCTGTTGTGGTTCTACGCAGCGTGATCATAAACCTCTAATAATAATTGAAAATATTGGTAGGAAATAAATATTGGGTATAACGAAAGGGAACGCATGTATTTTGATGAGTATTCATCATCTGTGGTTTGCGACAAGTCCCGCCAGTGTTGCCAGTTGTAATGTTTATCCTCAATGAGATAGGACAGACTCTTTTTAGGTGATGAAAAAACTAGACTTCTCGAACGTGGCTAACTTTATGTTCCACGTTTTACCATTACCTAATTATAACGTAATTAAAAAGTAATAAATAAAAATAACTGCTAAAAAAATTATAAACACGATCGAGTGTCTTATCGGCTCTTACCAATTTTTGGTATGATCTCCTAACTGTGACATTCCTAAGTGCCTTAATAGGGGCTGAATTAAATAAAGTATACTTGTCGACATACAAAATTCAAACATTTAAAAAACAATCTATCTATTTTTGCACAATATTCACTTAAAATTAAAATTTTCATCGTTGCCGAGATTACAAAACGTGTATGCTCTTTACCGGTCGCTTTACGAATGCCACTGAATCGATCGCAGTTGTTCACTTACGCCATGGCGGAAGTGCATAAAAACCGAACCAGAAGCAATGTCAGAAATGCATACCTCTTAAATATTGGAAATTGTTAAAATTATGATTTATAATTTAACACGCTATTTCTATTTTAACATATCGATAAAAATATTTTGCTTAATTGTTTTAAAACCAAAACAGCATTTTTTAACTTTCCAATAATATTATAACAATGAAATGAAATATCTTCATTGTATAATATAAATAAGTACCTCTAAAAGTTTTTTTTAAATCAAAACACTGTAAATTTTCAGTTGTAGCTTGGCAACACTGAGTCTCTAAATGTCAAAAGTAAACGGTGTTTGTTTTGATTTTTCATTCTGTAATAAATATTAGCAATGTCTGGTGAAAATAGTTCTAATTCCTCAACGTCAGAATCAGAAATCGGTGCTTGTAGTTCAAACTATAACCCACTTAAAGTTTTGTATTCTAAACAAACCAAAGTGCCTATAGAAAATGCACCTTTATATGAAAATATTGAGCAGTTCGAAGCGGCACTCAAATATGATTCAATCTTACCCATAGGACGATCAGATGAAGTGAAAAAGAGAGAAGAAGAAAAAGTAAAGAAGAAACGTGAAGAGGAACAGCGGGTTGAAGAGAGAAATAAAGCTCGATTCGCTCAATATCAGGGTAATTATTTTGAGGTTATGTTTTTAGTTCGGCGAAAAAATTATGAAGTTTATTAATAGCATTTCTTGACTATATATACGCAATATATAACACATGTTAATGTTAAAACATAAAATACACAAGTTGTAAAGGAATGTGACTTATCAACTTTCTCAAAACAATTCATTATCATGTTAGAAATAAAAAAAAAGTATAAAATATTTCAGACATTTCTTTAATTTCTCAGTAGAATAAATTTGCCTCCACACCAAGTGTTCTCTTCTAGAATTCGATCTCTAGTTATTATTAGCAGATAAAATTTATTGATAAACTAATTTATGATCATTTTGTGTACACAAAGAATTCCTCATTGTTACTCAACTATTTCAAATAAGATTGCATCGGAGTAGCTATACTAGGATTTGAGCATGATTAAAATAATATTTTTATTGTGCATATTTTACATAAAAACAATTTAATTTTAAACCAAAGAATAACACCCATTTTTATACATATATGGAAATAATGTTTTAAAGCAACAGGCGACTTGCTGTTATTGTATTTAAATATATGTATAGTTACTTTAGATCGAATTATGGATAGGGAATTAACCAGTTTGTGACTTATTTGCACCCACCAGGCTAGCTACCACCCTCAAGTTGAAAATCTGTTGCCAAGCACCAAAAGGTGTGTTCCGGCAGCTGCACTTGAGAGCCAGTCTTCCACTAGGTTTAGCGTGTTATCATCTAGGGCCACATCATTTCAACATCAGGTAAGTTTGTGGCCACTACTCCAAAAACTATAATGAAAAAAAAAACTATGGCACCAGTCCAAGCCGAGTTTCGGCCACTTTGGCTCCCTTTGAGCTTGTTGCCTCGCTTTCACAGCTGAGTGTCGTATGCGCTTGCTTCTAAGCCCGGTGAAGCTGTAAAAGCCGTCTGAGGCTTCAGGGGCCCTTCAGCTAACAGTGTAGTCAGATTAAAAAAAAGTGTTGTAACAACATAATTTTTGGTAAAAGCTATAAACAAGATTTACAATTTACCATTATTGTTTAGTACATTACTAATTTGCTAAACGAAGTTCAACAATCATGTTAATCAAATTTTATTATCAAAAGAGTGTTATAGAATGGATTATTAAGCAAATGATAGTGGTGTCTGACACTATCAACTTAATGTGATTTTTATTTTTTTATTTAAAAAAATACATAATATTATCATAATTTAATATAGTAAATTTAACAAGTGACTTTATTTTATATCATCCACTAAAATTAATATAGTATACAAGCTTCTCTACAGATAAATATACTTAATCCTAATAAAATTAGTTACATGCAACAATTATATTTTGTAATATTCTATGTTGTTTGTATTTCATCCCTTCATTGTAATAAATTCAAGTGGTCTATAATTGAAAGTGTTTAAAAATTACATGTAAGTCACAGATTTACTGCAAAGTAGTAGCGGTTGTTAATTTAAGATACAGAGCTAATATTCAGATGGATATTTCAAACACAAATAAGGTATACATATAGTTCTGTTTTTCCCACTATAGCACTACCCAAATAGCAGTATCACAAATTCTTTGCTAAGCATTCAGATTTTTTTCATTGTTAGCCGGTTATTTGTCACTAATTTAAAGATTAGTTAGTGTTTTGTGTATTCAAGTTATGGTTTTGTAGATTAAACAAAAGGTGCAGTCTCTGATCTACAAACCTGGTAATAACTTGTGAAATAGGAAAAAATAAATAAAAAGTACAAACATATAAACTAGTAGAGAAATAATACAGGATTAAAAGACAATGATCTCCTGTATACTCAAGAGTTATGTATTGTTGATGAGCAATTCTTGTTTCATGGTATCATAATCAGCTCAACCACTGTATAAATAAAATTTTCAACTAGCTTCGTCCATCAGACATTGTTCTGCCTTTTTCGGTTGTTATTGGCTAAACCACAGTGTTACCTATTGGATCAAAACATAGCTATGAACTATCGTCTTGATAAAACAAAGGTATAATGGGAATATGAGCTCAATCGGTCTAGTCGTTCAGAGGTTATACAATTATTAAAAGATGTACCCAAGATTTTTATATGTAAGACATTGTAGATAGAGAAAAGCTTATTCATCCGATATATAATATAATTTCGGATAATTAGTTAAGATGGATTTCCGCAAAGTAAACACCTTCGTCAATCAAAAGCTTTTTTATTTAATTGTACAAAAGAGTACTAGTAAAGTTGAACTGTCGAAAGGAAAATGTAGTCTGACAAGAAACAGCAGGTATATTAGGCATGTTCCTTCATCATTTGGGATCTGTTAACCTCGCAAGGTGAGTTAGAATGGTGATTGGTAATTGGTACAGATGCTTAATTTTAATAGAATTAAGCAATAATAATATTCGTAATCGTAATTATATTTACGCCAATACCAAGAATTTTCACAAAGTTTGTACAGGGATCTTGGACAATCCATATTAAATTGATTTGATGATTTAGTCTTCGTGTAATAGCCTGCTGTGCTAGTCAATCAAGTATAAATTACTCTGATCCCTGTGCGACGAGTGGGGTCACGCACACGAGGTCAGTCTAGGCCGAGCGTTGAACGCCCGGCTGTGTGTCACGCAGGTCGATGACCTGTTCCCGCTCTAATGCCTAGTTCAATCCTAGAATGCCCAGGTGGTCCGTTCGCAGTTCGTTTTATAGAAATTTAAATGTATCTATATGAATTAACTTCGCTCACTGTGAAGCGATGGTTGTTCATTGATAACGCACTCGGACAATGCGTCGATCGATGTGGGTTCGAATCCTAAATCAGCCAGAGCTTTAATAAAAGAAGCATCTTGATAAAAATCCATAGCAAAGAGTGAGTATGTCCTATTGTTCGAAAACTTACTACTCTTCCAAATCGATCGAATTTATCCATGATATTTAAACTCTTATTTTACTAATAATGAAACTTATAAAAAGGTAAATATAGTAATTGTAAAAGTAAGTAAATACTCTTCAAAACGCTTCCGATTCGTAAACATCTATTTCAGTTTCACGTAGGTACCTTAGAACTTGTGTGACGTAATAAGAATTAATATAATTCATTAATAAATAATTATTGAATTGATACTGTTGTAGATAGTAGATAGAGCGGCCATAGACATTGGTGTTGCCATATTAAAGTTAAAAATTTCTCGTTTTTATGGCTTTTATATTATCGCTGGACTTCATTGATGCTAGTTATTTTTAAGAACGAATGAGTTTTAAATTTTCATACATTTTAAGTGAACGAGTTGCACAAATCAGGAAAACTGTCGATGGTTTTTGTTCTTTTGTTTCAATAACGTCGATTTGCTTAGTATGCAGATCACTTTCGTGAGTATACTATTTAACTACTCCTCTCTTATGTCATTTGATAAGGAAAACAACGTATGTAGCGAGCATGATGGAACAAAAGATCGTGAGTTGGTCTTAGAGAATAAATTCCCTCCTAATACCGCCATTAAAAAAAAAAATTAAGATGTCTGAACGTTTGAAATCGACAATACGTCAAGAGCAGGTGTGAAGATTAATTACAATTTGGGTGGTTGGACACGATAATTGTGTCCGACTGGGTCTGTTTGTAATGTCAAAATAATCAATTTTTACACGGTACTAATAACAAAAAAACATTTTTTTCTTAATTTTTGTATGTCCGTTTGTTCCCTGTAATCTCAGAAAAGGTTGAACCGACTTTGACGGGATTTTCACTGGCAGATAGCTGACGTTATAAGGAGTAACTTCACCTATTTTTATTTTTTTTAAATAATTAGGGTTCCGCGTACATAAAAATAATTCGGAAAAACGAGCACGATTAGCGCGTGTGGTCGATCGACGGCATTCTGTAATCCACGCGAGCCCAGCTAGTTTACAAATAAAAAACAATGGTTTAATCGTACGCCTAGTTTACTAGAACTACCAATAAAATCGTCATAATCAATTAAATGATTTAGAGAATGTTAGAGACGGAAGTTACATAGCTGTTGGTGTATAAAAAATAAACTGTACAATCTGCTATCGGTTGTCGCATCAACTCATTTGCATGGCGACCGTGACCTGGTGCCCCGTCTGCGGCCTTGCTTTAAAACCTGCGTGGTGTTTTTTTTATCCTTAAATCGTTTAGGGGCAGTAGAGCGAGTTTTGTCTTAAACTAGTGCCATTTAGAATATATGTGATCGTATAATTCGATTTTATACGGTATAGGTTTTTAAAATATTTTTTGTAGATTTTATTCATCATATTTCTATTTGAAGAAACGTTCCCAGTTGTTCTTTTTAAGTAATAAAACTGATTGTTGAGTATTCACATTGATTGGTAACCGTTATAATAATATAAAACCATTCTGTAAATATTCCACTGTTGGTCAAAGGTAATTACCCTTTGACCTCACCTGCATATCTACCAAACTACGCAATTTTGATGGTTTCTACCACCGGGAAATTTTGTATTTTCCCACTTTATGTTACTACAACCTTTTTCAAATTTTCTCACTTTCCTTCACCGTCAGCCAATGAAAATCCAGTAAATGTAGATGAATTTCGAGAAATTCGTTGAATACACGCCGATGTAATCACACCCTTTCTTGATGTATTGTTGATCAATCAATTATTTGAAACAATAGGTTTGCATTAAATGAATAACCATTGCTCCAGTTCAAATAATCTTAGCCATTAGATTTCTTTAATTAAAAAATATTTAAAATTTGTTGTCATTAAAAAGTCAAATTTATCACCATAAACTTATTTTCCTTATTATAATTTATGATCACGTGTTGCTTTAGTTGATGTATAGTCTATTTTAATAATTACCTAATATAAGCGAGTGGGGGCATGCGATCGCGTGACAATCTCAGTAACATTCCCGCCAAAATTGGTAAAACGAAATGGCGATCGAAAGTTGCCGGTAACACGTGTAACCACAGACTAAATACGCAGCTGGCTCGTAAACTCCCATTTTCTAGCTATCGTTCGTTTCTTTTGGACAAAGGAATCTAATTTAAACCGGTCAGTTGATTCTATTTTAGTATAATTAACTCCATATTGTTTTGCAATTGGAAACGGTCGTGCGTTGTTGCATCTACTGAGATTATCTTAGAAAGTGCTCCCGTAGTATATTATAAAGAAAAGAAGAGAATATCAAACTTATTTGATTAGTAATATGAATTTTTACATAAAAATTTGTTGTAACATCTGAATCTTTTGAGTGATGGATGAATTTTTAAGAAATTATCAGTGAAAATGCATTTTGATTTGTCTGTTATAAATATTAAAGATTTGAATTTGATTCCTCGGACAGTCTTTACGTCTAGTATACAGCAGAATACTTTAATATATAATTTTATTTCTTTAGAAAAATTGAAAATATATTTTTGTATTATTTCTTTCTAAGTTTTTATAAGGCTAATAAGATTTTGAAAATTGTTTTGTAGTTCTTTCTGAACTTCAATCATCTGCAATGTTTCTATATATTTTGATTAGATCAACTTTCCACCCAGAGAAAAGTGAATAAGTGAATAATTTTAATAATTGCACAGATTACTCAATTAGAAATCAGTAATGTAGACATCATTATGTATTATATAGGCAGTAGTTAGAAAAAAAACTATATTTAATCACAACTGAGTAGTAAAAGTCGTAAAAATACATGCAGTTTTTCGATATGATCTAAGGGTTATCGCGTATTTGAACGCGTCATCTAGAATTCTAGACTATGTGTGATCTCGTGTGTTATACACTAGTAGGCTTTCGCATAACAACTTTCCACATGAGCGGAGAGTGCCGCGTGCAGCTCGCGTCGTCTCGCTCGCACTCTGGAGGCCCTGGACGCGGTCGTTGACTCATCCAGAGGTTCGTTCAGAAATGTCATCTCAGTTGTTAAACTAAGAATGATACTTTTGGACGTCATTCGGATGAAAGTGGTGTGGTAATCTTTGAATATTATCTCGACCGTTAGATGAATCTGACAGTTATTTTTATACTGACTTGAGGTAGCATTTTCGTAGAGTGGGTATTTTCAGAAGACCTTTTTAATTGTAATTCTAAGTTAATGTCATGTTTCTTTCTCGAGCCTATAGTATAACACTATCATCGCTCTCCTTTTTATGAGTTAGTAAATATTCAGTTAGTTGTTACGCTATTCATCCTTTTTTTTTTTTTTTCGAACTGACTATACTGTTAGCCTTAGGGGCGCTGGAGCCTTTACGGATTTTACAGCTTTACCGGGCTTGTGCTATTCATCCATAAAAGAGTTGCCCTTACTGGGAAGTTTTCATAAAAAAGAAAGGGATATGTGTTTGCAATCGAAAATATTAAAATGTTGATGAGCAGTCAAGCTTTGCCATTGATGGGTATGGGTCTTGTTATTATATAATACCAGTCAGTAAATGTGTCATTGCTGGGAAAAGCCTCTTCCGTATACCCGAGGGAAGGTATGGTTTTAATTATCACGCCATTCCATTACGTATTGGAGATTTCAAATGTCTATAAACCCATATTTGTGTTTTTTCCAACATTGTGGTACAAAAACATTTCTCAGGGCAGTCAGTCAATGATGTTTACTAGTTAAAATTCAATGATATTATTATAAGTAAAAAGGTGTATAATATAATTGTCAAAATTAGTAAAAGTACGCAATTTCTGAAAAAAATATTTATAAATGCAGAAGCCCAACCATTCGCCCAACACAACTTCATCATAACCTATGAGTATCATTAATAATATAAGAAGCACTTGCCAATTCCGATGTTCATCAGCAATTTCTTTAAACCCTCATAAACATTTAAAAAATAACATTTGTTCATAAGCTGGTCCGTTATTTTTTATATTAAGAGAATAAGAAATAACGTAGTAAAGTAACGTAATAAAGTATTAGGAAATAAACTAGTAATAACGAAAATAATTTCTTGAAGTTGTTTGTTTAATAAGATAATGCGGAATTAAAATGGACCGTTGTAAAAAAGATGTTCAAATAATAAATATCTATATTTTGATTAATTTGAAATAGATATTTTAATTTGGAGCAACGTCCGATAAATTAGTTTGATATGTCTTCGGTTACCATATTTAATATTATACATTTATACATTTATAACTCCGGCTCGTCTGTCTATCTGAACGCGATAAACTCAAAAACTACCGAACAGATTTTCATACGGTTTTCATCAATGGATGGAGTAATTCTTGAGGAATGTTTAGGTGTATAATTCATTACGGTTTTTCTGTGAATTGGCTGAAATATGACTATGATTGTTGAAAATGTCGGAAAAAATCACGTCGGAAAAAATTACAGGCGTGTGACGCGTAGCGGCTACCTTAGCCTATGGACGCTTGTAATACCATAGGTATGTATGACTAGCGCGTTGCCGACCTTGAACCCCCCTAAACCAAGGAGCTCTGGAAACCTTACTTCAGGAACACAATACTAGGTTATTTGGCTATATCTTTCGTAGGGTGGAGGTATATTCCACCAGTCGGTCTGACCCAAGTAGAGAGATATCTCCAAAGAAATTTATCTGTGCCTTACCCCTCTTTATCTACCTAAAGTTAACAAGTTTCTGAAGTAATCGTTACGGACGTAAATTTCATGTAACCGATTTCCATGTATTTTGATACATTCCAAAATATTTTGCACTATATGTAAATATTATTGTTTAGCAATATACATGAAGATCATTCATGAACACAATTTTTTATACATACCTTCATTAAACAAAAGGACGATATTTAAGTTTTATATTTTTTACATTAATTTGCTTAGAGCGTCATCTGCAGACAACTGACTCATTAGATGTCACCGCAGTGAATATTTTATTGCTAGTAGTAATACGTCACATAGGTGTATTTACTTCGGCGCAAATATTGTAATGTAAAGAGTAAACGTGTCTATGAATAAATTTATAATATTGAACGATAAATTCGGGCAGAATTGAAAATCTATACTAATATAAAAAAGCGGAAGAGTTTTTTTGTTTGTTTAAACACGCTAATCTCTGGAACTACCAGTCGGGTGCGAAAAATTAACACGAGGAATAGTTTAGGTTATCTAGTATTATGCTACACCTCTCGGCTAGCCTTAAGTATAGATTTTTGTAAAGTAAATCGGAAGAATATATTCTCGAACTGCTTTATCCGCGTGCTCTGGCGTAATGGTTAGTGATACGTATATACAATGTTCTACAAAAATATTGCTCTTTAGTACATCGAAAAAAAAACCTAATAAAAAATAAAAATCCAATAAAGATATTGTCTATATTGAAATATTATAAATGATTTATAATATATTTTTTTCTATTATACGCGGGTGAAACCGCGAGTCACAGCTAGTATATGATAAAACTAAATAAGATACTTTAGGTCTTGGTGGAAGATATTAAACATAAAATGTATGCAACAAATAAATTAAAAAAAAGCAACAGTAATACTGAGACAGATAGGTGAAAAGACATGTTCTTAACAGTTCTATAGAGAGCTATACAGGTATATTTAGATACGATATAAAAATAAAACAAAAGGATAACTGATTTCAAGTATCTACATTCAGTATTTCGAGATGCTGCTTTATATGTATGTCACACAAGATAATCACGCCGACATGGTGTTCTGTTTACAACGAAATTAGAAAAAGTGATAACATTGTACTTCGTAGGCTGTTATCGCAACGTTCAAGTCGCCGAGACATGCGCGTGCGCACCCGTCCGTATTCTCAATATTATCGCTTTGTTTCGTTATCATGTTTTAATTATACCTTTATTTTTTTAAACAAAAACGATAATAATAGTATTTAAGTATATTATTATTTAAACGATCATAATATTTAAGTGTCAAATAAATTTAGACATGAAAAAATATACTTACAAAATTTGATGAGAAACTAGATGTACACGCGGCTCTGCTCGCGTGGAGTACTGCAAAAGCTTTTTTTGTACAGAACCCTATTTTTTCTAAAATAAAAGTAGCCTAAGTTATTCCTTATAAGATCAGCTATCTACCAGTGAAATTCCCGACAAAATCGGTCCAACCCTTTTTGAGATTACCCGGAACAGACAGACAGACAATAATTTTTTTTTTGTAGTTGGCATTGTATACTTTCATATGAATTCAGTAAAAATTTGTTTATTTTTTGACATTACAAACAGACACTTATTATATGTATATAAATTATTTGCAAAAGTTACACGTATGTCAGGATCGAACTCTGTTATAATATTAATAACCAATGAGTATATTTATAGAACTGAGTGAAGACAGTTATCACATAGCGGATGGGCAGTTATGCAACCGTATAATTGTGTTAAACGCATAAAACTAAATCGGAACGGTATTGGCGGAACGTAAACGGAAGTGATGCAACGGAACGCATTTCGGCTCGCATCTGTGTAAACATGGCACGGGTTTTTTCTGAATGGCTCGGTGCGATGGCGGACGGCGTTTCCCGCGCTCGCCGGCCGACGACCCCGCGCGGCGGTCAGCGCCCAGGGATAGTCGAGTGAAAGTAATTCGCGATCGGCGACCGCTCGCGAGCTATGCCGCCCTGGTACCTCGGCATACAACCGTGCACTGATTTGTTACATGCAATTTTCATTTTTAGAACTTTACAAAATTATTATAAACTTTATGTAAACATTATATAGAATTCGTTCTATAAGTGCTCACTTTCGTGTTTTGTATTAGAATAAGAAAATACTTTTCGTAAATAGAAAATTAGATGGCCTTTTTCAGAAGTGATTTACTCACACTATTACAACTGAAATAATTACAGTTTATCGCGTTTAGACAGGCAAACAGACGCGGCGGGAGATTTTATTTTATAATATAGTAATGTACTCATTCATGTCTTATATTACCTTTTGGCTTTTGGCAACCAATTCCTCATGCTTGAGGCTTACTACCACAATTTTTAATTACAGAAAAACTTTAATTGCGTCGATAAATCATAGTTTAAACCTATAGTCAACTCATGTTTTAGTAAAAGAAGCAAATTAAAAAAAAGTTAAATATAAATCACTAAAAATATACTATATACTTTCATTTAAAATTTATTTTTTGTATATGAAAAAGCAATTTTTTGTGTTCAAATTCAAAATTCAAAGACCTCTTTTTATTATGTCAGTCGTATATTTTATCGTATAATACATTAATCGTATAAATAACACATTAAAAAATTTAAGTAAATAAAGCAAGATTCTCAGCCAAAGTATTTTGAGTCAAACTATATTACTAATTTACTTACAACAAGCCATTAGGAAAAAACCCGAAAAACACGAGTTCGTTTCAAAAAATCGACACACGTGTTCGCGAATTACCAGCAACAAAATAACAACGTAAACTAAAAACTCTTTCTTACATAATCAGGATTACTTGTTGGGTTTTATTGGAAATTAATTGGGTTTTAAATGTACCGGTGTATGTGTTATAAAAAATATTTAAAAACAGTTCTCTAAGCTTTAACCTGAGTCAGTAGAATTTCAGGAATCATTCTATTTTTAATCCATGTTTAAGCCTCTCAAGAGGTGAATTTTCAAATATACCTTTTATTAGTGCTCACTTACGTGCTCATACCTTTAAAACTCTTGACCAAAATTTAATGTTGTTAGGACCCACCGGTTTAAGCTTTGCGTTGTCTGTGAGTTAGTTTTAAGAATTTTGTTGAGTAAAAGATATCCCCTGCTGGCGAACATAATCACAAATCTACACTATATAATATTATGAAAGCTAAAGTCTATTTATTACCTTTCTATAAGTTGTATCTATAAACTGTCTATTTATTTCCTTTGGACGACTAAACCTTTAAATCGATCGCAATGAAATTTGCCATAGAGATATAATATGAAAAACATGCAGGCTAACTCGCGGGAAAAGTTAGTTTTACAACAATTGGATAGTAATAGATAATCATTTTAATTATTATTCGTTTATAAAAATTTAAGCTATGTCCACAGATTAAACTGTCGCTAGACATCTATTGATATGTTCATCTGCTAATGAGTAACCAGTTATGCGAAGGATACTACGCCTTTAATATTGATCTATTATTGTGGGCAGTAGTAATACGAGATAACTTTATGTTACGGACCTGTTTCAGTCGAGTTCTTTTTTTGCATTGGTACTTATGATTAAGCAAATGCAAATATATAGTTCATAATTTTTTACCTATTAAATACGTATATCCATTTATGTGGTTAAAATGTTATTATATTTGTTCGTTTTAATTTTTATTGAGCGACATCTGCATAGAAACAATGTTGGTATTATTATCTACTCGTCCGTCGAACGTCGTTGGTTATTTATTTAAACAATCTGAGGGATTTTAAGTATAATTAGATAGTGTTCAGATATGACAAAGGGCTTAGTTTTGTATTCTATACATTCTAGAAGCGCTCCTGTTGAAAACGCGGACGTACTAAAAATGGCTGAACAGAAAATGAAACGTTTAAACATATTCGTAAATTGTCGTAATTGATATATTATTGGACATGGAATACAAATATTGATACAATTAGGAAAATAATAATAGTATTAAGATGTAGCTCATTTAATCGTCGCAATTATGTATAAGCTAGTTTATATGAGATTATTTAGAATGAATTGCCTTTGATGTTTCTAAGTAGGATGATAGGTTGTTCAAAGTACCTTGAAGAAAGATCGAACACTGCTAATTTGCAGCAGAAATAGGTACAGTATCAGTGTGGATGACAGTCTAACACAGTCGAACCTTGCAAGGTTTTTTTTTTATCGTTATAGGTTTGGCGTTATGGCCACAATCTCACCTGATGTGACGTGATGTTATGTGATGATGTGGCTCAAGATGATAACATGCTAAACCTAGTGAAAGACAGGTTCTCAAGTGCAGCTGCCTGAACACACCTATTGGTGCTTGGCGACAGATTTTCAACATGAGGGTTGTAGGTAGCCATGCGGGCATTAGAAAATGTCCTACCACCATGCTATGGTTTCCTTACGATGTTATTCCTTCACCGAAAGCTCAGGCTCATTGAAGGGATTCGAACTTACGAACTTACTTCGAACTTTACTTAACAATCGACACGAAGTCGTACACACTACCACTGAGCCATCATTGCTTCAAAACATCATTGCTTATTTGAACAAAAACCCGAAGTGTAGTATTCTCTGTCATATAAAACCTGATCAGTAAAATATGATAACAAATTATTTAATATATATTATACATAATTCGCCTGTAAGTTCGGAGAAACTTCTGAGTTGGAGACGTAATGGACAAACTTTAGGTTTATTTTAAAACTGGTCCTATTATAAAAGAGCTTCTTTTTAATACAACACTAAAGTGGAAAACAAAAAGACGATATTTTACTACAGTTTATAGTCCACTCAATTGCTATTCACGTAGTAAGCTGGGGATGAATTTCGAACAGTAATTCGACTATTCGAATGAAAATAACAAAAACAAAATGCATTTAACTCGAGTCTTTGCATTCGCGTTACGACGGATTAAAACTGATGATGACGAAACGGATGCTTACCTCTTATCGTTACGCGTAAAGCATCAGCGGGGTCATAAGCGGGCCAATAATTGTATAATGACGCAAGCGCAATAGCAGATATTTTAACAGGTGCCGTTTCTATGTCAGATTGATAACGCTGGGGCGGAGGACATTGACTCGCTTTTCGGTCACTTTTATCTGATGCATCGGATATCTGATTAGTTTCTTTAAAAATGGAAACGCATTTTCTAAAAGAATATACCTATTGGTCTAGGCAGTACCAAATAGAAATAAAATTATTAGGTCACGTGTGAGGCTAAATTGCACAATATGAAGAACGATACGAGATAGATTAAACTGGCAAAGAATAACTTAAATCGTAAAGCAGTAATAAAAGAAGTGTGGTAAGTAATTCTAATTTAAATAAATGTTTCGCAGTTAATAGTATGTTGATTTTTGTAGAACGTAAAATGTAATATGTCAGTGCATTTGCAAGATAATAATTTCCACTGTTGGTTTCCACTTTTAGGTAAAAGTTCTAACTTTTGTGAGGTATTTGGTCATTTTTAAAGCATAATTGTAATAAATCTATAGAATATCCATACACTTAAGACGAAAGCACAATATCTGATATTTGATAAAAAATTCAAACCCAAAATGAAAATTCGCCAGTCTTGGAAACAATTCGTATTTATAAATAGAATAAATTGTTGTATGTGCATTTCATTGAAATGTTTATTTATTGACTGTCTCGCGTTTCTGACGTAGTCTTGAACTTGAGTAGTCATTTGACAACTGAGTTCGTTATCACGGCCGTTGATCTGCAACAGTCTTGTGACCTTAGGCCGGGATCATCGTATTTCAAGCGATCCTAGGTCGGCGTACTCAACGTGCGTACGTTTTCATTCGCGTGAACCAAACCGTCTGAGGAAGGCGTCTGATAAAATGAGGGTTTATGTACCTCGGTTATCTAAACTTAAATTATGGTATACATTTGCAATTAACTCAGAACTTTAAAGAAGAAGCACGATGAAAGATATTGTTATGTCTAAGAATCTCCTGAATTAGTCGTGTATTTCACATTAGGTGACCCCCAAGCCCGGTAAAGCTGTAAAAGCCGTAAAGGCTCCAGGGCCCCTCAGGCTAACAGTGTAGTCAGTTCGAAAAAAAAAAACACATTAGGTGAGAGTTCAAATTAAAATATTTTGAACATAAAACGTTTTTTGAAAAATCCATATATTTTTTAACAAAAACAAAATATGTACAAAGTTGTAATAAATGTACAAGCTAAAATATAGTCTATGAAATAAGTACCATTTGGATACGCGTCATGTATACATATATAACGCAATAGACAGCACAAGGCTTTCTAAAGATCCATAAACGGCATATCATAATTAGGATGATAAGCTAGCATGGTATTCCCTATACTTGTATATTTTATATGGATATTTATGAAATATATTGTCGTCCCTTGTTCAGTCGTGGACAAATCCTGTATGTGTAAAGATTTTCTTTTGTTATCAAATTTCAAAGCCCTAATCCGTAATAGCTCATATAATTTTCAACAATATTTACAAATTTATTTGTCAGGGAGATGTTTTGAATGATATTTAGCCTAGTTCAATATTTAATTATGTACAATTTATTATTTCTGTGCATCGTGTTAACAAAGATCCATGAATCAACGGCCCTTTAATTTCCTAAACTATGGAAGTCTTTATACGGAATATATAGTTTTTAATGATTGACGAAGAATTCTTCCTTGTTTTAGATACTTTGCCGAAACGAGCGCCGAGGAATGTGAGAAATGTTCTTACACGCTTAGATAACATGGACGGACCACTCGCCACTCTAAAAGACTGCGTAGACCACAGACTGAGAATAAAGGTTTGTCATTTAGTATTTAAAGTGAGCACAATTTTGCATGTGCTGATTCTGTATTCCTATTTATCTGGTGATTTCTGTATTCCTATTTATCTAACTAATATGGTCAAGGTATCTGATTTAAAACGTTGAGGTCGAGACATTCATTAACCTACATCAGAAATTGCAAGCCGTTACTCAATTACGTGCTATAATTTCTTTAAAAATAATATTATTTTGGCCGTGAAGTGATAATAGGCAATTTAAGAAATTGAATTAGCAAATATGGCAAGTTGACTGTTGTTTTTTTTATCCGTCTACACAGTTAGCCGAAAGGGCCCTGAAGCCTCAGATGGCTTTCAGAGCTTCACTAGGCTTGGGGGCGAGCGCATAGGGAACTCAGCCGCGAAAGCGAGGCAACAAGCTCCAAGGTTGCCAAAATGGCCGAACCTCGGCTTGGACTGTTGCCCTAGTTGCAAATAAGTCGCGAGCTGGCTAATTCTCTACCTATAATTCAATCTAAACTAATTATACATATATACATTTCCTGTGGGAGGAGAGAATTCTTGGTATAGCTTCACCACGACATCGAAAGCTCATTGTAGGACTTTAAACTACGTCGATTGACGCGATATCTGAACACGCTGCCACTGAGCTACTATCATAAATAGCTTTTACACCACGAAATAATGATAGTAGGTAGCTTTATCGTAAGTATTTATCATTGAAGTAAAATAATAATGCATCAATGTTGTAACCTGAATGCCAAATAATTTCTATATCATTATTACACAGTTACTTTTAACAAAATGCAAGCTGCTAATGTCGTGCCAACTAATACCTTAAGAAGCGAAAAGGCGTAAGTCAAACCTGGCAAGGTCTGATTTACGCCCGTGTGCTTATTTAGTGAAGAACTAATCACAGCCTCATTCCACTTGTACAAAAACCAATGTGAAGTTTGCGATCTCTGACCTAGGGCAATGTGAATCTGAATTATGACTAGAGTTTAGAAAATGGTATTAAATCGCAGTTTTATCATTTTCAGTGGCCCAAAGTTTCGTTATGTTGTTTTTAGTAAAAAAAAACACATGAAATAAACTCCAAAATATGTTTAAATATTTATAATATGTATCTATAGTATATAAAATATGTTCGCCCCATATATGCCGAATTATTCAGGCAAAATATTTTTTTGATTGCGTCATTACTCCGGGCGGATTAATACTCTCCCAAATATATTTTGTGTAATCTCAAATATATTAAAAGTTAATGATAAGAAAAAATAAAAATAAAATGTACATTAAATATTTGTTCCTGGGTGGAGAAATATGTGAGTTTCGTTTTTACTATCTCCGACGCAGAATAAATCATTTCGACGTAAAATCGTCCGTTTACGAGTTTTAACAGCGGCCAGTCGTGGTGGCCTATCTAGTACAGTACATAAACCGTACCGTCCTAAAACAGCAGCACCACAGTTGAGTACGAAATTCATTGAAAAGTGAATTAAATTTGACGAGATGGCAAGAATCGATTACTATATATGTACGCAGTTGATATAGCATTCCTATTAATTTAATGTTTTATTTGAAAGAGGGTAGTTGAAGAGAAGAAAACGAATTAATTGGGCAAAAGCCTACTTTATCATTAATATTTCGCATTATATTCTGATTCAATCAAAATTCTAGTACATACACATTAGTTACTACATATTTCTCTTTCACATTGGGCGAAAAATGTTATATCTTCAATCTCTGTCACATGTAGAGTGTTTGTTTACTCCAAAGGCCTGTTCTGCTATTATCAAATTATTTCAAGTTTGTTTCTTGCATACATTTTTGTATAATCGTCTAAATTAATTCATATCGGCACAAAAGCTTTATCTACGGTAAAAAATATCTCAAATACCGTCAAATGATCTTATTGTAGTCAAAACATATCTAAACATTACGTGTTTCGGCTCTGTTGTGATACTTCTACGGAAAAATAAACACGGTTAACAACGATGGCAAGGAGCCTTCTCGATAGAATCGTCGGACCGTTCATATCTCTACTCATATTCTTCATGGTCAACTAATCGATTGATGTCACAGATGGTGTCATCCATTATGACTTCTTACTTTTTATCATGTGTATTACCTTATTGACTGCGAAATTTTTGGTTTCTTCCCTAAAAAAGCACAAATGGTATCTCAGGACAAACTAATTTTAACTTACGCCACTAAAGTGATGATTTTGTCTTGTGTTGTTGTTATCGTATTTGTGTCACATCTCTTTTCTTAATTTTGTTGTATTGTAATGAACACACTGAGAAGCTAATTCACTAGACATTCCGTGTTTAGATTCGGGTGTCATAACTTCGACCGGAGCCCTTTAATGCAATCCTTTGTGCAGCGTTGGAACAGAGCCAATGCGGAAACTGCGCTCGACGGTGCGATGACTGATGGCCGGGCTATTGCCGAATTAGTGCAGACGAGGCCTTTTCTTGATAATTACTTTTGGCTGAAGAAAATTATACGCTATCATTAACAATTTATTCTTGTCACAGGATTGTTCTGTTTTTCGTTTGAATATACATGTATTTCTGTTTTCGAAACATTGTTAGAGTGATGGTATTACTTTTGTGACGAATTAATTAGACCTTCACGTGGTTGATGCATGATTTCTCATTAACGATAATTGCTCCTCAATTTCTTTGCATTGCAAATGCTTTTCTATTTATTATTCAGTGAGACCGCTGATGATGTATCTCACTAGTAGTGAAAAGCGAAATTTTATATCTTTAATTTATGTATCAGATGGGTGCTATACGTAGTTTTTGTTGACCTCTAATGACACCATTAGTTGGACGATGAGTATTGGACATTTTATTAAAGAATTAAACAAGTTTCTCTCACTTTGCATAAATACAGCTTGGCTGACTCCAACTGATGCCAACTCATACAAGGCTATGTTAAACCTGCGCTGGCCTCATATTCTAGCGTTATCAGCTAGTTGTATAGTTTGTTTCCTGTATCTATCAATTGTATTTATTATTACAATATATTTTTCATTTATGTGGTCAGAGTATTTGTTTTTGTCTTTTATAATTAACAGTTTAACACTTAAGCTTTAGATTTGTTTATAACTTTTCCAAATGAACTTGATTAGAAGCTGCTACATAGATTAAACGAATCAGCTCGTTCACCATAGATACGTCAAAACTACTACAAATTGATTACTCGCTATAATTACCGTAACGTCTTTAAGACCATTAATATGACGTTTAAATATACAGTTTTGATAGTTTTTATATGCCTAATGCTAACTACCTATTTAAAAATGTACACATATTACCAGAGTTAGATATTTGTCATAACTAAGCCAAAATAACTTTCCACGTAAAATAATCAAAAAAGCTTGAGTATATAAATGATTGTTTAATTGTAAAAATCTAAGACCATCAGTTTGTGTCTGCATGGTATTAGGGGATTTACAAGGGCTGACCTACTACCGTCTCCAAGTCAAAAATTTGTAAACATATAATCTATTAGGTTATCCTTCTAACCCCATACTAGGATTAGCGTTCTGAACCACATTCGAAATTGTCTCCTAATAAAAGTTTAGATTACAATAAAATAATCACTGGTAAGGTTATGTGAAGTGAACAAGCTATATCTTTATTATATGTATGTGGTATGTGCCTTCAGTAATTCTGTATAATGAGGAATATAAAGCATTATGTAAACTTGTTATTATTGTCTACAATGTTGGTATACGTTTATTTCCTCATTTATTTATTATTGTAAGAGTAGTTACAGATGGTTTTCTTGGGAATACCAGTCTTTATAAAGCTTTTGTAATTATAATACATGCATTTATAAACAAAAAAAAAACAAAGAAACAATCTAGGCATATTAATAATGATGATAGGTTCATGATAGATTCTCCAATTTGATAGTAGCCATTTGTATAATATGAAATGTTCAATTGCTATTTTAATTAACTATTCTCATAATGTGTACTAAGAATTAAAGAAGTTACAAATTATACAAAATTTTGCCGCATTTTTAATACTTTTTATAAACGACGATTCAAAACGCACAGAATATTAACCGTCAATTCTAGAATTCAAAGTGTGGACCGTGCGCAACCGTAGATTTACATCTTTCAACGTAGAAATTCGTTCACAATAGGTTTACTTTAAGCCGTTTTAAACCTTGTCACCTTGATTTTTAATAGCATTATTTGATTGCCCTTTGTACGTAAAGCGATGCGTAGTGTCCTTACGCACAGGAAAATTTTAATTATATACTACGCTGGTTTTGATTCAGTCATAAAAATATCTTTATCCTTGTCAGGTCGTAGACTTGTCGTTAAAAATTTAAACATAAGTAAAGAAGAGATACGTGTGCATTAATATAAAAAGTAATATCGTGATAAGACTTGGTTTCATTTAATGGAATATATACACTCATGGACATATTTAGAAGAACGCAATAAAAAAGGGTCAAATTAAAGTAAAAACAGATTTATTTTTACAATATAATCTTTTAAAATTCGTTGAATAGAATCAATTAAATAAATTAACATTTCTGAACACAAAAAAATTAACTAAACAAAATAAAATAGAGGCAGTAAGCTCAGTATTTTAATTGTAAGGAAATATGACCTAAAACATAATGAAGATTGAATACTGTTTTAAATATATATTTTTTTATAATAGTTGACATAATCAGTATTTAGTATTGCCTCATCTCGCTGTCAAAACTGCCTGCATCCGTCTTGGCATTCTTTTTATTAAATTGTCAATGAAACTTTGTGGTATTAGGTTCCATTCTTCAACCAATGCAGTTTTGAGGTCCCTTAGTTTAGCTGGTGCTGGATTTCATTGTTTAATCTGTGTTCCTAGTTTATCTAAAACATGTTCTATGGGATACTACCGCTGCAGCATGAGGAAGAGCATTATCGTGCATTAAAAGAAAATTATCCTTCATGAATCTTCACTGAGCCTAATGATCCTAAGCTTTCGGTAAAGTAAAACATCGTGAGGAAACCATAGCATGGTGGCAGCGCTTTTTGTAATGCCCGCCTGGCTAGCTACCATTCTCAAGTTGAAAATTTGTCGCTAAGCACCAATAGGTGTGTTCCGGCAGCTGCACTTGAGACCCAGTTTTCCACTAAGTTTAGCGTGTTATCACCGTGGGCTATATCGTCACTTAATAATAGGTAAAATTGTGGCCACTACGCCAAACCAATAACGATAAAAAATATGAATGGGGCACAAGGCATCACAATCTGCTGTAAAATGTCTGTACGTATCTTGCTGCAGCCAGGGACTCGTTTTCTACGATGTGTAGCTCCGTACGTACCCCTAAGCAAATACCACCCCCTACCATTACTGACACTCCACCTAAGGTTCTCTTCCAAGAATGTTACACTCACCGTATCTTTCTCCAGTTCATCTCCATACTTTGACCCTTCCATCATGTGACTTAAGACAGCATCTGGACTCATCAGTAAAAAGAAATTTTCCCCAACTGTCATCATCCCAATTTCGGTGCGAACAAGCAAAGATGGACCGATGACCAGCGGTGATTAAAGGGCCTCTGGCGGCCAAGTACGCCCCTATACCAGCCGCCTTAAGTCTTCTAATCGTTTTGGTTCTAACTGTCACTTGTCGAACTTCCTGTAGCTTGTTTCGTACCTCGGAAGAAGTCGAAGTGCGGCTTCTAAGGACACTGCTTACAATAATTAATTCTACCGGTAAGGTTTAACATGCGAAAAATCACAGACTTGGACACTCGTAATGTATGAGCCAGTTCATTGTAAGTGTAACCTTATTCAATTAAAATTACAGCTTTAGACACTTGAGCAACGCTGAGAACGGGATTATCACTCACACTTACAAAATGTTAAATTTGTTAAAAACAACAAAATCCTGCAGTATTTCATACACTACGTATCAACGAAAATAAACTTATAGCAAAAAAAAAACAAATGAAAGTCGTTAGTAAAATTCTATTCAAAATCTTCTTTTTTCAAATTACATAATACTGGATATATGGCCAGTATGAAATTTAAAAAAAATTTGTTCCTCTAAATGGGTCTCAGATTTGTAAACATGATTTATAATATATATGTATATTAGTTGTTAAATTCCGCATTAAGTAAGGAACATGAAAACATTTATTGAGTATCTAAATGATAACATATGACATTAACAGAGATACTTAACTAGTTCAACTAAATGCAAGTATTGTAAAAGTGCCTCGTGTGGGCAAAGCGTTGGCCCTATGATAAAAATGTTCAGAGGAACGTACATGAAGGCCGGCGGCTGTCGGAGACAAACGTTGTCATTAAAGTGTGTTGCGCGCCATGCGTGATGCACGTGGGTGTACGGACAGCATCGCTGTGTGATTTTTCAATTTTTTTTTGCTTCTAGTAACACTTTTATGTGAGTAATGAGAGTATGTAATTATGGATAAGTGCACCGGTGAAACTAACATAGCGTACATACTTAAGGCTTTGCAATATTAAGTCAATATTTATTAACGTCAGATTTTGTCTTTGTTTTGTTTTTGTCCGTTTTGACCTACTAGAAGCTAGTATTCGCAAGTTAGTTTTATTGTAGTGGCGATTGTTCATGTTTAGCGTGTTTCTAATGACAGCCGATAAAGAAGTTTTTTGTTCAATGAGTGCGTAGAGAGGTGAAACCACCTGTTTCACTATTAGAAACAAAGCTATTATAAATTTAATAACTCAAAACAAATCTACTAGGACTTAACTAATGCTAGATTTACTAAAATATAGTTTATTTCTAGAATTTATTTTTCAAATATATCTTTATAAACGAAACAAATCACTAAAAATTATAATGTTATCCTAATTGTTCAAAGTTCAAGTGTATACGGCACTTATTAAAAAAATAAATAGACAATTATGTAAAATCATAAATGTCAAATCTAAGCTGTACCAGAAGGAACGACTTGATTAAAAAACCTTATGACGTCATTTTGCACTTTAGGTTTCTTAGATATCGAATTATGATATCACAGTGGATTATAAGTTTTATTTTATTTGCTGATATTTATCTTTTCATTTTTACCTTTAGCACCATACCGTTTAACGTAGCGGTTAAAAATTGTGTATACTACACGTTTAAAACCGCAGCAACCTTTTCAATTTAAACCAGTTTTCCAGGAAAAACAAAATACCATAGTGGGTATTTTTTGTGGTAAAAATTTCCTTTATGCCGCCAACGTATAATTAATTGCTTTTTTTTCAGGTTACATTTTTTACGCTGTCCCTACATACGGGACCTTGCTGCGATGTTAGTTATCTCATGGCCGTTTTCTTTCACATGTGTTGCTCAGACTCATATGTATGTGTGCGTATGCTAGGGCTCGCTAGGACGAATCGGACACGACACTTCCTAGTGTATTTAATCGGTTTATCTATCGTTTTCGGTTTGCCGCTCACCTTGACGTTCAGGCCGGTCCGAAACGCACCACAGATGTGATTGATCGCTTGTAGGTGTTGCCATGAAAGGCGCAGAATAAACGACGCTTGCGAACTACAATTATTTTTATACTTTTATTGATTAAAAACCGTGATATATAAAATTCAGTAAGTACCATGTAAATGTTAGGTGATACGTAAGTGTGAGAAATCGACACATAATTTGCAAAGACCGTTGTGTTATGAAAATTAGCACTACTTCAGGCTTGATAGTTTATTTTGATTCTCGATTTAAATTCTAGCTTTCCCATGAAACTCTGATATATGTGAACTTCTTCGAAAAATTAAAATCACCCGGTAATTAATTAAATTACCGGTTAAATTTTAATATTTAAGGAAATATTAAAAATCAATTATTATTTATATTCAAATATAATACATATCTAGTTCGCAACTTGTTTTATTTACAGTACATTCCGCATTCACAACTTATTTCACGTTCGTTAACTCATTCTGCTTTCGCAACTCTTCCCACCCACAACTAGTTTCGTTAGTGAGTTCTTAATTATATTGAACTGATCACCCCGACTCCCTGGGTTAGGTTAGAACTGTAACCACAACTCACAACTAGCCGGGTTACGAGATCCACGTCTATAAGATGTTGTTTTTATATTGAGGTTTAAGGGATGGTCATTACAATATGTTTTTCAATGTGGAAGGGGTTGGCATTCCAACCAGTCATAAATGTATCACTATCTCGCTACCACTACCTTTTATTCGGCATGATGTATCATATATAGCATTTTTCATATTAACTTAGAATTTTTGAATATAATATTTGAATATTTATAAAGAACTTTTTGATGTCATGAAAACCGCCATGTCCTTTTTTCTTTCCGCGGGTTTGCTCAGAGATTCTTAGTACTAGAAAGCTGTAATTTGGTATGGGTATACACATTAATTACACCGACAAGTGGGTAAAATTTAATCTTAAAAAATATAAGGCTACCTCTCCTACGCGTAAAGTGGGGGATATTTTTTTTTCTCTTCTATCGCATTTTTTGGCGTGTCGTTGGATAGATCGTTCAAAAATAGTGCGGCTGTGTGAATACCATCTTTCGATTCATGGATCCGTGTGCGAAATATTAGGCAATAGCCATTTAATCGCCCCCAAAAGCATCTTTTTCGTTATTGATTCACCATTATTGTGACTGCTTATTTAGTATGTTACTTCATGTAACAAAATATATCCTATAACCTGGCCAGATAATATATCTATGAATTAAAGGAAAAACCATGTAAATCTGATTGGTGGTTTTCGCGTGAAAAGAACATAAACGGACAGACAGACAAAGACGTTGAGTTTTATAATATGTATAGAAGATGGCAGCAATGGTGTAGACTGTACATGATCAACAAATCATCAGATTTCTATACCTCATAAATTTAGCGTTTGAGCACAATCTCACCTGATGTTAAAGGATAATTGGGTTTTGAATATATATAAGTTAATGGAAAGATCATATATAAGTTTTATAACAAAACTATTTATTTTTGAATTCAGTACCGAAGACATGCCGACAGCTCCCGAACAAACCCGAGAGCGTGTGACGTCATAATGTTAATTTCTACTCATTGTAGCACACGGCTGATACAGTGTTTTAACTCTTAATCGATGAAATTCCTTTAACATTATGACGTCACAAACCTGGCGATCAATCGTGGCGCGTTCGTAGTCATGTCATTCCGTTTAAAATATTTGAATTTTCAATTGTTTATTATCTAAACTAATATTATAAAAAGGAAAGACTTGATTGTTTGTTTGCATTGAATAGGCTCTGAAACTACTGGACCGATTTGAAAAATTCTTTCTCCATTAGAATCCAACATTATCCCTGATGAACATAGGGGATAGAATATTTTCAAAAAAGTTAGGGATCCGTAAACTACGATAATGTAACGAGTGAAGAAAATACCAAAAAAACGTTATATCGCATACGCTGCGGAAAGTATCGACAATAGAGTAAAGTGATATACTACAATTTTATAGAGGACATCAATATCTACAAAAAGTCTAACAATTACAGTTATATCACAATAACTACTTCTTTATGTTAAAATATGCAATAGTAATGCCGTAGTAGTTTTATATAAATACAAATAAATAACGTAAAAAAATAAAATAAAAAACTTTCTCTATAATGTACTCTTAGTAACCCCCGACGCAAAAGGAAGGGTTTGCGTGTGTGTGTGTGTTAAAATTTATATTTTTTTAAAATTTTTGTTAAATAACTGTGCGAAGCCGGGTGGGCCGCTAGTCATAATTATGATGAAGCTTTAAAATACATAAAAAATTGATATTCGTTTTGTTTTTTCAAATACCCAATTGTGGCCAAAGATTGCGACACGCCAAGTTAAGAGGAAGAATGGAACACACCTATAGGTACTTGGCGACAGATTTTGACCTTGAGCTTGGTAGTTCACCAAACGAGCATTAAAAAATACGGTGTCCGAACACGCTACTACTGAGTACTGATCCATCATCGTTTCATGTTAAAAAAAACCGTCATTTTCCAGGCACAATCTTGTATATTATTTTATTTATCTAATCTTAGAAACTAAAGCACTATTGATAACTGAATTGATTCATAATCAAACAAACACTTTAGATAACATTATGTAAAGAATTGTTTAAATAAATATCCGACTTTTCAATAACTACGTTTATAGTCGGATAAATAATGTCATATCAGGCGCGGTCAAGGTCATATGCACGTCTACTCGACCCATGGCATTCTGTAGTCCACGCGAGCGGAGCAGCGGGCACAGCTAGTATTTATTAAAGCAAATCCGTGCGTGCGCGATTCCTCACAATATAGAATACGAGAAGAGTACCTCGAGTTGGCCTGCCTTTACATTCTAGTTCCTGTTTTTTCTAATTGAAATTTTAAACCCCCCTGCAGTCCCTTTTTATTAAATATTCTGCCCGAAGACACATTTTGCTTACTAATCCTGCAGAGTCTGTAGCAGTATCTCGAGCAGTTTCTACTACTGGTTCTGTTTCATTAAACATTTGTGCTGTAGCAAACAGGTGTTGAGTATACATATCTAGAAGCAGTGCAGTTTTTTGTTTGTTTTGCCTACCTTATGTACATAGTTAATGTGGCTTGTCCACCACAAGAGTAGTTCACCCCGAATAGTCAACAACAAGGTCGTCAACATTCAAATTTACGGTTAAAAAACGCTTCGACGCCCGGCACCGCGGGCGTACTGCTTGATATTAAGATTGGATAAGATTCTTATGTTGCACTTTTAAATTATCCCACCATCACTGAGTCTACGGATTTTTTTTAAACTAAATCTAAATTATCAGTGTTGCTTAATTTTTTTTTTAATTGAAAAGACAAGTTTTTTAATTATACTGTTTGTATATAGAGTTAAATTATTTGAGATTGAATTGGCTACATCTACAGTCGATATTGTTTCTATTAAATTTAAATTACATTAAAATAAATGTTAAATTAAAGTATTATAATCCTGGATTCACCGTGGAAAGAAAAAGTAAGCTGACTAAAGATATATAAAAACAGTTCCTTATTCTAATTCTAGCATAATTGAACAAACGTGTTACATTACTCAATAATTATGTTCTCGAAGTCATACAATAAACTCGCTACCCACTACAAGATCGTTATTAAATTATAAACGAAGTGAGTACTTACATCTAACCAACAGCTGGCTCACTTTCATACAAACGGCACGATCATTTATATCGCGCCATACCTGAAAACAAGTGTAACAACATCAGAACGCGTAACAAAATATAATTCATAATCATAGCATTACCCAGCGGTCTCGCTTTGGTAAAGAATTAAAGTCAACTTTATCCCTTCATGATAATTCAAAATGGAATCAGCATTCGGAACGCACCTTAATAATTTAAATCATTACTTCATTTAACTTCAAGGTTCTCTATCAAGAAAAAACGAATACTCTGACAATAAATTTACGGTTTCAATGACTATTTAGTTTTCAAGTACGCGGCAGGCAAAGGTATGATGCATTCGGCCTCGCGGATAAACAGACGCTAGATAGCGCTAGACAAAGACGGTGCGAGGTCATGAGCGTAGCCTTGCGCGGGTGCGCGAGCTCACGCTTCCGCCTGTCGGCGGCCGACGAACATGAGCACGCAAAGCGTAGTCGCTGCCCGCCTGTCGGGTGAAAAGGACATGTGTTCATGGTGTTATCATTCAATATATCTCCTAATTTAATTAAAAAGAACAAATTATATTCGCTATTTACCTTGTGTTTGAACAGGCAACGTATTAGATATTAGACCTGTTTGCAACAAGGTCGCCATTATAATTAACTGTCCGTTTATGTTAAAATTTAAGCAATAAAGCTTATAAAGAACAAACAAGATGGTCAACATAATTATTAACAACCGTAAAGGGAAATAATGACGCCTGTGATATACGCGCTTCCTTGGAAATAAATGCTATTATGTCGTTGGTTGAACGAGCTTACAAATACATACATAATCATTTGTTACGTCTCATCTTTCTATGCAAGCATGTGATTCACTTGCCACAGGACGACGCAACGCATGCATGCGGGCAAAGCCATGAGCAGAGCATTGGGTTTAGAGATGATTTTAAGTAATTATGTAAATTTTCTAATTACAAAAATACATTGATAATCTAAACCAATTTGCCAAGCAAATTTACAATTTCTCGAACAGTGTCACGATTATCACAAATGTATTTTTTTTTCAACTTCAACAATTAAACAATTATTAGTTACTGTTCATTCTTCAGATAAATCATTTATTTCCTTAAGGCTATAAGGAAACTAGTTGCTCTAAGATTCAGTTACCAGATAAGTATTTATTACGCAATGAAATAAAAAAAAAAAATGTTATGAATGTAATCCATTTTCATTAACGCGTACAATTCGTTCGATTTTTTGTTATGTTTGAAATTACAAGTTTATTAGATCAAGGCCATCGTTTTTGTAATTAAGGGAAACTGAACTGTAAGGTCAGCTAATATGGATCTTTACTACGATACGGGCTGAGTAACTGCATCATCTAGAGAGAGGTTAAATTTCAAGGTTACATGTTCTGATCATTAAAAAGGCATAAGTAGACCAAATTGAGTATATAACTCGCAGATCCAACATTTTGTCGTGTTATCTAAAACTAGAGTGTAATAACTTGCAATCTTTAGACAGCAACGGGTGATTCACCATGATGTGTGCGGCCAATCATGTGCCAAGTTCGCATCAAAATGGAGTGTATTTTTGGAATGCAATGTTGCATTTTTACTTCCGTATTATGTTGGATATAAGGACCTTTATATTCACTTATCTCAAGGTACGCAGTTGCTGATTCAACTTTATGAGATCACAAAAATTAGTTGATGTTTCTTTATTTAAATTTTATTTTTATGAAACGATGCTTTCTTGTTTAATGTTCCTATAGTTTAACCTGTGTGACACAGGCATCTTATTACTCGACTACGGCGAAGACAAAAGGAAGATTTCAGCAGGCTATGTATGTATGTACGTTTGTTCCCGCATGCCTTCTAAACTACCTATCGTAATTAGACAAATGTACCGTTAAGAGCATCACAGACGGCAAGGATGCTATAATCTTTTATCTTAAGAATAAATATCGCGATACAATCCAATGGGCTATCACACACGGAAAAGATAATATAATAATAAAAGCTAATATATTCATATATATAGCGAGCGATATGATTATTTCATATTAAGATGTTGTAACGTGTTCTCGGTGCGGGACGAGCGGTGTCGATGATGCGACTCACACGATTGTATTTCCGTGCATTGCTAGTGTTAGTAAAATATCAATTGTATACAAATCCGAATATAATGATTTATTAGAATTAATATCCTTATGCTCGATAGAATAATTCTGAATTTCGCACATTTATGCTTTAAGTCATTACCCTGATAGATATAGCACCACTCACTCCTTCCAAAAATCCACAATCTGTTTTATAACTCAGTGAAATTGTCACGTGACTAACCATAGATTCTCTCTTTTGGCTCATAATACATTGCCTATCTACGTCCGCTATCAATTCCGATACTTTTTAATTAGTACTATGATACAAGATACATTTATATTTTTCATTTACATACATTATCTCAGTCAAGCATTTGCAATAATATTTATATATTTATAACATTTAATTGTTAAATGGAGAAGAAAATCTTGTTACCAGATTACTTGCCATTAAAATTTTCTCTTTCGTTCATAAAAACAAGTGTTTTTTTTACACGCATAATGCCGTGTTACTCATATTTAATCACTTGTAAATAGGATCCGGACAAAAAATATGTGTGATACCTAAGCAGGCTGTCAAGAGATTGAAATGATTTCATATATTAACGTATCTTACCCGTCTGTGATACTCATAGATACAATAATATTTTAATATCCTAAGCGTAATATAAAATATTATAGTATCATCTTTTTTTTTCGATCTGACTATATTGTTAGCCTTAGGGGCCCTGGAGCCTTTACGGCTTTTACAACTTTACCGGGCTTGGGGGCGAAGCTTAAGGCACTCAGCAGCGAAAGCTTTGCAACAACATCCGAGGGTGCCAAAGTGGCCGAACCTCGGCCCGGACTGTTGCGCGTATGCAATTAAGTCGCGATCTGACTAATTCCCTATCATTCGATCTAAACTAACTATACATATATACATGTTTCTTCCCCCTGGGAGGAGGGAAGGAACATGTGTATGTGTATTTAGTGATCGGAAGTTTTTATCTAACTAGGCAAAAAAAAGAAAAAAAAGATCCCTTACAGAACCTATGTACCTATGT
The DNA here is from genome assembly GCA_947532125.1 of Saturnia pavonia. Lineage (NCBI taxonomy): Eukaryota > Metazoa > Arthropoda > Insecta > Lepidoptera > Saturniidae > Saturnia > Saturnia pavonia. The sequence goes on along the minus strand of OX383898.1, from coordinate 19,289,269 downwards.
GTTATGTATGTTTGTATAATGCAGTGTCATGTGTGTCTGTGAAAGCTAGTGAATGTAGAGTCACTGTATCGCGCGAGCGGCTGCTTGGCTCAAGGGCTCCATACCGATGGATCGGACCTAGGCTTTAGTTGCCGCAGAGGAAGGGGGCGGTCGTGGCGGGTACAGTATCATCATCGTTTGTGACACGCTTTAGAAGCATCTTGATCGTCCTCTGATTAAAGGCTATGTGACGTCACACTGAATTCAATACGGAGCGGCGCTCTGTAGAGGTCGTACAGTCCTGTATATAAAAAAAATAAACGTCTCGTGTTAGACATCTAATAAAAGCGCTTAATTAGCATATTACTATCTGTTGCTCGCTGCTTTGTTTGCATTAACTCGATAATGGCGTACAATTTAGCAAATCGCGTCTCAGATTTTGGTTTAGGCTATAAACGTGATGGATAGTCGATTTGTATGGTCTTGTAACTTGAGTCTATTATATTATATACATACAAAATAATTAAAACAAAATAAAACGTAACAAATAGTACTAAAATCAATTGTACGCACGATATTTTACGTAGTCGGGTTTTAATTTTTCTATTATAATTTGTTTTATTTCAGTGTTTAAAAATGTATAGTAGAAGGCCTTGTTAATATCTTAATTTTTTATAGGTACTATTCCACTGTAACCTTGGTATAACGACGTCGGATTTAATGCAGAGATGACTTGATAGAGCCACTAATATTTTTCCTCTTCACAATAATAAATATTTAATAGTTTGATCACATTCATCATACTGTTAGTTAATAAACAACATGTTTTAAGCGATTCATTCATTTGTTTTATAGTTTAAGAAAAAGAAAAAAGAAAATGTAACACTTTTACATGTAAGTTACATGTTTGCAATGTAATTGTATGCAGGATTATCTGCGTTCGTGCGCTCGAGACATTTACTTTCTTCATCTTAATATATATGACTTTCCATTTTGAATGTAAATTGTTACAGCTTAACATAACTGCTAAAAATATGTTTTAAACATTCCTCGGGTGTTTTTGATCCATCCATGCAACTTGTTTAATGGAAATGTAATCTTGATAAGCTTTAGAAACTTACCATAATATTGTTTTAAATAAAACCGTTTTTAATTTATCTATCTAAAAATGTGCCTACTGGCAGTATGGTGTTACTTCAAGTATTGCTAAACATTTTTGTGAGTCATTCTTAAATTTCAAACCCAAGCCAAACTAGACTGAGGGTTGGCTAAAGTTTGCGATATCTTGTATGTGACAGTTATTTATAAACAAACGTCTAAAGAAATTTATCCAGTCTAGTCTAAAAATCTTTTGTGGTAAGTTCTGCTGCACTTGACCATTCTTTGGTCACATTTCCATTTTATAATAGTCAACATTGGGATTATACTCAAGCCTATATAATAATACAATAAAAAAGGTACTCTTTAAATTAAGTCTGTCCCTAGTTCGTATTGTCATGTGGTCGGCCTCGCTCATGACGCGGCCATCTCACCGTCATCCACTTATTTGTATTGCAATGGACGGTGAAGTGGACTGCGTTATGCAACCCTGTTGAATTTTTTATTGCGCGTTTTTTCCGGTCTGGACTCGGAATTTTGTATTATGAATACGTTTTATTTTGTTTACGTCAACACTGTTTGTTTTATGCTGAGCCAAGAATAACTCGGCATAGTATTTGTAAGATTTTTTGGACTAGGTTGTTTAAATATTTATAAATAGAAGATTTCCACAAATCTTGTACAGAAGTCAGAATTAATTCATTTTAATTTACGTCCGTATAATTGTAAGATGCATAGGTGTAAGATTTTAGACATATAGAAAAAACAGTAGACGATATGAGTTTATTATCCAGGTAAAACAATATGATAAAAATTGTTTTAAAATGTTAAGATTAAACAAAGGATTGTATGTAAATAACCTTGTATATAAGGAAATGGTCACTTAAAAATCGTATCAATTAAAGTGGATGAAAGTTGTTAAAGATTCGTGTTGCACCTGATGTGTTCTTATGTGCTGAATCATTTAGTTTGCCAATTTGCATGCACCGCTCCACCGCGGCACCGCTTCTAATGCACCGTGACAACTCTGTGAAAGTTTAGATGTTTATAATGACGCGGTTACGTTTGAAGATGACTTGTCAGTGATTCGAATGATGAATGTAAAATGTAGTGCTATTAAGTTGATTTTACTTTTATTTAGACTTTGGTAATAGTTATGTTTTTTTTTTCGGAAATCTAAAATTAATTTACTTCTATTTTCAAGCTAGTATTTAGTATATATGACATATTTTAATATTGTTTTAAATTAAAACGATACATGGAACAGAAAATACTTTTCTGAGATTAACTTACATAATTATGATCTAAGTGTGTCTGACAATAATTACAGGTGTTTTATTTTTTTGCATAAGTTAGTTAATTTAGTCCTAAATGGTCTTAGAATATGAACTTATAAAATCATAGAAAATATAGCTTGACAGCCATAAACGCGGCTCTCATATTGGTCTGCGGGACGCGAGAGGGGAACAAACCCTACCAATAAGCTAGTCTAGGCTATTGCCGACCGCTGGCAGCAATAGACGTTTGCCGTAAGGTCTTTTGCGATTTTATCTTTGGGATTGCTACATATAACATTATTTTACGAAGATGGAAATGACGACGCTGCTATTTATAAAATCTTACAGTCAATAAAAAGTAATGCTTTATCGCGTTTTGAGTCAATTATATGGTCAATATATATTGTTAAATTTAAAGAAATTTCACTTCAAACGCTTGTAAAGATTACAAGCATATTTTTTTTAAATATAATAGTTTTATGATTACCATTTTTATAAAGACAACAATATAATGTATATGAAATATTTTATTTATCATTAGGCATCTATCACTGTTGCAATGTTTACAGCAGTCGGCCTATAGTCTACTTTTGCTTTTCTCGTATTTATGGTATCACATTTTAATTAGAAACGAAAAAATATAGGTTATAAAGCATAAGAAATTATAAATCAAGTTAGGCGACCATTGCATATTATAATTTATTTTGACTTTAGATCTCTGACGTCTAATTCCAATATCCAATTCAAAATAGATTATTTCTAAATAAATGAAATATACCTTTGTTCTCATATTTACTTTCTAGAAGATTTAAAATTTGAATTAAAATTGATTTTGGTAATTTCATTCTGCGTCACGATGAATCCAGAGTAGTGTGTGTACATGGCGCGATGTTGCCTCTCGCGATCCACGTATTACGACCTCGTCACGGCCTGTCATGGCCGGCGCCCGCACACAGCTTCCTGCTTCATGCACTTTTCGCAACAAAACATAGATAATAATGTTTTGGTTGCAATAACTATGCCGATGCTATTGCGTGCGCGTCTTTCGAGAATGACTGAACATGTCCATGAAAACTTGATTTCAGCTCAATGTAATTAAACCTGTGTTTTTTTATCGAAGCTCGTAAAACATTAATTAGATCAAAATCTTCTCGGCCCCTAACATATATGACGTCACGAGAACCAGAGTGGCAGCTGCCTATTATCTGGTATAATATATGGTATATATAATCTTAGATTTGCTATATAAAGACATATTATAATTATAAAAAATAAAACTTAATATTTGTGTACGACTTCACGAAATCATAAATTATTTAAATTTTACTCAGAATATCCTTTTACTGTTTTGCTTACAGAATTCAAAACTTATATACTTAAATATTAAACGATTGTGATGCAACGATTTTTAGAAAATGATTTATTGCTATATATTACAATACATGGTACTGTAGGCCGTTTCATGCATATTATATATAAACATACTAATGTATGTTTTACCTAAATAAATAAATAAACAATTTGAAAAAATCCACAATGATGATACCGCACCTACTGAGAGTGATCCTTATGATTTGATTCTAATGGTTTCTTCCGCAGACATTAATCTTAGCAGATTATTACGAAAAAAACTGAGTAAACCTCAAATGTACTCTAAAATAAACGTCTTTAAAATTCTAGCGTCAAATTCATCATTGATTTCATGGACTTCACAAGCAGAGTTGATTTGCCTGCAAATGTCTTTTTTGATATCATGGTTTGCTGATGCATAGATGTCGATCCGTATTGTTATGTTCTCAAATATTTGAATGACTTTCAATTGTTATGGATATTTTGTCACATTTAAATTTACTTAGTACATATGCATTAATAATTGTATAGGAATCTATACCTACAATAGTCACTAAAAAGCAACTTCGCAGTCTGGGAATCGTATTTACTATTCTCAATATTCTAACTCGATTCAAGTTTAATTAATTTCCAAAAATATGTAATTACAATTTGATTTCCTTAATGACCGTGCAAGATTCAACATAATATTAAGTAAAACGTTTTTACGTGAAACAAATTCACGTGCACGTTGTTCCATAGATTCGTGCTTTCAGCAAGGACATCCGGATGTTGACGTTTTTATTGCGGCTGCGTGCATATACTATTTGATTTACATACATTTTGTATTTAAATGTAATAATTAATTTATTCACATGTAGGTACGGAAATCTACGTTATCAAAATGAAAATCAAATTTGATTTCTTGTTCTATCACGGGATAAAGAAATAATCATCACCAATAAATATGCTTGGTAATACATCATAATAATGGCGTTAGCAATGAATTCTAAGCTAGCATTTAAGTTATACAAATTTAATATCAATATTTCCCATTCGTTTGAAAAATACGTTTTATATTATTTTTTAAGAATAAGGAAAACGAAAGAAGGATTGAATTATATGTTTGTTAAAGGCAAAAATACTAACAAGCCATTTGTAAAAAAATAATCACACAGTAGGTTAGACGCTACTAACAAATATTTCAAGATGGTATTTATTTTTATAGAACACATCAGAAGGAAAACAGGTGTACCGAAGCGATGATAGAGTCGTAACAAACGAAGGGCTTGATAGCTTAATGAAGATACGTAACGGAAAATGTTAGGGAATAAGCAAAGATTACATTTGGCTGGAAAACTTTACTGACGAATCAAGGTCTTTACAATTTATTATATTTTTAGTTATAACCTTGTTCTATAATTGGAAATGTATTTAACATAGTTTTTGTGAAGGTAAAGAATAAGTTGTATTTATAATTTACTTTTTATTGTTGTCAGCTATTCGATCCAAACCTTGCTAACATTAAATTAAAAAAAATTAAAACTAGCTGTGCCTCACGATTTCACCCGCGTATAATTTAAAAGAAATCACTGACACGGCATGTTCGCGCCTCTACACCTATAGATCGTATCTTATTATTATTGTATGTTATTTTATCCTACAAATTATATCCTATAACCCGACTAAATAACATATCTATAAATTAAAGCAAAAACAATGTAAATTCGTTTAGTGGTTTTCACGTGAAAAGAACATAAACGGACAGAGAGACGTTAAGTTTTATAATATGTATGTATGTATGTACGCATGTGTTTATGTATGTATAGATTAACGCTACTTAAGCGTTTGATTATGAACGTCTTGCATAATGTCCGTCAAACTGTTGTCAATGCTACTACCAAATGTGTGTTCACGGAAAAAAAATACAAAGGCTATCGCGCATTAGCTAAATAAAAACCAAACAAACCACCTCGACCTTTACCCAGTGAGTTAGGACCACGACCTTGCGATTGTTAAATTATCACGTTATCGAGTTGTTTGCCCGTTTTTTATCGTCCGATAAAGGGCTTGCCCTTGTCGGCGATCAATGGAAGGCCGAAATTTAATTCCGGGTTGTTTTTCGATCGATGATCTTTATGCACGGCTGAAAGTTCCGGCTGCAACAGAGCCTGTTTCTTCCTTATCCGCCTCAGATGCACTGTACAATTGTTTTTTTTTTTCGAAGTTTTTATTTTTTTCTTCTTTTTGCGGTTTTTGAATGCATTTTTATAACTAGAAGCGAAATCATTCGCAGAATTCAATATCAAGCTTTTTATAACTTTTTAAACTAGAATTATTAGTTTAAAGTAAAAACTTGTGTCATTTGTTGGTCGCTAAACCATCACTGTGTCGTTAGGTAGTTTTTCACAATCAAAGTCATAGCCAAAGATTAATAAAACAACCTTTATATAGTAAGCAAATATTTATGATAAAGTGTTAAATGCTACTTTATCGATGTTTTGTTGCGTTTTAACGAGACTTAAATAACATGTTACATCATAAGTCATCGATACACTATTGTTGTTGTTTATATTGCCGTCGTTCAAATGACTTTTATGTTTTTTCCAGTTGACAAGTATGAAGATGTAACTAATATTAAAGCATGTATAAATTCTGATAAGACGACTAAAATTAAGGTAGGGTCTAAGCGAAAAGAATGCGATACGAAAAGGTATTCATTTTTAATATAATATTATAAAATGTATATAAGTGATGAACTATTTTATTTTAAATATTTTGTAATTACAATGATCTTTAATTTATTCTTAAAAATGCTTTAAGCGTTAATTGATCATTAATTCTTCGTTCGTGACTTGTCTGAACCACGTCACGCTGTATTTTACTGGAGGGATGCACAAAATCTTTGTTTTTCCGCCGAAGGTCACTACCCGAAGAAAAAAAGTGCGGAAGTCACGGCCTTAATGTAGGTGAAATCATGCTTTTTTGGTACTATGAGTCAAACTTCGTGAGAGAACGGAATATTACGTATTTTTACATAATTATACAACAAAATATGACGTAAGTTACTATTATAAATTAGTATTCAATGGCTAAGGTTGTTTGTGGCTTATAGTATCGTGCGAAAAAGGTATTTATTTTTTAAAATCCAGAAAAAATTAAGGCATTTATGCAATATTAATGAGACTATAAATAATGAGTCAGCTCAGATTTGAGTAAAAGTAAATCTAAATCTTAAAAAACTTTAGCAGATGATATTTTATACTGAGTTGCAATACATAAAAAAAGATAGCGACAACTGCTGACAACATTAATGAAAATGGTGCTACTAATCACAAGAGAGTAGTTGCACTAGGTGTCCGTGACCGTGGCAGCGTTGTACCGAAATCGAGAGTAGGTACCTACCCAATTTAGAGCAACCGCTTACCAAATGCCTCAGCAAGCACCTGAATGAACACCTACGCTCTGTTACGACACTGATGTAAGCTTGACATGATTTGGTTGACATAACAAATGATATTCAAAGTGATGTTAAATTGATATATTTTTTTTCATTAACTTTTTACAAATAGTTGTGACTCAATTAAAATGTATTATTGCAAAAAATCTTATGGTGTTTATTGACTGCTTGATGACGATGATAAATTGAAGAAAAACAAATCGTATTTAAAGTGTTTTTAACTCGACATTTAGATATTTTTTTCCATCACACAACATAACACATATATAAACACATAAAATTATAAATATAAAGAGATACAAATATAAAACAAACACTACTAAAACAAAACAATAAGTAACGTTTTGTACAGGGATAAACAGGTCCCAGTATCAGCATATTTGCTACGCTGAATCAGTGCAGCGCTGGTATTCTGACTAGGCCTAAACAGACGTCACGAACACCAATAAAAAAAATATAGTTAAAACTATAATACTAAGTTAGGTCCCGTTTAAATAAATATGGATAAAGCGTTCTTTACCAACATTTGTTAACTACAAGCTTTTCAAGTTACACCTTTATAAAACTATTTAATTGTGCGGCAAATATGTAAGAAATGTTCTTGATAATCCTCTTCTTAATGTCAGATGCCAAATCTGGTCTGCAGTCTCATATCGGCCAAAACGTACAAATAAAGCTTTAGTGAAGCGTTCTATTGACTAATTACCTCTGATAGGGAGTACTAGTACACACTAACAACATTATCATACCTTCACCTTAACTACTGTCGTACGTTTCCGAGTGCCGCGCGTCACCGATCACTTTCACTGCGCAGCGGTTCGTCGCGACGTGGGGTATACTGCCTGCCTCAACAGTAATAGATACTGCAACAAAACTAACTCACCGAATATACTCTTTATAAGCAACGAGGTATGGCTCAAATTTAAAATCCACAGCGTGTTAATTTTTTTTTTCAATAACTCACAACATAAAGTGAACTTAATTTGGTATCACGTAAAGCTGAGTGTTGTTTGTTGATGACCGGTAAATGGCCTCGTCAAGGCCGCACGTTTGTCGCATAGTGTGTTTACTTTCTCTAGGGGTCAATGGTCACGGGGGAGGAGGGACTTCATCGAGGGATTTTTTTAACATTATTCAAGGTAATGACGTTGACTTCAACTCGCTTTAGACAACTCAGGGTCACTCGCTTTTGAAAGGCTCGAACTTTAAATTCAAAAGTACTTTTTCGCTTACTTTCAAATCCTCGCTGTATCAACGTTGAAGCTCGGTTGCACTTTCCAATTTAGTATTGAACGTTCTACCTTGTACTCGCGCACACACATTTGCGTAAAAACTGAAGAAATTATATTTTATTACATGTACTGTTTTATTCAAAATCATCATGAAATACATAGTGTTTGGTAGACGGAACAGACATTTACTCTTTGAACATTTATTTATATGACGATATTAATAACTATTTTCTAAGCAGCATTAATAAGGAAAACTATGTGGTAAAAACCTCAATCCTCTGCCTATATATAGACCATAAAGATAATAAATAAAATTTTGTGTCTCTTTATTAGTCAAATTAATTCAATATAACCCTTTTTTACTGCACTACTCAAATGCAAAAGTTTATTTAACCAGTCTGCGTCATTGAACTTTGGGACGGCATCCAAAATTATGTAGCCTTAGAGATATCGGTACACGTCAACAATTACGTATAATTTTAAAATTGACAAGGTCACGTTAAAAAACCCTGTGTTGATATTATAAAAACGGAATGGCGCTTCGCGAATGTGACGTGTTAAGCATATCAAACAAAAAATAATATCATGAGTTAGGATACACACTGTTGCTATTTTAATAGCTCCTTAATCAATCTTTATAACTTATATGATATACGATTTGTAAGGTGAAATGGAGGTAGTGTCATTGTCTGTCACTAGTTTCGTTAGCGATTCAGTTATAGAATTACAGAATCCGTACTATTGATAGTTTTTACGTTGCGACCCATAAATGTTTCAATGAAATACAATTCAACAAATACAATTTTAATTATTTTTCTGCGCTTAATTTAATCCTGCCATATATGAGATTATTAAAATCCTGCCTCATGCATCAAGAGACTTTGGTATCAATCATTAGTTGGATTGAAGATTTTTAAACTGACAAACTTTAATCTATTTATATATTCCTTCTCTATATTTGTCTGGAACAAAGCCTTCAATATGTACATAAATAGTCAAAGATTCAGCTAAATCTTTACGTAACTTTTATGTAATTTATTTTATTAATTATTAACCTTGCTATTGTTATTAGGTGCATGGATAATCTCCACCGTTTATGTATATCATATCCATAATGGAATTGCATAATTAATGTCAATTATTTCACAATTTAGGAAATGTTTATCTCGTGCGGGAATCTCGAAGCGTTCGCCTCGCTCTGTTCAGAGGAAGCCTTGCAGTCTTGCGAAACACACGATTTTTCCTTCCGTTCAAGATGCAATTATTATGCTTCGTCTATTGTAATATAATGTAACCAGGAAAATTAGAATGCCACCTTTTGTAGTGCAACAATACAACTTTATGTACAAGTACTTCAGAGTTGTATTTTAAATTGACGATTAATATGATTTAGGGCGTTTTTATTTCTTCAGTAGTTATTTATTGTCATTGCATAGTGTTCTAACAGAAGCAGAACAGTATAATTGGTCGCAGTTTCTCTGTTTATGCGATATTTTATCTATACGTATCAATTCATCATTATGAAATTGGCGTTACTCTCATCAAGAAAACACTGCACATGCAGTCTGCTCACATTGGTGCCTATGACTGCCTATGAAGCTAGGAACAAGAACAATTCTTTTTTTTAAATATATTATATATATCTGATAATGTTAATACCAACTGTAATATGTAGTTTATCAATAGATGTTGAGAAGTGAAATCATAAAAGTATTTAGTGAAGCAGTCGAGAATGTGATATCAAAACGCTGACGCTTATTGTATCTCCTGTAAACCTTGGTATATTTGAAATAGGATGTAATGCTATTCCTATAGCGATGTAGAGAGCCTTGCACACGGTGAATAGTTTAATAAGGTCATCGATGACCTCGTAAGTTATAAAAACCCATACAAATTTACAATATCCCATTAAATATTTACGCAACCCGCGATGAATCCCAGCAGACACGTAACGCTAGAAACGTAATCGCCGAGCGAGGAGTGAAAGTGAAGTGTTTGCGATGCGCCGCTTCTAACACAGCACTCGCATTTCTCCGCACTTTCGTATTATTATTAAATCAAAATCACATACACTTTGTCATTTAGGCTTTATGTGTGTAAAACAAATTTTGACAAGGAAAAATTGGAAATGTTATTTATAAACGAATAACCTTGTGTTAAATTACTCGTTTATAAAAAAAATGCGATGGCTTTTATTATTGCAAATGTACACGAAGAGGATTTTTTTCTGCAGGCGTCTCTGTAATTTTTATACACTTAATACATTGCAAGAATCTAAGAACAGACTAGATAAACCAGCTTGTTCATTTTACACGATCAAAGATATTTTAAAACCGAACTTTGCGCACTATAGCCCTGTTTTTATTTCGATTTCAATTGACATTATGTAAAAGATAAAAACTAAGCCATGCTATAAAATTCAATCTATGCAGAGCGTCTGTTTACGCATCCAAACAAAAAATTTTTAAGCTAGAATTTGGAAAAGCACATCGGAGGTAGGCCAAAAGGATGTTTAACGTGGAAAGTTCCAAAAATTTGTATATTGCGAATCTTGGAAAATAACAGAGTTTTAAACTATTAAAGTTTTTAAGTGAGGAAGGTATGTTTTAAGTCGTTTTTAATAATTTCCTAAACGTGCTAAACTAACTCGATATAAAGGACTAAGGAGTCAATAGTGAATTATTTAGTAGAACAGCCTTCTGCGACACGACACGTGATGAACTTGGGTGCAATCGACGCTTCCCTACGGGCTTCAATTGTTTCAATGCTCTTCCTTGTTGTATAGCAGTGTGCATTTATTAAACCTATGCTCTACAAATGATATGATTAGTTTCACCGTAGTTTTAAAGCCCGCATGCTTCAAAGGTATAATACCTAGAACTAAATCTCTTATGGTTCATTCCCATCGACTTATCTTTAGGAGAGAAATCAGTATAGAAGATTGATTCGTATTAGAAATGCAGTGTATGATGACATTTTAAGGTATCTGCATCTATGTAATGGATGAAAACAGTCTTAATGTAAGGTAAGAATGGCACGTTTTAAGTAACTTAGTTGTTCATTAAATTCCCTTTACGTCACATTCTAATTCGATATGGCCCAGAACGCTGGCACGAGTATTCGGAAGTGGCAACATGGATACTATCTTCATGGCACTAAAATGTGCACGATCGCCAACAATATCGCAGATTGGAGTCGAAAATAGCATATTGCGCAATCTCACGTAACCGTAGCCCAGCGCCCTTCGCCTTCGCTAAATGTGTACAACCGTGTCTATGGGTGAGATTATTTTGTCAACGGGTGCTTGTATACTATTAAAATTAGGTACTTGCAAATCAAAAATTGGGATTTAATTTACCAAAGTGGCTGACTGATTTTGAATCGATCAATTTCTTTATCGAGATCAATCAGTTAAATTTTGATCCAATGAAAGTATAAGAAGATGGAAAATGTTATTCCAAAAATGTGGTATAGGCCATATTTTTAACACGTTTTTTGCACACACGTCCACAAACTAACCTTATAATAACTGACGATATGGCTGAAGATTGTAACACGCTAGGCCTAAAGCATCGGACTCGTCAAGTTAAGCAACAGATTTTCAACTGATTTACCAAAGTACTCTACTGTCGTACTATGGTTTCATTACTATACTTTTTTTCGATCTGACTATGCTGTTAGCCTTAAGAACTCTGAAACCTCAAAAGGCTTTTACAAATTCACCAGACTTGGGGGCGAACGCTGAAAGCACTGAGCCGTGAAAGCAGGGCAACAAGCTAAAGGGTGCCAAAGTGGCCGAAACTCGTCTTGATCCCTTAGTTAAAATTAAGTCGCTAACTGAGTAATTCATTATCCGCAGAAAATTGCATCTAACTGACTAGAGGAAGGTAGAAACACGCGTATATGCATTTAGTAATCTGTAAATTTGGTCTAAAACTAGCTAGCAAAAAAAGATCCTTTACAAAACCTATGTCTTTGTTCCGAACGAACCATGAGAGGTTTGACCAAAACTTTGGCGCATAGTAGGATTTCGACCCAAATCGGTTAAGGCCATTTCCGAGCACTGTACCATTGAGCCTTCATCGCTCAATCTGGATTAATACAACAACAAATACATTTAGCATATTTTTTACAGAGTAGCAAAACGTATCCTAACGCTTTGCAACTTAGCTAACACCACCAATTTAAAGGTCAGCTGCCATATGCTTGCTTGTTTCGGCGGTCGCACTTAAAGAACTTTTCCCTTTGTAAGCTTAGCATGTTGCTACTATCTTGGATACCGTAGGCATAATTATCTTCAGTCAATAAAAAAAAACTAGGATAACGTATGTACTATGTTCAAAATACAGTAAAGTAAAAATACATTCGAGTCGATCGAAATACTAAAGTGACGTAAGCGTCAAGTGTATCGGATCAGTGCCCCCTGACGCAGCGCGACCTTGAGATCAAAGCAACTTTCAACCAGGAAGGGCCGAAGCTGTTGTCACTGCCGACTTGAGAAAAAAATTAACTTCGGCCTCACTCGATGTTTTGATATGGCATTTTATTCGCTTAACATTTTCGGTAATATATAAGGAAATTCATTCATAAATACAATTTTTAAATATTGCTATTTAAAAAATTAATAATATCACGTTAGTCTAGTGGTTTAGACCGATGTCCGTAGGTTCGAGCCACAGCGTGTAGAACACATATTTTTTTTTAATTCGTTTGAATTGGTAAACCCTTTAAAACTTGTATCAAACACTATCAAACGAAAAGTGTAGTTCCACTGTATTTAGGAAAATTAAAGAACTGTGGATTTCTCAGCGTTTGAAATAGTTGCGACTCCATCACTCGGGAAAAGATATCCCACTAGCCCGATTGTTTGCTGGATATACACCGGGTGATTGCGGAGCCCGATACGCATAAGCTTGTCACTACTGCGGGTGTTTCACCTGGTGTATTGTGGTCTCGATCCAGTCAGTTAGTCAGGCAGGCACAGTCGTCGTGTCCTGCTACCTAGCAGACCGTTTCACCATATATAATTTGGAGGTTGGAGTCGGACGCAAACGACTTGAAGCAACAAGTTCACTATAAAAGGACGCGTGGCCAACTTCATTTATTCGAGACTTTTACACCGTAATTATGTGAATCAATCTTATACTTGTTTTACTTTTTTTATTGGTATAGGTTTGGCGTAGTGGCCACAATCTCACCTGATGTTAAGTGACTATGTGGCCCAAGATGATAACACGCTAAACCAAGTGGAAGACTGGCTCTCAAGTGCAGCTGCCGGAACATACCTATTGGTGCTTGGTGACAGATTTTCGACTTGAGGGTGGTAGCTAGCCAGGCGGGCATTAGAAAATGCCCTACCACCATGCTTCCTCAAGATGTTTTTCTTCACCGAATGCTCAGGCTCATTGCAGGGATTCGAACTCACGTCACTCGACGGGAAGTCGTATACGCTACCAGTGAGCCATCATTGCTTCAAAACACATTGTTTACACTAAATAAAAGTTTTTTTTCTTTTCCTCGTAGAACAACTAATAATCCGTGTTCTCGTTTTCCTTTAACGATCGAGCGAAATACAATAAAAATTATATATATATAATATATATATATCTTAAAAGGTACATAACAAAGAAGGAACATTGGAAATGTTCCTCTGAGCTGTTTGCGCGTTTAAATGCGGTCAGGAGACCTTGGCGAGACACTTACGAATTGAGTTGGCCCCGACTGAGGTCGCGCGGCCTTCCGTCATGATAAGCGCACCGTTAGGGCCGTAACACATGTACTTTTTTCTATAAGATATACGTGAAGTGGTAGGACCTGTGAAAGGATAGAGGCACGACACATCTCTCTCACTGTCGAAAAGCAGTAGTGCTCGCATTGCTATCTTCTGGTCCAAAGGGTGTGGTTGGGAAATGAAGAGTTCCTACTCATTCCTTAGGAGTAGCAATCTATGGATTCATTAAAATAGCTGAATTGATCGTTTATAAATAAAATCGACCACGGTGCGGTGCGGAAGTTGAAAATAATAATGTAAGTAGCTCTATGTTTGATCTGGACATCTCGTGTTTTCTATTCGATATTTGTCCATATAGCAGAATTTAAACAATAAAAAAAAAACACCTGTAAAAATTAAAATTTCAAACGATTCCACGTAATAAAGAAACCAACAAACGCGTGTACATCGACCCTAAATCGTGTTTGTGTATTTGTTTGCGAGAACGTACGTGCAACTGATTGAATTATTTATTATTTAGTTTTCATCTTGTTTATCGTACGTACCTCGCGCCCTTCTAAAGTCATATAGTCCGTGATAATTATAGGAAATACTTATTGAGCATGTTTCAATAAACTATTATGATAATGTTGTCAATGTTTTATGCAATTACGTATTTGTTTGTTATTAGTTAAGGTATATTTTTATGGCTAAAATGTATATTTCAGCTATTGTTGTTTAAATGTTAGAGTTAGTTATATAAGACTAGTTGTGCCCGCAGCTCCCGCTCGCATGGATTACAGAATTTCTTCAGTCGAGCTCACGTGCGAATCGGGCTGCCCTCGCTCAAAAGACGGAAGACAAAAATGCTTATTGTGGATGATCCGTAGAAGATAGATATATGCTATCGCTGACTTTTTTGTAGGTTTTTTAAGATCTACAATTATATAGAAAATATTAATTTGATATATCTCGTATGGTTTACTCTGCATAAGCCCTTTATGCGCCCCAAATGCGTCTTTTTTCTGAAATGATTCACCATTCTCGCCACTGCTTATTTCGAATGTTCCTTTATGTTAAAAAATATATCTTATAACCTGGCCAGATAACATAGCTATGAAACATGAAAAAACGTGTAAATCGGATAAGTGGATTTCGCGTGAAAAGAACATTAACGGACAGACAGACCGAGAGACGTTGAGTTTTATAATATATTGTATGAATCTAGCAGACTTTTATTTTTCTAGTCTACACAAATGTCTATTGTTTTGTACAAGGAGATTTCTTTATCGTTTATTTGTGTTGTTTTTCTATTATTATATAATTAATGTTTTATTTTTATGTTAATTAATGGTAGTGATTTTTATCCGAGCTAATTCTCTATTATCATTACTAGTTTTTTCTTAAATATGTAATGTAGTCGGTACGGTACCCTAAGGGAGCGAGTTCTACTCGCTACTTGTGCGATTTTTAAATTGTAACTCGACAAACACAGGGTACTATGTCTGATGGTAAGTACAGTGTAATCCGAAAACAACAACGATCACCGAAGGATCTAAAATCCATCGCCCGCTATCGCCGTCATGCCGGAACCGAAGCCTTTGTCTAGCGACAATGCACGTTAAAGTTGAAAATTGATCGCTGAACCCTTCTCGTTGTATCAAGTGACTTGAAAGACCAGTCTCCATTCAAGACGTAAAGTAATGCCATCTTCGACCACATTGTCACTTAATAATCAGGTGGAAGTGTTTGGCGGGATCTAGTCTGTCATGGGGTATTTTTTTTATTATAATAAACTTATGTTAATTGACCCTATAATGAATTTTGGCGTTTGGTTCTTGTGCACAAGTGAAGTGAATTATAAATAATAATTAGAAACATGCATTTTGAGTTACGACTAAAACTCCCTGAACAGTTCTAACACGGAAACCACAATCTTGTTAGAGCGCTGTTTGAACTTTTATGATTAGAAAAATATTCTTTCCGCTGGTCTTTGGAAGGATTGTGTATGAAATTAGTGTCAAATGCTAGCCTGTAAGGGAACATGAAAACGGTAGACTTATATGGCTTTAATGCAGTTAGACACTTACCAGTATGAAAATTATGTTGTTTGTATCTCTGAAGGCAGGGTTTCGTATGAACACATTAGGTGAGAAGTAGCACATCCGTCAAACACTGCACTTCTGTCATCCTGTAATAAAGAGAAAAAAAACATATTACTTATGTCGTTTTCTCATCGAGACTTTATTTAATTTGTAATTCGATTACTCCAATCAGGGTTGTGTAACTTGATCTCTTCGATGTATTTTTATGTTAGCATGACCTCTATAATATTTACCAGACAAGCCATATAGGTCAAAAACTCTTTTCGGTAGGCATTGGCTATTATAGTGCGGGTCGCAGGGGCTACGGACGTCATAATGTAGAGTAATTGTTGGCACCACTCACACCAATACAATTCTATTGAAAGTAAGTGAGATGGATTTATTTACAACTACAGGTGGTGGTTGTGACTTTTATAGCGTGAAAATGCTTTGTATAATAGTCCTCAGGAACTACGTATCTTCTTGTCTGGATTAAAATGAGCTGTCTTTTTTTTAAATTGCAATTATATCATTACTTCTTAGATCCTATAGCAAATCATAATGTATTACACCAATATTAAAATTACATTCATATCTGTCCAGAATTATTTAAGTTATGCTCGTTGTAACAAACGGACGGAAATTTGGTGTTTTTATTATACGAGTATAAATTAGTTGAACAGGTTTTATCGAGCTCACATGAAACTTTATTTGGTGGTTCAGACCCCAAACTCTCATGGTGTTATTAATGCCAAATACAATTACGATTACGAATATGTTCACACACTGATTCACACGTGCCAATCGATTCAGTTGCAATTTAGGTAATTCATACAGATTTAAATACATATAAATACATACATAAACTTTTTATTATTTCATGCATTAACAAATTTAACGTCACAAGGCCTCTTTAAAAGCCAATAAAATACTAAATAAGAAAATCGTCAAGCCATATAAAAAGAGAGTAAAATAATAAAATGCACTTTACATATAATTAATATTAAATATAATTAGAATATTGCATTTCATTAATCTAAATTTTAGTTTGTGATTTTTAATTTTATATCTTTATATGACTATGATGAGGATATTTTTTCCAGGTGGTCACCCGTAACGATAAAGGAATAAGGGGAGTGCTCTACGCGACCCTCGTAGCTTTCGACAAACAATGGAATTTAGCGCTCAGCGACGTTCTCGAAATTTGGAAACGTAAAGGAGCCAAGAAGCGGAAAATTCCACCGGCACTCGGTAAAATAGACGTGTGACCTCCGTTATATACAGAATTGTTTTTACAATAAAATTACGGTTTTATTCCTCGTTAAGATGACTGTGATTGTAGGGTTGGTTGGTTAAATTATGATCGTAGATTGGAATACTGATGGAATTGTTTACATATCTGTTGTCAAGTTTACTTCTTTTTCTTCAATTGGCGCCGCAGTAGTATTTGCCAGCGTCAATATATAATTTTTACGAAAATGTTTATTTTAATATAATCCTACGATTTATGATCCTACGATTGGTTATCTTATTTAAATAAGATATTAATTTTTTGAGGCAGTTCTGAATTCAAGTGACATGCGATTTTTTCGAATTTAGTTCACAAATGCAAAAATGTATATTACATAAAATTGTCATGAAGGATACATTGAAAAACGCAATTACGAAGAGGAATTATGCTCCGGAACCAATCCAGTTCCCGTTGAAAACTACTAATTTGTGTTTTTTGAAATCAATTAAAATACAAATGCAAAATGTTTTTGAATAATAATTATTTCCTATGTTGTTTTTCAATTATTAATTTTACCGACAGGTACACCCGTACCGAAAGGTACAGCTGCGACTATATCCCCGGTGCCAGTGATCACAGAGACACCTCTTGGAGGGGGTGTATGGGAGTGTACCAGGCACATACCTCAACTGATGATGCGGGGCGAGCATGTGGTACTTATTAATATTGTCGAACGATGAACTTTAACGTTTTATGTAAGCCTGGTAGTTACTTTGCGTATTCTGATATAGACGCGTACATTGTTTACAGCGTATTTTCGAATAAAATAATAATATTTATTGTAAATAAAAACATGCAGATACTATGGAGTCAACTTCGTGTGTCTATCTCGCTTACTCTTTAGTAGATTTATTATATCTATGCCTTAAAAACTCTAGATAATAAAGTCCGCATCTCACCGCGACCTGTGCTACATCATCTATCAAGCCCTTCGATTTTGTTACTGCAGTTTTTGATCTAAACTACAAAATCAATTAGAACACATATAAATCACTGGAAAGTTGTGGTTTGTTAATGTTGTAATATTTATTTGTTTTAATATTTTTTGTAAGCTTTAATTGTGCTATAGAAATTTCTGTAGGTAATAAACATACATAACAATGCACTTATTATAGTACTGTAAAAAGAAAACTTTAAACTTGTGTATTTTGTTAACGACAAAGAAAATATCCGTACACAATTCCGGGTATGTAAAGTGTAAAATATACAAGAATTGTTGATATAATGTTATAAAGAGTTGAATATAAGAAGTTTATGAAACTGTTGCATAATGAGGGGTAATCAACGAGTGAGTTTTAATAGTATCACGCGAATGTTTTAATACCTAGTTATGTGCAGTTTCATAAACTATCTACTCTCATACATTGGGATAGAACGTACTAAATAAAAGAACAAAGTTAAATGAGTAACAAATAGTTTATTGGTAACGCAATTACTTTTGAATATTTTGAGATGTCGACTTCGTTATATATGCTTAATGTACTTTTTAACAATAAGTATTTAGACCATAATGATGAACACTTGAACTTATCAGACGATTTCAGAAAATAGGCCAATAGCACGTTTTCCGAAAACGAAGTAGCCTATTTTGCATTTCCCAAGTCGTGATAGCATTTATCATATAATTTTCTTGACTTTGCTGGTAATGGACTATGAGCTATTTCCGTCGCCGCATCTAAAATATCAGGCGGAGTCAGATTTTCTTCACATTCACTAATATCAGACATTTTTAAGCAAGAATAAAAAAAACATGAAATTCAGTACAACAAAACATATAAACGGCGCCAAAACCCAGTACATCAGCGAATGCTCTAAAGCGGGCGCTGCCACAGATAAGTAAAAAAGGAATCTAAACATTTTGTAATGCTATATAAAAAATAATTATAAAATTATTTTGTTAGAGAAAAGAGTTATAATATGATTATTTTTTTTATTTCGGTATTGCGTGCATATATTACGATATGGGAGATGATCAATTTATTATGGTTATACTTTTTTCATCTGATTTATCTTCTTCTGGGTTCCGGGCAAAATCCTATATTAGGAAGCATAAATGTAAATTTTATGGAGTAATCTCAGCGTAAGCCGGAGCGTTTCGATGCCTTGGCAACGTTTTTATTAAATATTTTTTTGGCGTGTGTTATAGTTTTTTAAGCGTTTCTCAGGAACAATAAGAATGCAAATCTACTGGATTCCAGAGATTTTAACGCAACTTCATAAAAATATAGTGAATGATGTATTCAGAAATAAATTCAAAACTTGTATAATACTTATAGATAAATAACAACAGATATTCCCTCATTAAATTGTAATTCCTTGCAATTATAAAAATATATATTTATATGAAATTAACGCTATTTGTATCGTGTCACCAAACAACGCGATTCTTGCGAGATGTTTAATTAATATGGCATCTAATTTTTTGTTGTGATTTATTTTTTATTTTTATTTATTTTGTAAGTTTTGTTTATATTCACTATTGTTTCTTTAATATTCCTTAAATAAAAATAATCTTGTTAAAAATTTTAAATACATACTTTCATTTATGTAACCTTTTAATTGGAATACGTTTGTGTTTTATTTTATAGATATATATATATATATGTTTCTATACTAATTGTATTAGTATTCGTGACGTCAAATCGCACCAGCCAGCATAAGGTCACAGGAATACCTTACCCATTCATCATCCTTTTCAAAACTACGACATGGACACTGTTCTCGATCGAATAATGTAAGAAAGAAAAATATATATTACCTGCATAATGTCTGCATAATTACTAGTCATCTAAATAAAAAAATAGATTACCCACAACCTTATTTACGCGCTGATGAGTTTTGTATATCTTATGTTTTATAAATCAATGATTTATCACATAGCGTTAGCTCCTCTTAAACTCGTATTGTATTTAATTTTTGATCTTTGTGTTCCTAACAATCAATTTCACCAACCGTTTCCCACCATTGTGCGTTTTAAATTAAATAATTTAAAACAACATATATATGACGCCCGGAGTACGGTTTCAATGAAAACATGAGAAATAATCTGCTATTGAAAGTACAAAATACAATGGTATTTATATCACAGATCCCACGATACCTAACTTTTTTAATAACGTAAAATTCTTTCAAAATTAAATTTATTTAAAAGTAATGATTACTTTCGTTTATGACTAAATGGTGAATAAGTTTTTATTCTTTACTAGCTTTTGCCCGCGTCTTCGATCCCGTAGTCTGAAATGAAACGACTTGCACGCCACCTATTGTAAACTGATTGTACTAAAACAGAACGATTGAAACGTAAAGGGGACAAAAACGTTCATTGTTATAGTATCGTTTATGTATAAGTACCAACCGACAGGGACTTAGTTCGTGTTAATTAGAATATGTGATATAATAATGTTTTAGTACTCAGGGATAATGTAGCTTCTTACTGAAAGATTTTTAATATCGGATCTTTAGATCCAAATGTTAAATCCTACAAATATCTGTTTATAATATAGACTTCTCATGGAATATAAATATTGAATTCAGCGATATAATGTCGAATCAATATTAATACATTGTCTTTGAAGACTTTATGCTCTTACTTATGAATGTTATATCAACGTAAACAATGAATATTTTTATCTGTCTTTGCACTACCAAAAGCAGTGTTTTAATTCTGAAAGTTTTTCGGTATGGTTATTCGTTTTAGTTAAAATTCATCCAGATTTAATAAGCTAATAAGACGATATTTTAGACTTTACAAAATCGACTATGTACCTAAGTATCTTAATTTTCATTAAAATTAGAAACTGTTTTTTTTTATAATTAAATACATAATTAAAAATAAATTAATTAGTTTTTATTTAAAAGTTCCTTTATAATATAAAAATCAGAATAGAAATAGTTTATCAACAAATCACTGTGTACTAGACAATCGAAACGCACAAGCTGTTTCGTCGGTGCCTCAATGCAGTAGGTAATATATATATCTTTACTAAATACATTTAACAACTCTTAAGACAAAATATCAAACTATAAATTAAAGCTAAACGAAATTGGTGAAATTAAATTATAAACTTATATTAAGGACATTATATTCTGAAAAGTAAAGTTATTACATAGCGGATTTTGAGGCGCAACGAAGTATTGTTAACCTGAAATCTCGTTGAGAAATACGTTTTCACAAACTTTCTAACTTATTAAATTGATGATATCTTTTATACTGGTTCGACAACCTAAGTGCGATCTACCGATGTGTACTTGTAAATGCCAGTTCAAGAACAAAGGTGACTATCGAGGGTGATCCGTTAACGGTGGCCATCGTTATGCCAAGCATTATAGCGCGCCGGTAATTGGATAGGCAGTGGATTACCATACGTTGTTATTTGTAGTCGTCATTCGGACAAATTAGTTTAATATATGTGCATCTAAAGATATCTAATTTATTTTTTTATAAATGCCTTAAATTTCTGACACGGCCATTTGTATCAATCAAATCGATGCGAAGTTTGTAATATGGTAACAGAGAAAAGCAATTAAGCATATACCTATATCTACACTAATATTGTAAAGAGGAATAGTTTCTAGGAGGTAACCTCTGAAACTACTGTCCCGAGTCTAAAAATTATTTTCGAATGCTATTTTAGAAAGCTATGCTCATTATTAGTGCCACCGATACGGTACAATAAGTCCATAATACGAACCACAGATTAGGGGTTAGACAACCCTTATTCGTTCCTAACCTATGCAAAATATATATATGATGTGGCTTCTTAGTGCCATTTTGCCTTCGCTTTTATTTGACAATAAGTCTAAAAGCTGTAAATCTCTTCTATATACCATGATAGATAATTTATTCAGGATAATATCCCAAACTGTATATTTTGGCGGCATTTCACATGACCAATGTAATAATGCGGTTTTCCTTCCTGCGATAAAATTTTTGTAACTCTATGTAAATTTATACACAGTGAAACTGTTTAGGTGCTCCATGATCGGAATAGAGGTATCCTAGTTTGCGGTTTAGTTCGGTAAGAAATATTGTGTTGCGTAGCTTATTTATATAGCAATATAGGAGTGCAGCGTGTGTGAAAGCTCGCGAAAAGCAATGTGCAGGGGTCGATGGTCGGCAGCGGCGGTCATGCGCTGGCGCAGGGCGACGCCCGCGGGACCGCGCTGCGTACGTCGTGGAAATGGAAAAACAATCGGCTATAATGCGCACACGGCACTTCCGCTTTGGAGAACGAGCCGTTACACACTTTTATGTAGTTTGTTAACATAATTAATTACTTATAGGTGTTATTCAATTTATTCAGGTCTACGATATAATTTTTATATTTTCTCTTACATCGTTTTTAGAAATAAAGAATGTAATTTTATATATTTTTCATTTCAACTAAATCCTAACGATACTATCAAAGTTTGTGTTATTCGCGAAGGAAGCTATAATAATTGTTTTCTACCCTCACGCGTGGGCGTCACTGGCATACCGCCAGGGGGCGACGCACCCGTCCGGCCATTGTCTCGTGATCGATTGTGAGAAAATAGTAAATGCATCATCCAACGCTAGAAAAGTATCACATTCAAGATGGCAACTCGTGTATTGAATCGTTTAATTTCATTATAAAATACTATAAAGTATGACGGTATAATATTAAATATATACATGTTATTCCAGTTGAACTTAATAAAAAAAGGAACAAACATGGCCGACGATAGAAATCATCGTAGATATTCAAATTAAATGTAAAAACTTAATGGTAATAAGTGTACCCATTTAAAAAAACTTGCAAGTGCTTTGAGATGGGGAGATAGAATATACCTCACTTATAAGAACCACATTAATATTAAGGGCAAATAAGTTGTTGTATTTTTAAATGCATTTAGTGCTAATATAGTTTCACCATTTAACAATTATTGTTATAACTTCATTTAAAATAAGTTGTAAATTAGAGTATGTATTCTTCTAAGGGAAGGTAAGCATGGCCTTATGAAGACACTTCTCAAAGATTATAAAAATCACTGAAGTTGCATCACCTAATTCATATTACTTCTATTGTATCATGTTATTTAACAAGCTTACGTTAATTAATACGTATTAGAATAATATTGTATAAACGAACGTAATCCGTGATCGAGACCTTCAGCTGTGTTATATATAATATTAAAACACGGAAGACGATACAATTCTTGAACTTTACCGGCAATATCTTTTTGTTTACTGGTTTATTTATTAATTAATACGCGAGGACGATTATTACATAATTTATTAATAATAGATGATACCAGTACCGTTATTTATTATCTTAAATCTAATCTCGTAACCTTGTTATGATCGATTTATTGTTATTTCAATTTAAATATATATTTTTTAAATCTCTTTTTTTTGTGGAATGTGTCTACTGCTTTGAATAAAAAAACGGCGGTTAACTAAAATAGTTTCAATAGAAACGAAACAAAAATTATGAATGCAAAATATAAGTACTTCAATTTGAGAATTTTTCGTTTTTTAGCTGCAGGCAACACAGAAAGTGTTATGGTATCACTATGTACTGGAATACTGACTAGAGACGACCAGATTGAGCATATCGCAAAAATCAAACTGTAAACAATCTCTTCAGGCCAGACATTTTCTACGAATCTTTTTCTTACGAATTTCTAATGCAGTTCACAAATGTAACTGCATATATGGGGACGGGCACAACCAACCGACAACCGAAGAAGGGAACTAACTGGTGTTTGAATTACAAGGCTTGTATCAAGTCTTTCAGTGTCATAATTACTGCGTACGGCGAGTATTCGTTAAGAAGCTTGGTTTCTACCCATCACGCATTGTTTGTCTTTCCCATTGATTTATCTATTAAAAACAGCGTCCGGAGCTATGCATTAGTCCAGAGGGTGAGCATAAATAGTGTATCGTTGCGTAACTGCGGACGATGCACCGACACGCAGTTCGTTAGCACCGGCTCTTCTTAACTACACTTTAACTCTAGTTAACAAACTTATGTACACTTTTTTAATATCTCGTTGGAAATATTTCATCAGTTCGAATATTACAGCATAATCTATTTATGCTATATTCAAATCAGTCTGAAAATATCACTAGTATCTATATATATATACTAATCCACTATTGAAGTATTTATCACTTTATTTACACCCAGCAAGGAAAATCGTGTACATATGATCCATATGATAGTTATTAAAGATAAATCATACGAGTAGGTACATTAAGTGAACAAAATATCTCCGTCAAGTTACAATTCGGTCATGAAAACCCTATTTGGGTATTCCGGTTCCTTATGTATGGTTCACTATTTCCACATCTTCTAATAAATATATACATAACCTGAAGAGTAATACAAGTAAATAGTGGTTAAACGCTAACAGAATAAAAAAACCAAAATAGTGTACACGTTGATAAATACACATTAGAAACACATTATTCGAAAAATCTCAAGTTTAGTCTCGATTTACTAGAGTGTTAAGTAAACGCAATTTATATCTTTAAGATCGACCTACTTTGGTCAGACGTTCTTAATTTAAACTGAAAGTGTAAGATAGCAATAATTTATTACATTGATTATATTGATAGTTCAGTGGTCACGTGTTCGGACAACACGGTGTTTAACGTAAATTTTCATTATATAATAAGCTCGAACATTCGGTAAAGAAAAAGATCGTGATGAAACTTTAGCATGGTGTTAGAGTTTTTCTAAAACAACCATTTCTCCTCCAGGTGTTTGTTCATAGTTTTTTTTGTACAAAACAATAAATACTCTTTTAAAGAATCGATGTTTAATGATCACTATTAAAATCTATAAGAATAAAAATGTATATCTATAAGAATAATAAAGTCTTGTGCGGGGATTGAACATGCGATCGGCTCTATAGTAGGGTTTACATATACTACGAACATACGACTGCTATCCGAGCTGGTCGCGCAACGACTAAGCATCCTATCCACCAGTTGTGTTATTAGATTGCGCGATCTGCCGAACTAGACTCGCCGCGACCACTTTATCGCCCTGATCCGTATTTCCATCGCTAATTTCAATGAGGATAGTCCTTCGAGAACGGACCATTTAACAACACTTATAGTCAAGAAACACGACATTGAACTAATCGTTATTAAAGTGCACTAAAAAACTAACGGTTTTTTGCAAAGTAACATTGATAATCGCATTAATAACGTGTATAACGACATAATATAGTGTATCGACATTATGTATAAGGCTAACTGGTTAAGACAAGGCGACACTTCCGCGTGTACTACACATACTTTGTTTAAATTATGTATATATGTGCTCGAACCAATGTCGACCACTGTCCTTTTTCCGACCTTGATCGTCTGAAATGATATACGTGTTTGCACTGTATCCAACAACAATGAAGTTTTGCAAAAATTAAACCATATAATATCGACATCAAATATACTATATTTCAATATACATAAAACATAAATAAAATATACTCAATTTATATTTATTTTATATAATATATTATTATAAATTGTATCAAAAACCCAGTTCAAATAATAAAATAAATAAAGTAACAAATAAAATCCAGTTTTTATTTGTGTGCCTTTGCTATATAAAATATGTAATTAAAGGACATATTGAAATGAATCTGAGGTGTTATGAAGATCATAATTACAAGACACCTAATAGTCTAAATTATAATAATGATGGTAATCGAATGAGACTATAAGTTTTTAAAAGACAATATAAATCACAAAGAATTTAATAGTTAATTTAAACATCCGTTAACGGATCGTTAACTCAAGAGATGCGCGATGTAACCGAACCCATCTCGCTTTACTCTTTTTGTATTCGTTCTTGCAGCTAACTTGGGAGCGGCTTGACCTATTTACTGCAAATAGACGCAGCCCGAAGTCGAACCCGGTGGCCCGCGCGCACGTTCCGGTCCGCGCCGCTGTTATGCTATGCAGTGCTTTCACTGGATTCTTTGGCGATTACTAACGCATTCTTCGATTATTTCGGTTAATAAAAATGAGTGGTTAATTATTTCTTTAATAAAATCAAGTTTTACATGTGTAAAACAGAAAATTCTATATCGTATAATATTGCCAGCCTGTTATCCCACAGCTGGGTAAATGCCTCTTCACTACGAGGTATACCAATTTCAAAAGTAAATAGAATCTAGTGATATATTTCCCAATATATAGACTATGCGCAAACACTTATACATCTTATTATTTTGACCTTGTACTTCAAAATTGCCAGGTTGAAGGAATTATTCACATACAAAAATGATCACCCACATAAGACCAAAAGTGGTGGAAAAAAGGATCAATTACTTGTTAATAGCTCGGACTCTTTAAACGTACATATTATTTCGTATGAAAACCTAGTTTGCCAACTCACCCGGAATTTTCCGAAATATTCCTTGAATTTTGATAATCTCCTGGCATTATACGGAACTGGTATCGCGCGTCAATTCATACCACATACAGTGATCAATCACAATAGTAATGGCGTTTAATGGATAATGAGTATACATACGACTCTTATAAACAATGTTCTTTGGTCTTCTTTTTTTTCTAACTGACTATACCGTTAGCCTTAGGGGCCCCGGAGCCTTTACGGCTTTTACAGCTTTACCGGGCTTGGTTTAGTCTTCTTATTTTTCCTAACTGGACAACTACTTCATTTTATTGAAGATCATACCATTATCGAGTGGTTAATTCTTTCCTTTCCCATTGTCCCGTGATGTTAGAACTTTCCAGAGAGTATTGGTAGCATTTCAGAATACATTCCCCATGTTATTATTATTTACAATCCAATTCACTTGTGCAGAGTAACCAAGCTTTATTATTCAAAATGCCACCTACAGAGTCAAATAACACAAATTTATGAATGAAAAATAAAAACCACTACATGACAGCCTAAGCTCCCGCTAAAAGCTAAAAAAAAATCAATTATATTTTGTAGTATTCCGTAGATATCTTTTTAGGAAATATGTTATTCTTTGTCAGGTGTAAACATTCTAATGCTATTTACATTTATTTTTTTTAACGAACAAAAGTTTTTTTTTTTTTGTTTCCCATAATTTTCTATAAAAAGTTAATAACCCCAAACGAAACCTCATAAAATCAACAAATTAAAACAGCACACTTGAGACTTCATTAATTTCAGAACATGAGAAAAGATTACGAACTCATCTTTGTATGGTATACCAACATCTTTTATTTGAAATTAATTTATATATAACGCACGAAGTAAACGCGAACCGAGTCACTAAGACTGGTTGTTTATCATGTCGAAATATATAATTACTTGTATTGAAAATATAAAGTATTTTTATATAAAAACTAGCGACTCTGCAGAAATTGTCCTTGTCCTTTACAATAGGCAATAACTCTCCTAAAGCACTATCCCGTCTTTTTTTTTTAATCCAGGACTATAATGACCATAATAAATTAACAATTACATGTATCCTTCGTTTGAATTTTGAGTTCATAAAAAATCTAATAGAAAATTAAAGAAATCTAATAGAAATTAAACGGTTACTAAAATTAAAGAAAAGAATTACCCAAATCAGTGATGCACTTACCAAAGAACAGCATTTCATTTTTATTTATATAGATTTTGATATTGACGTATATTAAAAATACAAATAAGGTATTTTATTTGGACTCCAAAAATGATAATTTTTCTCTCTATACAAGCTGTTCAAGATTGGGCTTAAACTAATACAACACGACGTAAATACAAAAACGAATAATATTTTTCCCTCGACAATGAACAAATGAAAAGTGAATGGTGAACCCTGAACGAATGGCCGGCAGAGGTTGTTACGTGCTCCGATACCATAATTTCGTGGGATCGAAATTTTATTGAATATTAAACAGCACAGTTATCTTTGTCACCTTATTCCCCGTAAGAAAATAAAAATAACCTTAAGTTTATCCTGCGTGCCAACAACATGATGAAGTTAGCTAACAATGATAATAATTTAAATTCATTTAAATGACTTTTTTAATGTGATAAAATAATTTTACGGTGTATAAATAAACATTATTTTAATAAAAATTAAAAAAAATGATAATTTATACATCATTAAATTATTTAAACACAATAAGAAGTTTGTTAAATGGATTCACACTATTGTCATTAATGGCTAATTTCATCATGTCGCACTATTGTTACATGATGCTCGCGCAATTCTCGATTTCACTCTCTACTTAACTTCAAAAATACAAATTCTATAATGATAAATTAATTTTTAGAATATTTAAATCAAATAGATTGCTTTTTAGTGTTTCGAAACGTTATTACGGCGTTTAATGTGTTTTGTTAGTCTATTAGCAACACCCCTAGCGGACGCACAGAGGAACTAAAACTTACAACAGAAAACTTAAGGTCAATGACCTTAATTTAAAACTATGGAAGCTAATACTAGACCCCTTTATTATGCGCATTTAATATTATTATGGTTTTAAATGTTAAATTTAACTATGATAACTTTATGAACTTTATGAACGAGGACAAGTAAAATTTACATTATATGTCATAAAGTAAAGAGATCCATGGATTTCTTACTTTTTTTAGATGGTAAATGTATGTCGACTTTGAAGAGGGGTTTTATAAGAATATAAACTTCCATTAACATACAGATTTTTCCTTTGATATTTGTCAAACATAAAGTATTTAAGGAGGACAATATATACGTATATAATTTTACATGATTGTTGAATTATTTTGCATTATTTTAAAATAAACGCTCATATCACAAAACGCAAGTTCAATACAAATTATTTGAGCGATAGTAATATGTTTATTAAGGCTACCTTAAAATCTCTGGCTAGTTCTAAAATATTTTTCGATAATAAACCAAAGACGTGAGCGAAGGCTAGTAGTAGCGTTGCGAAATATTGCGTAGATTGGCCGAGTAGCGGCGCAGGTTCGCGGAAGCGTCTCTGTTTGAGTTTACGCTATAAATTATACTCGCTCTTGTAAAGTTGACAATTATGTGAAAATATCATTACGATGTTCTGTATAAAGTAACGCTACATATTCAAACTAAGTACATAGAAAACGTGATTAAAAATAAATAATATACACACACGGTACATCGTGCAGATTTATAAGTGGATTTTACATTGCTCACATAATAATAATAATCATAATGAAAACTTATACTTCATTATAATACAACAAAATTAAACCAAGTTATTTAAAATTCACCAAAATATGTTATTTTCATGACTGTGATTTTTATATAATCAACTTTACACTAATGAACAGAAATTGAATATAAAAAATCAAACAAAACTACATTGTTTATGTTTTTATTACGTCAGGCATTATTAGGTTAACGTCCATTCCATGACTCCATTAAAAAAAAAATTTGCTGCCCACAAATCTGCATACTCGTATTACTATAATGTCACAGTTTGATGATACTGCATAATGCAGTGTGCACCAGCCACCAGGCCTACAGGCGACGCTGCGCGTGCGCATTGTGACTGAAAAGTCGCGCTTTCACCAACGCTGCATTGATAAAAACGATAATGTTTTTTAGATAACTATAACTTAACGCATCATTTTTATAAATACAATTTGGTATAGCACTCGAGTACGAGGAGTGATTGTTATACATACACTAACTGTACACGCGGCTCCGCTCGCAAGCATTTGCCCATTTATTGTTCCATCTTCACAATGTACCTAAGTTCGCTGTCTGGATTTTTTTCCAAACGTCGTTCACTATTACTATCCCTTGTTATTTATTATGTTTTATAAAGTAGCAAAATATTACAGGTAACATATATATGAATTTAAACAAAATCTTGAATACTTTCTACCATACTATATTTCTGTAACTTTTGTGACGTTTTCCATTATAACTATAAGTAATTACGTTTGTGTAAAAGTAAATAACACAAAATGTGAATTTCAAGTTATCTCAAACTCTGCCTACTATACTTTAATAGGGTGACCACAATTTACTAAAACGTAATTAGACTACGTCAAATATTACGTACGTACGTACAGGTTTTCATAAATAAAAAATAAGGAGCTAACAATAAAGAAGTTACTCGAATTAAACTACTGTGACCATATTAATAAATCACTGACACTGGCAGATGCATAAGTCGCGCGCTTTGATAAGTGCATAATTAATATAAAAAAATGATCTTTCCGTAATCCTCACGTCGAAGATACTTTTGTTTTTAGAAATCACTATACTTGAGATAACTGATTTTATCTAAAGTCTTTGAATTTTAATTTCCTCGCCAGGCTGCCTACCATCTATAAAATCTTTCGTCAGACAGGTGTCGATATGTTCCAGCAGCTACACTTTGATCGATCAATATCAATGTTACACATAGTATAAATTATACTAACATTAGATTTGATTAATATCCATAATATTTACTGATTATATATTTTTTTAATTGATTAAGTGCATATCAATAGCTGTTTGTAATCGACGCACTCCTTGATGAATTACTTGTTAACATCAAACTCGCGTCGGATCAGCTCGGAACTCAGACGCGCCAAACGCCATTTCACTAGAGCGAACGCGTTATCGGCAATCTACCACGCGAAATACCTCAGTAGAGTAATGCAAACGCGCCGGTCTCGCGAGTTAATACCACAGACTCGCATGCGCTAACGCAGTGAAAGTACTTTCGCGAGCTCGTTGGCCCGGTCGTCGAACCGCTCGCGCGAGCGAGACGGTCGCCCGCAGGAGCGGGACGTGCGCAGATTTCTCGGGATAGTCGCGAAAAGTTTAAGGCGAAAGTATTAAAGCTAGAAAATCGGCACGACCGGGCCGTAAAATCGTTTGGAAAATAATTATTTTTCGTTGGTACCTTTACTGTCCATAAATGTTTTACGACGGACTATTGTTGTGCAAGTAAATGCTCTGATGGGCAGCGAGCTTTCCACGCTGACGTATCCTTTTGTACACTTAATTTTCAATTTTACGATCGTGTAATTCGTATTTAAAATTTACAGAAAACAAACAACTAAAGTACCTACAAACATTTCTTACTCAATTAACTGAATAGGTACATAAAGGACATGAAATGACACCAACAAAAATTCTGACCCTTATCCTATTTAAAATCAAATTTAGTATAAACTAGCTGTGCCCGCGGCTCCGCTCGCGTGGACTAAGGAATGCTGTCGATCGAGCGCACGTGCGAATTATGCTACCACAAAGATGCTTATTGTGAGTAATCCTTAGAAGATAGACATATGCTATCGCTGACTTATTTGTAGGTCATTTGTAGATCTACAATTATGTAGAACATTAATTTGATATATCTCTTAAGGTTTACTCAGCGTATGCTATTTAATCGACCCAAATGTGTATTTTTTCCGAATTAATTCATCATTATCATCACTGTTTATTTCGTATGTTCTAACAAAATTATATCCTATAACCTGGCCAGATAATATATCTATGAATTAAAGGAAAAGCCATGTAAATCTCAATAGTGATTTTCGTATGAAAACAACAAAAACGTAAAGACAGACAGAGAGACGTTGAGTTTTATAATATGTATGGATTAAATAGAACCAAAAATACAAGTTACATGTATAACCATTAATATACGCAGAAAGATACAAAAACATCGATCACGAACGATCGTAAACCAGTGAAATAAAGAGACCTGGAATTTCACGAATGGCAAAAGACAAGTCAATTAGCGAGCGGCCGGAAATTTAACATTTAATAATTATACGAGTATATTTCTTCCAATGTTTATGGTAAATAATGAAAATATAATAGGGGACTTCACGCAGGCGTTATAAATATCTGATAATCTTTGGAAACAAATCTTCCATAATCGAATATACGTAATAATAATAATGAAACTAAGACAATGTGATGGGGGTGTTTTTATTAATCTGATGATAGCAAGTGCCACAATGGCTGTACAAGCCGCAAACATTTTTGCTCTTATTCTCTCAGGGAATTTCAATGCTTGGTTCAAGTCACAAGTTGAACGGATAAAATGTTCTATATAAATAAAATGATTGCGATTTTGTATTGTGCGCGCTGAACTTTAAAGTTTTTCAACCACTTTAGGTTGAAATTCCTTGTAATTCCTTGAGAGCCTTGTAATTAAGAATTATATTTAGTTGGTCGGTTCATGACCCCCTTTAGATCCGTACCGGCTTTGAACATTATTTAGCTCCTACATACAATTACATAATCAAATCGCTTTTAATTTGTACTATGTTTTTCGTACCGGCAACTGTCGTGTCGGCGAGTATTAATTGTTCAACAGAGAGTGAAAGGTTTAATATTAAAACTTTACTACCTTATACATAATG
The DNA here is from genome assembly GCA_947532125.1 of Saturnia pavonia. NCBI lineage: Eukaryota > Metazoa > Arthropoda > Insecta > Lepidoptera > Saturniidae > Saturnia > Saturnia pavonia. The sequence goes on along the minus strand of OX383898.1, from coordinate 19,256,504 downwards.
TTTTGTTTTATTTTACATACGCATATAAGTTATTATATATAGCAAGTTAGGCAACCGTGTTAAATTTATTCGATCAACCCTTCACTGCGCCGACGCACCCATGTCTTCTCACTTCCCGTACTTGCGTAAAGCTTGCCAGTTTGCTTAAAGTTCGTGGTTATTGTTTCGCTCCTTAGGCCGTAGCGTGAAGTTTCATACCCTATAACCTACCTCACTTTCCGCTTCCACGATCACCTTTAATTCTTCATTATCAACTAGGGTCTCCGTTTTCAAAAAGTCTGCGATCTCTAATAAAGAAGTATGAGTTTTTATCTATAAATCTCACTCAAACTTCTGAATTGTATTATTATAGTAAAGAATTGATTGACTTTGTATTTTTTTATATATCACTACAATGGTAAACTGGCATAGGATTCGCCTGATCGTAAGCGGTCACCGCAGCCTATAGTCGCTTGCAATATCGGAATCATCACATGCGCGTTGTCGACCCTTTAAAACTTATCTCTGTAATTAATTAAAATTACTATTATAAAGTATGTATTATGTTATGATTTCAATGTCTAAAATCAAACTGTAAAAGTAGCAACGTTTGATATAAACTACATATTTGTGTATCACATAAATAATTTTCTGGTTAAATAACAAAATATATATTATGTTTACTTATACCAAAAAAATTCTCGTAGAAAAAAAAACATTAGAAGTGACTGCTAAATCATTCGGGCTTCTACGAGCCATTTCCAGCCACTTTTATCACAACGCTCACAGTTTTTCTGAAGTTTATATAAATGTATTTGTACATTGTTATAGTATACACCATTTGTATACTATTTTATTTCCTAAATATGCTATAAAACAAAGTTTTCCACGATAATAACGCACCATGGTTATGTATCACATACCTAGACTGGGCTTATGACGTCACTGTGGAATATTTACAAATGAGAGAGTTTAGTTTAATTTGAATTTATTTGACGACTTTTTTTCAATACCCAATAACACCTATTGTTAGCATTATTATTATATTGTTGATCATTTTAGATGGATTTATGAAAATAATGAAATACTATAAACTTTTTAAAAAGTTCCCGCTCTCATACATGTTATAAACCTCATCCTGTATCCCGGGGTTGTTACGCATTGGAACACGTAAAACCGGCCTTGGACTCACCCCTCACTCCTCACTTGCGTAGCGACGTATCGATCCGGCGTAGTCCCGCGTACTACGAGTATTTATTAACATTCCACTGATACTATTACTATATCTAATTTTCCACTAAGGACGATGTTTTTTGTATAATTTTATAGCACTAATTTCTACAAAAGAGTTGATCGGCAGAGTCGTTTATATATAAATAGTTTTTATACTATTAAATTCTCATACGACCATTATAATTTATTTCATCCCAATAAGTTTTTATAATATAGGTTAAATAGGTCTAATATTTCTAAGATCTCGTCATTCTAATATTCGCCTTTGCCTCTGAAACGTCATTTTTTTAAAGAAATAATATAGGTATTCGTTACATGAAAATTCGAAATATTTTAATTTATTGTTTTAAGTAACACCCGATATAATATGAGATGTAATTTGATGAATAAAAATTTCTATTACATAATTTGAATTTATTATAATACAATAATAATAAATCAGGTATACAGGTATCGACGTTGACATGGTTCGATTATAACTTAATCTTGATTTTCGATTAGGTTTGGTTCAAGAGCACACTTGGATCCTGGATCGAAAAATGGATTTCATACACTCGCAATATTTTTAACGACCTATCAACATTAGGGTAGACCAAAATAAATTTTTATATATTTTTTTTTTACCTCTTTGTCGGCGTGATTAATATATATACTCATACCAAATTACAGCTTTCTAGTACTACGAATCTGTGAGCTAAACCGCGGAAGGACAGACGGAGGGACATGGCGAAATTATAAGGGTTCCTTGTTGACTACGGAACCCTGAAAAAACGTATCTAGAATGTTCCCCCCGAATCTGTATATTCTACAAAGTAAATGAACAAAAATACGTAGAAAATCTAAGTCCGCATTCATTCCTTTCATTTGACTGAGAAAATATCTTCTCAATGTCATATTAACAGTGATTTTAATATTTAAGTCAACAACTAAAATTAGCTATGATAGTATATGTAATATGTAATTTACATAGTATATTTCTATCTTTACCTTAGCGTAATAATGCAATGTCTTAAAAATGAAAAAAATACAACAAGAAAAATTACTAAAAATATAAACACAATGTATCTCATATTAATACTAATATGTTTAGAATTTCAAGTATAAAAAGAAATTACGTTATAAATCGTAACGTTATAATTTACGATCATATACAAACATAGGATTACATAAACGTGTCAAATATTGCCTAACACTTCACTGACCTTCACAGTAGAAAGCGAATGCTCAGAATTGAATGAAATTTAAATAATAAACAGTTAATTTCTATCCGATACAAGAACTTTCCATTTTACTTCTAATCGGTGATTTTATGCGTTTGTCGTTTTCTCTATAACCTATAGATAAAATGTTGTTGCGCCTTCAAAATCGACTATGTTAAAATAATAAATTTCAGTAGAGTTAGAAATTGCTAACTAATAAAAAGTAACTAACAGTACAATGTTATACTGGTACAGTAAGTTTTGTGAAGATTTTACTGAAAAGTAATTATCAGCGAAAGAAAAAAAGCAGTCAACTTAATAAAACTAAAAAGTTCTCCATGAATTATCTTTGTCGTAAAGCGTCTAAGTCTTAAAGCTTAAGCTTTGGAACCAACTGCCGGCTAATGTGTTCCCACCTTCTTACGACATCCTTTAAGTGTAATGTGAAGAGATATTTATGCAGGCTCGCATGACAGTGGCTAATACCGATGGATTTAGATTTCTTGGTGGTCGCCGTTGTGTTTAGATTGTACTGTGCTTAAGGAAAGGGAAAGTACCGTCAATGTGCCGAGCTATTATAAAACAAAAACAAGATTTAAAGGTCACTGCATGTTCAATTGATATACGCTGATATTTATATGTATTTTACTAAAAAAGCTACTTGAAGCAAACTGCCATAACTACAATACATTACAACAATAAATATAAAAATAATAAAGATGTCTGAAATAGTAAACAGTAATAATTATTAGTAAAGAAACAAACATTTTATATTTATTACACAACTATTAGATTAAGTTGATTTTATATTAATGTAGATTATATAAAAGTGTGGCTCAAAAAGTCATTAATGATTTACATTTACAATTCAATAAATATTTTAACTTCTTTCTAAATAAGTTTAACTATTTATAAGTGTTTGGTATTTTTCGACTAATAAAATTTGAAAGCCGTGAAATGAATTGAGGGTTTGCTTTACAAAAAAGGAAACCATATACTTATAATTTGTTTTGCAAAGTGTGGTTTACAGCTAGCAGTGAAGCCTAAACATTGCTCTAATACAGCGTTTTTGCAACTTAAATACTACCTCTTTATCTGTCGAGTTGGCCCAGAAAATAACGCGTTATCGTAATAAAAGTGCCCCGAGGCCATGGTACGAAAGTCGCTTAGACTTTTGACAGCACTAGTCACACTAAGATAATTTTACTAAAGAGTAAGCGAAATAGATATACTAAGATGTCTCCGTAGCCACTCCTTAATATTACTTACAATTAATTATATACTAGTACTAGCTGTGCCCGCGGCTCCGTTCACGTGGACTACAGTATGCCGTCTATCGAGCGCATGCGCGAATCGTGCTACCTCCGCTCAAAAGATGAAAGACAACATTGCTTATTGTGGGTGATCTTTAGAAGATAAATATATATACTATCGTTGTCTCTTTTGTAGGTCCTTTTAAGATCTAGAATTGTGTAGAACATTAATATAATATATCCCGTATGGTTTACTCTGCATAATCCATTTAAGCGCCCCAAATGTGTTTTTTTTTTCGAATTGATTCACACCGTTATCGTCACTGTTTATTTCGTATGTTACTTTATCTTACAAAATATATCCTATAACTTAGCCCGATAACGTAACTATGCATTTAAATATAAAACCTGTAAACCATGGATGTCGCGTAAAAAGAACATAAACAGACAGACAAACAGAGAGACGTTGAGTTTTATAATTAGTATTGATAAAACAAGAAATGTAATTATTAAGTTACCTAAAATATTGTTCAAATCAAGTAAGCCAAAGGTTTTTTAATTGCACCAATGATAATACATCCTAATTCTATAGAGGTAAAGTTTGTGAATATATTTATAATATGTACGCTCTGGAGCTACTGATCCGATTCTAAAAAATCTTACACTGCTACAAAGCTACATTCAGCAGGATGGTTCTAGATGTTTGTATTGTTGTAACTAAGTTACAGATTGTTTGTTGCTAGTGACAGATTAAAGGGAATGAGTTGTATTTACGACGTACGACTTGAGTATGACGCGAGGTTGATATTTTCGAAACAGAGAATCTTTCTTACGTCATACGTGCGCCATAACTAATCGAAGTAAAGGCAATTGCCTGTTACTTGACTAATTTTTCAATGCCTAACTACGATTTTAGCACAACATTCAAATCATGCACATAATTAGCTACGCAATATGAGAAGTTGATAAATTGCCTTTAATGATTCAATAGTTAGTAACATTATTATGAACCTTGATTTTTACAGCGATTCTACTGCCCATTTACTTATTGATCAACCTTTACAATATGATCACTACTTATGATTGATTTCGTTCACATTAAAAACGACTACGTACAGTTATAGACGGAATATAAGGTACAATGTTCACGCCTAGTTGCCAACTGTCCACTATTCACAAAACATAATGATTGCGTATGTCCAATGAAGTATTAAAATCAAACGCGTATAAAGATTATGATACGGTCAAATAAAACCGCTGAAAGCGGGCTTACACTTTTTTCATAATAATATGTTTTTTTTTTAGTTACAGCCAAAGAGATTCCAGAGTAAAGTTTTAAATTTCAATAAATAAAATATTTTTTTGTTTGGAACTCTTAATAATAACTGATCTGTGTACTTTTACCTCATTACTTATCACTAATTCATCAACATTCGACAACTTAAGTGACGTTATTGTGAACTTAACGTTAAAGGTTACACAAAACTTTTTAACTGTCAAAGTGATGTAATTCAAGGCTGAATGTCACTTTGACAAGGTTTTCATACTGGTAAATGTCATTGTAATTCCCCGATTCTGGTGTTTGAAGAAAACTGTTATTATGGTAGGGCGGGCTGTAGTTGATGTAATATGAATATTTAATCTTTAAACATCTAATTCTTAGTATATAACGTCTTACGGACACTTGCGAAAGTCGTTAAATATGTTCGTAACCTGCTTTGCTTTGCACCTTGACATCTGTCAAAATCGTGTCACGAGGTTTCGTAGCGAAAGAGGTTATACTCGTTTGAGTTCTTACCATTTTGGTCATATCATATTTTCAAAAAGTGTTTTTTTTTTCGAATTATCTTCTTTTACGTCAAAGTAAAGATAGTTAAAAGAAGCCAGAATTTCTGGCGGAATCTTGTGGTGGTTTTTATTTTAAATCTTAAACTATTATTAGTTAGGTTTACGAGTATATTACGCCATTTTCCCGCATTTTACGTGATGTAGTTCGATTATTGTGCAAATCCAACATGCATTTTAAGTTGCCACGAAAACTCACTGAACAGTTTTAACAAGGGGCCCGCCATCTTATTAGGGTTACGTTTGAAGATTACAACAATAATAAGAAAAATATTCTATTCACGTGACGTTGGCAGAATTGTTGATGAACATAGTTGCGATTAAAGAAAAAGAAGAAGAAAAGCAAAATACAGCAATCTTTTTTTTATTATATTTAAATTATTCAAAATTTGAAATGACAATAGAACGAAATAGCATCGAGCACTGCCGGTGCGTTTTATTTTTAAACACGATACGAGTGACCTCAGTAATGTAGTGCCAATGTCGCAGTAACTAGGTCTATGTCAGGCGTCGTCGGTACGCGGCCTTACAGCGCTAGTGCGGCTACACGTCGCACGTTTTGTAACCTTATTTGGCTCTTTCGACTTTTGGCGGGGTCACTGGGCTTTCGGTGATCGCCTTTTTCGTATCCGCATTATTAACAAAAAATAAATAATTAGTTTTTTAATTGATATTTTTAAGAAGGTTTATTCGCCATTTCCTATGTAATTAACTTCGTCTAATTAGTTTTTGTATTAATTTAGTTTATGATTTTTTATTAGCCGGTAATATTCAATCTAGGTGGAATTATAAAACCAAAGTTTTGAACAGCAAAAGACATGGAGAGGATATTGAGTTACCAGAAATAGTATATATTTCACATGATATTAACATATGATATGATATCTATCCTTGGAATTCCTGTTCATTACATTATTTGATCAGCGCGCCGGCTATGGACTCTCTTTACACGTCATATCGTTTCCTATATTCTGTCTAATATGATCAGATACTATATATCTTACCATTACAAATGGACTTAACTTGTGCGATCCGAACTGAGTTTAAAATGACTGAATGTAAAACGTCTGTTGGCTAATTTTTGTTGTATCTTTACTCTTGACTCGTTCGAATTCTGAATTGAATCGAATGAAATTCGATTTGGTGAGATTTGGCGCTCTTGAAATCAACACTAGCGCACGATCGTGTTGTGACTCGAATCGAAGCTAACTTCGATTTTCAATCTAGCATTTTTATGTAAAATGTTAGAATTAAAAGAAAGCAAGCAAATACTTATAATACTTTACGGTGATTTGTGTATATACTGTGACTGGATACAGATAACGACGTTGATATGATTCGATTATAACTCAATCTTGATTTTCTATTTGGTTTGGTTCAAGAGTAGTAGTACTCTTGTAAGATCGAGTTCGAATTAAAAATGAAATCGAATCAGAAACAAAATCAAATTCGAATAAGTTTCAAGAGTAATTAATCCCCTTAGTGCATGGTGATCGTGATTCAGTTGGACGCAATTATCGTGTCCTATCACCCATCATTGTATCCACACTTTATTTAATATGAAAAGAAAAAACACAACTATAGAGAGAGAGAGAGAGAGAATAAGTATGATAGCAATTACGGACTTAAATAAAACAATTATAAGGAAAAGTTGTATAATATGAACCAGCATACAGGCTCCTATATCTTTTTCTAATTAATATTCACTATTCACCTTGCCAGCTACTATACAAATACGTTATCTTAAATAAAATATATGAGACGTATTACAATGTCAGCTATGATCCCTACGCATAGATTATTTTAAATTACAGTATCATGTACCTTTCAAACTATTCTATTTGATTACAACCTTTGATAATACATTACAAATAAACTATATAACACGATATCATCGTAATTAATCATTGACTACACATCCGATAGACACCTAGTAACTAGCGATAAGTTTTAGGCAAAGCACTCGACATCAGCTCTGATTACTGTCGTAAACTCTAAACACTTGCGCATCAATAAATAATTATTAAAGTGGACCCTTGCCCAATACAATAGTATGCTTAAAATTCAAACTTAAAGTTTAATTTATTTATTATGCATTGATAACAGTAATGCAATATTTATAGTTAATAACAATTAAGTTTTAAAAAGATGAAGTAGCATATTAACAAAATCACCATTTTTTTGACTCTCTGTGGGTTATAAGAAAAGTAACCATCGAATTATACATACATACATAAATAAATAAACGCCTCTTTTCCAACGGGATAGGCAGAGACCAAGTCCTTACACTTGCTACGATCCTGACATATATCATTCGCTTCTTTAACATTCATCAACCTTTTCATGCATGCTCGTAGGTTTAGAGTACTCTTGACCTGACCTTTCTTCAAAACGTCCCTAAATATAGTTATAGTTTATATATTATAGTTATAATATTATAACTTTAGAATTATAGTTCTTTGCATTTACATATGCGGCAAATTGGTACGTTAGATTAGTCGACATTTATAACGGTACAAGTCAAGCATTAGGCGTCTATCTGAACATTTGGTTGACGCACTTATAAAATTAACTCAAATACATAAAATAAATCAATGGTTAACTATACTAAATTATTTGTGATATTAGCCGTTTTTTTTTTGTCACACAAACCTTTAACTACACTTTCGATCGCTCTATATTCTTGGAATTTTGAATTGAATCTAACGAAAGCTTTTCTTTTAACTGGACTATTTATTTATAGATCGAAAGTAAAATATCATGATGTTATACGAAATATGTACTATTCTGAGATGTTCACATTCGGCCTTCTTTTATTATAAGGAATCATCAACATGTGCCGTGTCAACATGTCCCTTTGCCGAGGCATTAGAAAACAATGTACAAAGTTTTTATTATCTAAAAATTCATAGCCACTATTTTATAAAATATTATTTTAAAATCTTTATACACATAACGCACGCACTTGGAATCCGGTAGTACGAATGGTGACGGTCGATGGAACGAGACGGATATACCCAAACATTGCACGATAGAACAGGACGGAAGCAAGGTTATCCTCACGGCCGCACCACTACGAACAGTTCGTAAAATCTTAATAATATCAAATTATTTTTAAAATATTCTATACTCTGTTTCAAAACAGTTTAATTAAAATGTAGCTTTTTATGAAAAGGAAATACTAAACAGATAAAGGCATATGTGGTTAAGTGGTCATCACGGGCGATATTTAGGGTTGCCACCTTTTATTTGAGTAAACAAAGTATATTGGTTGTTATAGGTAGGGAAAAAGTACATTGTGACAAAAGAAGTACAGGTGGCAAACCTATATAACCATATCTGTCTATATTCTTTGATATCCACTAATATATTGCTACCTCTGAGGACCGACTTGGAATAGCTTGTCTGCCAGTGCTCCTGCAGTCGAACCTTGCAGAAAATAAAATATTTGGAGCAAGGCGCAGTGGTAGCGTGGTAGCGATCATCGCGTCGATTGACGTGAGTTCGAATCTGTGCAATGAGCCTGAGCTTTCGGTGAAGGAAAACGTCGTGAGGAAACGATAGCATGGTGATAAAAAAAAATCTAAAGCTTGCCTGGCTAGCTACCACTCTCGAGTTGAAAATCTGTTGCCAAGCACCAACATGTGTTCCGGTACCTGCACTTTAGAGCCAGTCTTCCACTAGGCTTAGCATGAAATCATCTTGCGCCACATCGTCACTTAAGATCAGGTGATATTGTGGCCGAAACGCTAAACCCATAACGATGAAAAAATATGATAAATATATAAATAATGAAAAAAAACTTCTGAATGTAGCCTATGTTATCCTATGTTACCCTAAATTCTAGTTTGAAAAGTAAAACGGAGACAGTAGATGAAGACGGTTAAATACAGAAACGCATTTATCCAACACATTTGTGCAAATCATATGACAAAATTTTGACAAAAGTTTTTATAGTGACATTTAAATAGTGAAGTGTAAAAACTAAGCTACTGAGTTACACGAAGCTATGGAAAACTTAAAAGACTTTCATTCTTACGTAATCCTTTATATTATGGCGTTGGTAGCGAGGTCGAGGGTGAGGGTAGGCAGTAATAAATAGCAGTGAAAAACTTCAGGACGCTTTGTTAGGCCGACAGCCCCGGGCGAACTCTAATGAATAGTATATGAGTGAGATGGTGTCTCAAACATTCCATTTGTCAAAAAATCACTATAAAAAAAACTACTATATATACAAAAAAATTGACCTCAAATAAAATATAATAAATAATATAAGGGTAGTAAGAATAGAAATATATTCTATCCAATTCATTGGATGGTAACTAAGTCTAATCGGTTGCCGCCGTGTTTCCGATTTGATAACGAACAGGTCCCTGGTACTCTAACTGTCCAGCACTTCAGCGATACGTTACACAACAGTGCATTTACATTATTGGAACTTCCTTCTTCTTCATTTTCTTACCTTGGCAACCAAATCTCTCTATTAAAGCTTTTTACTGCCATTATCAAATAGGAGAATATTTAATGTCTTGTGACCCTCTTATTTATGGTATCCTCTTTCCAAGGAGTTTTTATGATATTTCCGAATTCACGTCCCATTATATTATTTGTAATTCACTTCACTTGTGCACAATAACTATATCATGCAATATGCCGCCTATATAGAGTCAAATAAGTCTATTAACGGCCGATTTTTCAATGAACAGATAACTTTATTTGAGGAATAATTTATAAATTTTGACAGTTATAAATACGTTACCTGTCAAAACGCCAAAATTATTCCTCGTATATAATTATCTGATGATTTAAAAATAGGCCCTAAAAAGACAATTCATGAAAGAATAAAATCCCGCCAAAAACTGTCACAGTATCTAATGTGATGCTAACAACACCTTCAGAGCTGAACACAACCGTCCAAGGACTAACTGCTTTACTCGAGAAAACCTTGCACAGATAAGATATACTAAATAATTATGTAGGTACTTTATCTATACATATAATAAAATTGAAGTGTCTGTTTGTAATGTCAAAATAACAGGTTTTACTAAATGTATATGAAAGTATACACGGCCTCTATAACAATAAACCCAATTTAAAAATTTTTGTCAGTCTGTCTGTTCCGGGTAATCTCCGAAACAGTTGGACCGATTTTGACGGGACTTTCACTGGCAAAAGGCAGATGTTATAAAGGATAAATTAGGCTACTTTAACTTAAAAAAAATGTGTTCCGCACAAAAATAAAAACAAAACTTTTTTAGTAGTCCATGAGAGCGGAGCCGCGGGCATAGCTAGTTATTCATAAAAAGAAACCAGAAACAGGAATCTATGGCATATTTACTTAACTTTACTTGTTAATAAAAATCATCCTCAAACTTAAATACATATTTCAACATAATACAATTTTATTAAATTTTTTTGCTTGCATATATATAATTTTATTTAGGCCGCCATATTGCGAAATACGTTGTGCTGAGTATGAGTCGGCGCTGCGCGGCGCGGCGTACGGTTTAGAATGAAACAATATGTGACATGGTTTCACAATACGCCCTTAATAATTTTATGCGCCTGATCATAATTTATCATCATTGTTGTTCGATAATGAATGTACACACGTGTACTTACTATTAGTACTATTAGTACTTACGTGCCGCTCGAAACTAAAAGCCATAATGTATAAGTTAATAATTTAATTTACTTTTATTAACTTAACTTTTAATATATTATTATGCTGCTGCTATCGATATTAACTAAATTAATAAATCTTTAGTTCTGTCGGGGCATGTATTTTTACCAATTTACCCGATAGACATCCTATACAAAGGTCACGAATATATCCTTATTGTTTTTGTAAATAAACTTAAATATATAAACGCAAATCAGCTTTAGTTTTGATAATTATTACTTATGTTTAAATAAATTTTTGGGGTTCGAACATACCTCATTTGACTTCGTCCCTATACGAAATTATTCGAAACATTTATAGTCGATTCGAAGTTTCATACCACCCTTGGTGACAATGCGTGTTTCTTCTATGGTTTAATAGTGTCCATGACGACTGATTGTTAATCTGCCATTCTTCTTCTTATGGCAACATATATTTATACACAATTATGCCAATATCACATAAATAGAATATGTTTCTAATCTTCAGAGTTGAAGCAACGCTATAAAAGACGGTGGTTCTTTTGATAAAACTGTCCAAGGAGTTTCGTGGCAACTACGAATTTATGCTTCTAATTATTTTTTCTAATTCACATAAATTTGTGCAAAATAACCAAACCGTGTATAGTTATAGTTATGTAAAATGGCACCAATATTAAATAACAAGAACCGAATAACATAAGTTTATGAATCGAAAAAACTCCTGATCTATCATGATTTATTTATTTCCTTCTTACACCAACATACAATATTAACAGTAAATTATATTATACAATTATTTTTATTTTTATTTAATTTAATTAAATTATTAGTAAATTTTTATGATTATTATATTATCTATTTCAAAACTATAGTCGTTAATGTAAGAAGACGCGTTTGTTTACGCCTAAATTACTTTACCAATTTATATTACTACATTCAAAGAAGTTTCACTTTCAGTTCGCGTAAAGGTTACTTTTTTTTATTATACATTTTTTAAATTAATGTCGTAATATTCATATTTTATGTAAAATTATACCGACTTTTAAGTGATAATTAACGAATTAATGTGTAATTGCTTAAGTTCAACAGTATTTAATAATAAAGTAGTATTACCTGTTTATAAATATTGCGCTATAGAGATTGCGAACCAAGCTGAGATACACAAGTTAATAATTTATAATGTTCCTCATTGTCACATGACAATATTATTAAGATCTTATGTGCTTGCTCATCTGACCAATAATGCAATTTAACGGTTTTTTTACATACACTCATATTCCTCTACAGCAACAAATATTAACAAATAATCTATAGAGGTTATGTGAAATTTCATCTCTGGTATCTATATAAATAAAATTATTGAGGTTTACCTTTGTGCGCGCATCACGCAAAGCTACCATAGATATATGGTCCTTATCAAATAAAAAGTTATCACGATATCTTTATGAATATACTGAAAACTCATAAACAGAAGAGAGGTAAAAGGTTTAAAGAGAGTTAGGACACAGAGAAATTTGCTCGGAGATTTCTCTCTACTTGGGACAGCCCGACTGGTGGAATACCTCCACCCTACAAAAAATCACAGCCTTGCGTTGTGTTTCTGTGGTGAGTAGGGTTTCCAGAGCTTCTTGGGAAGAGGGTTCAAGGTCGGCAACGCGCTATTGATATCTATTGTATAAAAAGCGTCTATAGGCTACGGTAGCCGCTTACCATCAGGTGGGCCGTATGCTTATTTGCCAGCTTAATAGTATAAAAAAAATTAACTTAGTTATACGAAGAAGGAAAACATTTCTACTAAATTACTTATTTCGTCATCGGCCACGGAATCTATATAAATAAATATGTAGTTCTCTATACATGTATTTTATTCCCTAATTTCCTGATAGCCGTCTAATATAAACGATGCCTACTCATCAAGAATATGACATAAAATTTGTCTGCCTGTTTTCACGTCCGCGTTTAACTCAAAAACGGCTTGATCAATTTTGTGAAATTTTGTACGCGAGAATCTTATGTCAATGCTAACATGATAGGCTATAATAATTGTCGATATATATAGAAATATGTAATAAAAAATTGAATTCTTAACCGATTATGATGAATTTTTGTACACGTGAAACACATGCCATTTATCTATTGGTACACTATAATGATTTTGAATAATATAAGTTAAAAATTAAAATAAAGAGACTAATATAATTACTGGATAATAAACGTGTGTCGAGCCGCCGGGCATTGCTAGTGAATTAATAAAATCTAAAATGCTTCGACAGCGTAAACATTTCAATATATATTCCATACGTTAATATTAATAAACTGCCACAAAAAGTCCTTTATATTATATTAATGCAAATAAAAATGACGCTTCGCTAAACAGGAAACCTTGGCAATAACCAAGGCTTCTGTCCGCACTCCACACCCTAAACCGCTAATAATGGTGGCACAGTAAGGACCTTCATTAGCACGCGCATGCGGCCCTCTCGTATCAATTTATTTAAACTTAACCCACTGATCATGACATACTTTTAGCGATTACGCACCGTGCGAAGAGGCGCGCGCGCTCGTACACGTTTTTCGGTGTTTCTCGCGTCTGTTTAAACGACTCGTGACGTCAACGACACGATACCTTATTAACTCACTAGCACATAAGTAATATATTTATAATTAAGTCAATATTTGCATATAACTTTTTATTTTAAGCTCAATGATACAATAATAATACTGATATTAATGTTAACATTAGTAGATGTTAACTAACTAAACTGTACTGCAATCCGTACACCTTGCTTTATTGTGGCTTCGACATTTATGTAGTGTGGGCGCGTACGGAGCGGCGCTAATACAACGATTATTCGGGTCAAAGCGTGACCTGGACGTAAATACTAATTCAGTAGTCAAATAAATATTTCTCCATTTAAATTCCACGCCATCCTGGTCTATTTACGTTTTGGTCGTAAGAAAACTATACTCTATAAGTGATCTAACGATGTCTGTTTTAACAATTTGGTTAGACGAAATAAGTATTTTTTTAGCGCTGCAACTCTTACCAGTATTACAACAAATGGTTTTCATGAACGTTATTGTCTATCGGTCTATCAATGTTATTATTATTTTTGAAGTGAAAATTCTTATGCGACTTCCAACACCTTAAACGTTTAACGCACATTATGGGTCTCTCCTCTTTGTGTGAGCCAGAGCGAGAGAGCAAATGTTGGTGTGTATGTATATTGCACACTGTTTAAATAAAATATAAAATATCTTTTAAAATGAAGTTTCACTTCTGTCGTGTCGGAATCGCACACACACCATTTTATTTATTTATTCTCTAAATATATATAGAATTTCAATGTCCCAATTCTTTCCCTGTAGATAGACGAAATAATTACATTTATCCTCAAAATTGGAAATGTAAACTAATAGGTTTGTAATTAGCTATAAAAGTGCTACTAAGTAAGCATTTAAAGTTTATGATAAAATTATTGGGAAAAACGAGAAAATAAATACTAAGTACATGTCAGAGATAGTTAAAATGCGTTATAAATCGCGTTGTATAACTTAGATTAAAAAAGGAAAGTTACTTAAACATGTCGACACGCACCGCGCGTTCACATATAATCACACACAATCGCAAATATCTCGACGCGACGCGATGTGGAGGGACGCGGACGGCTCCTTCGTCGTGCGCTTTACGTCACATATGAACGGACCTTTGGTTTAGCGCTTTATGGGTCAGTATTATAGGTCAGAATAAATAGATCCGTGACCTTTATGCTTGTCAAGAAAACGTAGGTGATATTTCATAGATAATGTGCTTATGAACAAGTTTGGGTGTATATCTGTTGAATTTAAATCGTAATTTTGATAAATGAATTCATTTTTAGACCGATTGGTATTATAAAGATTTGACTTATTTATGATTTGTATATAAATTAGCCTGCATCCTTCCGCTCGCTTGTGAACTATTATTTTGAAATTTAACTGTTTTATCTAATAAACCTATGATAATAAATACCTAAGTTAGATATAAAGAAGAATATCAGTACCACAGGTGCCGACAGGTGCAGTCGGCTTCGCTCGCGTGGACTACAGAATGCCGTCGGTATTGTGGCTTATTAATTTATTTGTGCGAAACCCAAATTCTCTTTCTAAAATAAAAGTACCCTAAGTGACTATTTATAAAATCAGCTATCTGCCAATGAAAGTCCCGTCAAAACCGGTCTATCCGTTTCAGAGATTAGCGGAAACAAACAGACACACATTTTAAAAATTGGATTTGTTTTAAGTACTTTATGATACTTTCATATGCATTTACTAAAAAGCTGTTATTTTGACGTTACAAACAGACACTTCAATTTTATTATATGTACAGATTACATATATTAATTAATAATAGACATAGAAAGCTGTTTAAAGAGAGGGTTACAGTTTCATTATAAACCTGTTTTTGTCAAACTGATGAAGTCTCATGTCTCTCTCTGCCTTCGGTCGTACCTATATAAAAATGCTCTATAAGTAATTTCGTATTTTATTACGTTACTCCTTCATTCTTTATTGTTTTCATTGGCTTAACTATATATTAATATATTCATAGTAAGATTATATGTGATGTACGGACATATGAACAAAGGTTTTTGAAAATTAACTTTAAGTTGATTAGTAATCGTAAAAATTTTGCACTGGAAATAAAGGGTATTTTATTTTATGATATTTGTTACATATTTGACACTATTCGTAAAACCAACCCTTCAATATATAATAAAGGGGATGACTAGTCGCACGGGGGTACCGACAAATTTTGTTGTTACGGAAACGCTAAGGTGTACAGTGTACACATTAGAAAAAGTGGACATATTAAGAAAATAAGGTTAGCCTATATCGCACAATATAACACCATCTTAAGTGGACAGTACTACGGCATAAATAATTAAGACAAAGATAATAAAACAGCATATTATTATATTATATATTTTATCCTTTATAACTCAATAAAAATATTTATGTTCAAATTGATTCGACAGAGGCGGAAAGAACGCCAGGCCAACAAGCAAGGCCAGCCGTCAAGGTTCCACAAAAATACACTACCAATTTGAATACAAACTCTAAGTGAACCAATTTTAGAGTCGTTTTTCGTTCGTCACCCGAGGCAGTGCAAGACAATAAGTTGGGTGTTTTTAATGCAGTATTTTTCAGTAATAGGCAGAGATCAAGGTTAACCGACAGCGCTGTACTTAAGGTCGGTATATACTGTCTGTAGGTGTTTTAGAAACCATTGGACAGTTTTATATTAAACAAATTTTTTACGTTTCAAATAAGGGTGATTACTTTGTACTTCACATTAGATTTTGAGCCTAAATTATAAATTTAATTAAAAACAAATATTATTCTAATATCCTGATATACGTTTGAAGTCAATTATATAATTAAATTTGAAATTGACGCTGAATCCCCCTTCCCATTGTAAAGATCTAATTCGAAAATGACAGAAAATAATTGGAAATTCACACTCTAAATATATTATTTTGTTCTAATGTACGTTTTTTTTTCTTTCAGAAAACATTGTCTATAACATATACACCATATAATCTATACAAAAAACATGGGCCATATACAAAAAGTGTCTCATTGTATCGTTAATTTTAATACGCGTTATTTAGCCACGTGACAGCTTTCCTTAGTTATGTACCGAGTGAAGAAAAACATTTTCCATTCAACTGCAAATCAATCAATACTAATATTATAAAGCATAAGAGATTGGTTTTGTTTGTTTGTTTGAATCTCTGAACTTAAAAAAATATTTTTGTATTTGATAGGATATTTATTGAGGAAGGTAGACTTCTACCTGATACCTTTTTTTCACCTTTCACTTTCCTAACGACCCTTAATCGGATGAACAACATCCTATAGGTACTCGGTAGATCCAATACGGAAAAGTTTGAAATATATGAAAATAATAAGAATTGTCTGACATACAATAAAGTTTGGGAGCTTATGTTCGTATATAAAATAGTTTCAAGCATCTACTTCACGTTGGCATTTTAGAAGACAGGTGGCGTTGTTTACAAACACTTACAAATCATTAAGCAAAATTAACTAGTTAAGTGGGCCAGGGATACAAATAAACGTTACATGGTCACTTGAAACTGCTTTTTATATGATTACCTATGTGAAGAAAATTGTGATAATACGGTATAATTTTTGATTTTCTCTGAAAGTATTTAACTTACCATTCGGGTGACGTTAATTTTGAATACTTCATATGAAATAAGAAAATAAATTTGGAAATCTATGTATTTATTTGTCTATGTAAGCATAGAGCTCCTAGCTGGTGGTTCAATGTCTTTTTACCGCATTCTTTTCTAGAGCATGATTTTCAAATCAATGCTAGTGATACGCTCGCAAGATGCATGATGCTCAAAAAGTTTGTAACATGTTACAGAACGATAATAAGATTTATATAAAACTGCTAGGAGAACCTTGTGATTTTACCTGCATTAAATTTCTGCTCCACAACTTAGGTTCGATGGTTATATTATGGCCTAGAATCTTCTTCAATAAAAGGTCTATCTAACGCAATAACGCAGACTGGTAGTTCTTATGCGCGTGATAAACCCGCTAGTTTTATAATAGTACAGATATACAGTGACATCGATAAAAGTACTAATTAATTAACAAACTGCGTCTTGATACAAAAACGAGCTTCGTGAAATACCGAATTTTGCGAGTGACGTCGCTCGGCAACCTTCGGCCGTGTTCGGCTATCGTTACACCCGAAACGTTGAGGAACATCGCCAGATTATCTAGACCTACGCTCCCCGCGACCCCTCAATTTTTCCACGAACCACCGAACCCCGGTTCTACTATATCGGAGGCCAGGATTCGTTGGTCGCTATGTAACCTTGTCCCACTTTGATAATTCTCTAGGCCCTCGCGGCTGCTATACTATAGATAGGTTTGATAATTTACTTCCTAAATTACATTTTCGTACAATACCACAATAGATTAAGTAATTTTATAGGTGTTTAAGTCAAGGTTTTATTTTGTAATCATCAACTTTTTGAAGAAGTTTTATTTGTGGATATGCACATGCAATAATTAAGTATAGTGTCTGTCTAGCATGCTATCAATGCGTGATATAAATATTTATTTATAGTGTTGCGGTTAATATTCACAAAAATAATCTAAATCATTTTGTGAAAATTTTGACAAAATTAATAATAAATACCTACTCTATGACTTGCCTCAATTTTCAAATAAAATGTTAAGTGTATTTTGTGTAAAGTAAAACATATCTTACTTAGATGAATCAGTTTTACAACAAAATTATATTTCGCGGGTTGACAACCTGACAACCATAAATGAAGACAAAAAATAATAATTTATAGAATTAATTATTGTAATTCAAAACGTATTACTTTCACACTCTATTTTTAAATGACGTGGTCACTGGTTATGTCAGATAAATGTTTTATAATTTGACAGAGAATTTTAATACATTTCATACTTACATATTCATTTATTTTAGCAGTTTTCGAAAGCGGACCCAAAACTAATGTATGTTAAACTAGCATTAGTAACTGAATAAAATGAAATTAGATATGTCTGAAGGTAATTTCTTTCTTTCATATTGGTCTAGTCCGGACCACGAAATTAAATGACATTTCATTTAATTGTAACGCTAGTCCTCATATCACGCAAGAAACCAAACAACGCTGATTATTTATCTATAGTAATAAATCTTTAGTTATGTCTGTACAGTAAATATTGTTTCAAATTCTATAGACCACTGCTCTAGAATTTGATACTTAATTTTCTTTTGTATGTCTGGATTTAACTCAATACACGGATTAATCGGAAAGAATGCTCCGAAATTAATAAGCAATAAAAATGATCAATAATACTTAAAAAATCATAAAATATGAGAAAAAAATATAATTATGCGAATGGCGGTGGGTACAGCCAGTGTTATAAATAACCCTAAACCCAAGAAATATTAAGAAATTATGAATGGATGTTAGGAATAATTATGTTTGTGTAGATATTATGCGTAGTTCCTCAACTGTAGTACTGAGATGACAGTTGATGGAGGAGAGTGGAATTGAAGAAAATATTTTATGCCGGCCTCACTAAGCTTGGGATAAGGACAAGAAGATTATGACTTGTGGATGTCAAATTAGAGAAACTGTAGGACGTGTGTTTCATCGGCTTTAATCTACACGCCAATAACCACAATCACGCGCGAATATAAGTTGTACATGATTACAGTGTACATATATACATATAACTAACTAAACTATAAAATGGAACTTGAACTTATAACTGTTACTGGATAAAAAAAAATAGAAAGTTTAAAACATTTCTTTATAAAATTCGGTTTGTTGGTTTTCTAATTGTTTTAGTGTACGCAACAGCAAGGGTTGAAGAGCCGCTCCTTTCAAATTTATGGCAGGTCGTAAAACCCTAGTTATAAATAATTCCTTTATTATTAGTTTAAAACAGCATTTCGTATTCATTACGATGTTTTGGGAGTGTTTCTTAAAATAAATCGAAAACGAATTTGTTTTTTCATCAATCAGCTTGTAAATATTATATGTTGGGCAAATAACTCTTTCTGAGCGAAGGCACAAAGGCATACAGACCTCGGCATATTGGCAACGATTTTAAAGTGTGTAATTTCTTACTACATGATGTTACTACGCGAATATTCCTCAAGCGTTCAAGTTTCCTCACGATGTTTTCCTTCACCAACATATAATATTGTTAGTAATTAAATTTGCATTTCAATTTTAAAACAGCCATAAGCATCGATAGAACAGCGTGTAAGTATACGTCTTATTAGTTGTGTGTTGAAGGCCGCTCGGGAAATTTGAGCAAATACTCGTATAGCGAGGGCTTTAACCGAATCGAACGTAACCATGGCAACAAGTGGATGCGACCTCGATAGAACTCGTCCCAATTACGTTCCTCGGAAAATGGCGGGAACTGGGCACATTTGGCGGCAATTTATGTTATTATTGTTTTAGATATATATAAAAGTATTTAGGGCGATACAGGGTCTCATTCAAACTATACAAACGTGCCTCAAAATCAAGTTAATTTTTACTTAATACTCTGAAATAGCACTAGGACAAAGCTAAAATACACTTATCGCCGATATCTAATAATTATCATCCCTGACAACGATAAGTAGCAACAAGGGAATTCTTATATCGTTTATAATATATTTACACAAAAATTGACATTTTTAGAATCACTTGGATTATATAATTTGCTTAGATAATTTAGGATTACTATATTATAATCTCTCAAAGTCAACATCAGTTTACTAATTTATCTTAAAAATTAAACTTTTTGTTTTTGTCTTCTTTTATATAGTTTTATGTACACATTCGACAATACATTTTTCCGTATTTCTACAACCGCACTTCGACTGCTTCTGATAACTGATGGAATCATTTAAAACATGTTTCCATTAATACAGTATATATTGTAAAATGCATTACATTATGGCTTTGTTATAAATACTTATAGGCATCGGTTAGGCTAAACACCAACCGACGGAATTCTATTATTTTGTACTCCTCCGAACATAGCGTCGGTGGTACTTCGAGGACACTTTATCGTTTAGTTTTCTTCACGATTTTTCAGTTTCAGCCAATGCTGTTACTAGTTATATTTATTACAATTTCTTTAATTTGTGCCGTCTGGCGTCAGACTAAGCCAGAAATATTGGACTAATATTACAGCAGTCTCTAACCATTCGACTGTTATGAATAAAGCTTGCAACATTCATAATTTCCTAGCCATACTTAGTATTAAGTTGAACTGGTTGTACCTTGCCCTTTGTGATCACCGACAATTGACGATATACATAAGACTTGTCAAAGGAAAAAATCAAATGTATCATAATGATTCTGCAATAGGTTAAATGCCGATGACACGGTAATCTATACTATCTAATATTATAAAGAGATAAAATTTGTATGTTTATAGAGAAGGTATCTCTGGAATTATTGTTCCGATTCTAAAATTTTCTTAATAGGAAACTATATTATCCCTCACTGGTATAGGTTTGTTTTTATTTTTATTAAATTGTATGTTGTAATTAACGTGAACGAAGTCGCTACGCGGTTGCTAGTCTAAAATAAAGTAATGAAACAAGAAATATAATAAAATATTTTAATAGACAATGCGCAACAAACGTTTGCCTCGCAATCAAATTCGAGTCTAATTATACATGTAATTTATTTATCTGTTGAGATTTTCGTTTAGAGTTCCGTACGTGTTGTTCGAATATTCTCTATTGGAATTATTTTAGAAGAATTTGAAAATATCGGTAACAATAAATCTTAATCTTTTGTTTATTATTTATATATTTAACTAAAGCTTCTTTGGTTGGCTATAACATAACATTTACAAGATGAAAATCTGTCGTCAAGCACTCATTTCGACAGCTGCATTTGAGTAAAACCTAAGCTTATCGTATCATTTTCGGTTATAGCGTCACTTAGTATCAGTTGAGATTGTACCCAAATGTCAGCTAATATAATAAATAATAAAGATAGAACACGTGGTTATTTTACGAAGTGAGTATCAATAGCAGTTACTACGGGTCCCTAAGACACGTGGCGGCTTCACGCTTCGCTGTTTATTTATATCTGCAAGCGTTTTTTCGCGCACGGCGCGCATCATAGCGATATGTGTGTCAAGGAAACCGGCGTATTAGAGAAAAATTCGCAAACCTTGACTGTGTTAGATTAGAACTAGGACTGTCCGACTTTATTTATTTCTTAACGCACGCGTGTCTCTGGGAGTATGCGTGGGCGTTATAAAAAGAAAATTTTCTTATGTTATTATTTTATAACAATTCTTAAAAGAAAATAGGCGTGCAAGAGTTTTGTTACGACCAAGGTTACGACTTCGGTTTTAAGGTTATTAACAATCGTATAGAGTTGATTTTGTAAGTACCTAACACAGCCGAAGTATACACTCAAAACTACCTAGTTTTGACTTAATACATACAGTTCATCTATTTTTTCTTCTATCGGCGGCTCAGTAACATTCGCCAGTGTCAATGTTTACATGTCAAAATCACTGTAAAATATTAGCATAACAAAGAAAGATTTTGGCGGTATCTTGAACTGCCATGTTTGCAGTTTTGATTTTAATTCATTTATTTGGGTTCTTTGACTCTATATTATGTAATATTGGTAACATTTTGCGTGATATAGTTTGGTTATTGTACATGCTTGGTTCTAACAAGGGAGTCAACATCTTGTTAGACCCCACTTTGAAGGTACTGCGAAGGCTTAAAAACATTGATACTGGCATGTCCTTCTGCGGCATCAAACCAACAAGAAGTAATAATAAATAATAATATTTTTGCCTTTTTTTGGCCAGAGGTGATTGGGAGATTTTATGTAGTTTTGCTTTTGTTACGAAATCTTTTCACTTCAGTGTAAATTACATCTATCATTCTTGAATTATATAAGCAGAAGTACAACGGGAGGAGGTATTATTTAATCTAATACGATTAAAACAGAGTTCTATTTATGTGAGAAAAGCGTAGGCTTTAACAGAATGACATACGATGCGGTTCATTGAACAGTAAAGGAATTAAATGTTCATTAATTAATCCTTACGATTATTAAACTTATATGTAAATCGTAGGTACATTTTATTACATAACGTACAACAATGGTTAATGTTTATGGTATACCTTCTTGTATACCTACAAGTTGTATTCATTTTTTTTAAAAGTATTGAAAAATTGAACATATCGTGTCCAGAGTCTCAGTTAAATAAAAACTGACAGATGTGGAACTTTCAGACATCTTGTCTTTTTCTAATAATCGTCTTTGCTGCGCGATTTATAACTCTCTCTAACCGCTTTATTTAACCAATGCTTAGTAACTTATTCATAGCTAATTTCAACTCGACATGCCTCATATTTCCTTCAAAATCGAGGTAGGCAATTTTCACTAAAAGTCCAGATAATTTTTCCCGACATCAAAATTACTGAAATTTTAATTTCATTTTTAATTTCATTACTAACAAACTGAAATAACGGCACGATATAGTTGCAGCAGTTAAAAAAATATGAATAAGTTCCAATAGAATAAACTTAAGAAACATCAGATTCTGAAAAAAATGCCAAGTATGTGTCGTGCCACGCGCGGTGTAGGTTTCCATAGTTCCCCGTTACAATATGCAGACTTAGAAGGGTGCTTTAAGTAATTTGCAATTACATTTGTACTTAATTACTTCTCCAAGTATATTCTATAAGTTTTTTTATACTACAATAGTGGAAAACATACATACGGCCCGCCTGACGGTACGCGGCTACCGTAGCCCATGGACGCTTGTAGTTTTTTTTTTTTTTTTTTTCGAAATGACTATACTGTTAGCCTTAGGGGCTCTGGAGCTCTTTTACAGCTTCACCGGGCCTGGGGGCGAGCGCGGAAGGCACTCAGCCGCGAAAGCTAGGCAACAAGCTCCAAGGGTGCCAAAGTGGCCGAACCTCGGCTTGGGCTGTTGCCGATCATGCGAAAAAGTCGCGATCTGACTTAATCCCTATCCATGGACGCTTGTAGTAATACCATAGGTATCACTAGCGCGTTGCCGACCTAGAACCTCAAGGAGCTCTGGATTATTTACTCACCGAGGAATACAACACAAGGTTATTTGGCTGCGACCTTCTGTAGGGTAGAGCTATTACCACTTTGTCGGCGTGATTAATGTATATACCCTTACATAATTACAGCTTTCTAGTACTAAGAATCTCTGAGCTATGCCACGGACAGATAGACGGAAGAACAAGGCGACACTATAAGGGTTCCTTGTTGACTTCGGAACGGTAAAAATCGGGCTAAGTTAATTGTTTGACTTGTGTGATATACACAATTAAGTATATGTAAAGTAGTAATTAAATGAATATTAAGTCTTTGTCCATCCCGTATGTGTTATATATATCTATCCATTGTTTTTATCAGATTACAATAAAACTTTTGTGAGTTGTTATGTGCACGCTCGTGAAGGTTTCTGAATTAGTACAAGCACTTTACAATAGGTGGCGCGCGAGTCGTTTAATTTCGTAGACAAAGGAAATGAATTCGCGGGCAAATGCTAGCTTTTATGAATAAATAAAAGTAGCACCTTGAAAATTTTAAACATACCCAGACTTCAGTCTCAAAGGCATAGTTCAATTTGATTTAAAATGACAGACAGACATTGTTCTGTCCTTCCCAATAGTATATAAGTCAACCACAGAGCTATCTATTTCAAAAGTTTTCCTAAAAAAAATTCCAGGACAGAGACCGTAACGAACAAAACAAAACTAGAATTACCCATCCTTCGAACAGTGAGTCTTGAGTTTTCCAATTTTCAGGGTAACTTATAAAATTTTTCCTTCTGTGCAAACCTTATTCGGACTATTGTTATAGTTAAAAAAAAATGACAAATCGGTCCAACCTATCTCAAGTGATGCGCTTACCAACAACAAGCATATCTTTTATGTTAATATACTAGCTGTGCCCGCGGCTTCGCTCGCGTGGACTATTAATAAGGCTTTTTTGCGCGGAACCCTAATAATTATATTTCTAAAATAAAATTAGCCTAAGTTACTCCTTATACTCCTATCTGCCAGTGAAAGTTTCGTCAAAATCGGTCCAACCGTTTCGGAGAACACAGAATTAGCGGGAACGAACAAACAGACAGACGAAAAATTTCATAAATTATTTTCATATGCATTTGTAGGTTTCATATGAATTTAGTAAAAAGCTATTATTTTAACATTACAAACAGACACTTCAATTTTATTATATGCATAGATCTATCTATGTTTATTTAGGTGTCTAAATATAATTATGTAGGTACGTCAACCGAGTTCATTGGCCCTGATAAAATTAAATATATAGTATATTTTTTTCGATTGGTTTCGTTATATCACCTTTGACATCTCATGTGTCTTACTTATCGGGCCTCGAGAAATTATTGTTTACCTATTATAATTATCACCACGGAACACATTATTGGGACATGCAGACATACTCGAAATTTAGATAGTCGCTCGGATAGTCGGATAGTCGTGCTGTTTTTTTTCAATACAATACTGTCATTATTGATTGCGACGCATAGAATAAAAAATATATTAAATATAAGAAAAATTATTGTATGGTTTTATGAAACCACGATGCAAGTAAAACTTAAAAAATAATAATATAATAACTTCATCTTCACCTCGAGTCTCACAGTCCTACTCTACCGCCAGCTGTAAAACGACATGCGATAGATGAACGAAAAATTTTGGGGCGATAGAATAAAAGTTACACTTTAATAGTTAAAAGAATAAATCTCATTTCACATTATAGCGACATTATAATTACACCATATTTATATTTTTTTTAATATTTGTAGTGTTTGTAATGCTTACAAAGTTTTATTAAAGCCGAACGAATATTGACGTTTCAATATTAAAAAAAATTATTGTTAATAGGTTGTATATACCTCTTGGTCAAAATCTCACCTCATATTTAGTGACGACGTGGTCCAAGACGCAAGTCCTAGTGAATCCATACACTCAAGTGCATCTGCTAGAACACACCTATAATAGATGCATGGCGACAGCTTTACAACTAGCTGGTGGTAGCTAACCAAGCGAGCATTAGAAAATACCTCACCACCATGTTATGATGATATAATGATGATTTCCTTCACCGAAAGCTGAGGCTCATTGTAGGGATTTGAACTCACGTCGAATGACGCGATGTCCATGCACGCTACCACTGAGCCATCAATAAAGAGATGTAGGACTACCACGTGGTATGAAAAATATAGGGAGCATGACCGACTCGTCTTGCACGCAGGGACCATCATTCAGGACCATTCAATTTAAACACAAAATCGATAGAAGCCAGTTATAGTCGTTTCCACAATAAGAATACGACATTTAATTTAATGAAGAAATTGTAAGTGAAAGATATTGGCGATTGATAAAGAGTTTGAATCAAGGGTTTCAAGTCCATTCTCGCCAGCGGTATACTCCGGTCCATCAAAGTCGCGCTCCATGCACGCCCCATATTATTTCTCAACAGTACCAGGTTCCCACGTAGACAGTCCCGGTGCATGTACGTGAGCTGCAAGCGGCATGGTGACTACCAACCAGGAGCTGGTTATAAAAGTTATTTGTGGTCCCTCACATCTGGTACAGACAATGACACTTGAAGTTCTGAGAATTTGACTGAAGGCGGTGACACGCTAAGAAAAGCTAAAGATAAACGCTAAAAAACAAATCAAATAGTCTATATTTATTACTTGGTATATTATGATATTCTGCGGTAATCCCAGTAATGTAATGCTAAAGAATAAATAAAGAAGAAATAGCGTAGAGCTGTTAGGGGCTTAAGACTTGAGGGCTTTATCTAATGCCCGCCTGGCTAGCTACCACCCTCGAGTTGAAAATATGTCGCCAAGCACCAATAGGTGTGTTCCGGCAGCTGCACTTGAGAGCCAGTCTTCCACTAGGTTTAGCGTGTTATCATCTTGGGCCAAATCGTCACTTAACATCGGGTGAGATTGTGGCCACTACACCAAAACCTATAAAGACAAAAAAAAACGACGTCCAAGCCAACCTCACCTGTACATGGTGTATCCTACTGAATATCGGGGTGACAGGATTGTACAGCCCGACCGGATCGCGACCACCAGGCATATAGTGAAAAGTGCGTAATAGTGGTTCGATTATGCGCATCACGTTTCGAGATCAGCTGGTGCATATCCAGTTTCTATTTACGCAAGCCGACATGGCAGCGGCGACTGGTAATGGAATATTGTCGGAATGTCGCCATTGTTGTTGATTGTACTGTGCTTACCACCCAGGCAGAGATCAGTCACTTTGTCGTGCTAATAATTTTTTTTAATATTACACCATCTTTACCACAAAATTACTAGACATAATCTACTACAACCAAGGTATGCTTTAGCATAAAATAAAACCTCTTCATTTGGTCCTATTATTCAAAGATATCTTGCATAGTTATCATTCGCTTTCCCGTACCGTGACAACATCACAGTTAATTCATCAACCTGTTACAAAAAAAAAATAAGACGTAAACATTGATACGACATGAACACTGGCCGACTATGTAATAGTGACGTTCGATGTTTGAAATTAAACTTTCACTTTCAGACGCAAGGTGGCGCGGGCGGCGCGGTGTGTGTAGGCGTGTAGTCGAGTCGCGTGCGCACGCTGCGACCGATCTATGCGAAAGGCGATTAACGCATTGATTTATCGATAATGAGCATAATACGCTATTGAAATAAAATAAGCAATTAATTGCACTACCATGCTGTTAATTATTAAAAAGTTTCTTTATTGGCATGTGCCTTATGTGCATTTTTTATATGTATAATTTTTAATTTGCATCTCAGATTTGACAAATTAATGCAAAAATATTATAACACTTTTTAAATTCATCTTCATACAATAAAATAAATCCCTCATTACAATTCTAGAGCGTACATATACATATATAGCTGTTACATATGCATACTGTATGCATATGCATACTACAAATTACAAAGAGAAGTATATTGGATTAATTTTACTTTATTTCGTTCTGGATAACTGGATAATATTAAGATATTTGTTATTATTATTATTCATATAGAATGACTACTTATCGTTCTATAGTTAGTAATAAGTTATATAGTTAAAATATAGGCGTCAATCGATAAATTAATATCAATTATAACATAACATTAAGTGCTGATTCCACCGCAGACGGAGACACGCAAAGCATAGAAAGGAGGACTGGATCTCAAATACAACTACCAGAAAACTTAGATAAGAATTGACGACAATTTACAACTTAAACTAGTTATAGTTCCACCCAGTTACTCACAATCATAATTTAGTTTCATCATTATACTATAGCAGTTTTATTTCATCTTCATCATCATTATTTCAGTTGTAATAAAATGAAAAGAGTGATAACCGTCCGCCATGTTGAATTTAGTGTGGCGTAATTTTATTTTCATATTCTTCTCAGCAAACCGTTTCATTTGACACCCATATCATAGGGTGCATAAAAAACAACTGGTCCACTATCTTTGGGAGTTCGCCATATTGAATTTAGAATTTCTACACATAGCTAAACGGGCACTGTCATCCAAACTAAACGTTAAACGATAAATTTTAGCTCAATCGGTTGGGGATAACTGTTTTAAAAGTCAGTAGTAAGATTTGACTCATACTAACAAAGCAAGTTAAATAAATGCTAGTAAAAAATGAATGTTTCTTTCCAAAAATAACCACCTCCAAACGTCTTAAGAATCAAAGTCGAGGAAGGAAAACTCAGTTCTTTTCAACACAATAAGAAATGTAATAACAACTAGAGAAAGTAATCTCTGTAACAAATTTCTTACATGTGATGCGAACATTTAATAAAACAGTCATCAGTAAAATCGAAAGTCGATATGGTCGTGATATTGATATTGATAGTCGATTGTGCACCGTAACAGTTTCTGTTTAAGAACGATTGCGGCCTGCAACTCTTTTATTGAAGTTTAAAACGATTTTACGATTGCTTAGTATTGTTTCGGCGACACGCAAACTGTATTACAAAACTGAACTTTCATTGTTTTTTTTACTTTTCTCTTCGTAAAATATGGTTCTATCTTAGTTGTAAGCCTGCATGCCGACATGCTGTTGTACTGTAATACAGCGGGCCAGATACGCTTCAGTCTACTGTTTTTTAAACCTGCGCAGATCACCGGTGCAAAATCGAAAATAAATTCTTTGAGTGACAACGTTCGGTGAAATTGTGCTTGTGTACGTCCCTATACACGCTACGACAAAGTACGTAGGGACAATGAGAAACACTTGGAAGCGGCGCGAGTGCAGGAAGGCACCCAACGATATCGCGAATCCCTATATGAAAAAAATGTCGCCAAATACCTTGTAGGTGTGTTCCGGCAGCTCTACTTGAGAGCGAGTTCTCCCACTTGGCTTAGCGTGTCACCCATCTTTGGCTACATCGTCACTTAACATCAGGTAAAATTGCGGCAAACGCCAAACTTATGATGAATAAAAAAATAAAAATAGTTTACAATGTAAAGAAAAACGTTTCTCCATCGTTTCTGCCTAACCTAGCACACACGGATGAAACATAGAGTCGCATAACAGATGCAATAAAATTATCATATTAACCGAGACTGGGGAGTAATCAATTCATATAAATTTAAATTAAATAATGTTCGTCAACGCCTATGTCGAGAAGGCCAAAAGGCGTGTAATTTTAGACATTGCTTCATATGGGAACCTTCGTTTACAAAGTCACGTTGCGGCTTT
Source organism: Saturnia pavonia (assembly GCA_947532125.1). Lineage (NCBI taxonomy): Eukaryota > Metazoa > Arthropoda > Insecta > Lepidoptera > Saturniidae > Saturnia > Saturnia pavonia. The sequence continues at coordinate 19,227,006 of OX383898.1, read as the reverse complement.
GGACTTTTGAAAATACCTTTTATTACCTCGAGTGCAATTCCGAAAAACACTTATCAACTCTGTTTCGGGAAACAGTTGTGTTCTTGAAATTATTAATGTATATTTAAGTAGCGGACATGCATACTTGTTACAAAAGTTCTGGTGCCCGTATAGCACTTTCACATTTTGAACTTGAAATTCAAAGTTCCTTGCACTTCTATTACTGAACTATCGTCGCGTTGATTCAAACAAAATATACGCTTAATTACACAAAATAACAATATATTTTTTAAATATTCATTATAAAAAAAATTACAACCACGTTGTTAACTCTAAAAAGACATATTTCTATGTATTATTTCACTAGAAATGTAATACATATCTGCTTATTTACTATATGAACTAAATTCTTTAATAAAACTTCTGTATAAATTACTATATATATAAACGAAAAGTAATTATAAGTTCTCACTGCCCATAAAGACCTATTTAATACCGAAAGCCGCCGCACCACGCTATTGCCATCGTTAATAATTAAAAACTTTTAATTAAATCCCGAGGAAGTTCATAAAATGGAATAAGGTACGACGGTGAAATAAATTCAAAGTTTAACCTTTAAAGTTATTTACAACAACTTAGTAATAAGACGAACTATACTGTAGTGACTAATTATTGAATGTATAAAATAACAAATTTAATATTAAAGAAAATTCTATTAATTGCCGAACACTAAACCTAATAAGGTCTTTTAAAAAATCCTAAGCGTAGACCATTTTGTTATGACCTCACTATGAATAGACACACTGACAGATAGGCAGATCGTCGTGCTGCGTACCACTGGACTCTCCTCTCCGTAGTTCTGTTAAAACCCGGAGTATCTTACGTAGCCATTATTCAAACCGCACGACAAAATAATATTTCAAATAGAAATATTTAATGATATATACAAAATTATTGAGTATCCAAGGTCACCTTCTTGAATGTACTAACAAATTTAATCATTCTGCACTCTACCTGTGACTCTACCATGACTGCATAGAGCAAATTATAAATGTTCCAATACCTTTACTTATTAAATATCTGGGATCTAAAATTATCTATAACAGCACTGAAACTCAAAACTGAAAAATAAAAACAGTAAAAAAATTAGAATAGTTAGTTATGTTGACTTCAATTGCTCGTATTATCTTCAAGGTAAAAGTAATTTTGAAGCAATGATGACTCGAAGATAGCGTGTGTGGACATCCCGACCATCGACGTGAGTTCAAATCCCTGCAATGAACCTAACTTTTTGGTGAAGGTAAACATCGTGATTCATCACATAGCATAATGGTAGAACAATTTCTAATTCCCGGCTAGATTGGTAGCAACCTTAAGTTGAAAATCTATAGGTGTGTTCCGCCGGCACTTGAGAGCCAGTTCCCCAACTAGGCTTATCGTCACTTAACATCATGTCAGATTTTGGCCCGAAACTTACATATATAGAATAAAAAAGCCGCACGGTGAATATGTAAAACTAGTAGAGATCTAATGAGTTAGATGAAAATATGTCGCATCTTTGTCGTTAATCTTTGAGATTTGTAACATTACCCACCTCAATACCACACGACATATTCTTTATACTTAATATTATAAAGCTCCAGTTTTGTTTGTTTCTTTAAACGCGTTAATCTCTGGAATTACGAGTCAGATTTAAAAAAATATGTTTGTATTACATAGCTTATTTATTGAGGAAGCTCATAGGCTATCTAACTTCACGCTAAGACCCTAACGAGCGGAGCAGTACCCACGAACATCAAGCAATATGGTAAGCTATAGGCAAGTGAGAACAACGCTATACTATACGGGTGCCTTAGCAGTGGCACGGTGGATTGTTGGTCGAATAAACTTAACATGGGTGAAACCGTTGGGCACAGTTAGTTTATTATAATCCTCTTTTAATCATCCAAATCGCGAACAATCGATTATAGAAAAGGATGCGTAAAGTATCCAAACGCGAATATATTTAACTGCGTATAAATACATACATAAGTACATAATAATTGCGCGTGCGATTTGACGGCACAGTCGCACAGTACGCGATATTGTGTGTGTGTTTTGTAACCGCAGCTGATAATGCCAAGGCCGAGTACAATTTGCACTGATAGCTGCACTTATCTGAACCCCTTTAAGATGGATCTTTCCGCGATATAACAAGCCCGCACATAAATTCTCACACAACTCCTATAGTAAGACAAAATTTATAATTTTCGTTGTACAAACGGGTACCCAAAGATCAATACAATACTTTGTTATAATGACAAATAAAATTCTCGTACAAAACTGTTTCTATTTCTACTGAGTATATTAAGTTTCGTTTCTATAATGTAGTGTCTTATAAAGTATTCTCCTTGGTTGAATATAGAATGGAACTTCGTATCATTTATAACGACCTTCAATATTTTTTATTATTATAAACTAATTTATCACTTCATAATATTATTAAGTGACTTACGCCGGCCATACACGCTAAGTCTGTCAGAGCGTATATTGCAATAGATCTTACCATATCAAAAAAAAAAATTTTTTTAGTGTATCATACCGTGAACCTATGCATGGCATATACACGCTGTGCAGTCAACCTGCGCAGGTAAACCTCTTTTACTCTTTTTAAAAGGTAAACCTCTCCAGTAGACCGCAGCGTGTGTGGCCTACATTAGTGATTCTTTTTTAAATCTAATTTAACTATGGCATAAAACTTTACAAGATTACTCGCCTTGTTATGCCCTATTGCAACGATTCATAAAGTGGGTTCCCTGGAAAAGTGACTAGGAATCCGCGAATCAATCACCTACATTAATTGTTATTGACTCATTAATTCATTATGGCTATAAAATAATTCCATTGTTATAAATAATTTTATTTTTAAATTTAAAATTCAAAGTGATGAAGGGTTCAATAACTTAAAAGAGATTTATTGAGTGTTCTGTAGCTTTAAAAGTTTATGAACAGCTGTGTGCATTGTTACAAATAAGTAAAGGCATTGTATTTGCTACAATTTTGACTTTGCTGTAAATCATTGACGAATTTAAAAGTACCCTAGCCTTTTGCGTTATCTAAAAGCTTTTATTTTATTTGACCACACAATTCAGGAAATATTCTAATTTAGGCATGTGTCACGTGGGGCAAAACAATGCAATGCAACGGCAATGGCCTGTGCCTCACCTAATGCAAAAAAAACGATGTCAAGGTGTAAAACAGACTGCGTAAAATGGAACGCGTTTTACACGGTTCCGGATATATTAAAGTGACTTTACATCAGTTGATGTTTTATTTGGTTGACCAGGTTTGACAATTCCTTGAGCTGAAAGTTGTCTCTGCCCCTGTAACTTATCCTTCACATGTCTTTGTAAGAAAAAAAAACATAATCTATATAATTATATAAAAGGCTTTGTTCTGAGTCATCCACCCAATATATTAAGAAAATAAATGTGAACTTTAAGAAGGCTGTTGATTGTATATTGTACGTATCGTTTAAGGAATTTCTAGATTTTCGACTTTTAAGGAAGTCAAAAGGGGGTAAAAAAGTTTATATGGAAATATTATTTTTCTAAGCAGATTTATTATGTGTGGCCGGGTCCAGAGTCAGTTCCAACAGCGGCCTCATCATTTGAACACCAAACAGCATAATCGCCTATATGGTATGATATAATATGGTACACAAAAAAGTGTGCTTTATTGAATTCTAACTTTCTATCGGCAGGTTTGTTTACATAAATTAGGTTTACATAATCTGTAGATTTATATATGAATATTAGACATCAGGGCGGGAAGCTAGTTTAATATGAAATAGTTAAAAACACAGTGCAAGCTCCTCCCCGCCTTGTTGCCAACAGATATTATATTTTGAATGTTTCCGCCTATATATTTATTCAGAAACGTAAAGGTAATATCAATTTAATTGTCCTTTTCGGGGCAGCAGCGGCTACGGCCTCTAACACTAGTACCCGAGTACAGTCACGCATTTCAACCGCGTTGCAACTTCAATGGCACTATCGAGGTCGTAATATGATTAATAATACTGCGCAAGTTAATTTCCCGTTTAAAATATTAATATTTTTCTATACGAATGTGTGAAAAGCTTAAATATTTTTCTAAATTATCAATTAATCTCAAATAATAAAAAAATAATTAAATCTCAATAAAAATTAAAATGATACTACAAAATGAATTTAGGTACAGCAAAAAATATACAAAAAACCTTGGAACTTTTTAACTAAATACTGCAAATTTCAACTCGTTAAAAAAAGACTACAAAATCTTAAATATGTAAAAACTCAAATTTATATGTCTTTTAATTTTATACAATAAAATTAATCTCATGTAATAAAAGATATTAAGATATATTATATTCGTAAAAAAATGTATTAGTAATTTATTATTGTCATATTTACTTATTTACCGGCTAATAATTGCGACGCGGATATTTTGCTGAATAATTTTAAAATCTTTCAAACTTAGAAATTTAAGAAACTTCTTCATGTAACCTTTTCTTTTGAACATCTAAATTCATATAGGTATAACCTGTAATAACTTAAAATAGTAATTGAAAATCTCCATAGATATTTCTATATAACTCACTTATAAATTAAGAAAATATTATTTATACTTCTGAAGAAAATGATAATGTATACTTTACTATTATTTATGATTAAGTATAATTATTAATCGTACAGTGTTTTAATTGGTTCAATGTATAAGTATAGCGTGGCGACCTGGATTATAATAATTGTGCACGTTTGAATATACGAGCAAGGAAGGAATTAAAAATGTAATTATTTCTAAGATTTTTACTACAATGAAATATATAAACTACCCCGGGATTACTCTTGGTATGAAATTATGAAATAAAATATTTATGAAATCATTAACAAATACTTAGTATTGTATGTCATATAAAATCAACATTCAAACAATCATAACTATTCTGAAGGAATTACAAAATTGTTTTAAAATCCATGTAATTATGTAATTTCTTCAGAATATTTATGATTGTTTGAATGTCGTTTTTATAACAAGCTTAAGTTATTCAGTGAAGAAATTAAAATAACTTTAGCATTAAAATGAAAGTAAAAACGGATATTTAGATAACAATTCGCTTCGCGTCTCTACGTTTGCATGAAGCGTGAAGATCAAATGAAAACTATTGCCAGTTGACACATCTTTAAAATACCTAAATAAAAAGAGTAATATACGTATTATGTACTTCAGTAGTATATCAGACATTAATTATTTGTTCCATTTTAATGACAAATGATTAACTTTTGAAAGTAAACATTGTAAACAACCAAGGTAAATAACTCATAAACAAACCGATTTATTTATCGTTAACGTTTAAAATATTAATAAAGTTACTTACCAAGTCCAAAACGCAATCCAAAAGTTCACTGATCCATCCACATGCACACAAAAATATTACAATACAAAATATATAATACAATGATTAAATAATAAGGTTTTATTCTGTTTAATATAAAAATTAGTAAGTACGTGATGTGATCAACACTGACAACACTCCTGTCACTGTCAGAAAAAAATTGTGAACACACACACAGGATTCCAATATCAAAATACAGTTCGACGCGGAAGGTTGCGCTCGTGGGTTTCGATAAAAACGGTCGAGCGACGCGTACGTACGTTAACACAGAGCGACGGCTCACAAGTCACTGAACTAGCGCCACTAGCAGCAGCACCGCGCCCCCGTCGCCGACCGGTGGATGGATGCTCGCGTGTATTTTTACTGCGACTCAGCAAGTACAAAACTGGTGTTATCATTGTCAAAGCCCTGAAATGGTTGTGGATTTAAGAAATTGGGTCAAGCGGTTAGGTGGCGCGCCGGAACGAAAGCGCAAGAAACATGACGTCGTCGGGATGTTCTTTGGGCAAAATTAAACCGATGAAAAATTCTACAAATTTTGTTCTGTTTAATTCTAAATTTATGTACACCTTTTTAATCTATGATCTAAGCCAAACTATTCTAAAACTATGATCTTGAGCTTTTGTTGAAGAAAAACTTCATGAAGAAGGTAGGGCATTTTCTAATGCCCGCCTGGCTAGCTATCACCTTCAAGTTGAAAATCTATTGCCAAGCATCTATCAGTATGTTCCGGCAACTGAACTTGGGAGACAGTCCTTCCTCCACTAGGCTTTGCGTGTTACCATGTAAAATTGTGACCAAACGTTAATCAAAAAATCTTAAGATTTATTATTATTTATTTTTTATTTATTAATCTTAAGACTTCCAAGATAACTCGCCTGTACGTGGTGTGACTGAACAATAATAAACTTGGAAATCCGGTTAGTAGAGTACCTCCACTGGATCAGAAAAATCAGACATATGGTGAAAATGCCCTTATAATGAAATGACATTTCGATTTCGGCTAAACTATAAAATTGAAGTGTCTGTTTGTAATGTCAAAATAACAGGTTTTTACTAAATGCATATGAAAGTACCAATAACAAAAAGCCCATTTTAAATTTTTTTGTTTGTCTGTCTGTTTGTTCCGGATAATCTCTGAAACGGTTGGGCTGATTTTGACAGGACTGTCACTGGCATATAGCTGATGTTATAAGAATTAACTTATAACTTATTTTAGAAAAATAATTAGGGTTCTGCACAAAAAATAAAAAAGGTTTATCAGCTGTTTAGTTATCGATACGTTGAGTTTTATAATATGTATATAAGTAATTTCTCTGGATTATCCTTGATCCTGTACAAAGGCTTGACAGAAGCTTGAGAGTCCGGATAAAAACCAAAATCCAAAAGCACATAATTTTTCTCAGTTACTTATATAAAAAATGGGAGAGGATAGAAATATTAAAAACAAAACTCTTTAAAGTCACACAAGAATTATATATATATATATATATATATATATATGCATTGGCTCCCAAGTACAGCTGTCAGAACACACCTGTAAGTGCTTAACGACAATAACCAATTCGGGGGTGGTAGCTAGTCTACTCGTATTAGGTTGTAGAAAAGAGAATGCCCTACAACCATGCTATAATAGTTTCTACAAGTCGTTTTTTTTCATCGAAAGCTCGAAGCTCGTTCTAGTATTCAATTGTCTGTTCGGTCCGAATTCCAGATTGTCTGAGATGATATGGTGGGGACTGATGTACTGATCTCAGAGAATTTCTAGTGAACAACAAATGATAAAATATAACAGATAAAGGATATCAGAGAAAAAAAATAAAAGAAATATACAAAGAAAATATACACAGCTAAAAGAAATGCAACCGAAAAAGAGCAGAATTCAAAAGACAAATCTTTGAAAATCTTCAAATTATGATTTAAATTGGGTTTTTGGCATCACCGAACTATAAAAGCCGATGCCTGTAATACTGTGCTTGGAGTGGTTACTAGCATGAAGGCATACTCCACGAGGCATAGTCAATTACCGAATGAAACAATATAGAACACTGTATACCGGAAGACGGAAGCAGATGCCTCTTCGACCCCCGGCGTCGAGGCTTTAAAAAAAACACATTCTCTAAAATTATTCATAATGCTAATTAATAATTTCCTATTAACAATTATTCCGTTAATTTTATTTAAAACTAATGCCCTATCCCTTGAAATTAATTAGAGAAAAAAAAGTAAGATTATAGTTGTATATTTTACAAATCAAGGTGTAGGAAAAATCCGAAAAATAATCAGACTGCCTACATACTCTATATAAATAAATAAAAAACGATTCTAGATGAATTAAATTGTAGCAGCCGATTCGAAGCGAGGACATCCGATCGGTTCCGAAGTGTTCACGATCGGAGTCGATTACACCCGAATAGTGCCGAGTGAAACCGAACGTTCGCGGCCGCCAACGAGGTCGCAGCGCGGGAAGCGCGTCATCTCAAGGTGAATTCTTTTCCCGCCAACTACGTCACAGTGATTTTGTATTGTAGCATTAGATGTATTTAAAAGAAAAATATCCACTAACCTAGCTGGACTAAGGAATTACTGAAATATGTATAATATTTACGCATGTTTCAAAAAAGAATGAATAATACATAACCTTAATTTTAAATTAAGTTTCAAATTAATTTAGCATGTATAATGTAAATTGTAAGCAAAACGAATGGAATTTTTTGGCGGCCATTCACAAAGTAACATAGTGCGTTTGTTATATTTTTCAGGTATCATGATTGTGACTTGTAATTGGTGTTTTGCGTTTTGGGATCAGCTTAGCTTTGGTCGTTGATTCTCTTTACCACGTTTATTCCCTGACCCGCTGCTGATCGTGCTGCTTTATTCCGCTATGAAGGTTTGCTGCTGGCAAGATGTTTCCTCACTCTTGAGGGGTAGCAACCTGTCACTGACCGACTTCAGTTAGGACTGTAGTTCTGTCACGGGTCGATTACAGATCTAAACAGAACATTTAACTTCAGGTGAGTTATACGCCAGTTCTGTTTCCTAATTCATTGTCTAAAAAAAATGTATGTCATATATTTAATTATGTCGTGAAAGCAAAACTTGTACTTTACTTATATAGTAATATAACACCGCGTGTTATCACGATGCATTTAGCGAAATTATATTTTCAAGTGGGAATCTAAGGCTATATTCACACTTGCGTGACCTTCCTCAACCGTCAAGTGCGTAGAGTTGCGAATTGCATTACGAAAGTTTATCGCTCCACGAGCCTTGGAGAAGGTCACGCGTGAGGTCACAGGTGAGGTGAGGTGAGGTGGTAGTCTCGACATTCAAGGTCACCGGTCAGTAGAATCCTGATTATTTTTTATGGAGTTACAGGGTACAGTTGGACAACAATCTCAACTGATGATGTGGTTTTCTTTTTTAGGGTTCCGTTTCTAGAAAAGGAACCCTATTGCTTATCCTAAGCAACCCATCCTATATGTAAAAGGCTGTATCAAGGCTGTCTCTTTTGAACCGTAATAGGTATTCGAATGAAATTTCACAGAATAATATGTGTTATTATACCGTTCCTTACAAATCTATATCATACTAATATAATACTATATATATATATACTACCTAAAATTATTTTTATATATGGTAGCCAGATTTACGAGGAATAGTAGAGGCTATCTAGAATTAAACTACGCCTCTCAACTAGCCTTAACTATTCATTTTTGTTAAGTAAGTCGGAAGAAACAGCGCACCCTAACTGCTTTATCCACGTGGGCTGGCGTAATGACTAGTGATATGTAAATCAATTTTCTACAAAAATATTGCTTTTTAGTACGTCTAAAAAAGTCCACAATACTATATGCCTATATCTTATACATAAGCGCCACAATAAGATATTTTATGACAAACATTTATTGAAAATTGAAAAGTAATTTATGATTATTATTATTAGGCATGTCAAATTAATCCTTACGAACGAAATCATTAAGAAAATTTTATGAAGATAAATTTTGCCCTTTATAGCACCTTATTTGGATGTATAGTTTGGGAGATAATGGAAAATTAAAGACTATAGGCGTAGAGGCGGGAAAGAGCCGTGTGAGTTGTGACGAATAATCCTGGCCGCCCGATAAAAATATTGTCTATACTGAAGTATTATACATTATCAATCAAAGATTTTTTTTAAATTAATCGCTCGTGAAACATCTTTGCACAGCTAATAATAATAATAATAAAATTATAAGGGAGTCTAGATACTAGACATATATTTTTCAATGCTAGTTTGTTTTGCTTTATTTTAAAAGCGAATATAAATACAGGCGTCAAAATTGGTCTGTTTTTTTAGTGTAAGCGCTAAAGTAAAACAACAAATAATAATCCAAAATAAAATAACCGACCACGAAAGAGTCAAGCTCGAGCTAAGGATCCCAAAATGAAAGAAAACGCATTTTTTGTTAAATTAACTATACAAAGAAAACGTTTGGTTGAAGGGAATACTAGATGCGCGCGCTTGACTCGTACTTTTTTTTATCGGTGTCGCAGTCAGTACCTTTCGCCTGTGTCAATATACGATTGACACAAATAATTACGTAATTACGATTTTCAATTCGATGTGGCTTTTTACCTATGATTCTTATATTCTTCAATGTTTAAGCTATTGTGTAAATATATTCATCGTGTCCAAGTCATGTTACAGTAAAGTGGTTGCTACTTTACTGAAACTCTATAAGGAGATTTAGTGGCCACAATTTATATTCCGTTTTCTTATTGTAAAACATGACCAATATGTTTCCTGCTAAAAATACAGTTTTCCATGCATAATTTCAGCCAAAAGACGTCCACTGTTGGATATAGGTCTCCCCAAAGATCGCCATAACGACCGATCCTGCGTTGCCTGTATCCAGCGGCTTCCGGGAACCTTTTCCAGGCAGTCTGTTCACCATGTAGGGGGTTTGCCCACGCTGCTTTTTCTGATACGTGGTCACCATTAGGAACTCTTAAAATTACTTTTAATTTATTAAATATGTTATTAAGTATCTAGGAAAATTCATTTAGGTATTAATTGGAGACATCGAGTTTTTTAAATTTATTATATCTACTAGATGTGGCCGCGGCTCCGCTCGCGTGTACTATTAAAAAAAGGTTTATTTTTTATATTTTGTGCGGAACCCTAATTATTTTTCTAAAATCAAAGTAGCCTAAGTTATAACATCAACTATCTGCTAGTGAAAATCCCGTCAAAATCGGTCCAACTGGTTCGGAGATTACTCGGAACAAACAGACAGACAGACATACAAAAATTATAAAAATGGGTTTTTTGCTATAGGTAGCGTCTATACTTTCATAGGCATTTAGTAAAAACTTGTTATTTTGACATTACAAACGGGCACTTCAATTTTATTACATATATGTATAGATATAGAAGATATATATAGTTATCCTTGTAGATGCAATCTTTCTAATTTATCCAATTTACCACAGATTCGTAAAACACCCCAGTCCCATCGGTCAGCATTCGAAGAGCCGACAAAAACTTCTATTTTTTTTTGACATTGCAAATAATGTTTATATACTGTTAATACATATTTATATTATTTTGGTAGATTTACAGAGAGCGAATCATTTCCAGACATCACTATTATTCGCCTTATGATTCAAGTAATCCCTATAGTAAAATTTTCACAGTAGAAACTGCTTGACATGGTCCTTGAACTTATAGTCCGGCAAGTCGGTAATGTGCTTAGGAATCTTATTGTAAAACCTTGTTACGTTAGTTATAATGTTCTATTACCTAAAAAAATATTGGTCTTATTAAATCTAAACATATAAATTAATCTCCTAAATACCTAAGACTTAAACACAGCTAAGAAAAATTTTCCATTATTTCCCAAATCAAATCTTTCGAAGTAACATTCAACGTATGCCATTCTTTAAACATAATGTCTTAGTAGTAGCCTCGATAGAAACGGCACTGAACGACATAGATTCGAATTCTACATAAGCCTGAGCTTTCACTGAAGGGAAACATCAGGTTATCGCCATGAAACCACAGCACGGTGGTAGAGAATTTTCTAGATCTCGCCTGTCTAACTATCACTTTCATGTTACACCCCATTTCACCATTTTAGGATTTTATCTTTTATTCTAACCATCTCTCTCTCAATATGAGTTGAAATTGTGAGGATCACTAAACTAAAATATAATTACTTGCAATTATTAAAAAAAATGTAAATATTCTCAAATTAATATCATTTTTAGGCTTCCGTAGTCAACAAGGAACTCTTGTAGTTACGCCATGTCCGTCCGCGGCTTAGCTTAGAGATTCTTAGTACTAGAAAGAGGCAATTTGGTATAGGTATACATATAAATAACTTCGACAAAGTGTAAAATAAAATCTAGAAAAAAAAATTACGGTACCTCTCTATACGTAATTTGGGGATGATTTTTTTAAATTTTATATCTCATAGTGTAAGTTGTCGTTGGATAGGTCGTTTAATAATATTATGGGAGCGTGAAAACCATTGTTCGATTCATTGTTAAGTTTGCGAAATATTAAGCCTTAAATGACTAATTTTCGTTAGAGTCAAGTGTCCCTCACCATCCCTCCAGGCAAATGTTTGTTCCTGGAAAAAATCACGGCAGTATTATATATAATGGAGTTAAAAGGAAAACTATCACAGCTAAGCAGACTTTACAAGTTAACGAGTAATAGTCGAACAACTTATAAAATATACTTGGAGAAGAAATTTAATATAAATTCCATTAAAAATTACTTAAAGCCCCATTCTAAGTGATGGGTAACTACAGAACCCTACACTGCGCATGGCCCGACACGCACTTCACAATTCGTTATTAAAAGTGGTACGGAAAAATGACTGAACTATGCCTGATCAGCCTGGCGCCTGGCGTTAAGTACAATACTTTCTAAAAACACCGGCGATCAACAAGAGATCGGCAATCCATCGCTGGTCGCTGCTATCTCTCGGTAACTGGATAATAGTAACCTCTCGGTAACTGGATATTTATACACTGGTTGAAACAGAAACGCGATAACATAAAAGGAGAGTCACAATGACGGTTCTATCATTATGTGCATAGTTTTCACAATCCAGTCTGGTACATGTTCCTTGACTTGATTATTGGATTTGACTTAATTACTGTATGGCAGTCGCGATTCTGTCAGACATAATTGTCGTGCCCTGCCACCTAGCAGAATGGTATTGTCCGATTTATTGCAAAACTTAAATAAATTTGATTAATCCTGCTGGCGCAAAGGCGGCTTGTCCAAAAATTCTTATTGAAGTTTATTCTTTAGTACATTAACCGAAAAAAAAACCAAATATTTGTTTTATATGCCGGTTAATTTGCATGCAATCTAGGTACAGAGCGCGTTCTAGACTTTCACTCGCTAAGCCGCCTATAGATCTATCCTTTAGATTACGTAATTTGCAGCTGCGCGCTCCGACTCTAGAGTCTCTAACATTTCACTGCTCAACCCCTTTATTTGTTGGCGTGATGATTTATGAACTCATTGTGTCATCTCGGAGAAGGGCTGTGAAAGGAACTCGTATTTAATATATAAGTTTATACTATAGCGTTTTGTAGAAAGTTTTAAGTACATTTATTCTATGTTAACTTGTTTTTTTTTTCGACTGATTACAGCTATTGACTTGACAGATCATTACAGCTTCACCGAAGTTTGTGGCGAGTGCAGAAAACACTCCGCCGAAATAGCAACAAGCGCAAGGGTGCCAAGTTGCCGAACGTCAGCTTGGCAATTCCACAATTTAAATAAATATCCATTCGATTATATTTTATACTAGCGACCCGCCCCGGTTTCGCACGTTGCAATGCTGATACTAAATATACCTACCTACTACAGAATGTCCTTAAACAACGTATACAGCTTTTTTGTCATTAGATAATACAAACATGTTTTGTTTAGAGGTTACTCTTGAAAAAGCGACGTATAATTGATCATGGTATATAGGGCCGGTATCGCCGCACTTCCCTACTACATGCTGTAAAGGGCTATATTGATCTATATTAAATGGACAGTGTATTTAAGGTAATTAATTGGATAAGGATTAATGCTGTATTGCTTAAAATCACTTCGTAAATAAGCCATTTTTTCCCGTAAAATGTAAAGGATAAAAAATGGTTATTGTTGGTTATCCTTAAGAGATAGACATATACCATCGCGGATTTTTTTGTTGACCTCTTTAAGGTGTACAATACTGTAGTACATTATTTTGATTTATCTCGTGGGGTTCAGCCAGTCTTTGCAATGTAAGTGCGAAAAAATGAGTTTATTTACGACATCACATTAGAAACCTCTAAATTTATCTGTGTTTCACTACAATATTATGCATGTATTATACATATAAACCTTCCTCTTGAATCACTCAAAAATCACACACAAAAAACCGCTTCAAAATCCGTTGCGTAGTTTTAAAGATTTAAGCATACATAGGGACGGACAGAGCGACGCGACTTTGTTTTATACTATGTAATGATAAATACGTTATAGAATCAAAAATACTTCATTAAATTTAAAACCCCGAGAAGACGCTTACGAACATCAAACACTACCACCGTTTAGGAAAACTCTGAGTCGCCGAAAAAAGCTAGCAAGAAATTCGATCGGGTTTATTAATAATATACTTTCTTTGGTTTTTTTAACTTTTATGTTTACAGTCATTCGTTATAAGTTTAGTGGATGTACAAAGTGGAAGTTAATTCCAGACATCACTATCATTTACGATACAATATACAACTGTAACATAATTTAAATCCTTTCCAATGAATAACTGGTTATTATCCACTATTGCGATGGACGAAGTTTCAAGAATTGTCGAACGCGTGTTGGTAACTTGATATCTTAATTAAAAAAAAAAAAAATCTGAATTTCCAAACATATTCTTATTTGCACTGACCTCAATAATAATGAGTATTTATAACCTTCGAAAAACGATCGAAGCGATTGATTGACCTAACAAAAAACCCGAAAATAAGTTTTATTTTCTTTAACTCAATTTATAAAACCTGCTATTTTATTTTATTTAATATTGAAAAGAATGCGAATCGTAAACCTCTATGTGCTTTGTTGATTAGTTAGAACTTTATTTTACTGCCATCTGTAAGTAATGTCAACAATAAGACTAAGCTCCTAGGGTGATGGTTGTTAGCCACAGTCTTTTGGATGATGATCAAAATCAAAAATACTTAATTAAATTTAGACCCTAAGTAGGCACTTATGAACCTCAAACACTACTATCGGTTGAAGAACCGGTAAGAAACTTAATCGGGTTTATCTGCTTTTTCAACTGTACAAATAATATTTTCAGTTAATAATCATATTAATAATTTTGTGGATGCACAAAAAAGGAGTCGCTTCCAGACATGATTGTTATGATCTCTAACTTATAATAACTCTTTGACAGTAAAACCTGCTTTGCATGGTCCTTAAACATATTATCCGTCAAATCAGCAATGTGCTTCGGGATCTTATTATAGAACTTAACACTAAGCAATTATAGATGCTATTAATTATATTTGCAAAGTCAGCAAAACCCTAAGCTTTTAGAGTCTGGCCTTATGGATAATGATGAAACCCTTATGTTGAGTAAATCTATTCAAGACGCAAAAACTGCCACAGAAGTTAGTTTTTAAATTCTCATGTAATGAGGAAAAGTTGTCAGCCTTTTAAACATGGTGAGTTTGTTAAAGTTAAGTTACAAATAGTAATTAAGAAAAGATGCCCGAAAATAGCAAAAAGGATTGAGAAAATTCTGCTTAAGCTAATAAATTTAACAAAGGTATCTAACCTAACTTCTACCACTGCATTGATAAAAACGAATATAAGTATTGTGAACAAAATGCATAGAAATTCGTAATCATATTTGTATCTATATATAGTTGTGAACAAAATTCGATTACGAAAATTATTAAAATATAAAATAAATTTATGAATTACAATAAAAACCATATCACAACAGACCAATTTCCGCAAAAAACTCAAATGCCATGTTTAAAATAAAAGCTATAATGGCATTAAAATCTTTTACAAGCTTTATATTAACTTGCAACGTTCGTATGTATGTATGTAATATTCAAAATTTGGAAACCATTTTTCAACCACTACTTTCTGGTATCCGATTGAGATGAAATTTGGCATATTATGTGAGTTTCATGACAATGCAATATTATAGTACCATTGAGCTGGTCTGATGATGGAGCCGGGATGTAAGGACTGAAACTCCCTGTTGGCAAATGTTAAGACAGTCGAATTTGGGCTAATTTGTTTTGTTTGCCATGAGTACTTTCTATTACACATGATGACGAGGATCAACAGTAGAAGTTCTTGGTCGCAAATAACCTTAATCCATTTCTATCCAATAAATATGTACTAGATTATTAGGAACTGTTGTGTACATCTGTATTTCATTTGGGTTACATCAGGATGTAAGGGTTCAAAACCAACATATTTTAGGAACCAACTCAAACAAGATAGTCCCTGTGAGTTAGGGCTCGTTGGATTTGTCCTCAGCATCTATAAATGTTGACCAAAGCCTATCGATGAAGTCAGAAACTCTATATCTAGACTTCCACTATCGTTATTCTGCCAATATCGTCATTTTTAAAATGTTTCATTCGATCTTGCTTTTACTCTTTCTCCGCGGTCATTCTTCATTTTAGTTCATCCCTATACAGTGGTTTTGTTTCAAAATATTAGCATCCACGACCTGTCTCTCAAAATTAAAGAACTGTGTAAATTTCTCTCTGGATCCGGGAAATGATCGTTCTAAACGGTCTGGGAAAAAGTCCTGCAATAACGATGCTCTAGAGACGCGGTTCCTAACCTTTTCAATCTTGTTACCCTTATGACCTATTAGGAAAACACATTTTATTCCTCCTTTTAAATACTAATGTTAGGTATAGTTTTACTTAAAGCGCATCTCAAATCATGATCCGCATTGAGACGGTTTCTGGCCTTTGCTTTTATTGTTACTGAGGTTGAGACACTTGTGATTCCACTTTTCCTAATGCCGGTCTGGCGCCACTTTTTAGTTGAACGCACGAAACAACAATCAGTATCACCTATCAGTTGCACTTGAAAGCCATCGCTCTTTCCAGGCTTTGCGTGTTACCATCTTAGACCAGATAGTCACTTAGCATCAGGTGAGATTGTAGACAAAGATTATCATTCAAAAAAAAGCTAACTGTGAAATGGTACCTAAAATATATTTTTATCTTTTGACCGTCAGGTATGGAAGCTTATAAGACAGCTCTAAACAGAAAAGCTACCCTCATAGAACATAGGCTGAAACAAACTTAAATGGTTATACACACGCACAAGCTCAAGCACAACACTGAGCTATGTTTGTGTGCATCCGTTTGCAATAGCGGCTTACATAACACTAAACGAGAGTGCATTCACTCTGCAGTTCCGAGGAGGGGGGAAGTGAGAGGACCCATGAAGGAGAAGGGGGGAGGTGAAATGCATCGCTGCACTTCACACACACACACACACACCGACGACGGATTAGCGTTAATTGTATGCGAGATTTTTATGAGATTGTTACTATCGGATTACGTATGTTATATTAATCTTTTGATTGACTTGTATACTGATATTCACCTGCGATTCCGCTCGTGAACATTGTATAGTAATTTTCTCAATTTCGATTATAAATTTATTGTATTGATTCTATAACTTCTAAACGACGACTGATTGAGCTCACATAATATATTTGTTTTGTTGAGTTTATAAATAGTTAATAGATATGTTAGAATCCGATGGGTGAAGCTTTTGTCGGTCCATTAACTAACGGACAGGACAGAACAACTTCTGCCGGCCCAGCTAGTTAACTGCAAAACTCTTTTACCATAAAATCTGCTTCAATTGCTGCTTCTACTCATTATTGTGTCTTAACATTGCCCTCCCAATACACCTTAGATAATTTAAAATAAGTTCGAAAAAAATTAGATATTTTTGAACTTGTGACAGATACAATTTTAATACTAGAAGTAAATATAAAATAGTCATTCCACCTCTTAGACTAAGTAAGACTTATTAATGTTTTTGAGGTAATTGTGTTAGGTTCTACAATAAACTTACCGATTTGACAAATAATAAGTTCAAGAATGATGTTAAGTAAGTTTTATTGTCCAAAGGATATTAGTATTACGTGAATGACGGTGATGTCTGGAAGTGATTCTCTCTCTGTACATCTACGAGTATTGAAAATGATAATAATTGTAGTCAACACAACACTCTTAAAAACAATTTAAACAAAAATGTCGATAAACCCGCTCGAGTTATTGCTGGTTCTTATCGATGGCTGGGATATTTTCCGTACCAGTAGTTGTGTGTTGACATTCATAAGTGCCTTCTGAGGGCCAAAACTGATTATTTTTGATTTAGATTTTTTGATTCGGCAAATTGTCACACAGCGTGGTGCTGCGTGGCGCCTATAGGCCGCAAGCAAAAGCACAAATTCATAAACATTAACACCATTTAAAAAAAAACGGATAAGTACTGGATTTGGATATAATTTCAACTGTATACCTCAAGTCCTTTTAGAGAAAAAAAATACAATTTTCTTACACTATAATTTCACACGGCTTTAGAAATTTGATGCAGGCCCGCATAACAGCGGCTGATGGATTTCGATCTCTCGGTTGTCGCCATTGTATTTGGATTGTACTGTGCTTACCATCAGGGGCAGTACAGTCAATGTGCCAAGCTATTATAAAAAAAAAACCTTACATTTGGACTTATTCCAAAATTGATGTTAAAATTTAAATATGAAGTGTCGTATCTCTGCGTTAACCTAGAAAATTTATTTTTTTACAGCAGCATGAGGCCATAGTCCTTAGCATATGATATACATTTCAAATATTATTAGTTCTGCAACAAATATTTTAGTCGCTACTAGTAGGTTGGTCGATGCTTCATTTTCCCAGACACTGAAATAACTATTTTCTTTTTTTAAGAGTGGGAGAGTTTGAAGCTAGTACTCGCATCTTTGTGCTGAATATTCCTAAAACACCAATGTCTATAACACCTAACTTATTTAACCAGTAAAGCACAATAAAGCCTATACATATTCACTGAAATTACCTTTTACAGATTTATTGTGGTTTCGATAATCTGAGTCCACGCGTCGAACCAGATAGATGGCGTAATACTGGTATTTCAATCATCCAAGACAAACCTTGCACCGCTTATAAATAAAACTCTGCATAATTAACTGAGGCAATCAATTTCATCTATCTTGCACTAGACAAGCTATTTGAAACTTGACTATATCACTATAATTTAGAATGGCTTGGCTGAAGTGGCTGAGGCGTGGGACGCGGGACGCGACAGGCTTAATTGCAAAACTACGCATGCTAATAATATTTCATTAAATAGTAAACGAGATAGAAATATTATGAAGCCCGAGTACTTTTGTTTGTACGAAATTTAATTACATGGTTTAACTTAAACAGAGTTCTAAATATTTCAACAAATAAATGAAGCGTTCATATTAGTCGTTAAATATTTTCTTAATTGCGGCGTTATCTTAACGTAAAGAACTTCCCTTTTTGCGCTCGTGCAAGTGACTGCTTGAGTTTTGGACAACTGTCTGTAATTTCAAAATTTGATGCCTACTGTTTCATTGTGGCATAACGCGTCCTTTGTAATAACGAAGCCATTGAATTCAATACTAAAGTTAATTATAAAATTAGTATTTAGAAATACTGACAATATTTTTTTATATATTTTTAAGAACTTTTAAGAAACTCCTTTAATGTTTCAATTCTTTTATAAATATGTTGATTTCCAACTTGTCGTGAAATGTGAAGTATCTTTGGTTTTATAGAGCACAATTTTCTATATTGAATAGTTTACACGAATTTTCCTCTCCAATTGGAACAGCTCGACCTACCAACCCGAAATTTATTGCAGTAACAGATTATTTAAGTCATGCTCAAATACCATTTATATTATTTACATACAGCGAAAATTATAATTCTATATACAATATATATAAACCACACTGTCTTTGTTTAATGTTATTATAGCCACTTCTAGAATTCTTTGGTATATTTATTACGAGTGTACAAAATTCTCTAATCAACCTCAACCATGACAAGCTATAATACAAGTTCATGGCTATGCATAATAAACTATACGACAATGGTATGGTAAAGCTCAGAAACAGTGGCAGGGTTTGCAGTCCGCCGCAAGACCTGCACCATGCGTTGCCCAGTGCTCGGACACCGCACCGCGCCAGCACCACCGCCGCCGCGGCGCTCGCTTCCGCGACCTACAGCGTGTTCTAAACAACAAACTGTCACATATCGAGTATTAGCAAATATATCAATATGACAAAAGTGAGTACGTTAAAATAAGCCTAAACCTTCGGTGAAGGAATTATTACACCGAAGTGCTCGTGTAATCGGCCACCTAGCTACGTATTTCGCAACACCAAAGCGATAATAGAAAACGCAAAGTAGGAGCTTAAAAATGGAAAATTCAGATTGTGATTGGTACATTATGATGATGATACATGATTTGTCATACTTGGCGACTTCTGCTACTGCTTTGCTTTTTTTCTAGTTCATTATTGTGCACAATTGATGTGAACAATAGCTAGAAACATACATTTCGAGTTGCCATATAAACATCCTGGTTAGTTGTAAAATGGGAGCCACCACCGCGTTAAAACGTTGTTTTGAACTCAGAAGATTATAAAAAGGTTTCCATGTGACACTGGAACAATTGTGTACACGTTTTTATTAAATAAGAAGAAAAAGAATACAATAAAGGATCTTTTTAAATTTTTATAATCCTTTAAGAAGTTTCAATTCATTATGATACCATTCGCTGGACTCCGCTGGTGTTCAAATGGCAGATCGTAGACTTATTGTTACGTCTGCGAAAAAGTATTCACGATAAGCGATTGTATCTTAGCAACCATATATAGAATCGTGTGAATGACACTAAGATCACAGAAAGTTGGTTTAAACGATTATAAAAGAACGTCGGGCAGATTGCCGCACTTTGATAGAGCCTTATATCTAACACTGTACTATAAAGGTTGCTGGATACAATATTCAAAGTGGAGAACATCATTATGAATTCTTCTTGAAAGGACTATAGCATAATGTTATTAACGTAAGATGATTCATAATCGATATACTAAAACTAATAATTTTACTACCCACTGCTACAATATTTCACACTATCTGTAAGAAAAAATACGTATATTAAACAATTTGTTATAAGCGTAAACAAGTGATGCGATGACATATTTAACGCAGCATATCGAAGTTTTATAACCAAATATATTTATTTTAGCATCAATCTGTATAACGTTGAAAGCGCAGGCGCATTACTACACTTGCGTGAGTGAATATACGTACTAGCGGTCTAAACACACTAACACACGCTCACTTTCACTTGGCGAACTATTCCTAAGGCCTGTTCATAATAATTACATTCACTTCTCTTACACTTTCAGATCGAAAATTTTATTTGCGATAAAAACTTTTTTAAATTATAGATATGAGAACAAAACAGAAACAAAATAACATCATCCAAAAACAAAAAAGATATTAAACCTATTGACAGCAGTCTGCATTATGTATCAGTATATATAACAATTATTCATATTATGTCGATATGAATAAAATATTTCAAATAATAAAAAAAATTAAGGTAAATAAAATATGTATGAAATTTAAGATGAATAAGTAACTGTAAAATTAAAACATAAATACAGTGTGATACTAGGAGTTAAAGAGAATATAAAATAATCGAAATAATTATTTTCATGAAACATACTAATATCATTATTCTAACAATTAACTTCATAAATAATATTACTGATGTACCGCTACGCTTCATTCCTTCCAAGGTGAGTAGATTAATGTTAATTGAAGCAATTGTAATCGCCCAGATAAACGAAAAATTATATTATTCAAATTGTAATAAAAATATGCATTCAATGTAAAACTTCTAATAAAATCTAATTAATTTCATCTCAACCTTAATACAAAAGATAATTTAAGGATATTATTTCACACAACAAAATTCCTAGGCAAAACTCCGATTTGAACGCACCTTTTCACATCTATTAGAGGAGTTCGCCTGTGTGTGTAAATGCAAGTAGCGCCCGCGTGTGCGTCTAATGCATCGTTGAGATTATATCATAAGGAGTTGTTTCACGCAATTAAAATCATAAATACATATCAGATAAGTCTGCTATACGTAGGTACGTATCGTATGTGCATGCATTACTGATCCACATTTAATTATCATTCATATTATCGTTTTTATTATTAAAATAAACGTGTGTTTTTTTATTCACTTCGATTTGTTGAGGCTCGAAATGCTATAAAAATAGAAATCATATTTCAACCTAAATCTCGTTTAGGGTCGATTTTTCAATAGTCATAAAAACTTAATTTCAGGAATATTTTTGACGTTTTAAAGATAATGTATGGAAAATCTGTCAAAAACTGTTGATTGAAAAATCGGTCCTTAGTTTAATATAAGTTTTGATAGACCTTAAAGGTGTTGTAGAGTAAAAATCTGATAGAAAAGAAAACAAAATGTCTTGACAGTATTTAAATTGTTTTTAGGGTTCCGAAGTCAACAAGGAACCCTTATAGTTTCGCTATATCCGTCTGTTTGTACGCGGCTAGCTCAGAAATTTTTACTACTAGGAAGTTGTAATTTGGTATGTGTAAATTTTTTAGTGTGCCTCCCATACATGTAAAGTTACAATTAATATTTCTTTTCTCGCCTATCCTATCTTTTGGGGTGTCATTGGATAGGTTGTTAAAAATATTGCAAACTATTTTTCGATACAGCGATCCGTTTGCGAAATATTAAGCTTTAAAGTGTTAATTTTGTTAGAGTCGAGTGCCCCCCCTCCCCCCGGGCAGCTAAACGGTTGTTTTGGATATATGTAAAAATTCATGGTAGTGGTATATACAATGAAGTTAAAAGAAAAACTATCAGAGTTAAGTAGGCTTTACAACTTAATAAGTTAGTCAATAAAATGTATTTGGAGAAGTAAATTCATACAAATTCAATAAAAAATCACTTATCTTCCTCTCTAAGTCTGCTCGTCACAAAGTAACTACGAAAACTACAGTGCTCGCGCCCGACACGCACTTGACAATTTTTTTAAATATTATCTATCGGCTTAGTGTTTGACCACAATCTCACCTGATGTTAAGTGACGTACTTACTACGTACTAAACTGTACTGTAGTGGGAAACTAGTTTTTAAGTGCAGCTGCCGAAATACACCTATAGGTGATTGGCGACAGAAAGAAAGGTAGGGTACAGAGAAATTTCTTCATAGATTTCTCTCTACTTGGGGCACTTCGACTGGTGGAAAATCTCCACCCCACAAAAGATCACAGCTGTTGTGTTCCTTTGGTGAGTAGGGTTTGCATAGCTTCATGGGAAGGAAAGATCAAAAAGTGGTAGTGCACAGAAAAAAATCTTTGGCGATTTCTTTCTAGTTGGGGCGTCCGACTGTTGGAATACCTCCACCATACAGAAGATCACATCCTTATAACCTAGTGTTGTGTTCGTGCGGTAAATAAGTTTTCCAGAGCTCTTTGGGGCAGGGGGTGTTCAAGGTCGCCAACTCGCTGATTATACCTATGGTATTACAAGCGTCCATAGGCTACGGTAGCCGCTTACCATCAGGCGGGCTATGTGCTTGTTTGTAATTTGTAGTATAAAAAAGAGGGCGGTAACTAGCCATGCGGGCATTACAAAATGTCCTACCAATCCGCTATGATTACATAATGATGTTATTTTATATGTGCAAAATTTATTGTCTTATTTAGGCACTTCTGTCATCGTTTTACGGTCGTCTATCACAATTTTTAACACATACCGGCGTGTATCAAACATATAAAGAATCACTAAAGTTTCGGTCACGAATCTATACTAATATAATAAAGCTGAAGAGTTTTTTTAATTGTTTATTTGTTTAAACGTGCTTATCTTTGAAACTACCAGTCAGATTAGATTTTTGTATTTAATAGTATTATATGGAATTGTATAGGCTATATAACTTCACGCTACCACCATAAGGAACAGGGCAGTAATTATGAACGTCAAGCAATCTGGCAAGCTGTAGACAAGTACTGGAAAAGAAACAATGTTAGGACTACACGGGCGCGTTGGCGGCGGCGCCATGGAGAGTTTGTCGAATAAATTTAACACGAGTGAAACCGTGGGGTACAGGTAGTATTAAAAATAAAAACATATTACGTTTATACGCATATATATCGCCGCCCATTGTAATTTCAGACAATACAACTTTCGTTTGTTGTTAGAAAGCACTTGTTGCTTGATATACACACATTTATGTGACTAAATATTATTCTTTTGTTTTATCTTAACTTGGTAAAGTAACTACATACAGTCTCAGACAAATTGGTTAAGTTTTGGAAAAAAAAGTTGAACGTAAATGAATAAATTGTAACCCAGGTATGTATCACTTTTTGGCAATAGACCAAAAGCATCAGCTGACAGGTCATGTTTAAATTATAATCATCAGCTACGTATTCACTAGAACTCTATGGCTTGTTACATTGAAATAATTACATCAACTAGTACTAATATAAGGAAACGGGCCGCAATGTAAGATAGTACAAGATCGCATGAGGAAAATAGGAACCTACCTTTGACGGGTACTTTTGTTCCAAGTCGAAGTCATAGGCTGTGAACTGATGCAATGATCTCGGGCAGTGTACTACGTTTGATTTTATAATCAGACTAGCTGAGACCGAGGCTCCGCTAGTGTGCACTACAGAATGCCGCTCTCAACCACGGCGGTCACCCGCTGGTTACTTTAAAGACAAAAAGCTTAATGTGGGTGATGTTTATAAGATAAGCATATGCTATCGCCGACTTTTTTGTAAATCTTTTTAAGATGTATAATTATGTAGCCAATTAATTTTAATATATCTATTATGATTTACTCAGCGTAAGCCATTTAAGCGCCCCCAGAAGCGTATTTTATCCAAATTCATTCAACATTATCGTCACTACTTATTTTATACGTTACATTATATAAAAAAAATAACCCTATAACCTGGCCAGATAATATAGCTATGAGTTTAAAAAAATACCAAGTAAATCAGATAATTGGTATTCGCTTGAAAACAACATAAATGGACAGACAGATAGAGATACGTTGGGTTTTGCTTGTTATTAGGCATCTATATGAATATGTTGTCAATATGTTAAGCAAACGAAAGTGACAGCTTGAATATAAATTTTGTGCGAAAAATTGCACATTCGTAATTTCGTTCCACAAATACGTGATTATAACCGCACAATGTTTATTGGAAAACTGTTATCACAAATGGCTATAATTTAGTTGACACAGCTTTTTCAAAAAGTAATTTCATATGATTACAAATGATTCAATGAACTGGAATGAATTACTGTGAAGAGTTTTCACTGTGTGTTTGGTGGTCGCATTCTATTCTACTGTTCCATTACCCGGTTTATAAATTTTTTTAATTCGTTTTAACTACTATTTAACAATTTTTTGGGTACAGACTAAAATCATTGAAAGTTTTCTTACGTAATACTCGAACGCCCCCTCTCATGCCTTTTATGGTGCAATATTATTTATGCCTCGTTAATACACTAATAAAAATACGTAAGTTCATAAATCAATGAAAAAAAATTGTCAATGGTATAACAACTCTATATTCTATACATGCGTGTGCCGGAGCGGGGGAGAGGGTTGCGTTCAGCACAATGCGCCTGGGCAAAGACGTTCGTTGCTCCCGCGCAGGTCGTTGACTCTTTCACCGGCGCGCGCGCACGCGACCCGCCACTTTCGCGTCGCGATAACACTGCCTATAGAACGATTTCGAAAGGGACACATGTACTGATCGCAACATTATAGAAAAGGACGGATAATGATATAAAGAAAAAATACTGTTAATTTACGAGATACACGCCGCGATGACATGAAGTTTTGTTATCTCACTCGATTGAACGTTTGAAGAGATGAAGACAGATTTATTTGGGCACATCTTGCTATTATCATTTTGTAAAACAATTGACGCGCATATGTTCACCGATGGTCAAATTACTCTTCTATTCCTCACCACGCCAGTCCACGAGGTATTGCCAATTTTAAATGTAAAGTAATCATTATTCCTATATTTATGCCCTACACAGTAAAAATATTTCTCAAGACGTTCTGGTTCGTTGATAATCTTTCTCTTCATCATGAGCTGATAGTCTTATTTACCAAATCAAGACTAATACCCAAAACTTCTTTAGTACATACCAACCGAGAGTCACAATATCAACTGACTTAAGATCGATACTCAACAGTTTTTAAATTTAAATTACGCAATAAATACATATTGTTCTCAATTATTTGATTTCTCATTTTTAAATATTAGTTTTTTTGACAGATGTCGAATTATATCCCACCGTTTTTTTACTATAAATTTAGCTCTTTGAAAGTTTTAGAAAAATTTAGCTCTCCTTTACCGATAGGAGCGCAAATTAGCGCAAACGTAGATTATAATTTTCAAATTGAACCTCCTGAAGAGATAGTAAAAAACTCGATAATGACGTATTATTCGGTGCATCTCTTTTCGAGACCAGTGAATATATTACGGTACCTTAGTGGCTTACCGATGCAAACAGTCAACGGATAATCGTCTTCTGGAGGTCACTATAATGTCCAGTGTAGTTACTATGCAGAATAATAAAAAAAAACCGGAAAATCATTCTAAAATTTACAAAATTTTAATATAACATTAATCATAATGATCTCTATTATTTTAATATTATATTTCTTTAAACCAAAATACTGATATTGTAAGTACCTATAGATTCATATATTATATGTACAAAATGGCGACTTTATTGCTACAGTTTGAGAACGTTAGCTCACTTTAGAATTGTCCTCAATTTTGTTTGAATTAAGTTTAAGCATTGGAATTCGCCTTTCACTGCTCGTTATATATTGATTAATTTTGCCAGTTTATTAAATTTACGCACGCTAAGGATATATTATACATTCTACGAAAATATCATACGTATCTGTAAAAAAAAATCGTTCAAGTGTGAGCGAGACTCGCGCATCGAAGGTTCCGTTACACCAGAACATATATTTTTGTTATGTATTTACTAAATAAAGTTAAGTTTTTTTCATTCAGTTGGGAATGATTAGCACGAACCCGACTCACAAGTTTCGGTTATTTGTTGTACTTTAGTTTTGCGCTAAAAACGTTATTATATGAGAACCCCCCTATTATCTGACTTTTTATAATTTGTCATAATATCCGCCATTAATATGTGTATTCTCTGAAAATTTCAATAGGCTACTTACTACAAAAGCTACAGTACTTTTAATAGGACGGATCATTGATAGATTAAAGTATGTTCGCAAAAACTTGGATTTTGTAAACGACCGACATAGTTTTAATACTAGAAATAAATACAAATTGGTCATGGCATGTTTTAGTCTCAGTAAGACCAATAAAAGTTTTTTTAGGTAATATAATGTTAAGTTTTATAATAACATCCCTAATCACATTACCGACTTGCCATACAATAAGTTCAAAGACCATGTCAATCAGGTTATACTGTTAATAGATTCATGGGGGATGATTATGTAAATGATGCTGATATCTGGAAATGACTGCCTCTCTGTACATCCACTTAATTAATTGTATTTATTATTGATTGTAAATATTGTTTATACAAATAAAAAAAAACATAAATCTGATCGTGTTTCTTGCCAAGTATTCTCGATGACTGTCGTAGCCTGAACAAGTGGTAATGTTTTAACATTCATAAGTGCCTTCTTAGGACCTAAATTGAATGAAGAATTATTCAAATTATATTGATTTTGAACGCAACATAGGTCTAGCAGTAAGGTTTCGTTTTTCGGAACGTACCTAACCCTAAAAAGTAAAATTTTATTTAATTATCTTAAATCCTTTGTATTGTGATTCTGTCATGAATTTTAATGAATGTGTCTCTTCATTAATTGTTATCAATGGTGGAATATTACTAATGATCGCCCAGCGTCAAGTAAAAAATCTGTCGCAAAGCACTGCCACAGACGTGGCGAGGAATAATAATGTGAAGTTTTTTAGTATGACAGTTAAGCAACGGTAGTATGCTTGTATAATCAAGAAGCAATGAATATTACCAGGAGAGGCTCACATGCCGCCCTGCAAATCTCTCGTATGTTGGATACGCACATGCTGGTTCCGAAACGTAACAAACCAAAAAGCAACTTAAAACAAACAAACAAAATTAACCAACTAAACGAAATCAAAAGTATGTACAAAAGAAATAAGGGGCCTACATTTTTTTTGAGGTTGGTGCCAGTATTTAGGTAAACCTCCTTTAAAATGCTTAAAAAGACATCCGTAATATTGACATAAACAATTTTTATTTTATTTTTAGTTTGATTTTTCTTGTATGCACTAGAATTTGACCAAGGTTTTGGAATGTTTTCCCTTTGACACTACACCCGTATCTCGTATCAATAAGCCAGGCCGTCACACTTTCACGTATTAGTCCATATCTTGAAAACTACTGAACCGATTTTTACGAAATTTGCACTGTTCCCTAAGTTAAAATAAATTTAAGTAACTACCTGGTCACAATCTGATTAATAGTTTCGGAGAAATGCGTAAACAAACATACATGCATACAAACATACACCTCCTATAAACATAGAACTATAAAATTTTGTATATTTGTTTGGAAGCCCTAACAGATTATCAAATGTGAATATATTACAGTTCCAATAACATTATAAACATACGTGTCGAATTGATAACCTCCTTTTTTAAAGTTGATTAAAAAGTTTCATCACCATGTGCATGGTAGTCGCGAGTCATTCGCCACCAGCCCGCTTGTTTACACCGGCTGGTCCCGGAACGTGACACTTCTATCGTGTCCCTATCGTGGATTTTACACCTGCTGTATGATGGTCCCGATCCAGTTAGGCACAATCCAGGAGTAGACAACATGTGTAAAGTGGTTTTAATCACTTTATATGTTGAAAGTAATATTTATTAATTAAAAAATCTATATTACACATTTTTTAATTTAAACAAAAAATATGCTACTAATGTCCGCATTATGGTCATGTAAACGCACATGACGTCATCATCCAATAAATAAAACAAATGTTTAATTATGTGCAAAGATGAGTTTACTGGAATTTAAGTTAAAACTTTTTACCTAATTTTTCAGCACCTATATAATTCTAAAGTCACTATTTCTACACTTAGTAATAATTTTGGAGTCCCGTGTCACAAGATAACACTCAACTATTATAATTATAAATATTGTACGATGACGACACATTTTTTGATTGGCATTTCCATTCACGTGACTACCAGACAAAAACTTCATTTTCCCTAAGGGTACATTAAATAAACGACATTTTTTTTCCAGATTTATAGTTTTTAGGCTTCATACAAAAAACCAATATGATTTAATAATCTAAATTAATTTTTAAACATATTGTCAACTTGCAAATTGTCGTGTCCTAACACCCAGCATAAATCATCAACAAGCAGTTTCATAGTTCCAAGAAAAAGAGATTATTATTTGGTATGCGAAGCAAAATATGTTATTCAGTACATAATCACGCTGATTATTTCATAATTTGTACATACAGAAATATTGATAAATTAGATAGATGATACCGATGCGCCGAGTTTTGTTGGCACAACGAGCACTAATATAATTTTACTTTCTTTTTTTTATAATTTTTCGATCTGTCTACACTGTTAGGCGAAAGGGCCCTGAAGCTTCAGAAGCTTCTACAGCTTGACCGGGTCTGAGATAATTTTGATAGACTAAGCCAAATAGATATCTTTAATATATAATAATATCAAATATGCCTTTATAGTACCTCCAAACTTTTGCTTACAATAAACACTTTTTTATAAATATTTACCTAAAATAAAATTTAAATCTATACTTATCCACTATTCTATGGTTTTTCCTTCACCGAACTAACGAACCCTTGTTTATTTTTATTCTACGTATTGGTTAACGATTAACCATAATCTCACATGATGTTAAGTGACGATGTTGTTGCTCTCTGCCGCAACTGTCGGAATACACCAACTTAATGCTCTTGGAGTGATGAAGGCATAGTGGTAGTGTGTCGGGCACAGCACAGCCTGAGCTTTCGGTGAAGGAAACCATCTTGATAAAACCATGGGATGGTAGTAGTGCTTTTTCTAAAGCCTATCAGTCTAGCTACCACCATATGTATCATATGTATGATCCGGGAGCTGCAACTGAGAGCCGGTTCCTACAGGCTTAGTGTTTACCATCTTAGGCGACATTGTCAGCTAACATCAGGTGAGATTACGGTCTTATAAAATATATATATCATGACATTTTCTTACAACGAAAGGTCAAGCCAACATCCTTAAAAATACTATGTATATCAAAGCCATCTAAAAAACTACATTTTGATTTTGACTACATGGAATAAACATAAATAAATAAATAAAAAACATTTATTCATAGTTGCTCAAATAACACAGTTAATATTACTTCTGGCAAACTGTATCGCAATTTGTTAGCAGACGTAGCTCCCTTTTTACAAATTATTCATTAGTTTTTATATTTTATTTTTACTTTATTCCTAAACTAAGATTAATTCGATATAAAGAAATACTCTAAATACTCATAAAGATACCTAGTTAATTTATTTTTAAAAGATCTTTTTGTAATACAGTTACTTTCTATTTCAAATGGTATTCTATTGAAAATAGTTGGTATTAAATAATTTCTGCAACTTTGTCCATAATAATTGTTACACATGGCCAAGATACCGCAGTGTCTCAAGACGAAAGTCTTTGACCAGTGTGTTTTTTTTTTTTTTCGACCTGACTACACTGTTAGCCTGAGGGGCCCTGGAGCCTTTACGGCTTTTACAGCTTTACCGGGCTTGAACGACCAGTGTGTGTTGCCAGTGATTACATATGGTGCTGAGACGTGGTCGCTAACTATGGGCCTCATAAGAAAGCTCAAAGTCACTCAAAGGGCAATGGAGAGGGCTATGCTCGGAGTTTCTCTGCGTGAT
Source organism: Saturnia pavonia (assembly GCA_947532125.1). Taxonomy (NCBI): domain Eukaryota; kingdom Metazoa; phylum Arthropoda; class Insecta; order Lepidoptera; family Saturniidae; genus Saturnia; species Saturnia pavonia. Next base: position 19,196,479 of record OX383898.1, on the reverse strand, counting down.
CGAATCAGAAATGAGGAGATCCGCAGGAGAACCAAAGTCACCGACATAGCCCGAAGAATAGCTACACTTAAGTGGCAGTGGGCGGGCCACGTAGCTCGTAGAGCGGATGGCCGATGGGGTCAAAGAGTTCTCGAGTGGCGGCCACGTACCGGAAGACGCAGCGTGGGCAGACCCGCCACAAGGTGGTCCGACGACCTGATAAAGGTTGCGGGAAGCCGCTGGATGCGGGTAGCACAAGATCGGTCGTTGTGGCGATCTTTGGGAGAGGCCTATGTCCAGCAGTGGACGTCTTTCGGCTGAAATGATGATGATGATGATGATGATGGCCACTTCGAATTGTTTAATGCTTATATCCCTCTGAGGTCTTACTTGTACTGATTTGATTTTAAACTCATAACTGCAATACTGCTCCAGTGCAACTAATAGCACTACTTTTTGATGGACTGGCAGCATCTTACACTCCAGAAATAACTCTTCATAATTACTTTTTTTACAACGATTTTTACATGCTTGTACTAATGATACTAAAGACTTATGTGTGGCTTATGTGTATATAGAATAAATCTGAACGATAAAATAAAAAAAGAAACACGAACGGCCGCTATAAATTTTATAACTGTAATAGTTTTTATATGAACGCAGTAAACTCGCGTATTCGTGATTTGACGTTGTCTACTTTCACCTCTCGCCGCACGAGCGAGATTTAACGAAAACGACAGTAAAATGAACGTCATCTAACAACGCAACGTAAGCGACACGCTCACCATACTCTACAGTTTATTCTTGAAGCTTATTCTGTACTAGCTGTGCCCCACGGTTTCACACGTGTTAAATTTATTCTACCAACTCTTCTGACTTCCCGTTCTTGCCTACACCTTGCTAGATTGTTTGACTTTCATGGTTACTACTCCACTCCTTCTGAAGCGCTCATATAACCTTCCTCAATAAAAAAACAATACAAGGTCAATTGAAAAAGTTAAAAACCCGACATAAGTAACCATTCCAATAAGCTTAAACACTATATATATCTCTGCTGAAACTTGGTGAGGAGTTAGATTGCAGATTCCAGATGATGCCGCAGCATCAGATCAAGGTTACCATTTTCTTCTATCATTGAAGTATCAGAATATTGAATTTCGACTAGATCAGACCTGTGCAAGACACTCACATCCATATTTATCAACTAGAAAAGAGTGCATAATCTGCTGAACAGTTAGAATACTTAGCTTAGGTTAGAACAAAGGATTTTTCAAATCTCACCGGTAGATCGGAAGACAAGCGCGTTCAAACAAAAAAAAAACAATATCTCGAGCTTTATATAATATCCCTAACAGGTAAGAACTAGGTAGGAAACTATACACGACCCTTTGATTCTGGGATTCTCTTGACCTTAGTATTTAATAACACCTACTAAAGATGATTTTTACTAATTTCAGACAGGTCTGAAACTAAACCGCAATAGTCAACGCCCAAAGTATTAAAATTAAACTGACTACCTCAAGATGTAATTATATAAAACATGATTAAATACACAATATCCGTGTGTACTATTTCTGCATTGTAGTCAAATATTGTTCTAACTTCTCACAGGCCTTGAAACATGAAGTCGTTTGACAAAACATTAAACAGCATTGAAGAACTGTAAAAAACGATAATCTCCGAAAAAGTTTATTATAAAACAGGTATTTTAGCTTATTCACTCGAATAAACCGGGTCACATCGCTTAACTTAGGTTTTAATCTGTGATGCGAACAAGGTGAAATTTTCACTTGTTACAGCCCGAATTTCGATGCCAACTTTTTATTATGTTCAATGCTAAAGTTAAAAAAAAAGAAACTTTAAAAAAACCTCATTACAATCCATAACACGGTATACAATTTTTTGAACAGTTACACATAAAACTATTAATAGTGACTTATCCCCGTACGACCTTGTAAGTCTTTTTATAATTGAAATTATCTGACAATCTAAATGGATTTTGTAATATCCATTATTTGCATAGGTAATGTATAGAAACAAAAATAAAAACGTAGATGAGTACCCATGTATTGAAAGTATGTTACGTTGTCTATCTGTTTAATTATTTTACATAGAGAAAAGATTTAAAATTATCCAGCAATAACTTACGAAGGCTATTAATATTTCTTTATCTAATCTGGTTAGTTTTGTTTATGAAACAAAAAGGTTTTCTTTCACACGTAACTTTATAAAAATATATATGTATATATATATGATATATATATATATATATATATATATATATATATATATATCATCAATAACTATTACATTGTTTTCTATTCACCTAAATATGTGACCGAACGTATTAAATCAAATATCAATAAATTATTTTATAATGTTCGTTCAGAAACTATTGAACAAATATGCTATTACAGTTCGGCCGGGCGATCTACGTGTTGACCTTAGTTGGCGGCCACAACGTAGGTAATGCGTTTATATACCTATGTATTTATTTAATTTATTCCTACACGAGATAGAGCATATGTTCTACATACAGGTGACTCAATATATGTTTTATAAGGAACCAAGAGTCGCACCTTATTTCCAACGACTTTCAAACGTTTCGAGCTCATTAATAAATTAAATTAAAAAAAAACTAAATAGAATAATTAACAAAAATTAAACGCTCGTGTGTGAGTAATGTCTTCAGTTAAAATACTTAATTACACAATAAGAAGGTCACGGTTTTGTTTCATTGTTTTAAAACCAAGCAAACATAAAGAAATACCTAATAGATAACGTTGAATAGCATTGGTTTATTCTCGCTGTGAAATATAGCCTCTACAAGGTCGATTTTATCTTGTACCATCACGCATTAAGACGTTTTCGGTTGCTAGATGACCACCTAATAGATTTTATTATTATGAATAATTTACGGCTTGTATCTTTTTAAACAATTGAAGGTTGTACGTCAAAGCTATTGATTAATTTAAACCAATTATATACTATACTGATAATATTTCAATTAAACTATTTATTTTGTCGTTAATGTTGATAAATAAGTTCTAATTTGGCATTAGCTAACCAAGGTCGTCCCAATTAAATATTTGTTTTCTAACTAATCTAATGTAGGTTGAAACGTACGCGCCCAGTGCATGACCTAAAAAAAATGCAAACGTCAAATTTGACATGGCGGGAAACCGAAAACTAACGATGCACAATATAGCGTCGCGATGAGCCGGTGTTGCGTAAATGCGCGTAAAGAGTTTTGCTCGGTGTATTATTTATTGATTGTTGAAAAACAATGGCGGGCGCTCGCTGGCAGTGAGTCAGTGGGTCAAGGGTGCGCTGGCCTAGTTACGCAGCACCGCGCGCCGAAATTCGCGGGCTAACCAGTTGCTAACCTCTCTCGTGGGAGGGGAGACGATTTGCGTTTTTTTTTTGACGTACAGGCTTAAGAACTTTTAATAGGCATTAAATTGAAATTACTAATCTTTTTTACATATTGCTATCCTTGAGGATTGAATTAAATAACAATTCGCTACTACATAATAATTATTAAAATATCTATATATGAAATCATAATTACTGCCATTACAAGTAGATAACTATTTCGTTCTTCAGATGATTTCACTGTTCTATTTCTTTATAAAGTAAAAAGGGGATTCCTTGTATTAGAATACTTAGAAATGTCTAGAAAGTTTTAGTGAGGTCTCAGAATTAATGTTCCATGTTATTATTTCTAATCCACTTCACTTGTACACAATAGCCAAATTATATCACGCAAAATGCCACCAATATTACACAAAATACGATCAAATATCGCATGTTTATGAATGCAAGATAAAAGATTTCCCTTCGAAAGTCCGACAGTTACTAACCAAATTTTCAGGCAACAAGCAAAGAAATGTAAATTTATCATTTCATAAAACAATATTCCATATAAAATTTACATCTTATAAAACAATTCTATCTTATTATATTATCATTTCGCAACAGAATATTTGTAAATTTTTCCTAACATAGATAAGTTAAATCGACTGAGATTTATTATTGTTACATCAGGGTCATTTTTTTATAAAATAAAAACAAATATTTAGTTCCTTTTTTCGTTGTACCCGTCTTTGTGGCTTTTGGACTCTTTACTTTCGGTCTTCCATCACCATCGTTTATCGGAATGTGAACATCATATCGAAGAAAGGAATAATTTGATCAGACTATTTTACAAATTCCGCTCTTGAGATCATTTTTCTTTAAGTTTTTTTTGACAAAAGAAGCTTTACGAGGTAGGCATTGTTTATCTACAAAAACCAGAATTGCCTATTATACTAGTTCATGTAGAATCGATTAGTTGAATGAAAGAACATTAACTAAATACCTTAAATTGTAATAAAAAAATTGTATGAGTGTAATTACGCCACAATAAAACAAGAGGTTTAGACTTTTTTTAGTAGACATTTTGTTAATTATTCGCGTGCACCGTAAAATCTCCCTATACTAGAGACATGGGTAATTGTCTATGCCCAATTATATTCATCATAAAGCGCTTAAAGAAGTATAACTAAACCCAGTCAACTAAGTCACTATAAAAACTACTTTATTTTACGCAATAATAAAACCGAGAAGAGATATGTTCTATTCATCTAATTGGAATCTCCTTTTTTATAAATTGTACTTATTTTGAATAAATAAAAACAACCCACATGCGACACCTACAAAATTTGTGAGCGCTAACGAATTTTAAAACTTCTGAATATCCACTCAATCCTAACATCTTTGATAGATTTTATGTACTCTCAAACATTGCTGACTCAAATGTCAAGTAAGATACAGGTTACAATAACCATAATAAGACATGGTTAGTGACTAGTAGTAACTTTTAACTGCTTATTCTGCTGCATGTGTTTAAGATCCTTGATTGTTTTCTAAAATCTTTAAAACCTAATGAATATAAAAAAATGATGCAGACGTTATTAAGTTCATCGAGCCCGTTCAGCTGCGCAGGGACATTGCCTCGCTGAGCGTGTTCTACCGTCTGTATTATGGCGAGTGTTCTGAAGAGCTGTTTAACCTTATTCACTCTTCTCCCTTTCATAACAGAACCACACGCGCTGGTCTCCGGAGCCACAGCTTTACGGTAACCTCCATCTCGGCTCGAGCAAATAAATTTGCTACGTCGTATCTTTGCTGTACTGTGAAGCTGCGGAACTGTCTCCCGGTCAGTGTATTCCCTCCTTCCTACAACATGGAGTCCTTCAAACATAACGTGAAGAGACATTTGATCAGGCCGGCATGACAACGGCGACTATTGATGGTTTGGAAATTCCTCTGTAGTCGTCGATGTTATTGGATAGCACTGTGCTCACATTCAGATACATTGTAATCACCATGCCGTGCTTCGATAAAAAAAAGTTTCACCTAATGTAAATTGATAATATTTTTCACGATGGTAACTCGCTGATCCTAGTGGTAGGACTGGCTCTCAAGTGCAGCTAGGAACATACCTATAGTGGCTTGTCGAAGGATTTTCAACTTGATGGTAGGTAGTAGCTAGCCAGGCGGGATTTGGAAAATGCGCTACATCCATGCTATGGTTTCATCACGATGCTTTCCTTCACCGAAAGCTCAGGCACATTGCAGGGTTTCAAACTCACGTTGATTGACGCATACATACACCCTATCGCTCAGCGATCATTGCTTCATATTTGAAAATCACCCTCAAGTTGAAATCTGTCGCCAAGCACCAATACGTGTGTTTCGGTTGCTGCACTTGAGAGCCAATCTTCCATTAGGTTTAGCGTGTTATTATCTTGGGCCACATCGTCACTTAACATCAGGTGAGATTGTGGTCACTACGCAAAAACTAAAACGATAAAAAAACTTTATAATTAAATTAAATAACGGCAACCGTCGAGAGGTGAATCAACCTATAGTCGCTACCATCATAGCGGTTTCGTAATACGACGAAAGCCACTCACCAACAACTCGAAGCTAAGTCAAAACCCACCACTGTACAGGATTTATCACAACCGGTGTATTTCGTTGAAATTGGGGACGAAATCCAAATTTATATTTTCTTCGCAAACTAATAAATACATATTACTATATAATATTAATATTACTATATAATGACAATTATCATAAAATATATTAATTATTAATTTACACGGCAACGTAAATTTCTTATTAGCATTTGTATGTGACATTTTAAATGAAGTATGACAATATTTTTACTTGTGAAAAAAATTCGTTTGCTTGCAGAGAAAGCAAGGTGATTAGTACCTACATATAATATATCGGAAACGTTGCATATCGGGGCATCACACCGAGTAGACACATACGATTTATTTTGAATTTTTTAAATAGGTTTTATGAAAATTTATGAAGGCCATGCCGGCAATTCCGATTCTCATAGAACAATACACAATAAGTGCTTGACACCATTACCGTCTGGCAGGCGCGAACACTGAAATTTACTGTCCTGCCAAGAATATGCCTTATAATTATAATAGTGGCATTTGTATATTTCTCTACTTAACACCATGATATATTAACATTTATACCTACTTACCTATTTTGAAAATAAAGTTTTATATAAGTAATTAATTCTAGGTAGTTGTCATCAATGCTGACTGTTTTCTGTATTTTGTGTAGTACCGAAAATACGACGAAGTGAAAGCTTTTTTTTTTTCGAACTGACCGTACTGTTGGCCTTAGGGGCCCTGGAGCCCTTACGGCTTTTAGAGCTTCACCGGGCTCGGGGGCGAGCGCTTACGGCACTCAGCCACGAAAGCTTTGCAACAACATCCGAGGGTGCCAAAGTGGCCGATCTTCGGCTCGAACTGTTGCAGCGATTGCAAATAAGTCGCGATCTGGCTAATTCCCTATCATTCGATCTAAACTAACTATACATATATACAGGTTTCTTCCCCCTGGGACGAGGGAAGGAACATGTGTATGTGTATTTAGAAAGTGACAGCACTGGTTCTGACGATAAGCTTAACACAATCCGAAAACAATGGTGACGACGAAGAAACCGGTAATCTATCACCAGTCGTCGTTGTCATGCTGACCTTCAAGCCTCTCAGCAGTTGGGTTTACACCGGCCGATCTCGAAACGTGATAAACCAGAAAAGAGTCTGACTTTATAAGCATGTACATGTACACAGTCGGCTACAGATCCTTACCACCCGTCTTGTGTAATGGATGACACGCATAAGCGTACCACTATGCCGGGCGTTACTCCTACTGTATTCGCAATCCAGTCGTACACAACTGTCGTATCCTATCACCCACCCGTACTACCCATTTAGAAGAGCATTATATTATGTAATGGAAGCAAGCAAGCAATCTGAAACTAAGAGATTACTGAAGCCCGATCTAATATGTCAGTAATAGATTGTTGCTACCCTTTAAGGTTTAGTTGGAACGACTTGTGTGTTATACCATTAAAGCCACGATAATTTCTGCCCCAGTAGGTAAAAGTAAAAAAAATACAAGTGCGTGTCAGGCCACGGGTGTTGGGTTCCGTAGCTGCCCCTCACAATATGCACACTTAAGGAAGCTTATGTTACACCAGGCCGGAGCCGGGTTAGGCGTCGGCTCAGTGTAGCATGAATTATTTCATAAAAATGTATACTATAGATGTTTGACCGTGCTCCAGTCGACGCCCCACCCGGCCGCGGCTCATTGTAGCATGAATTATTTCAGACAAAAGTATACTATAGATGTTTGACCGTATCCCGGCCGGTGCCCGACCCGGCCCCAGCCCGGTGTAGCACGAAATACTTCATACAAAAGTATACTATAGATATTTGACCGTGTCCCGGCCCGGTGTAGCATGAATTACTTTATACAAAAGTATACTATAGATGTTTGACCGTGTTCCAGCCGACGCCCGACCGGCCCAGGCCCGGTGTAGCACGAAATACTTCATACAAAAGTATACTATAGATGTTTGACCGTGTTCCAGCCGACGCCCGACCGGCCCAGGCCCGGTGTAGCACGAAATACTTCATACAAAAGTATACTATAGATGTTTGACCGTGTTCCAGCCGACGCCCGACCGGCCCAGGCCCGGTGTAGCACGAAATACTTCATACAAAAGTATACTATAGATGTTTGACCGTGTTCCAGCCGACGCCCGACCGGCCCAGGCCCGGTGTAGCACGAAATACTTCATACAAAAGTATACTATAGATGTTTGACCGTGTTCCAGCCGACGCCCGACCGGCCCAGGCCCGGTGTAGCACGAAATACTTCATACAAAAGTATACTATAGATGTTTGACCGTGTTCCAGCCGACGCCCGACCGGCCCAGGCCCGGTGTAGCACGAAATACTTCATACAAAAGTATACTATAGATGTTTGACCGTGTCACGGTCGACATCCTTTAGAGAGGAGTCTTTAAATTGTTTTCAATGGAATTAGTACGAAATTACTTCTCCAAATAAATTTTATAAGTTGATTGATTACTCGTTATCCTGTAAAGCCTACTTACCTCTGATAGCTTTTTTTTCAACTTTAAACTCTTTAGGGTGGGGCCACTTGACTTTAACAAAAACTAGCACTTTAACGCTTAATTGTTGTTTTACTATTACTCGTTAACTTGTAAATCCAACTTACCTCTGATTGTTTTCTTTTTAACTTCATTATATACGACTAACATGATTTTTTTCACATATCCAAAAACAATCATTTAGCTGACAGGAGAGGAACTTGACTCTAACAAAAAATAGCACTTTAAAGCTTAATATTTCGCAAACGGATCCTTGAATCGGAAAATGGATGGCGTGGACTAAAGAATTACGTCGGTCGAGCACACGTGCGAATCGTGCTACCCTCGTTGAAAAGATGGAAGACAAAAATGCTTATTGTGGGTGATCCTTAGAAGATAGAAAAATGCTATCGGTAACTTTTTTGCAGGTCTTCTTAAGATTTACAATTATATAAAACATTAATTTGATATAACTCGTATGGTTTACTCACCGTAAGCCATTTAAGCGCCCCAAATGCTTTTTCCTGAAAAGATTCACCATTATCGTCAATGCTTATTTCGTATGTTACTTTATCCTACAAAATATATCCTATAACCTGGCCAGATAACATTGCTATGAATTGACAAAAGAACAATGTAAACATTGATTTAATACTATATAAGTATACATGTAAATCGGATAAATGGTTTTCGTGTGAAAAGAAAATAAACGGTCAGACCAAATAAATATTGATTTAATACAATATAAGTCAATACATGTAAATCGGATAAATGGTTTTCGCGTTGAGTTTTATAATATGTATAGATAAAAAGAACCATGATTTTCGTAAATGTACTACAGTCTTAACCGCTGACCAGAGAGTTTTTGGCGGGATCTCAGACTGTCATGTAGTGGTTTTTGTTTTTAATTCATAAATTTGTGTTTTTAGACCCTATATTGTGTAAAACAGGTGGCATTTTGCATAATAAAGCTTGGTTATTGTGCACAAGTGAAGTGAATTGAAAATAATAACATAGAACATGAATTCAGATATGCCACAAAAACTCCCTGGAAGGTTCTAACAAGGGAGCCGCCATCTTGTTAGGGCCCTGAATTCGACATAAGACTGGAAAATTTCCCTCGCTTTGGTTACAAATATAAAATACTTGACACTGGCCCAATGCACGAATAGTGCGAAGCCATAATTGAGAAGAAGAAGAAGAACCGCTGACCACGCATTCAACTGTAGTCTGGATGCTCGACTAAATTAGATTGTTTTATGAATTTTCTTTTAATTCGTAACAAATAGTAACTAACAGAGCCATCTATTGAGCTTTGAAAACATCTGATTTATTGGAAAATTCTTATACCGCGCGTGTCAATATATATATTTTATATAAAATTCGAAGGTAACCAATAATAAATTATAGACAATTTAGATTACAATAAACAAGACATATTTTATTTCCTTAACGCCACCTGTCTAACATCTAGCCGTGGCATTGAGCCGTATCTAAATTGTATCTAAATTAGACAAGTTTAAGGTCATTTACATTTTATTCCGTATTCTCAGCTCGAAATTATTTACAAATTCAAAGAACATACACTAGAAACTACATGTCATAATTCATGTTTTGTTTTTTTAAATTACGCTTATCTACATTTATGCAATCGTTCACAAACATAAATAAATTAACTTCACCTATCAGGCATCCAAGTCATCCAGTCATCCAAGATGTACTGAAGCCTCGTTAACTAAAAGATTAAAATAACATATTAGATCGCATTAATTACTGTTAATTACTGTAAAAATAATGTTTTAAAGTAATCTTCCTAAATTTAATATCAGGACAAAATTGTATTCATAAACAATATAAATAATTTTCGGCTGATGTCACAAAACACACGTTTGCCCCGCGGCGACACTCCGAAGTACATCATGAACTAAACCAAGCACGTACCACATAGACATTCAACTAGAAAACCTTGTACAATGAAAGCCAAGGTCGACATACTTGTTTAGATACACCCAAATATTGTTATTATATTGTCTGTATTATTCAATATTATCAACGATATATTTGAAGGTGGAGGCGATGTCTGTCTTTTGTTTCTTAAAATTTTCTAATTGGAACAAGACTATTGTCTTCTATATACCTCAGGTGTGATTTTGATTCAAAATTTAATGTATAAAAAATGTAATTATCTTTGTGAAATAAAGCATGAAATCTAAAAATTATGATATGATTTAGGAGCTTACGGTACATTTTCCGAAAATTGTTGTAACAAATTAGCTGGATTTAAACGTTATGATATTTCTCGTGCGGCATCTATAAATTCTTATAATTAAAAAGAAACATACTTTTACGAATTCTACTTATACAAAGTCGTAAGCGATAGCTATTGTGTTAATAACGTATTCATGAAACATATAATTATTAATATAATTGAAAAAAATGTTAAGATCCTTTATTTAAATCTAGTTTATGATTATTATAATTAACGCCACCTAGAAGCAAGTAGCAAAAACGTTATTGCCTTGGAAACTCAAATATTGATGAAACCTTTTCTATTCTTTCGTGTCATAATATTATATTCTGCTTGCACATATTTCAATTGTCAAACGACTTTTTAGTAATTATGGATGACTCTGATAAGAAAATAAGTGTGTTGTGTCTCGGACCGAAAGGCTCAGGTAAAACAACACTCCTTAAGAAATTGCAGAATGCTGAAATGATCGATAACACTTACAGCCCCGTACCTACGATTGGAACAAATATTTACGATATAAATTACTTAAATAAACATGGGAAAAAGCAAAAGTTACTGGTTAGAGAAATTGGCGGAGAGATGGCGCCACTATGGAATAACTATCTAGAAGGCGTCGACAAAGTAAGTTCAGTTCGTAAACATAAAAATTACGTTATGTACACATATGTACATAATTTTAACAAATAATCGTTTATGTTAAACATTTTTTTCTTCTTATAGATAATATATGTTGTAGACACGTCGAATTTATGCCAAATTTCAGCGGCTGCAGTTCTACTTTATACACTTTTAGCTGAACCTCGCCTCAAAAATGCCAAGGTATAACGTATTACAAAATATATTATATTTTATGTTCACAGTTTAAGCTACTAAATAACACCATCACATCTTACTTAATATACTAGACTAAAATAAAAGTTTATAGATATAAATATCGACGTTTAAATATACTGAACGCTTTTCATTATCTCAAATCAAAATGTCTTTATTTTTATTGAACCTACTTCTTTAAAGATCATCAATAAACAGAATTATTATATCTAAACTGTGTATAATAATGAAATTTTAGAAATTACCCAGTGAACACACGACCTATATTTGTATTAAATTATCTAATTTTGACACCTATAAATGTGCTGTAACGTACTGAATGAGTTAAAAACCTTTATATAAGATTACTCCAATAAAAGAATCATAAAAATCGGTAGTGTAGTTTATGAGATAATCGCGCACATAGGTATAAACATACTAGGAAAATGGTTGACCTTCTTTTTTAAATCGGTTAAAGAGTGAAATTAATATGTTTTTTTAACTTGCGAAATTAATATTTATTTTAAACTGAGTGGTATTATATAAGTTTAACGTGCGTACTGTATCCCCGTGAATGTGTGTCTGTCTGTGGCATCGTAGCTACCAAACGGCTGAACCGATTTTGGTATCTTTTGGTTTTTCTTTGAAAGGTGACTTGATCGAGAGTGTTCTTAGCTACGATTCAAGAAAATCTGTTCAGCCTTATGAAGATTATCAGCTCTTTTCTAATTGATAAATGGATGTAAGTATCTTCAACCGGTCTGATTGGGTCGAAATTTGGTATTGATATTTGAAGATTATGGCAATCTTGACCTAATGCTCTGCAGGACACCTAACTACTCGCCAACTTACAGCAAAGATATATCTATAGTGTTTGGGCTCACTAGAATGGTCACAAATCTCAATAAATAGGATACTTGTGTCGGTTTTTTTTTTAATTTATCTGGTGTACTATTTTTATTTAAGACTTCTTATGATTAATATTAAATTAAATTATTGTTTAACAAATTTTCAGTTTATCCTCGTGCTAACCAAGATGGACGCAGCTTACAGACAAATGCGTAACGAAGCTTTGCTTATGCTACAATACGCTCGTCTTTACAAGGAGTTGCCTAATGCTCCACGCTTGTTGGAGACCTCACCTCTTACTGGAGAAGGCATAGACAAGCTTAAGTCGATGTTGGCTGAGAGGAAGACTATTCATTCTATGAAAAAACTGAGTGATATCGCTTCGGCTAAATATGTTTAGAAAAAACAAAATAAACATTTTCAAACTGCAATGAGATTAGGGCGTTTTAAACGCCTCCATTTTGGTGCGCTGTCACAGAGTTTCTGTGACGTCAGCGTACGCAATAAATAAATATATTGTATACTGTAGAGTGCTTTATTCGTTTTATCTGAAAACTGTGTTATGTTTTATAACTAATTACGATATAGATTGAAATGGAAAACCATTTTATAAGTACTGTAGTATGTGTAAAAATACAATAAAAATGCACCTGATAAAGTGTATTTGTATGTGTATGTATGTATGTTCTATACAATTTAGACTTTAGAAATTCTGGCCGGTTGGAAAAAGACTAAAAATTGTGTAACATATTATAGAATTATATAAATAATTCTATAATTCTTAATTTTACATAATACAAGTTTTTGAACTAACGTAAAAAAGAAAATAATTACAAATAAATCCAACTAAAATGAACATTTTGTAACACCTGATATTAGTCACAGTATTAGTAATAATTACTCTGTACAAAGAGGTACATTTAGCCTTTTGTTTAGTTAAAAAAATAGAAATATGACAAACATATTGAGCAAACAAAATGAATAACTGGTAATGTTATCATCATAATGTATATATCTAAAATATAATAGTAACTTTTTTCTGTTCTACACAATTTGATAATTACATTACAATTGTCCAAAAATTCATACAGTTTATTTCAGGATATGAAATAATAATACTTCTTAGAAAAAGAAAAATATAATCATAAAAGGTAAAGTTTGTATAATAAAATTTACATTTTATATAAATTCACTTTTTATCATATTATTTTACAACAATTATCGGAACTATTTATAATCTATTGCCGTTTTCATACTGACAACATATCGATAGTAAGAGCCATTGACACTGACCGGTCAAAAAAAAAGTTATTATGAGTGATACGAGTATGTAAGATAAGACTTATTTTGGCATACATTTTTTTATTTGCACGTATAGCCGTATATTAATAAAGCGGGTTTGTAGCGTATCTGTAACCAACTGGATCGCGACCACCATATACACATGCTGAGAAACTCGTAACAGTGTTTGTCTTTTGGTATGTCACATTTCTGGATCAGCTAATGTATATCCAGCTGCTAAGAGGCTCACAGGCCGTCATGATAACGACGACCATCGATAGATTACCATAGATCTCAATGGTCGCCGTTGTTTTTGAATTGTACTGTACATACCATCAGCAACAGTGCCGTCACTTTGTCGTGCTACCATAAAAAAAAAAGTATTGTCTTATATTACAGTTGTATTTAGTCGAATTATTTGGTATTCACTTATCATAGGATGATCTGGCCAAACATACTCGACCAGTGATACCCAATCTGCATTCTAAGAATAAAATATATTACATATTAGACTAATAAATAACGATAAAACTTAAATACAATCACAAAACTATAAAAATACCCAGTAATTTTTATTTTATGTCAAACTGAACATATACTTGGGTGCCACGATTCGATTTGACCAATAGCGTTGCGTTTTGCGATTTTAAATTTCCTTAGTGTTCTAAACACTTGTATCAATGAAAACCTATAAACAATAAAATTCGTAAGTGTAGTTCTAAAATAATAAAGATTCCAAATAAAAATATTTGACCTATATTTAAACTACATGCATATTGGGATATTGGTATCTCGTCAGCAACATTTCGGGAATCATCCTAGTTTTACCCCATTGCGGGATAATTTAACAAAAATCCTTTCATATTTATATTTTACCGGTCCTACGTTATACAAGTTTAAAGGAACACCTGTATTATTTTTCATACTTCTATATGATGTAGATTCACCAGTTTGTGCATTATCTCTCAGTAAATATTAAGAATTTGATATAGATAAAATATTTAAATAATTCTACTTATTTAAATTGTCTTTATTAAATATTGTTCATAATAAATTACATAGACTATGTTAGAATATATTTGACCTAGGACATTTATGACTTGACGTTTGAGTACTTTGAGTTTTGACAATTGACAACTGAGTGACAAATTTTGTGTTTTTCACTGCTGTATAAGCAAGGATGTAACGTACCAGATTCCTGGTACAAGTACTAGTTTTCAAAATATTGTACGATGTATCAGGTAAATATTATGCTGGTACGGAATAATGCCAACTTTCAATATCGATTAATGCCTCTTAAACAAAGCATGCATGAAAAGATTGATGAATTTTCAGGAAGCGAAAGTTGTATGTCAGGATCGTAGCAAGTGGAAAGAAGTGGTCTCTGCCTACCCCGTTGGGAAAGAGGCGTGATTTATGTATGTATGTACTTAGTACGGATTCCATAATCGCATCGAAACGATTCTCTGACATATGAAATAGTATCTTATTTTGCTTCCTTGCACTACTAAAAAACCTTTTTTTATTTTTGTGTGGGACTCTATTTTTATAAAATAAAAGTAGCCTTAGTTATTCCTTATAACATCGGCTATCTACCAATGAAAGTCCCGTCTCTGCTTTGTTCACCGAGGAGCTAAAACAAAAGATCGGAATATGGAAAATGGGCCTCGGCGTTTGCTAATTTTGTGCACCAACGAGCTAAAAATAAAACGTCCTCCAGGCGGCAGAAGACAGAGTACTAAGCACCTGGATTTACTATTTCCTTGAGGGTACCAGTTTTTTTTCAAATACCAACTTTTAGCGACATCAATACCTGATTTAATGGGCCACTATCACATCCCTGTGTGTAAGTGTATAATTGCAAATAAATTTAAATATACATTATACAATGTTTCATAAGAGAAAAGTTAATATACGTATTATACTGAGAAAAAACTACATACAAGTACGAGAATTGAGAGTTTTCTCAATCTCTATGAAGAATATCTAAAACACAATCATAATTTTTTTTATTAGTGAATATGGATATATCGAAGCTATGTAGGAGCTGCATGAATGAAGTGGCATCCTGGGAGAAGGAAAACTTTGACTCGCGAGCTGTGGAAATGTTCTGCTTCTGCACAAACATTAAGGCAATCTGCTTAAACAATTTTTGTATTTTAACTTAGTAATATTATTTCAGTCTCATTCTCTTCTCAGTTTCTCTCATCATTCATCAAGCTACTGAAGTCATAAAATCTAATTTCTAGATTCTGTGTTAACAGTCATTCGATTAAAATTGAAATAGAAAACAAGTATATTGATAAATTTTATAAAAATCTCTTCACATTTTTAATACATTAGTTTCCTTATAAGTGCAATTTATCAAGGTCATGATTATAGAAAAAAATAATTTATTATCTTACATATTAGGGTAATATCAACATGATAGTTATAAAAGTATGATGCCATCCAGGATGAAGTCATCTTTATCATTAACAGTTCGATTGACCAAAACTAACTCTGTGTAAATAATAAAAGTGATAATCTTACACAACAAGTACAGCAATATAACTGAATACAATTGTGTAATATCTAGAGATGTGAACAGTTTGCCAATTCCTACAAGAATATTATAGTATACTTATTAGTAACAGACAATAGTAGCTACTCAATAGTATAGTTTAAAAAATGACATAAATATAGGAAAACTTCCAACATAATAATTATTAATCTCTTTTTTTAGATTACAGAAGACATGTTGCCAAAACAATTCTGTTATGATTGTATAATAAAAATAGAATCAGCATATACCTTCATAACGGATGCACTAAAAGTGAATGTCACACTCAAAAACATTATATCTCGGACCAATACTTCTATAATGATAAAACCAGATATTATAAAAAATAATGACACCATAGAGAATAGGTTAACTCTACCAGACTATAAAATAAGCAGTACCATAGACAATTACGAACAAGCAAGCATATTTGAAACCATAGACTGTATTTCTCAGGAGATTAATGAAAAATCTAATAAAGAGTTTAAAGACAAAACTGAAAATATAATCTCTACAGAAAAAGATGTAGAGGAATGTAAAGAGATAAAGAAAAATATATGCCCAGTTTGTAAGAAAGGTTTCACATCAAAGACATGGTTAAAAAAACATACAGAAAAAGTACATTCTGGAAATAAATACACTTGTTCACATTGCTCCAAATGTGAGTTTACTAGAAGTGTCTCGTTAGTGTGTGTATCTTTGTTATTAGATTTAATTATAAATGTAAAAAATAATGCAAAGACCTATTGTTTTTTCAGCTTTTGCTAAACCATCACAGTTGACCTACCATTCTGCGACACATTCAGAGGAACGCAAATTTGTATGTACAGCGTGCGGTAAACGCTTCAAGCGACGTAAACAGCTGGCAGTTCACTCACGAGCGCACTCCGACATACGGCCTTATGCATGTGATAGGTGTAATATGAGGTCAGTTTTTCAAATAACATTTTTATTTTATGGCTTAATCCTTAAAACGTTAATCATTCTCTAGACCCCTGAGAGATTCAACTATGAACCGCTGTGGTTCACAATAACGGTGGGGCATTACCTTTGACACCTTGCGAAATGCTACTAGACATACTAATATTACAGGGTTGTCACATGATGATATTAGAAATCATAATATTTGCAATTCCTTCCATTAGATCCCATAAAAAGCTCCCCGGCGATTGCGATCGAAATACTTAAAAGTAATAAAATGCGTCAACCCTCAATGGCCATGTAATTGTATGGCAGTTTGGCACGTCTGTCAGCTGACTGTAGTTTTTTAGACTGTGATTATATATTGTGACAAATTAAGGATTCATTTTTAGATCTGTTTATTAATTTTATTTCAGATTCAAGTTAAAAAGTGTGTTGAAGTGTCATATGAAAGTTCATGAGGATGAGAAACAATATCTTTGTTCATTCTGTGGATGGAGTTTTTCTCAAGGTAAAGCACAAAACATGTCACGTTGAGCCAGTGGAACAATTTATGCCAGTGAAATATTGATAGTATAACATCTAGTTTGACCCCGGAACTCATATACAAAATATATTTATTTTATTTTATGGATTTGTGTTCATAGATTCTTTTAAATTATAATTAGTTATATTATTAGCCAATGGAGTCACCAACACTTGAGAAATGTTCTCATAGTAATAAATGGACACAATAAGTCATGGTTTGAAGTGACTCAGGTGACTGAAGTCAAGTGACTGAAGGGACTCACCATTCATTTTTTGAAAGCTGGCTTTTGCCCATCAGTAAGTTATTCACAGGCTTGTATTTTATTACTATTTAATATTATCAATGTAGGAACAGCTTAGTAATTTTTTTGACACTGCACTGTACTGATATTATGAAATATGTCGACACAGTATGAATAACAATGTAACTTTAATGACATTAAAAATTAAGGTAAATATTATGATGAAAGAATATGGTACCGTACTACTCGCCGGGGATATACTTCACGAAGTTAAAAATCTGTCTCCAAATCCTTAATATAAATGTAATCTAGCGACTGCAGGCTAGGCTTAGTGTGCTACCCATCTTGGGCCACATTGTCATTGATAATATTACCAATTGAGTTTGTGCTAAAGTATACAGATTGTGTTTCCAGCTGGCAACCTAGAAGTTCACATGCGTACCCACACGGGCGAGAAGCCGTTCTCGTGTGCGCTCTGCGAGTTTCGGTCCGCGGCCGCATCGAGTGCGCGGCGCCACGCGCGCCGGCACACCGCGGCCCCTTCTCACATCTGCAAGCACTGCCGTAAAGGATTCTACGACGCTAGCGGTTTGGTGAGTCACAAACTATTATAAGTAAATCCAAAGTAGGACCACAGGTACTGCGAACACCCGCTCTACCCAAGCAGAACCACACGCGCTGGGTTTAGGGGGCTACAGTTCTCAGGGCTCAGTACGGTAATCTACTTCTCGACACGAATTAAAAAGTTCTGTGTGTGCCTTTATCTTTCTCATACCGTGAAACCATTTCTCAGCCAATGTTACGACATCAGATCTCTCAAGTGTCCTTGAAGATATATTTATGCAGGCTGATTGCTTGCTGATCTCTCGATGGTCACCGTTGTTTTTGAATTGTATTATGCTTACCATCAGAGACAGCTATTATAAAAAAAGTGAACAAATATGGCGGCCCAGTGTGTTTATATAAAAAGAGCGCGTGTCGCTCAGTACACGTGACAGAAGTGAATCCTTGACGTTGTGTAAATTTTATTTGAAATCATAAAAATATCATTCACTGTAAAATAACTAGTTAGTATGTATATAAACAATTATTAATTAATCAATAACACGCCGTCTTTTTATATATTACTCGTTTTTCTCCTTTGAATTCACACGTGCGTACAGTTAACTCATTCTGTCACGTTCATCTATCTCTTTCGGTTTTTATCTTTTTCCTGCTCTGTCGAAGTACCTATTCTGCGTTCTTTTTGAGTCACAGACGTTGCTGTTGCTACTCTGACCGCGTACAAAGAGGTTGAAATTGAAATGTTGTAACAGTTCTGTAAGAAGGCATTGTGTCGGTCAGGCGAGGCACACGCGGACCCACACCGGGGAGTTGCCGTACAAGTGCCCGGGCTGCGAGCGCGCGTTCGCGGACAGCTGGAAGCGCAAGACGCACCTGATGCGCGCGCACCAGCTCGCGCTGCACGACATACCGCGCATGCGCACCGACGGACGCGCTCTCTACCAACCCCAACAAATTCAATAAACAAACTATCTTGTGCGTGCAAAACCTGATTTTATTATTTTACTAATAATACAATTATAAAATAACTTGATAGTGTTAAAATAATTAAAAAAAATGGATACTAATTTCTGAAGGTGATGAATAGTTACTATGGTAAAGGTAAGGTGAAGTATCTCATATAAGATTCTGTCTGAAAAGTTGGAAGATTTGTTTTAAATCAAAAATCTGTCTCATTTACCTTTGCTGTTCTAACAATTTTAGGCGCTTTTAATTGTGAAACTTGTGCTGCAACGACGGTACCTTAGTGTATTCTATTTCAACTTTCTACATATTGAAATTATTTTCCTAACCTCGACGCACCTTGATAATTAAATAAGTTAATTATTTAACTTTGAATATCGTCATATTGTTACGACTAGAACAAAAAGAAAATAGAATCATCTTTCTCGAAATTTCTAGGAGCATCGGTAAAAATCGTGAATTTATCATAGTGCAGTCGTGTGACGTATAATCTTAGGTTCAACGACACACACATAGAAAGTCTTATCGCTAAAACTGTCAGCAAACAATGGGCCATAAATTAAACGTTCCCCTCGTTTTAAAAAGCGATGACGTATGTTATTTACAAGATGTTAGGAGTTCCTGGACCTTCCAGAGATTTCGGGATCGAGTCATTTAGATATATAAGGGAGCTGAGTTGCGAGACGCGGCAGTAGGTCCGATCCATCGGCATGGAGCCCTTGAGCCAAGCAGCCGCTCGCGCGATACAAGTGACTGTACAATCACTAGCTTTCACAGCCATACAGCCATACATGACACTGCATTATACACACATGCACAACACACATAGGTACATAGGTTCTGTAAGGGACCTTTTTTTTTCTTTTTTTGAGGCTAGTTAGTCTAGATCAAAAATTTCAGACCACTAAATACACATACACATGTTCCTTCCCTCCTCCCAGGGGGCAGAAACATGTATATCTGTATAGTTAGTTTAGATCGAATTACGGATAGGGAATTAGTCAGATCGCGACTTAATTGCATACGCGCAACAGTCCGAGCCGAGGTCCGGCCACTTTGGCACCCTCGGATGTTGTTGCTTAGCTTTCGTGGCTGAGTGCCCTAAGCGCTCGCCCCCAAGCCCGGTAAAGCTGTAAAAGCCGTAAAGGCTTCAGGGCCCCTCAGGCTAACAGTGTAGTCAGTTCGAAAAAAAAAAAAAAAAAAGAGACGCGGCAGTTAATAATTCGAAAGCGAAGCGACAACAGGAAGCGAAATAAGAGAGAAACAAACAGTGTTATTATGCAAGTACCTACACAGGGTTATTCTGAGAGAATATTCGATGTTTTGTTTTGTTATTGTTTTTTTTTTTTTTTTTAATTTGTACTAGCTGAGTACGAATAAATTACTTTTGAGTGACACTACGGCATCTTATTACCCACGAACGTAACAATATTATATTATGTTTGTAAAGTGTCTGTGATATTTAGCTTATTTCACATATATAAATCATATCTCTATCAACTTCTGTTAGTTTCCAAGAATGATATCGACCAAAAGAAAAGCAGTTTAAACAAGAAAATCTGATATATTTACTGATATCATAATTAACAATAAATTTATATATTTCATTTGTACACAATAAATCAATGAAAGAACGTTTTCAGATTTTTAACTGTTATAATTTTTTAGTTCCAGCTATATATTTTTTTGACAAATTTTGGGAAATTCTGAAATATTAAAAGTATAATAGCTAAAAATCTGTATACAAATTGTTTATTTATGGATTGAATTATAAAATGATGAAATTTTATACAGAGAATAAAAATTTCTAAATTTTCGAAACGAGGAATCCCTTTTATTAATGTATTTTTATTTCGTTTGATTTGAATAATTTTCATGGTTAATATACTATCGGCAATCAATAGATTTCTTTAAGATAAAATTATACCGATGTAATTATAACACAATACCGGCCAGTGTTGCCAATAATTAACATACAAATTACCTCGGAAGTGTGGTAGATTAATAGTAATTAGTTCGAACACAATTTATTAACCTAATTAATCATGATAAAGATCGTATGATGTCCCGATGTCCACGCTAAAGTGTTAAAATAAATAAATTATAAATCATTTATGGAATAAATAAATGTTTACTAAAGTATTTATAAATACTGTATATTCACAGTTTATTGATTGCGTTTTCCATCAATATATTATGTTGCATTTGCGAGACGGTAGTTAAAAAGTTTATATCACGAAAGATAATACAAATTTATGCTAACTAAAATTCTAGAAAATAATATAGGAAATGATCGTTATATATATAGTATTTGAACACGCATTTACTGGAGTCTGAAATAGAACACAAATTAAATATATTGCTGGAAAATATTTTAAATATTCGTTATCTTTTCACTTGAAAATGGTCTATAAAACAAGTATTAGGAACGTCATCTATCTAACTTACCATTCCCCCCCGTCGTGTACGATTTGTAACCGCACACTTGTTTCGTCACGCGCGTTCGTGGTGATTGTTCCTACTCACCCCGCGCTCCCGCTGAGTACCGCACGCACAAATTAGGCGAGTCATCACCGAAGGTTCTTTAGACGGCTGTACGAGACACCCTGGAGCAGAGATTTGCTGTTCGCAGAAGAAAGGGAACCAGGTCAGTGCACTATGCCCTAATTGTTCCTTATTATCGCATCCCCGCGCCATTGTGGTTTATACTTTTGGGCACTTCGCGTGTTGCAAGTATATAAAAAGTTAACCCAAATTAAGGAATTCTAAAAATCATAATAAATAAATAAAAATATCCTTAAATTGATTGTTTTCTATTTAACTTCTGTATTAATTAATAAAAGAGATCCTTATTTTGTAAATCCCTCCGTGCGCCGACAGAAATATGTCCGCGTGGACGAAGTTTATTACGATAAAATCCTTTGATGTGCAAGAGTTTACCGACAGTGAAGTAATGTTCTCTCCCTAGAGGTCTCCGAGAGTTCAAAAACTTTTGTGTAATTTTATTTTCAAAAATGGGAAAATTTTCTTCTCATGGCAATACTATACAAACTTTTAACACTTACGTGTCCGCCATCGCTGTCTTCACTTTTGTCTTAGCGGAACGTATAAAAAAATATGTCTATGATTGGAAGATATTGATTTCGTATTTATAACTAATAAAAATAAAAAACTATTTTTTAAATATATTTTAGGGTTTTTAAATATGGCTTTCTGTCTATGTAAACTATTTCGCCAATGTCAATTGCGACAAATACACGTTTTTATAATTTATTTTCCAAATATTCGGTGTACTGTAGAATAACCTAAAAACAAAACGCATGACACATTACCCGGGTATACAAGCCTGTAAAGGCCTTTTGAGGCTTCAGGGCCCTTATGGCTAACAGTATAGTCAGTTCGAAAAAAAAAAAAAACAATACAAAACAGTCACAAATTTATACATAATATGTTAACTAGTTTTTTTTATACAACAAAGGTGGCAAATAAGCTAACGGCCCGCCTGATGGTAAACGACTAACGTAGCCTATGTAGGGTTGTAATACCAAGGTATGACTAGCGCGTAGCCGACCTTGAACCCCCTACCCCAAGGAGCTCTGGAAACATTACTCAACATTACGTTATTTGGCAACGATATAGTGAGACGCGACTATCCTTTAATCTGAAACGCATGTTACAGTATTTACGCAATGACTATTCGCTAAAGGTAAACATGTTTTACATATATTTGGTAAACGAATTTTTATAACAAGTCTTCCCACTATTAATATTTATAACGTAATTTGTACATTCTGGACAATGTTTGACCATTCCACTTTCGATGGCACGAGGTAGAAAGCTGGAGCCACTTTTTGACCGCAAGGACATTTACACCCTGGAACAAAAGACAATAAACTATCCTTGTTTCATATAAACAGATCTATGTTGACCAGTTTATTAGGCGTCTAGTCTGTAAATTTATTTCGAAACTGAAAATCTTTACGGCTTATGTAAGTCGAATTGAAGCACTTTATTCCAAGCTCAGCAAACACTTTATTGGAACTTACCAAACACTATATTTGAGGTCAGCAGAGTAAACTTCACTAATTTTTATTGTACAAGATCTGTCAGAAATTGCAATGGTCATGAGTCATGACATGATTATAGAAAACACTTTAACTTAACAATACTTTGACAAAAGTTATGTCCTAACACAAGTTTAAAGGATGAAGAAATAGCTATGTTTTGAGTCTTTCAGCGTCTGAGTTAATTGCAAGATCAGTTTTATTTGACACCAATATTGGTGTCGAAACTGCAGTGATTGGGTTTCTTATTTATTTATAATATGTATTTAATAGGAAGATTATTTAAATGTACAGTCACATATAAAATCGACAATTTTTCAATTTGTCCTGGTTATATTTTTACTACCATAACGCATAGTATATTTATTGCTCTATTAATAAAATTCAGTAAATGAAGTTTATCGATTTGTCAAATGAAGTTAATTTAACAGTCTTTCTATGGACACAGGTAATTTCACCGAGAAGTATATAAAAAAGAGTTACCCATAACCCAGCTGAAGCTGCCGATCTTGTTCTTGCACTTGGGGCAGTGCAGCTTGCCTTGCGGCTCGTGCTGCACGCCCTGCATCCAGCACATGGGCTCCACGAACCACATCAGCCGGCAGCACGAGGCATCCGCTCGGGCCGCTATATTCCCATCTACTAGACTCAGCTCCGTGTATCCGTCCAATACCTGAAAAAAGAAACCAATAAAACAAATAGAAAAAAAAACAGTACTCAAAGTTAGTTAGGTAGATCCAATTTTGAGAAAGAGGTCAATCGTCAAGCGTTCGGGAAGCTACGTAACATATTCTCGTCCAAGATACCGCAGTGTCTCAAGACGAAAGTCTTTGACCAGTGTGTGTTGCCAGTGATTACATATGGAGCTGAGACGTGGTCGCTAACTATGGGCCTCAAAAGAAAGCTCAAAGTCACTCAAAGGGCAATGGAGAGGGCTATGCTCGGAGTTTCTCTGCGTGATCGAATCAGAAATGAAGAGATCCGCAGGAGAACCAAAGTCACCGACATAGCCCGAAGAATAGCTATACTTAAGTGGCAGTGGGCGGGCCACGTAGCTCGTAGAGCGGATGGCCGATGGGGTCAAAGAGTTCTCGAGTGGCGGCCACGTACCGGAAGACGCAGCGTGGGCAGACCCGCCACAAGGTGGACCTACGACCTGGTGAAGGTTGCGGGAAGCCGCTGGATGCGGACAGCACAGGACCGGTCGTTGTGGCGATCTTTGGGGGAGGCCTATGTCCAGCAGTGGACGTCTTTCGGCTGACATGATGATGATGAAGTTATTACTAACAATAACTCCTTCGTATTCGACTTTTCTTATGTACGTTCATTTTATATTTACGTCATATTTTAGGGGATAGGATAGTTATATGTTAGGATAAGGAATTTTATGTTTACCAGCAATGATAAACACTTTATATAATGATAAAAAACAAATATACCAGAAACACAAATCGATGATAATAGGTCGTGCGCGACCGTACTACTGGGCGACTGACGTTGCATTGGGTTGCATTGGCGGGGACGAGGTAGCAAGTGATGCTATTGCCGGTATAAAGTACACTAGTTTAGTGCACGTGCCCGCGCGCCTATGTCACGCATTGTCCTCCCCCGCTACACCACCCGCCCCGTTATCATCTGTAGTACCATATCCCCGGCAAAGTCTGTTGCCCCGTAGAACGTTTAATCTCTTATTTAAAAGACCACTGTCAGGAAATAAGTATAAATGAGGCAGCCTCCCCGAGATCATTGGTCAGAATCGGTGTTCCTTAGGGCTCAATTCTGGGACCGTTTTTGTTTATTATGCCTATAAATGATCTACTTCTAATGGTTGAAAACAGTGCTGAAATGGTTCTTTTTGCAGATGACACTTCAATTATATTTAAAGAGAAAAGAATAGACTCGGAGGTTAGGCAATTAAATAATACTTTAGTTAAATTTTCTGAATGGAGTGCTCTAAATAATTTATTTCTAAATGCAAACAAAACCAAATGTATGAGATTTGCCTTGCCCAATGTTTGGCGTGTTGATAGTGGTATCAAGATGGAAGGGAATTTAGTAGGCTTAGTTGATAATACTGTTTTCTTGGGTGTTACGCTTGATTCAAAATTACAGTGAGGTTCACTTTGGCGGGAAGATTAAGTTCTGCTGCATTCGCAGTGCGTAAGATTCGCCGGTTAACAGATGTTGCCACTGTTCGGTAAGTCTACATGGCTTACCACCAAAAAATAATGTCTTACTGTATTTTGCTGTGGGGCTCAGCAGCTGAGGTAGAGACCATATTCATATAAGAAAAGCGGGCAATTCGAGCAATATACAAAATGAAACATCGCGAATCATTAAAGAACAAGTTCTAGTAATTTAATATCTTAACTTTGCCCCCCAACACATTCTTGATAATATAATGTATATTCGTAAAAACATTGACAAGCTAGATTTTGTCCAAGACCAGAAAAATTTTAATACTAGAAATAGTCATAATTACTCGTACCATGTTTTAGTAGCGTTACTGAGAGACTAATAAAAGTGTTTTAGGTTTAGTTTAGGTAATAGTGTTTGGTTCTATAATATGATCCCGACGCACATTACTGATTTGCCGGACAATGAGTTCAAGGAACATGTCAAGCAGGTTTTA
The DNA here is from genome assembly GCA_947532125.1 of Saturnia pavonia. Lineage (NCBI taxonomy): Eukaryota > Metazoa > Arthropoda > Insecta > Lepidoptera > Saturniidae > Saturnia > Saturnia pavonia. Next base: position 19,170,374 of record OX383898.1, on the reverse strand, counting down.
CTGTCAAAAAATTACTATAGTGTGGATCATAGATGACCAGTACGACGCGTTCTCAGTATAAGTGGTGTTTGACGCTATTAAGTGCATTCTTGGGGCCTAAATTGAATTAAGAATTTTTTTATTATGATTTTGACGGTGGCGCACGAACTTGTCGTACTATTAGTTCAAAAGGGGACTTACATCAGCTGCATTGGAATGTATAATTTATTAAATTAGTCCTCACATTTTTGTCTATGTGGTATAAATGATTAGAATGATTTAGATCTATCTATAGACATTATAAAATAGAAGTCTGTTTATCATAAATAGAAATATCAGGTTTTTAATAAATTTAATGCATACTCGTATGAAAGTATATAAGGCACTTATAACAAAAAGAACAATTATTTTTTCTGTCTGTTCCCACTAATCTCCGAAACGGTTGGACCGATTTTGACGGAACTTTCACTGGCAGTTAGCTGATGTTATAAGGAATAACTAAGGCTACTTTTATTTTAGAAAAGAAATAGGGTTTCGCACAGATAAAATAATAAGCATTTTTAACCGGCGGGCGACGGTCAGAACAAAACGGACGGCATTTTGTAGCCGACGCGAGCGAATCCGCGGGCACAGCTAGTATATAATAAGGAGCTGACAATAAATAATTTAGAGTTGAACTTCTGTATGTGAATGTGCTTTGACAGTGGCAAATACGCATATCATGCCTTGCTAAACAATAAAATAAAAAAATCACCTGACTACTTCCCTCTTCGTTATCTTGTAAAGCTTGGACCGGCTCGTTGTCCGAGTCAGTACCGTCTAAAATCTGACAAGCGAGACTCTTCAACTTTTCTATAAGTATTTCACCGTTTTCGGCACACGTCAATCCGGTAAGCTTGCTTGGCGGTGGACGTATTCCTGAAATTGTTTATATGTGATTTCACAAATGACCATATCTTTTCTCTTAATTACCGAATTACTCCAAACTTTACAACTTGCATTCGATATTTTTCATGGGAAGATGCAACAGACGAAGAGATTTTAAGTGATCATCACAACCAATGTCTAATTATACCCGAACGCAAATAGGGTCAATGTTGTGAGATTAATCACTGATAAGTTGCTTGCTACTCCTAGGTCTAAGTTGGAACTCAACCACACAGTGTATTAGACCAGAAATCAACATTTACAGTTTAATGTAGTTGTAGTTTAATGACAAATGTAACAAATTCGCGGAGTCCTAGTAACGTGTCCCTTCGTTTGTTTAAATTCTAAGGAACCATCTCTAGGAATCTAGTTTTCTCTTGGCTACCTACCAGTTTTTTAATTGAAAATCTCACCAAACCTTCGATTGTTGTCAAATTAAAACTGATATATTTGCCATTGCCATCTTCAAAAAATCAAATGACATTATGTCCTAACTCTAATCTTGTTTTTTCCAAGCTCATCAAAGCAAGTATATTTCACCTGATGGCAAGTAAATTACAAGAATATCTCTGACCACTGAGACATGTAGATCTATCGACAGTCGTTGCCATCATGCGATCCTATAAACCTATTATGATGAAAGATACCAGTCTATAACGTAATATAATAAAGCTGAAGAATTTTTCATTGGTTGTTGGTTTAAACGCGCTAATCTCCTGGAACTACCAGTCTGATTCGAATTTTTTTTTGTATGTGATATCCAGATTCATGAGGAATGGTATAGGCTATCTATAGCAGGACCGCTGTAAAAGCGACCCCTCCATAGTGTTTGCAGGACGCGGGAGGGCAACAAAACCGACCAATGAGTTAGTATTATGCCGGCTGCCGGCAGGAATAAACGTTTCACGTGATGACGTGCGCGATTTTGTCTTTGTGACTGCTACAGATGAGATAATTTTACCAAGATGGAATTACCGACGCTGCGTTTTAAAAAGTTTATAACTTTTTAAAAACGTTTAAAAAGTTTATAATAGAAATTTTTATTATTGTTAGTTTACTGGGTACTATACTTCAAAATAAAAAAAACTTTGTTGTCCATCTCTCTTTCTGTATATCTATCCAAATGTCAAGACCCTTTTTCTCGAAAATTACTTGAGGTATAAAGTTCAAATTAATATCGAATACTAAAATCTATGAACTCATCTTGATGTATTAAAATCAACTTTCTAGGTTAACGCTTTAAAGAGATATGGCACTTCATAATAAAAGTCTAAAAGTAATATATTAAGGATAATATAAAAACGATTATATATTTATGTAAAAGACGGTACAATAATATACGGTATGTAATGTAATCAGTTCGGAACCCTCAGAGCATGAGTTATGCTCGCTACTTCTCCGATTTTTTTCCAAAATATATTTTGCTTGCCAGTTAAATAAAACAACAATATAGTTTATATTAAAGTATGTTATTGATGTTATCCATCACGCTTGCGATAACATACGTAAAATTATCTGAAGATATAGGACTTAATCTAATACCATGTATATCCATGCACACCCGACGCCCCGCGTCCCGCCAACATTAGGGAAGGTCGCGCTTATAGCGGCTGAGCTATAGCAATAGGATACGCCTCCAAGCTAGCCTTAAATATTGATTTTTGTTAAGTAAATCGGATGAAACGGCTCACCCGAACTGCTTTATCCTTCATGAAGAATAGATTAAAGTAGTATAGTAACTTCACACCACGACTCTAAGGAGCGGAGCAGTAACTATAAACGTCAAGCAATCTTACAAGCTGTAGGCAAGTACGGGAAGTGGAACAACGATAGTAATACACGGGTCGCCGTGGAGAGTTGTGATATAAATTTAACACGGGTGAAGCCGCGGGGCATAGCTAGTGTACGTATATACATAGGCTGATCTATAAATGCGACGCAATATAGTAAGATACTATGTAGTATTCTTCGCCAAGTGTACGTTCTACCACAAACCACTCTCATTTGTTATTAGCCAGATGTAAGTAACTACAGACAGGATTTGTACTGGAAAATTTGATAATCCAAAATATCCCTGGAAAAAGTAAGGTCGAATTACAAAGAAGCCTACGTAGTAGTACGTACATACATACCTTTCTTAGCGAGTTCCAGTTTGACCTGCTTCGGTATATGTGGTATGATATTGTCCTGGCTGGCCACGATGCGCCTGCACTTCTTGCACCGGTACACTATGGGGTCCGGCCGCTCCCTGGTCAGACCGGGATCCGGTTTCACTAAATCCGCGAACAGTTGCGGCAATATTTTCACTTGAAATAATATTTAATGATAATATAAAAACTATTATCGCCCTCTTACAACAACATATTTTTAAATTTTACTTTTTAGATGTATATTACATTAACATATTTATTACTTGTGCAGAATGTATTAAAAGTTGGCTTAGTTAGCCTTATTTTTAAGTTATATATTAATTAAGTTATAATATATACATAAGGTCATGCTTGTGATATGACATTTTTTACCATCCTCATACCATTCAGCCCCCGGCATGTTTCACACCTTGGCTTGAAATATCCCATGTTACAAGCTTCACAGCGCTAAAACTAGTCAAACAAACTCAAACATGTGCGGTTTACAAGTAGTCACTGAAGAATTACACTATGCAGATCCATCAGATCAGCTCCAAGATAAAGACAAAGTTTCATTTCGATAAGACAATAACAACTAGGTTAAAATTGACTTCGAAGATTTTATTAGATAGTTAGTTACAAGTGAAACTAATAAAAGCATGTTAAAAAAAATTGCTTTTATTGGTTTATGTAAAGTGAAATCTTCCCCTCATAATTATATTTTGTACTACTTTTATTTTAACTTGGTATCCACTAACAAGTCTGAGGGCAAAATAGAAAGTATTAAATAAATACCTTGCTTTAACTTCTGCCCGGCCATCTTGAGTCTAAACTGCTTGAACCTAGGATCGTCCTTATTGAGTCTGTATCCCATATGACCAAAAAGTTTAAGCTGGGCCACAAACCCTATGTTGGGTCCTATGAAACGACGCTTGCTCTTCACTATCCTGAATGCATCCTCATAACAAAGACCATATTTCTCCATGATGTAAGCTATAACCACGGCAGCAGAGCGCGACACGCCAAAGTAACTAAAATACAGATTTACAATAACAATTCACTTGTCTCTAATTCTCTATCTTACCAAGTTTCTGCCACTTATAACAAAACTTGCACAGTAATCCTTCCATTTCAGTTTCAGGATTAGCAACGTATTAATGACTGGCCTTAGTCTATCTATGGTATTTTTAAGGTTAGTTATCATTAGTTTGTTCGCTACTTCAAAATCAAAAAAATCGTTATTCAATTCAGGCCCTAACCCTTCTTAGACACTTATGAATGGTAATAGTACCACATGTTCGGAAAACATCTTAGTCATCATGAAGAGCCGAGAAGAAACTCTATCCAGTTTATATTTTTTACTCTACCACTAATATTTACGTTTAATAATCATATTAATTTGGTGGGTGTACAGAAGAGAGTAATTTCCAAACATTACCTATCATTCATGTTCGTCATGATGTATAATTAGTCACTTCAAACATGCTACCATAAATAAAAAAATTAAATAAAATAAAAATTGTATTCAAAAATCTGCACTCCCCAATCATATACAGTACTTATCATAGTTATACTATTTTAACTTTTGATCCCTTGACAACTTTTAATAATCAGTTTTTGTCAGCCTTGGCTTGTAGTTCCACATTGTTCAATTCAATAGAAATTTATTCTGTATATATATTATTACTAAATATATTTCGTGGCTGAATTTTTATCCTATGTCTTAGAGTAACTCGTCCAATAATTCTGAATTATAAAATTCAAAAAGTGAAAGTGAAATATCATTAAGTCCACCCACAACACCTCAAGAAGTTATTCATTTATGTTTGGAAGAGGAAATTCAGATTATTTTATATAATTAAATACTACGCAAAAGAACTCACCAGTGAACTAATACAGTACCACCATTGCCAATAGCTTCTCTTATAAAATCATTTGTTGTTGGTAAATGACTGATAAGATCCTCTTTTGGTACATCTGCCACTGAAATTATTTATAATTGAATATATTTACTATTATTACAAAAAAAACTTAGTTTGTGAATATGTTTGTAGGAGGATTATCTTTGGCTAGCAGTGCCCCGCAGTTTCACCCGCGTATAATTTAAAAGAAATTGGTGATTAATGATTTATAATACTTCAGTATACATAATATTTTTATCGGGCAGCCAGATAAAATTATTTTACTGTTCAAATATAAATTTGGGCTGATGGTTATAGGCTATGTTTTATTGTTATTAATTTTTGTATCGTAATTAATGTTCTTATAAGTTAAACTCTAATGTAATTGATAACAGTAAATAATCAAAATTAAGGATGAAGGGAGTCAACCTTCTGTAATTGTTTATTCTTTGTCAAAACATTTACTTTTTTCTACTTTTATACTTCTGCCCTAGAAAGAGATGAAAAGAATGTATCATTAGTTATGTGTCACAAATGCTTGTTTTATATCAGCGATGTTTTCATATAATAATTAAATTAATTTTACTTACATTTGACAAATTTGAAAGTAAGGTTTGGCCTGTCCAGTATAGTTCTAGGGAGTGGTACTAAGTCTATTGTAAGGATGTGTGTGATATGCAACTTCTCCAAGGTTTTGTGGTCATGAGCACAAGCCAAATTACCTGCATATGGAATATAATATTTTTTAGAATTTTGCTGTACAAATAGCAGTACTTTCTTTTCCTATTCAAAATATTGGTTTTAGTGAAATCTTGTATATTTTGCCTGAAGGTAAAGCTACTAAAGTGGAAAATATGGAGATACAAACATTACACATTGATTGGAATGGACAAAAAATAAGCTATAGAAAAAGAACACCATGGTGATTACTTCTGTATGTTAATGACCTTTGGCATTCAACTACTTGCAACATCATAATATAGCATTTGAAGCAATTATAACTCAGTGGTAGTGTGTATAGACATTATGTCGATCGACGTAACTTTGAATCCATGCAATGAGCCTGAGCTTTAGGTGAAGGAAAATATTGTGATGAGACCATAGCATGTGTTTTTCTAATGCACAACTGCCTAGCTACCACCCTCAAGTTGAAAATCTGTTACCAAGTACCTATATGTGTATTCCGGCAGCTGCACTTGAGTGCCAGCTTCCCCACTAGGTCTAGTGTGTCATCATCTTGGACCACATCCTCATTTAAAATCACGATTGTGGCCAACATAAACGAAACTAAACGATAATATATATATATACATATAATAAAAATAATGTTAGTAGAATTTCGACCTTTTCAAGTTTATAAGCCGTCATCCTAGAACTCTTCATGATGCATTTTAATGTGAAAATATCTCCAGAAAAATTAGTGATCTAAATAAGTATAATATTTACACTACATATTTTTTTTTACTTTGAAGAAAACACAGCAAGCATTTATTATGTACATATAAGTGTTATATACCACGATAGTACCTAATAATTATAAAACACCTACCTAGATACAACCCGTCGTCAATAAGGTCCACACTCACATCCAAATTAGCATCCGCCAAAGAATCTTGAGAATCCGCTGCATGTATTTCAACTTCAGCTAGTTGCCTCGCCATTTATTTGTCTGGAAATGTTCACTCAATGTTACTCTGGCGGTAGCTAGGAGCTACTGCTACACCTTACAGTAGCATATTTACAATAATTGTATTGTACAAATATATATTTATGTAATGAGTACATATTATAATATGTACTTACAAAATAAACAATACAAATCGAAGATAAAAAAATCAATACCTTTGACGATATCAAGTCAACGCCACTATTTTTATTATACGATTTATTTATATATTTACAAAAACAACTTTCATGTGTAGGTAATATAATAGTGCTATCCTGTACGATTCTAAACAATTTTTTTACATAAAATATAAAAACAGTTCAACATCAGCCCGCGAAATTTTGTTTGACGTTTTGATAAAACGTTTCGTTATTATAAGTATGTAATGTAGTAAAATACATAAAGAATGTAAATAAATGTATAATGAAATAAATAAATGTAATGTTTTATTTTGTTTTTGTTTGTAGTAAAAAAAATATATACTACTGGTTAAATTACTATTTAAAATAAGAAAAATTACCTTTGGACTGGGCGACATGTCATAGTTACTTTTACCTATACATTCAAAACGAGGGAAAAATATCTAGTATCTGATCTATACTATTTAAATAAAATGAGTGAGGTTTGCCGTTTTGCACGCATCACGATTTTGATCATTTTTTTTTGTTTTACTCCTTAGATAACACTTGGTCCTTATCAAAAAGAAATAACACGATATCTACATTCAATACAAAGTTACCAATGTTTAAAGAAACTACCAGATCAATGCGATATGCTATCATACCTGGCCACCACGCCACCGTAATTTTTATTATTATAGAGCTAGTTAACCGATGAAAGGAATCTTCTACTGACGAAGACTTTTAGAGGCAATATTACAGTGCCAAATAAATTGAAAGTGACTTGCATGGAGTAGTTTTTTTATAATAGCTCGGCAAATTGGCGTCATTGATAAATCGGCAATTTATCGTCGGTCGCCGCGCTGTCATGCCGGCCTAATAACTCATTTTTATGCCTGAAAGGCCTGTTGTCGTAAGGAGGAAGGACACACTGACCGGGAACTGGTTCCACAGTTTCACGGCACGGCGAAGATCAGACATGAACGAACGATAAGACCGCATGTGATGAAATTTTAGTTCGTGCCCAGATTAAGGTTACCGTAAAACTGTTGCTCTGAAGCCCAGCACGTAGTTCTGTTGTGGCAAGGAGAGTAGGGAACAGAATACCGGATGGCAGAACACACTCAGCCCCTGCGCAGCTGAAGCGGCTCAATTTACTTGGTAACGTCTGCATCATTAACAATGCGGATAGCTCGTCCCTGCACCCTGTCCAGAACATTGAAGATACATACAGACTGTATTCTAACTTGTACATTGTAAAGAAGATACACTTGACTGGGTTTGGAAAACCATCGCACCCTGTTCAGGATTCTGAGTCCAAGTCCGAGTGTAATTTCCACATATAGAGGAAAACAGGGATTTTACGGAATACACGCACACCTGAATTTTCTTGGCATTGAACTCAAGCAAGTTATTTGCTCCCCATGTAGAATCGCGGTGCAAGAATTGGTTAAGTTCCTCCCATCTCTTTTCTGTTTCTCCCAATGGTTCATAGCAATGAGTATGGCCTAAAGTCAACTTATCATTGATATGCTGAAGAAACAGAGTTTTTTTATCGTTACAGATATAGCGTTGTGGCCACACTCTCGTCTGATCTTAAGTGACGATGTGGTACAAGATGGTAAAACGCTAAGCCTAGTGGGTCAACTGCAGCTACCGGAACACACCTATTGGTGCTTGGCGACATATTTTCAAAATGAGGGTAGTAGCTAGCCAGGCGGGCGTTTAAAAAGTCCTACCACCATGCTATGGTTTCATTATGTTTTCCTTCACCGAAAGCTCAGGCTCATTGCAGGTATTCTAACTCCAGTCCATCGACTCGATATCCTTACACGCTAGCACTGTACCATCATTGCTTCATAAGTGAACGAAATCACAAAGGCGTGAGGAACTCATTTACATTTATGGATGTAAACTGTGAATGACATCGTTCAACAAAGACACAAATTCTGTGTTCATGCCGGAGATCCATTTGTAATTTTATAAATCAGTCAAAATCTGTTATAACGACATCGAAGGGGCTACTCATATTGAGTCGTAAAAACCGATAGTTGTAACAACCGGTGAGAGGTATTAATAGGAAAGATAATATGTATATTCATGTAGGAAATTAAACCGCATTTTGTTTACTTCAATACAAACGTATAATATAAAAGAACAATATCATTTTTGTATGCATAAAATCTGTAATTTTAGTTTGTTTGAAACACTTCTGTCGTGCATACACATTTTGTAATTCACGTTGGATTTTAATCAGCGTATCGTCACAATTTCCCTGCATGTGGAACTCTTCATTAAAAAGAACAATCTTTCGTAATACACTAACAGCATTGAGACCGTCAATCAAAGTTGGCACTGTAAATTGTTCTTCCGAGTCTTCCTGTTCATTTTCATTTTCCTCTTGAACTTCACGTACAATATCATCCTTCGTAGCTGGTGCACAAATTGCAATAGACTGATCTACATCAATGAACTCGTCTGTTTCAGTAGTGGATAAAGCAGGTCGTAAATTTTGGGCTAATTGAGCCAAAGAAATATTGTCCTCTTCATCATCGTCAATCACATCATCTGAGGTTCTTGTTATAAGACTTGTAAGATCTTTAAAACCTGCATGCCCAAAGCAGTTACCTATAGTTTTTTGTGAAACTTTTTCCCATGCTTCTGATATCATCAAGATGGCATCAAGAACCGTAAAGCTGTTCTGATTATTACTGTCAATGCTTTGTATTAACTTTAACACATGCAGTCTTCTATAATGAGATTTTAAACATCTTATTACACCTTGGTTCATAGGTTGCAGTACAGATGTAACATTTGGTGGTAAGAACACGAGTTTAATACACTTCAGATTAGTAACAGCCGGATGAGCAGGACAATTATCAACTAAAAGAAGAACTTTCTTACTGTTTGCTTTTAATTCAGCGTCCCAGTTTCGTAACCATCTTTCAAAAATTTCCGATGTCATCCATGACTTCACATTGTTTTCATACGTTACCGGCAGTGAGCGTATGTTTTTAAAGCATCTTGGTTTCTTAGATTTCCCAATAACTAAAAGCTTCCTTTTACAGGATCCTGTCATATTTGCTGCAACCATGATCGTTAGTCTCGTCTTGGACATTTTTCCTCCCGAACAATTCTCTCCTTTGAATTTTAAAGTCCTGTCTGGTGTCATATTGTAAAAAAATCCGGTTTCGTCTGCGTTATAAATGTCTTCTGGACTGTAGCCTTCGCATAATGTAGGCCACTTTTGCGTAATCCATTCGTCTACAGCATCTTTATCCACACTGCCAGCTTCACCACTCATTTTGAAACGTTGAATACAACTAGACGAGCAAACAAAATCTTCACCAAAACGTTGAGCAAAATCGTTTGCTTTTTGTTGAAGAATTGGTCCATTTACTGGCACATTATTTGTCCTTTGATATTTAAACCACTTTAACAAAGCTTCCTCAATCTTCGTATGCCGCGTTGTTCTGGATCGTTTCATTTTCAAAAAATTCTTGTCGTAAAGGATTTGAATTTTCTCCATTTCTTTCCAAATGGTTGAAATTGTCGAGTGTGATACACCATATTCTTTTGCCAGGTCTTTGTTTGAAATTCCTTTCTCTAGCTTTGAAATAATACGCGATTTTTCTTCGATATTGATTTGTTTTCTTTTTTGCGACATGTTACAATTTCCACAGTTAACTCAACAATATGTTTTGGTGCGTCTTGTGTAAAGATAAGTAACAAACTGACTTAAGAGATATGACGAAGCGGGATTTGAGACTACGGCATGCATGTGCTTTGTGTCTAAGAATTACAAAAGACCCTAAACTTTGTTTACTTTTACGATAATAGCCATTGACTATTATACTGTGCCAGATGTGGATACAGTTACCTATTCAAATTGTTTACAATACAGTTGAGCCGGTCGTTCTACAGATATAATTCTCCGAAAACATTAACCAAATGTGGTCGCTTAATGCGGTATGTCGTAGTAAACAATGTCGTAAAAACCAATGTTTTCGATAAGGCGGTCATATAACATTCAGCCAGAACCTTTGATATTGGTCAATTTAACCGGTATGTTGTTCTAAACGATGTCGCCATAAACGGTTTTGACTGTATGTAAAAGGACAAAAGAATTCTATAAAAAAGGCTTCAGCAAAATAACATCAAGCGACGTGTAACACTGCATAGAATTTGGCTATAAATACATGTTACTTTTTTTCTCTTTGCATCTCGGTGATAGCCTGGCCATATATGGCAACTCTATTAATGGGTAATATCCTCTTTATTTGCATTATCCTGCAGAGTTAGCACATCTATTGTTGGTAAAACATCGGCATTTCGAACACTCGATGTCAGCTAAAAAAAAACAATTGATTGTTTTTAGCTGGCCGGCCGTAAGCACGTCACGAGCAAAAAAAAGGTTATCGTGTGTCCAAAGCCTGCTCAATTCAGCGATATGGCGAGCTAAAAACATGAAATGGTTCGCCCAAATCTTACTTGTAATCACAAAAATACACCATATTATGTATTGGATATCAACAATCGATTTTTTTGTTTCACCAATCACTTGTTTGATACTCCTAAAACTATTGATTAATTGATTGTTAATCAATATTTTAACGACACTATTTAGAATCATATCCAATTCTATCCGTTAATCTAAATACTCTGTGCCGTTAATCGACCGTGTTCGCGCTGATGTGTCGGTTTGGATAGATTCTATATTGGAACAATAATTTGATCCTCAGGACTGACAACCCATCTACGTGTGACCCTGGTTTCATAATTGATATACATGAGCATGAGCTGCAGAGAAAACAACATTAAGGCGACTTAATGTTTGTTTGAACTTACTACAACATTAAAATACATTGAAGGAAAATGTCCGTACGGAACCTTGATCCCCCAACATTTAGGCCGACGAGTACCAAATGATGTAGAAACACTAAATTGGTGTTATAGCTTGTAATATTAAAAAGACACTTTCTATTTTTGTGCATATCATTACAACTTGTTGTATTGTATAACGTAATGATTCAGCATATTTGAATTTGGTCGTTGTTTGAGCAAATGTTGGTCCAGCAAATAAGTACAACATAAATTTGCATGTGCAAATTGGCAATTGTATATTCTATTATTATTGTATTTAGTGTTAATCATTGTTCATATAATGTGCAATAATTTGTATGAAATACTACTCAAGTACGAATGCAGGTCAACAAAAAAAAACGTGTGCAGCAATTCAAGCGTGGCAGAAAAGAAAACTTCAGAAAAAAATAAAAAAATCTTTTCCTTAAAAGTCCTATATCCTAAATCAGCGGAATTCGAACTATTTACCACTCGTACTGTGTATAAAGTCTGGTCGTCTCACACCATCTAGGCCGATCTGACGACGACTACAAAGGAACAATTTATGTTCATCTTGAAGTCTTTCGTGTTGTCGGTCAAGAGTTATTTAATATAAATTATCTTGTAACGTATCTTGTTTGAAAAAAAATCTACAGTAAATTAATTTGTACAGTCATAGACCAGTTTTCGTAGTGTTCACCTTGTTTATAGTAGCACGACAAAGTGACGGCATTGTGTCTGATGGTAAGCACGGTACAATCCAGAAACAACAGAGGCTACCGAGAGATATATGTACTACACTGGCTCATCCTGGAACTCGACAAACCAAATAAGGAATCAGTATGACCAGGGTTTATCACCATGTGGTTTGTGGTCGCGATTCAGTCTGGTACAGCGACTTACCATCCCGGTTGATTGCTGGGTAAACACTGGATGATCCTGGAACGAGACACGCCTAAGCGAGCCACTATGTCGAGTGTTGCACCTGGTGTATGGTGGTTACGATTCAGTCAGACACTATTGTCGTATCCTACCACCCAGCAAAGGTTACCATTACGAAGATTTTTTTTCGTGACAGGTTACCGTAAAGTTGTGTCTCGAAATTCCAGCGCGTGTAGTACTGTTATGGAGGCAAAGAGACAGAATAAGTTTGAACAGCTCTTCAGGGCACTCGCTGTAATAAAGACGGTAGAACACGCTTAGCGAGGCTATCTCCAACTAATTGCGTTAAGGCGAAGTCTTCCTGTTGTTGCTAGTTTGATAAAATATTATAATTAATTATAAAGAATCTTATATTATTTACTACTTATAGGTACCTGTACATCTATACTGATTACTACTTGATACTAGGTAATAATAAGTTATTCATCTCAATCAATTGCAGAATTGTGGCATAACGTTTCGGCGAACGAAAAGAAAAAAGTTTAATGCGCTTACAATAGTTTTAATAATTGATTCATAATATCTTTTACACAAATAGATAAATTCTCTGTGACTATTCTATTCTAGTTATCAAACTAAATAAGCTTTGACAATGGCGTTATCAATTAGCAAAATAATATTGTGTCTTGAACGACTTTTCTATGATTATACTGTTTATCCTATACAGAGTAGTTTAATATCTTTGTATAGAACGCACCTTTAAATTAACAACGGAGTTATTGCAAATTATGTTTCGTAAACTCAACTTCAAGCGTATTGAGAACGTGTTACATCAGATTGCTTTACACATCGATCGTTTATTAACTGCATTTATATTTCCTTGTATAACATTAACAAATGTTTCCTTTGAGGAAAATGAAAAATAAAGCTTTACAACAGATTCAGAGTCAGTTTTTTTCTTTTTTTTTTTTCAAGCTTGGCAATACCAATACACTTAAAAGAGGTAGGGCACAGAGAAATGTGTTAGGAAATTTCTCTCTGCTGCCCGACTGGTGAAATATCTCCACATTACAGAAGAAGGCACCCAAATAACCTTGTGTTGTGTTCCTACAGTGAGTAGGGTTTCCAGAACTCCCAGGGATGGGTTCAAGGTCAGCAACGCGCTAATTATACCTGTCACCTCTAGTGTTACAAGTATCCATAGACTTACCTTTTTTTTTGTTTACGTGGAGAAACCGGTCATGCGTACACACCCACTCGGGGAAGCGAATGGTTATGTGAGACTCCTACTATCTAAAACTCCACGGTGTACTATCCACCGCCGTAACGGGGCGATACGAGATCGCTAGTAGCATTTTACCGGACCGGAAAGAGGCTGGGCCCCGGCGCTAATAGGAGGCAGTTCGGTACAACCCTAACTGTCTCCCCGTCTGTCGAACCAGTGCAATGGGAAGACGGGTCGGGGGCCCGTCTGGCTAACACGGTGGGAGGAGGCGAGCAAATCGCCCCCTCCTACTGCCAGCTCGTCTGCGTCGGAGAGGACCGCTAAGAGGATTCTCCTCTCGAACCCTCTCCGCCGGGTCCATAGGCTTACCATCAGGAGTGCTGTATGCTTGTTTCGCACCTTAGAGTTGTATAAAAATAAATCTGTTGTTAACTCTATGAACGGAAGCAATCTCTATAATATGAGGATTATCAGACAGTTATCCTTGGTATCCCGGCTTGTAAAGGCTAGATGTTGGGTATATTCATTGGCTGGTAAATACCTTCCTCTATATCCTATTTATTCATCAGTAGCTAGGTACTTATTTGCCTGACTAGATGTACTTCTTTCTTCTAACTCTCAAGATGTTCTTCTAATCACACTCTCTAAATTTACAGCGCTTTTTCATTCTATTTCCTTCGTCAATTATATATTTGTGTTTGATTAAATCTCACCTAAAGCCAAGTGACCGATTGAGTCGACGGTAGACCAGCTCTCAAATTAGCTGATGGACTATACCAATATGCACTTAATATCTTTTTTTTACTAGCATATAGTAGTTAGTTTCACATGTATTAATAAATTTCCCAACACCCTCTTATTGTTTCATCACAACGTTTTCCTTTACGAGTTCCTTTACGATAATGAGTTCGGACTCGTTTATAATTCGTAATTACGCCAAACGATGCGGTTTGTGATGATGAAAAAAGAAAAAAATTGCCAAGTGCGTGTGGTGTAAGTTCCGTAGTTGCACGTCACAATATGTAGACTACTATATACTACACTACTACTATATAGACTACAATATGTAGGATACTTATATTACACCGGGCCGGGACATGCTGAAACATTTATAGTATACTTTTGTATGATTCCGGCCGGCACCAGTTCCAGCCCTTGCCCGGTGTATCATAAATTACTCCATACAAAAGTATACTATAGATGTTTGACCGTGTCCCGACTGACGCCCGGCTTGATGTATCATGAAAAATTCTTTAGAGAGGGGTCTTTAAGTAATTTTCAATGCAATTTGTACGAAATTACTTCTCCAAACATTTTTTATAAGTACCTGGTAGTTTTTACGTGATGCAACGGCAAACCTTAATCATTTTATTCATATATATTATTAATAATTATTTTCATTATTCTATATTACTTAAGATTTATAATATTCTGCCCTCGGTTAGCAAAAGTAAGAAAAAAATTGAACCTCCTCCCCCATTAAGCCTGCTTACTTAATACTTGAACATCCCCTAATAATACTAATTTGTAATTGCCCACTATTGGACAAAGGTTTCTTTACAACTGAATGCACGGACATAATTACAACGCTAGATCGTGACTTAAATAATATTTGCTTAACACGAGTAATGATTTTGTAAAATAACGTAATATAAGGAAAATAAATGCCTACATAACGAATAGTGTAATTCGGGCCAACGGTTTTGTAACTTGAATATGTTGTTACATTATAAAACCACTTCTGTCACACTTCACATCACTTTTTGTTCCATGTTTTTTTTGTCGAGTTATAGATAATTGGTTATAACTGTACTAGATTCGACTGCAGTATCACCTCCGCCACAAATATTTCTGCGGCTAAGCAGCACTGCGCCCCTCACTGTGTTCCATTCCGAAGGATGTCCTCAGAAGTATCAAACTGTTATTGAATGTGAAGTATCGACTGCCATCAGTCAGGAGTTTCTAATCTCTTTCTATGGTTTTTGGAGTTTACTCATGAAGAATAGATTTAAATATATCGCCCGCGGTATATATTACAATTACATGAGGAGAAACACGTGATAGTGATATCTGGTTATTTAATTACTATTATTATTCCAAGACAATCGTTCTTAAAGAATAAACTTCAGTTGCGCGTCAGAGCTAAACACGCACCATTTTTTAAAAATATAAATAGCTACAATAAACCTTTACTTACATAAAACTAAATACCTATTACATATTACTCCTGTATATAACTGACTATGACTAAATTTTGATTGGTTTTATTTTAATAAAATAAAAAAGATGTTGTTTCGTTACTTCACATTGTATCTATATTTTCTTGTTTTCAGATCTTTCATTTTTTACATTCTTTTTTTTTATAAAAAGAAAAGTGACACGTATTCAAAAAATATATAATTGTTCGCTGCCAGATATTTAAACATACCGCCTCCCAAGAACGAAGTTCTTTAATTTATTTAATTTAAACTATATATAAACAACTTGATTACATCATGAAACAACATAAAACATCTCTCGAAGCTTTAACATGCGCCCTATAATAAAATGAGATATTTGTTATGGTTAAAAAAACGTGACATGGCGGCTGTATCACTGAAGTACACTTACAGTGAAGTAACAAGGTAATAAGTACTCTGCGGTACTAACCTTGGATTTAATATATAAGTAAAGAATTAGAAAAGCAATATTAAGTAAAGTGCGAAATAAAATTACCTATAAATTTTGATATTATTTTGATAATCGAACGTAATCGATTGTGGAAAATACAATCGATCACGAAATCAATAACGAAAAATAATTGAAAAGAGACGGGTACTTCTTGGCCAGATTGTGTCATAAGTTGAAGTATGGCATAAATAAAAAAAAAGTAAAATAAAACCGACCTCAAAATAATTGTCGTACCCTAATTTGTTTCGTATGTACCTAATTTTGATTACCTATTATTGATCAATTTCGTGTATATATAAATCTATATACCTATTACTAGCAACCGCCTGCGACTTCGTACGCGTTATTTAATTAAATCTTAAGATATCTAACAAATTTTACTAACACGATAGATATCTTTAATAAAACCCTCAATATCCTTTAAAAAATATTTAGGTAAACAGGAATACAATTTACGTAGCCTCGTATACAATTTTGTTTACAAATGTAATGCCTGTGTATCCGAGATCTATGTGTTCGCGCATCGATCGGTCACCCGTTTGAACTTAAACTTTGTACAGATATTTTTGGTGTTTACGTGAAGCGAGCGAGGAGTGTTTAAGGACTTATAGATTAACGAATCAGATTTGTAATATAGGTTTTGTAGAAATATAAGTAACTAAGAATTTTCTGAATCCTTCTACCATTTTTTTTTAAACTTCAATTAATTTATTCTAGGGTTATAAAAAGGTGTAACCGACGAGTGATATTTTTATTTATTTGCATTATACTTTTATTTTACATTACATTACATTTTATTTTTATTTAATATGCCTCGATAACCTATAAATGATTCAGTAAGGGGATAAAAATTTAATCTGAGAAAAACCGTATTATTGTACAATATTACAATCTATTTCCGAGTTCGCCGTCCCCTCGATGAAGCGAGACGCGCTGCAACGAATGATACTGTACTCGTTCCTATATTATTAATTCTATGTTCACTCCATTGTCCATTTACTACAGATCTTCGATAAAACTTGAGTATCGAATTTTAATTGAGATTGAACAATGATAGTGGGTCGCACTAGTCATCGAAAAAAACCGGCAAGAAACTCGATGGGGTTTATCTTTTTTTCTTGATTTTTTTTTTCAACTTTACAATAAAATTTGTAGTTAATAATCATATTAATAATTTAGTCGATGCACAGAGAGGGAATCACTGCCAGACATCACTATCATTCAAATAATCATCCACCCTATAAAATAAAATTATGACCTTAAAATCTGTTTGACATGGTCCTTGAACTAATTGTTCGACAAATTAGTAATGTGCTTAGGGATCTTATTATAGAACCTAACACTATTACCTAAAAATCTTTTATTGATTATGCTAAGTCTAAAAGACGGTACTACTCAATTATTTCTATATAGGTATAATACTTAAACTGTGCTGAACAAGATTTGGCTGGTCAAAGTTGTTAGGAATAAACTTACATTAAGTTTTCAATGATGTATTAGGAAGGCAAAGTTAAAAATTAAGTTCCTGAAAATTGTTCTTGAGTGATTTACGATATCTTATATTGTAGATTGCTCGAATTGCCCGCTTTTGTAATATAAATCATTCAATATTAAGCATTTTAAATACCAATCATGGATCCTAACTATGGCCCACCTCTAAAATCAATTGGGCAGCCTTGATCAAGAGCATATATTTCCAATATAAAAAGAGTAAAGTAGTTACCACATCTTACTTAAACCGACGGATCGCTTACCTTGCAGGTTCATGACATGGAAACGAAGAAACGTCGCGTCGCGACTTTGGAAAAATGATTAATTAAGGTCACTTTTGTATTAGAAGAATAACTGTAACAAGATATTATAATTCATTTATATTTTATTAAGAGCTCTTCCTGCCTGTGGCAAATGAGTACAGAGTATTAATTTTTTCACAATTATCAAAGTTAAATCACTAAACCAAAATTCCAAAGTACATAATTTCGACTTTGCTTATTGTCCTGAGATTTATGATGTAGTTGATGGGAATCTTACGCGTCTATGCGGTTTTTCAATTTAACGTACTTCATCTGTTACATAATCTTACAGTTCACATAAAGTAATGTGTAACACTATAAATGTTAGTTTTGCGATATAGAATACGTTATATAACATGGTCTTATTCTCACAATAAGATCTTACGTGTTGCAATCAGATGTTGTCTCGTGTACCTACTAGGTTTCGTTCCAGTAACGGGTTCAAAGAATCTTGCGGTTTTCCTTGTCGAATTTGATTAACGATAAAAAGGGCATTTTTTAAATAAATGAATACATAGATCTAAATAACACCATAATACAGATTCAAGTTTCCTTGGGATTAATCCTTACGCATTTCAAGCAGTGGTGTTATTAAGTTTTTTTTTGTTTACCTAACTTCAAGTTGCGACTCCGCGTTAAAACAAAATACAATCGCGTTATGTTTTCACAACGGTGTGAAATAAATATTCTATGACAATTTTTAAACGTAGTAAATATTAATAATTAAATTCCGATTGAATCAGTGATAACGAGGGCGAAGGTCGCAACTAATTTCTAAGGGTCGACTAACTAAACACAAAAAAAATCTTTATAGATATAAAGAACATAATGATTACTAATAAATTAAGCATAGGACAGGCTAGGAGGACACGACGTATCTAACTCGATTACGATCATAAAAGAGCAGGGTAAACACGTGCCATAGTTAGGCGTATTGCGTTACGGTATAAGTCGGTGTATATCTAGAAATCAAGCGGGGTGGTAAGGAACATGCATATGAGAAACACGTGACAGTGGCTCACTTTTTGATTGTCTCATTTTATGACCAGCCAGTGCATATCCAGCTGCCGCCGTTGTTTTTTAATTATGCTGTGTATCAGACCTTATCTTACTTGAATCTAAATTCAATTTTGTTTGCGTTTCACATTATTCAGAGCAAACAAATTCGTTTTCTTTTTTCGGAAACTATAGAACGTACCGCGGAAGAGAAATACTCGAGGTAACACAACTTCACAGGTAAGCAAGTTATCAGAACAATGGTACTGTATTGTTACGAAAGCACCAAACCTCTAATTAATCGTGCTTTCTTGTTACAACACGTTTTAACGCTAGCCACTTTGAGTTTATACATACAAATTCTAGAGATGAAAAAGTGCTTTACTTAGTTAGTGTTATTATATTATATATTCTGCAACTGAGAATCAGTTAACTACTTAAAACATTTTTTCCCATCTCTTCAGTTAATTTACGCTTAAGCACTCTACGCTCGGCTCTCGCGTGGCATTTGTATTATGATGAAACTTTTATTCTATCGCCCCAAAATGTTTCGTTCATCTATCGCATGTTGCATTACAGCTGGCCGTAGAGTAGGGAACTGTGAGACTCGAGGCGAAGATGAAGTTACTGATAGAATGTAGAAGTTGACAATGATTCAATAATTTAAATAAAAAATTCTCTTTATTTTTTAATATGCGTCTATCATCTAAATGATTGTATTAATTATGTATTCCGTACGTAAATAGAAATTAAATTTTATAATATTTTGTCTACTATTGATTTCCCATTATCATTCCCATTTTTCAATTATTAAGTTAAGATTAAAAACGCAATTTTAATAGACAAATAATTTTCCAAAAAATTTCAATTAATTGCCTACAAACCGAAACAAAGTTGCACTTGCATCGTGGTTTCATAAAACCACACAATATATATATTTTTTTGTTTTAAATGGCTGTTCCATTATGTACATTATGCGTAGATTAGTTTATGTGACAAGGTTACTGTTTGTTGCGAATTTGGTACGTGTAGACTATTCAGATTTTTTAATATTGACATTCTCAAACGGTTCCTTTTGCATGGAGTATGGTTTACTTTCGCCGTTAGAACACCTTTAAACATATTATACAAATACATATATTACAAGATTACTTATTGTGGAAAATTGTGCAAGTACCAGCTACTTATTTACGTGGTATATTTTATGTAGATGTTTTCATAGACAATTCTTTTTAGTGGAATCCGCAATGTTCCTTTTTATATACAAGCTCGGCCGACTGACAGCGCTTTTCTTGCCCTTGTTCTTATAAATAGTACCTGTCACATAAGCATTCAAGCCTATCACGGTAAAACATAGTGGGTAGTTAGTTATACCCTGGCTGATCTCGAGAACGCGAATTAGGTACTTAGCGACTCGCTCGATCAGTTTTTGTTCACATGTGTGGAATCACTTTAGTACTTATTCAAGTATGCTCACTCAACCAACGAATATAATTATATTACACAATACTTATACCGTACGTAATATTCATGTAATATGGCCTTCACAATAAATAAGGAAGGCTTAAATCACTTTACTCTGTGTTAGAATAAACAATACAAATTGAGTTTTCGGTAAACAAACAATTTATGCAAAATCATCATGACAGTCGATGACTAAAATCAGTCGTGTCATTTTCATTTTAAGTACACAATATACGTGCCTGACCTAAAAAATGTTGATATATTATACTAAATGGGTGTTACACCTGGTGTTTGGTGGTCGGCGATCCGGTCGGACACAAGACACAACAGTTGTGTCCTACCACTCAGCCAGCTATATACTTCATTACAATAGTATTATAGTATCTATCTATTATCTATGTATTATATTATATATAGTATAGTATCTATAGTAGTATAGATACACTAGTATCTGCCCGCGACTTTGCTCGCGTTAATCCTATTATTATATCTATATCTTCTGATCTTCTATATATATTATAAATTCTATTGAAAATTACTTAAAGCCGCCTTCTAAGTATATATATATATATTGTGACGAGAAACTACGGAACCCTACACTGCGCGTGGCCCGACATGCACTTGGCATTTTTTTATATATTAACATCTATAAACGTATTTTTGTTATACAAATAAATTGTACGTGTTAACAATTTTTAGTTTCTATCAGAGACAGCGTAGCGAGTTTTAGGCAAAATCTCTTTACAGATTTTAAGAATGTGAGCATTTTAAAAAAATGTCTTAGCAGCACTGTTTTTTTTTAATGAATATAGGGGAGAGTGGGGTAATCGCGGACGCGGGGTAATCCCGGACACCACGATTTCAGTACCTTAGGAAAAAAAAAATGTTTTTTTTTTACTTGGAATTGTAGGTTAATGTATACGTAGTGTCAGGCAATAAGTCAGCTGCTCAGGTTCTGCATTTTATTCAAGGTAAATATTATTTAATATTTTCATCCTTTTGCATGTAATTTTTGTCATGTATATATTCGTTAAATTCTCGCTACACATAAATGATATAATCATAATTTATTTACGATGTGTTAAGTAGAATTTAAGAAAAATTTTCTGACACAAATACTTATTTTTATTTATTTCTAACCTCAAAAAAATATTAAGTTTTTATTTTTTAACGTTGTGGGGCAATGGCGGACGAATTGAGTGGGGTAATCTTGAACGTTCGCAATTGCCCCACATCGATAATCATACTGTACAATTTTTAATTTTAATTTTGCTTTTTCCAGATGGCTCGAAAATATAAAAAGATAATTGAAAAAAAATATGATTTAAACAATTTGGAACGTGCAATAAGAGATGTTAGAAGTAAACAATTAACTATAGGAAAAGAAGCTAAAAATTATTCTATACCAAAGTCAACTATATATGATCATTTATATATACGTACTGTTCAAGATGATTTTATTTAAAAAATTTAATTTCTTATGTTGAAAATAAGTTGAAACTATTTATTTATCTTAAATTATTCTACTCGTTACTACTTAATATATACTGTCCGTAATTACCCCACCACTGTCCGGGATTACACGGGAAAATAACACTTTTCTTTTTTTGACAAAAAATTACTTAATTTTCAAATTTAATTAAATATTATTATTAAAAGTAATAAATAAAACCTTAATCTTTGTTATTAATCAATAAATTAACAGAGTTTTTATTTAGTATTTTTAATATTTACTTTTTTCCTTAGGTGTCCGCGATTACCCCACTCTCCCCACTCCCCACTCCCCACTCAAAATTCTAATGAGTGCGCCTCGCTATATTTGAAAATAATATAAAACAGGTTTAAAGCTGTTGAAGCGTTTTTATGTTTATTTAAACAATACAATTAATATAAAAAGGTACCGAATTTTCGGTATAGTTAAATTCCCACAAAAAAAAGTAATTATAGTTACAGTTTTCACGGAAATTTCTGCCCACGGACCTTAACATAGTAAAGTGAAATAAAACAGAGAACTACGCGTGTACGTACTAAAAATCAATTTTGTAATTAATATTCGCAAAATCAATGCATTATTCGAAATAATAATAATACATTCATTTATTAGGCAACAAGGGCCCATTACATAGGCATAACTAATTTATAAATGTTAAAATTGAAATTTAATCAAATAAAAATATATTAACATTATATTTAAATATATTACACTAATCGATAGTTGTTTAATGATGACTTCACATCATTATACAACCACCGATATCCCTTCATGAACGCACTATCGTAAATTCCTATGATAGTCCACATTATTGAGTTGGGATTATTAAGTCTACGAAAGGCGCCACTCTCTTGCGCATAACGGCATCAAAATCATCAACGCGGGCATACGCCAGAGCTTTCGGCGAAGCAATGATAGCTCAGTCTTAGAGTGTACGGACATCGCAGCGATGGACGTGAGTTCGATTCCTGCAATGATCCTGAGCTTTCGGTGAAGGAAAACATCGCGATGAAACCATAGCATGGTGGCAGGGATTTTTCCAATGCCCGCCTATCTAGCTACCACCCTCAAGTTGAGAATGTGTCGCCAAGCAATAAGTGTTTTTCGGAAGCTGCACTTGAGAGTCGGTCTTCCACTAGGCTTAGCGTGATAACATCTTGGGCCACATCATCACTTAGATCAGGTGAGATTGTGACCACAACGCTAAACGTATAACGATAAAAAAAAACATCTAAGATGCACGACAGAATCGCGGCAGTCCCAATAATGATCTATAGACATTATTGTATTGCGCACGCAAGGCGCTAAAAGGTTATTTATACTACAAAGGTGGCAAATATACTGCTCGCCTGATGGTAACTGGCTACAGTAGCTTATGAACGCTTGTATTATCATAAGTATCACAAGGTTATTTGGCAGCGATCTTTTGTAGGGTGGAAGTATTCCACAAGTCGGGCTGCCCCAAGTAGAGAGAAATCTCAAAGAAATTTCTCTGTGCTCTACCTCTTTTTTAACCCACCCTTCCCCAAGGAACTCTGGATACCCTAATCATCGCAGGAATGCAACTCTAGGTTATTTAGCTGCGATCTTCGGTAGGGTGGTGAGGAGCTATTTCACCGGTTGGGCTGTCCAAAAGTAGAGCGAAATCTCCAAAGAAATTTCTCTGTGCCCTACCTCTCTTAATTAACCTATAGGTTACTCATATAGAAACATTCGAAATATGCTTTAAATAAACAGATCTTAACTTAATCACTACAACGAGCAAATCTACAGGCAACATGTTCCCTCTAACTGCGAGCACCCTGCGTTCTCTTTTATTGTGGCTATCTTTTATTGTGTGTAAATGTGGTCAAGATATTTAAATTCATATAACCTATGTAATAGTATAACATAAAATTTGATAGGTGGAACCTCGTCTAATAAACTTTTCCACGAGTGAAGACCTTAAACTCACTTCTCTTGTATTCTTTTCTTCATATTTTAAGCCATGTATATCAACGTAGGTCTCACAGACAAGCAAACGCTTTCTTAGAGCACCAACCGTATGACTGAGGAACACCATGAAAATCCCATAACTTATGTTGTTAATAATTTCATTATCTTTCGTGCATCCAGCATGAATGCTGTTCAACTTAAGGATTAGTTTATTCATGTACAAGTTAAAAAGTTTCGGTGTACTTATAGTCCCCTGTATCACCCCACAATCCAACCCTTACATATTAGAAGTTTGTCCCATCTCCCATCTTATATCATTTACTTGATGTCCGTAGCAATACCGAAAAATGTTAATAAGTTCAGTGGGTAGACCGGTTTCACTCAATTTGCTCCACAAAATTTTATAGTATCTAGATCGAAGGCTTTAGTCAGATCTAGAACGTATACATAAATAGGTGTTATTCTATTGATATAGTATTTGAAAGTATACTTGAGAGCTAAAATGGCATTTTCGGTCGATAGTCCGGTTTGAAAACCAAACAGAGCATTCTGCAGATCAATAAATTTATTTAGCTGCCCATCTAGAAGACCATCAAATATTTTAGCAATTACAGTTGCTAGAGAATATATATATAATTCTTTTTATCTGAAATAATTTTCAACAATAGGGACTAGCGCCGTTTTCCTTAAATCCTGCAACAGGTAAGAATGACTTAGACATAAATAATACAACATACAAAGCTTTCACGGCGAATGGAACTCTGCGTACACTCTGCGTGGTGCTTAATACTGAGTCTATCATGATCGGGCGATTTAATGCTTGTCATGTTTTTTATTATATATTTGATATCATTACTCTTGAAAAGACTTATATTCCCGGCTTCACGGTGCATATTATTTTCCCCTTCAATAAAAATTTCGTTAATTGTGTAGGTACATGTTGTGCTTGGGCCCTAAAGTGTTGCATAAAATTGTTTGTGATACATTTATAGTCACGAACGCCACCTATATTCACAGGCCAACCAGTTCAAGCATAATGAAACACGTAAGTAGTCTGGAGTCACTGGAGTAGTCAGTTGCCCAGCTTAGCGTCTACATCAAACGTATAGAAATATATACTGAATAAAATTTGTTAAAATATAGAGATGTTATATGAGCTAGAATGCCGTGAAATCAATAAATGTAATGAAATTGTGTAAACGACAATGAAAAAAATAATTTTTTTACAACGGTTCTTAGATTTTAATAATTTGCCAAAACAATCATATAGAAAGCAAGCTGTAGCCGTGGCTCCCCACGTGTTTATTTAATCTTCACATAACGATTCGTAATCATAAAAACAAAAAATATAATAAATTAATAAATATAAACACAAAGGTAAGGTAAAAATGAAGAAATAGTAATATAAACTACATCGCCAGCACGTTTCGGCCGCCCTACAAGGATGCCGCGTTCACCTGCGCGCGCGCACCTCAACAGTGAAAGTGTTATAACTATGTAACGGCGTTATGTCACAGCCTCCGTGCCCAGGCGCAGCCAGTCCAGCCCCGACTGTGCCGCCGCGTGCGCACTTCTAGTTAATAACGAACATTCGAATTTCGAACAACCGTTGTGTTACCAGCATGCGTGTGAATTAAATATAATAAACATAATTACATGATTTAAAATGTCTTTTAAAGTGCTCGTATTTTTGTGTGCCTTAGTTTTAATTAAATGTGCTGAACTAGAAACAAAGGAGAGTGCGCGGGAAGAGAAGCTTCGGAGTGGTTTGATAGACGCTTTTCAGAACATTAAAAAAGCATCGGCAAAAGGAGGCATCGATGACGAAAGCCCCTTAACGTCAGACTTAACAGGCTCCATGTTTCAAAATGATGATCAAAATGATAAGCGTGAGGACAAATTCGACCTATTTGCAGACGACGACGGACTATCGTTCGCAGATTTCAGTGATACAGAAGCCGAAACGAAACAGTCGACAACAGAAACTTCTCACAATGTCCAGCATTTAGTAAAAACGACGAAAATCGATAAGACAACATTGAAACCGAGTAGAGATGTCCTGAGTAAACTGACTGATTCGATTAGGAACACAGTTAATGAATCTCGAATGGTCATAAGAAAGGATGCCGATAACTCTACAGATATGATGGGAATCGAGAACATGCTACGTGTGTTTGACGCTGAAATTCTTATGAAACAGTGGGATGAATTGCAAAAAGGTTTGAGTGGTGAATGCAAAGAAGAGATGCAGGAGTACGTTGATGGACTCAAAACAAAACAACTTTGGGCTTTGAAAAGTAAGTGATAAAAAACTAAAATAATTAATAGAAGTTTATTTTTACTGGTTATTTTTTCGGCTTAAGTACGGGCTGACAACACAGTCTGGGGTAAACTTTTGTAATAGTTTCTAATGTAAATTATTTTTTAGGCGGCATGCAGAAATTAAATACAATTTCTCCTTACAGCAGTGAAGTTAAAGCGTAATGCATGACTAAAATAAAATGCCATGTTAGTCAAACGATTAATTCCAATTAAATATTCAAACGTTGCGTTGCGTATTAATAAACTTTGCGGAATATCGCATTTTGCTAATTTAAATTTAATTGCTGTGAAGGGAAACATCGTGAAAAAACTTGAACACTTGGAACATGTTTTCACCACTACGCAATGAGAAAATATAGATTACTCGTCGGTTAAAATGCCTAATATATCGTTGCTCAGTGAAATTATTAACCCCGTGTTTTCCTTCGGAAAGAATGCCCATAATTAGTAGTACCTCTCAATTGTTATAGTCTCAACATATAATTAATGATTTTCCGTCTATATATAATGTTATATTTACTTCAAAATAGATTAAATTGTAACGAATCATTATTTAAAGTATATGAGACTACCAGCGGTTACCTACTCCTTAAGATACGCGACACTTATACAAAAGTAACAATTCTACAAAGTTGCATCTAGCAAACTATGTGGTCGTAATGCCAGATAAAAGATTTTCCTTAAATTCAAGGATTTTATTACTGAGAAATTTAGGTGGAAAAAATTGTACAACAGGATTTAGGATGTGAGTCGGGCATTAAGTTTTTTTTTAAATTTAAAAAACGCTAGAGGTCATTCTTAAAAAACAATTGGGTTCCGGGTATGGTGAAAAAACATCTGGTAACACTGTTCGTAACAGTACCTAGTAACCAAACATACTTTTATGATGTAATACTATTCAAACATGTCTCGAATTGAGCATTACAAATGAAGTTTTTATGAGGAAAGTCTGTATATAATATAATAAGTATCTATATGAATCAAGTAATTAGAATCCTACTTAATAACTTGACTCCCATGGATGCCATTAATGTCAATTTTATGTCAATATTGTGTGACGTTGAGAGCAAAAGCGTTAATATACTGGCATTCAGCCGTAGATTCATTCAAATAAAAATATAAATAGATTACAAATAAGAAAGCATGTCTGTTTAAATGTTTGTCCAGCAATCACACTCGAACGACTGGATGAGGATGAATGCAAATGAATCATTTGGTACAGAAGTTATTATGTCATGGAATATGATTCTTTTTATCCATTACCACTAAAGTTTCATTTATACCCAGCAAAGCGGGCAGATAACAGCTAGTATATCTATATATTTTAATGTATTTATTATGAAAATAAATGATAACATTACAAAATCATTATCTATACTAAATGGTAAAGCCGCAAGAGATTGTTTTTTTTTAAACGCGCTAATCTTCTGAGCTACCATTTAGATTTGAATATTATATAGGCATTTTATGACCTATTTATTGAGGAAGATTATAGGCTATATAACTTCAAGCTGCGACACTAAGGAGCGAAGCAGTAGCCTTGAACATCAAGCAATCTGGCAAGCGGATACGTTTAAAGCGCGGCGTGGCGGCGCGATAGAGAGCTGATCGGATAAATTTAACACGGGTGAAACCGCGGAGCACAGCTAGTGCTGTATATTTGTCAATATACACAAATACCTGAACAGACGTACTTCTAAATTATCACACGCACATTAGCAAAGTAAATCAACGTATTATTAACCAACATATTTGTTTACGCAATGTATAAGCTGTTTGAAATAATTTTCGTAAGATATAATGAATGTATGTTAACCAAACACATAAAGAGCGTAACCACAGTGATGATGGCTCAGCGGTAACGTGTTCGAACAACGTGACGATCGACGTAGGTTCGCATCCTACAATGAGCCTGATATTTCGGTAAAGGAATATAAATCTGTTCTGGCAGCTACACTTGAGAGCTAGTCTAGGCTTAGTATGCTATCATTATAGGCCACATCTTCCCGTAATTGTAATATTAACGTCAGATAAGACTGTGGTTAAACGCTAAATCTAAAAATTAAAAAACATCTCGAACGGTGCCACGCGGAATTACACAACAACGTTTAATCTGGGTCAACGATGTCAATAACGCCAAAAAAACCATCTCGCCTGCGCTTGCGCAATCTCGAGTTTATTTTCTTTTTTGTTATTTATCTTAAATAACACTTGCTCCTCTCGGACATAAGAGCTAATTTGAGGCAGTTTTCTTTTTGTAGTGAATCAGAGGAAAAAATATTTTTTATTGTTAAGTTGTTACGTCTTTTTAGCTTAGGTTAGCCTTTCATGTGGACCATAATTCAATATATACAAATGTAAATAACTCTACTTAAATTATGAATTGATAAACAAGTATAAAAATTAGGCTCTATTTTTAGTCCATAACTAACTCAGTAATCTAACAAAATTTGTTAGATCTATCTCCCTTGTTAGAACTATCCAATGAGTTTTCGTGACATCTCAAAATTCATATTCCATGCTATTATTTCCAATTGAATTCACTTTTGCATAATAAACAACCCATATTACGCAAAAGTGCCACCAATATTACTCAATATATCAAATAAAGCATATTTAAGAATAAACAAATAAGATCCCACCAAAAACTGCATTAATTTGGAATATTTTCTGATTGGTTTTGATTTATTTTTCTTGTTCTGACACCGAATATAATTATAATTCCAGTTCAATTAGATTTCGCCCTTTTTTATAGTAGCTCGGCACATTGACTGTACTGTCCCTGATGGATGGAGAGATTGAAATCCATCGGCGGTCGCCTTGCCAAAGTAATAACTTACTAGTACCTATGTGTATATTAAATATGGTCAATGCACGTTAAACTACTTAAACTTTTTAGAGAGGATTTTGAGGTCAATTGAAATTCACAATGGTATTATTTCCAAGCTTGTGCACAATTACCAAACTATATACAACGTAAAATATCATCCCAACAAAAACGTTAATGTGAAAAATGGGCCAAGTTCAGTATAAACGACGTTCGGGGTAGTCATTGTCAACGATAAAGAAACTGAGACCTAACGAGTGCCACGGGTTTTTTTTAATAATAGCTGCAGGAATGTTTTTTTTTTCATTAATTTACAAAACAATTTGTTACTTAGTTAGTAATTTGTTACTTACTACCTTTGATATGGCATTTCTAACTTAGCAACTTTTAAATATCAAGGGAGGTAATTTCAAAGGAGCTTTATTAAACAAACAAAATTTCAAGGGTGTACGTCGAATAACTTTTGCCTTATGAAGGGGTCGAATGTAGCTCAAAATGGTTCGTGTAAATTTACACACTGGCCTTTTCTTTTCCGTGCCGTGTGTCTCGATCAACTTTATAGACCATGTAAAAATAATGCGAGTTTATGGTTTAGACATAAAACTCTACATAATCTCTACAATACTCTATCAAGTTAACGAATAAACTTTTTGAGTTTGTTTGTTAGAAACATAAATAAAATAAAAAACACAAACTTTACCTATATTCGTTAAAAAAACTTCCTCTTTACGAGCTCCACGAGTATTAATACCTTGCACACGAAATGTTTTGTCTTTACAAGCTCTACAAGTGTTAATACCTTGGTCACGAAATGTTTTGTGATTACTATTTGTTTCAAAATATTGATAGGTGTAGAGAGGAAATAGGATTTTTAAAGATGTGGAAATTTCCAAGTAAATATGTCGACACTCGAGAATTAATCTCAATTGTAATATTTTTCATTTTCTCAATAAAATTGTCTAGATGGTCTGTTATGGTATCTTCAATAGTTCATAAGATATAAACCGTGAAAGACCAAATAATACTTAAAAAATAGAGGTTAATAAACAAATGCACGTAACTAATGAACAACAATAGTTAGAAACTTGTTCTTGAGCTTATTCGAAGAATAAAATTATGATCTATAAAGTTAATGTCAATTTCCGTATCGGTAATATTTTAAAAGATATAGCCATTCATAAGTAAGCAATTGCAATGACCTTTTCAAAATCAAAAAAACATCAAAATTGCACTACGCTATGTAACAATTTTTTGTCAATAAAAAAAACTAAACATATTCGACAACGTTAAAAAAATTCTTCTTCTTTTTTCAACAAATTGAATAGGCATCATTTTTTTTGTAATTATTGTTATTTTTATTTAAAGAAAAAAGAATTTAAGATGCTTTTGTTACCTCTTTTACGTTTACGAAGCTCAGTGAAAACCTATTTCAGCCAAATGTCGACGAATTTTCAAGTCTTGAAAAACCCTTTTTACCTACTACCTTTCAACCCACGGCAAGCCTATATAATGCTTGTTTGTATATATGAGATTGAAATGTATCAACAAGCTCGGTTAGGCTGTAAAATCCGTCAGAGGCTTCAGGGCCACTTCGGCTAAGAATGTAGTCAGGATCGAAAACAAAAATGAGCTTTTTAAACTCCAACACCGTTTGACCAATCGCCATGAAAGTTGATAGAACTAAGTGATTTGTCCCGGAGTTTGGTTATTATTATTTTATTAACTTTAAGTAGATTATTATCAAACATTTTGAAAAAGTGCAGAATATAAATCGTACCCTCTCAAGAAAGCCACTTCATTAAGATATATTACACCCGCCACGACCACCCTCTCCAGCGGCAACTCAAATCTAGGTCCGTTCCTCCGGCATGGAGCCCTTGAGCCAGCAGCCGCTCGCGCGATACAGTGACACTGCATTCACTAGCTATCGACACACACACATAACACTGCACTTCACACATGTACACCACTCAGGAACATAGGTTCTGTAAGGGACCTTTTTTTTTTTTTTGGCTAGTTAGTTTAGATAAAAAATTACTAAATCACTGAATACATATAATTAGTTAGCTCGAATTTCTATGGATAAGGATTTAATCAGATCGCGACTTTTTCGCATGATCGGCAACACCCCAAGCCGAGGTTCGGCCACTTTGGCACCCTTGGAGCTTGTTGCCTAGCTTTCACGGCTGGGTGCCTTGCGCGCTCGCCCCCAAGCCCGGTGAAGCTGTAAAAGCCGCAAAGGCTCCAGAGCCCCTAAATCAGTTCGAAAAAAAAAAAAATAAGATATACTAATTTATATTGAATATATATTAGCGAAAGAATATAATTTCTTTGACCACAAAAATGTTTTCGCTTGAACCTGGAGATATTTTTTTTATGTTTAAAATGATGTGAATTACAAGTACAAGTTAACGAAAACTAATTTAAAATGTAGATTTTGTTACCGAATGTAGAAAATTATTACAACATGCACTCCATGCAATCATAACGTGAAGAGACAGCGAAGACTGCCGATGGATTAAGATCTCTCGTTGGTCGCCGTTTTTATTGGACTATGTTGTTCATGCTAGGATAAAAAGAAATGTGTGTACGCAAGTAAGAATTATACTTCTTTGGCGTAACAAAAACGAAAATAACTCCCAAAATATAATCCTGCGTAGTAACAACATGATGAACTTAGCCATCAATGATAATAATGTTAATTCATCATATTAGACTTCCGTCACTTAATGCGCCCCCAACTTTTAATTTAACTCTTAATATAACTTTAAAAAAACTTTCTTATACACAGTTACTGTAGGTACAAAGGATACAAACAAAGAATAAAAATTGATTTGCCACAATGTTATAACTGCGTGTTCCCAGCAAAATTTTAAGTAATAATATTCAAATTAGTTTATCTTAAACATTAGTGTTATAAGTGTCCGGCGGTACTGTCTATTACACCACTCAGCAACCTTCACGTGAATTTCTACAAACATTTCACAACAGCGCACGCTTGTGTCCGAACCGAGCGCGAGCGCAACTCAGCTTATGTAAGCGCCTCCGTTGATAGTGATTGGTGATCAACAACTATTGGTTGAAGCAAATGTTTGTTCCAATTACGAAAAGTAGAACCACATGAATGTTAGAGGTACATATACTTATGTATTGAAATTAAAAGAAACAAAAACGATCGTTCCATACACAGTTATGCCGTCTCACATATCGTAATGCCAACTCGGCATAACAACTCCAAGAATCATCATAACGCTTAGGTGTCATTTCAAGAATACAAATCACCTTCGAATGTTAGTTGTATACCCAAACCTTTTGTTAAAATAACAAACAGTATTATACTCACTCTTTCCGAGTTGACTGTGTGATTGTAGTTTTTTAAAAAAGCTCCTCGAGGCTGCCCGAAATTTAACCAGATTGTTTGTATGTTTATTTGACGTGCTAATCTCTGAGACAACCAAACAGATTTGAAAAAATACTTTAGCATTATATAGTCTATTTATAGAGGAAGGTTATAGGCTATACAGCTTCACGCTACGGCTGTAAGAAGCGGAGCAGTAACGATGAACACCAAGTAATCCGATAGGCAAGACGGGTGCATTGACGGCGGCGCAGTGTAGAATAAATGGTCCAATAAATTGAACACGGTGAAACCGTGAATCATATATATATTTTTTATACTGCAAAGATGGCAAACAGGCATACGGCCCGCTTGATGTTAAGCTGCTACCGTAGCCTATGAACGCCTGCAATACCATAGGTATCACAAGCGCGTTGCCGACCTTGAATCCCTCTACCCCAAGGAGCTCTGGAAACCCTACTCACCGCGGGAACACAACACTAAGTCATTTGGCTGCGATCTTCTGTAGGGTGGAGGTGTTCCACTGGTCGGGCTGCCCCACGTAGAGAGAAATCTCCAAAGAAATTTCTCTGTGCCCTACCTCTCTTTAAATATCATATAATAGTGGAGTATAATTTGACAAAACAGTACTAAAAAAAAATGTAGCAGCATTTTGAAAGATAATAGTGTTATAAAATGAAAAAAAAAAGATGAAGGGGTAATTCAAAAACACACGTGTTAAACTAAGATAAATGTACAAATTGGAAGGTATATTATTATATGCTCGGATCTAAACAGAACGTCGCGTCGTTTCCGGATGTTGATTTTGCGGTAAACTTTCGTCTCGACGAAACGCGGTTACGATAGGAAATTGCTGTGCATAATCATTTTCTTGTGAATGATCGATTTTATTTTTTTTGAAAACATTTTAAGGGAATAAAAATCTTACAAAACCAGGAAGTTATTCATTAATGAAACACACTAGGTAACAAACTTATTAATAATAGTTTGATGTGTTTGATAGTGCGGCGCCTCAATCGACACTTTTTTTTGGCGAAATTAAAAACCTTAGAAATGTTGGCTGGTTTGAAAATTAGTAAAACATATTTTTATAATTGATAGATGTTCCTGTTAATGTTCTAATATAAGCAACATTTCGGAGAATATTCCTATATACATGTAGACGTGCATAATAAAATATTTTAATCAGTTTATTTCCTATTTACTATAAAATAATTTTGTTCAACCTTAGTAAGTAAAAAAGCGAATACTACAGCTATAAGCCTTTTAGCTGAGTTGTTATTTGGTAGTTTGAAAATACGATCGGATCTGCCTTTTTGTATTCATCAATCGCAGCTAGGTAGGTACTAATTTTGATATTCTCTATAAACTCTTAACAATCTTATTCTTAATAATAAATAATTCAACACTAGTCTAATACATATTACAATACTCAACGTCTCTCTGTCTGTCCGCTTATGCTCTTTTTACGCGAAAACCAAATTCATAGCTATATTATCTGGCTAGGTTATAGCATATATTTTGTAAGATAAAGTAACATACGAAAAACCAGTAACGATAATGGTGGATCAATTGGGAAAAAATACGCTTTTGGGACGCTCAAATGGCTTACGCTGAGTAAACCATACGAGATATATTAAATTAATTTTCGACACAATTATAAACCGCCGCGCTCAACCGACCGCATTCTGTAGTCCACGCGAGCGGAGACACGGGCACAGCTAGTATTATTATAAATGCGAAAGTAACTCTGTCTTTGTTACGTTTTCACGACTAAGCCTCTCGACCATTCGCAATGAAATTTTGCATAGAGGCAGCTCAGGACATGACGAAGATCACGGCACGATGAACACGCAGACGAGGTAGCGGGTAAAAGTTACTTAGTAATAAATTTCATTGGTTGCTACTAAGAATTACATTTATGGATTCAGATAGATTTAGTGAGTGTATGGTGTGTCACGTGTTGTGCATATGAACAGGGTCGGTTTAGCTATATAGCAGAAGTACCTAGTGATCGCCGCGCGCCGGTGATTTTGGTTTATCTTGTGCTCGCCATCAGACAGTGCAGTCACAAAGCCGTACAAATATATAAAAAATGTGTGAACTTATGTACGCAGATACGAAGTTATCTATACTACTTTGGCGTAACTTAACAATAATAACTTGTTTTTTTTATCCATCAATGTAAATTCATTTCACTGAGTTTTTGAAGTGAAAATTATTTTAGCTCCTTCTTGACGAAACGAAAAAGCGACAGTAAAAAGAGACAACCATATACATCTATAGGATTTAGCGTACTAGAAAATGAGATAGAATATATTTACATTATGCACGGTTAATGCAAATCCTGATTTTCAGGATTATGATCGTCGTCGGATTGACCTAGTGGTGTGAGACGACCAGACTTCATATGCAGTACGCACAAGTTTTATATAGTTCGACTCCCTTATCCTATCCCCGAATATTTTTTAAAAAACATATTATTTTCTGATGGTTTCACTGGAGACACGTGTGAACTGCTGCATGCTATTTTAATTATTATGTAAAAATAATTTAACGCTGTACATTGACGGCTAACTTCATCATGTCATAATTCCGTCACACCCTACTAAACGTGCCAAAAGCGGTATAACTTCAAAAATGCATAGGACTCAAAGATGGATGACCCCTGTTGTATTTATTTAATGTTTTCTCTAAATTTGTTGACTTACTCTACGACCACACAAAATCTATGGTCTCGTAGTAACACTTACGACTGGCCCCGCGTGGCATTGGCTTAATTTACCTCCGCAGGACAATGTGTTTCTCACGTACACTAATACAACTGCTGGTTTCAATAATTCGCAACCGGGGTTAAGGTCTCCGAGCTTCAACGAAACGTGTAATTCTATAATAATGACAACCCACTAACTACACACGTAAGCTTACAATACTGTGGTGTATTTATATAATAAACTACGACGAGTTTGCGAAATAAACAGGCTTATAGAATTCATAGTGATGGCACGCATAGTTTCAAATACTTACCTATCGGTGAAGGAAAACATTACACAGCCAAGATGCGTTTGAATCAATGATAACTCAGTTTTAATCCCTACAATAAACCTGAGCTTTCAGTGAAGGAGAACATCGTGATGAAACCATAGCATGGCTTCTAATGCCTGCCTAGTTAGCTAGCACCCTCAAGTTAAAAATCTATCGCAAAGCAACTATAGTTGTGTTTTGGCAGCTTCACTACAGAGCCAGTCTTACCTCTGGGTTTAGTGTCATCCTCATAGTGCCATCTTGGGCTCATCGTCACTTAACATGAGGTGAGTTCGCCACCTAAAAATAAAAAGATGTAAGACCATTTACTTATACCGAACACCACGGATATGTTGAAATGGATATGAAGGGTATCGTGATTAGATTATGTGCGTCGCGTTTTGGGATCAGTCGGTGAATATCAAGTTTCTTGGCGATGGATTTGATCTCTCGCTGGTCGTCACTGTTTTTAAATTGTATTGTGCTTATCGTTAGGCATAGTTTTTATTGTACTACTATTTAAAAAAATACAACAGCCTAACTAATACTCTCGAATTGTTTAACTTTCGCCAAATATCTATAGCTGTGTTCCGGCAACTGCACTTTAGAGCTGTCTCCCTCTAGGCTTAACGTGCTACAGTCTTCGGCTATATTAGCGATTAACATCAAAGGTGGGCCCTTTGTTGTATTAGGCGTCATTGCTTTATAATACGATAAAATGTATCGTTTTCTAAACTGTCAATTTACGGTCCTGTACATTCCGCTGATATTATGGCGTTTGAACAATCGAATTTAATTCGCTCGCCATCGTTCATAGCTAGTATGCTATAAATTTTAACTGTATCGGTTTCAATTAATAATAATTAGAATAGTAATAAAACATGGACTTCTGCTATCACCAACTTTATGATCATGAGGATAATACAATAAAAAACTTATATTAAAATAATGTAATCCTCTACCTCACTTGCGCACGCGCTACACCGGAATGCAGCGCGGCAGCGGCGAGCGGTCGTATTACGCAAGCGAGAGAGTGGTGTGCTTTTGCGCCAATGGGATCGCTCATCTTTGAATTACACATTTTAATGTTTGAAGTTTTAATATAGGTCAGGCACGCTGCCTTAGCATAGTAAAATACAAAAATATTTAATTTAATTTAGGCCCTAACAATTTATGAATGTCAACCCTCAATCACCGTTTCAAAAACCAATCATCGAAACAATCATCGTGTCTTGAAATGGGAATATAATGGGAGTCCCATTATGTACATGCACTAAATGTAATTATTAATTATTGTAAATAGTAATATTATTAGACAGTTAAAAAAAATATTAATAACATTTTACCCTATTGAGTTTCTCAACTGCTCTTCTTGATGACAGGGATGTTTTCCGAACATGTGATACTGTTTTCATATTATTTTTGCATATTTTTTCATATGACTTTTTAGGGCTTAAACTAAATAAACTTGTCATAATCTTAATAGTTTTCATTATAAATAGTTCTGTTCCGGAACCTCAGTTAACAAACACAAAATTTATTAGAAATAATGCAAATTGAAACAAAATCGTTAATTATACCGAATATAAGAAAGTTTAAAATGAATCTGAATTTCGGCGTGAGCGGATCAGTGAGACGACAAAATATACAAGTTCGTGTGAGTGCGATAGAGACACCTACGTCACATAACAGTTACGTAAAGTACTAGATTTTATTAGTTTATTGCGAACTCTAAATTTCCTACGGTTTTGAGAGGGAAATGACGTCGTGTCGTGTCTCCTATCGCATCGTGTCTCGTGTCGTGTCACTTGGATTGCGAAATATTTTATTTCATTGTGAAAAGTGAAACGTTTGTGGCTTTATAAACTTAACAATTTTATTTGAAGCGATGAAAACTCAGTGGTAGCGTGTACGGATACCGCGTCGATCGACGTGAGTTCGAATCCCTGCAATGCGCCTGAGCTTTCGGTGGTAGAAAAAACACCGTAAGGAACGCATTGCATGGTAGTATAGCATTTATTAAAGTCTACCTGGCTAGCTAACAACCTCAAATTGAAAACGGTCGCCAAGCAACTATATGTGTATTCCAGCAGCTGCACTTGAGATCCAGTACTCCCACTATGCTTAGCGTGTCACTATTTTGGGTCACTTAACATCAGGTGAGATTGTGTCCAAACGCTAAACGAATAATGAAAAAAACCTACGAACTGAATCGTACTTACGTACTTTCTAGTAAAATATTGTACGTTATGTCTGGCAACTATAGAAATAAAATACGAAAATAAATATATTTATTTATACGAACAATACTATGCCTATAATTTCCATAACAAACTAGACTAAGCTAGTAACATGGAAGTTTTTATTTATGAATGAGAATAGAAAATAGATAGAGCCGCATGTTTCTTTGAAAAATAATACAAATAAAAACAAAATAAGAAATATGTGCGTACTTGCATGTATACATTTAAATTGTTATTTCTTATATGTATATATTATTATTTTATATTTAGTATTATAATATTATCATATAGTTACTTTATGAGAGCAATAAAATACGCAAAAATAGTTAAGTAAGGCCAAAAAATTTGATTGTAATTTCCCGTATAACGGATAACATATCGGTCGAGTAACTGAAGTATTCAATGCAATTGTGACTTTTTTTTTCGAACTGACCATACTGTTAGCCTTAGGGGCCCTAGAGCCTTTACGGCTTTTACAGCTTCACCGGGCTTGGGGGCGAGCGCTTAAAGCACTCCACGCCACGAAAGTTTTGTAACAGGAACAACATACGAGGCTGCCAAAGTGGCCGAACCTCGGCTCGGACTGTTGCAGTGATTGCAAATAAGTCACGATCTGGCTAATTATCTATCATTCGATCTAAACTAACTATACATAGATACATTTTTCTTCCCCCTGGGAGGAGGGAAGGAACATGTGTATGTGTATTTAGTAATCTGAAATTTTTTGTTTAACTAACAAGACATAAAAGAAAAAAAAGGTCCCTTTTAGAATCTATGTGTACCTATGTGCCGTGCATGTGTCTATGATGCAGTGTCATGTGTGTCTGTGATAGCTAGTGAATGTAGAGTCACTGTATCGCGCGAGCGGTTGCTTGGCTCAAGGGTTCCATACCGATGGATCGGACCTAGGCTTGAGTTGCCGCAGAGGAGGTCGTTGCGGGTTGTAAGTGACCTTTTTTTCTTTCCTTTGCCTAGTTAAACAGACCAAATTACCAGATTGTTTCTCCCAAAAGGCAGAAACAGGTATATAATAATAATAATAACCAATTTTGATGAAATTTTGTACACGTGAAAGTATATGTCTTTTCTCAATTGATAGGCTCTATGAATTGTCAATAATATGAGAAAAAGTACAGTGATGGGAATATAAATAACTAATGCGTAAAAAACGCATGCGTGGCTCCGCCTGCGGCTGCAGGCGCCCGCTAGTATTACATTAGTGTAATCAATATTATATCAATAACAACATGACAAAAAAAAATGTCCCCCAAAAACTAAAACATAAAATTGTTCTCATTAGCACCTCCTACTTACCTATTTGTTTTGGTTTGTGGAGAACAGATACAAAATAATCAACATAAAGTACATATAAATCTTTATCAAAAATCTATTAAACTGAAATTTCTTCTCATTGGTATCTCATACCTTTTTGTTTAGATTAGTAGGTACTGTAACTAATATACATAGTTACAAAATAATCAACATTGTAAAACAACAACAATCGAAAATATTCGAAAAGTCAGTGTTAAAAATGTCTCAGTATAAACTATGGAGTAAGAAATTGACTGGCTGACTGATTCACTAACTGACTGATCGATCAACGCACAGCCCAAACTACGGGCTAGGACCGTGAAAATTTGTATGCGAGTTCCATTTACACTGTGGGTGAGCACTAAGGAAAGATTCTTGGAAATTCAACCCCTAAGTGAAAAGGGGGATGAAATTTTGTATGAAAATCCGTCTTTAAAATATTTTTTTACCGGGGCGGGCCGCTAGTTTATTTGTATATGAATAATAAAAAAATGGGTCTTTTTCCGAATTAATTCATCATTATCGTCACTGTTCATTTCGTATGTTACTTTATCTTACAAAAAGTTTTTTCAAATACGCTAGAATTTGTCCAAGGTTATGGAATATTTTCTCTTTGACACCACACATGTAGCTCGTCCATGTCGTTAGTCCATATTATAAAAACTATTGAATCGATTTTGATGAAACTTGCACTGTTCCATAAGTTGAAGTAAATGTAAGCCAATAAAAAAATGTTCATAATCTGATTAACAGTTTCGGAGAAATGCGTGGACAAACATACATACAGACATACATTACAAACATTCATACACGAATAAAATTTTGAATATTTGTTTGGAAGCCCTAATAGATTATCATAATTGAATATATTGCAAATCCAATAATATTACATACATACGTGTCGAATTGATAACCTCCTTTTTTTGAAGTCTGTCACAACAGAGACGTCCGGAAGATCGCTGTCATGTCAACTTACAATCCTCTCGGCGACTGGATATATACTGACTGATTCCGAAACGCGACAAGTCAAAAGAGTCACTGTGAGGGGTTTATCAATATTTGCACAGTGGCTGCTACCCAGTCCTGTAGGTACAAGAGATTCACCACTCTCTTGATCACTGGATCCCGGAACACAACATGTCCAAGCGTTCCACTAAGGCAGGTATTATATATATAGGCTAGTGTTTGGTGACCGCGATCCATTCGGAGACAATTGTCGTTTCCTAACACCCATAATAATAATGACTTCATATAATCATGAACTAACTTTGAATTGATTTCCGGTGTGACGTTGACTCTACACCGGCAGCAGTATACACACCAACAGAGAAAGTGCGTCGCGACGCGGTGCGCTTGCGCAACCGGCCAGCGACTCAATATGATGATGCCGTGCGGCGCAAGCCACGAGCGGAGCGATTCTAGGTCAAGTTCACTTTATTTTAAAGTACATTGTCAAAAATCTGAAACAACTTATCGGATACAGAAATACCGAAAGGTGTTTTTAAGGTTTATATTCTGTACATTTTCCGTGAAAACGTCGTTTTCATTTTCTCTTCGATTCTAACGTAGTTCTCACATTTGTTCGGCACTGGATTTTAAGGTTTTTTAAATTCTAAACTCTAAACGCGTTCTCACGTTACACTAATTTATAATTTTACACAATGTTAATACCCAATAATCACGCGCAGACGCTTACATTATCCCGATAACGTCACGGGCAAAACAAACGCTCTACGACGACAAACAAGTACAGATATGCTATATC
Source organism: Saturnia pavonia (assembly GCA_947532125.1). Classification (NCBI taxonomy): domain Eukaryota; kingdom Metazoa; phylum Arthropoda; class Insecta; order Lepidoptera; family Saturniidae; genus Saturnia; species Saturnia pavonia. Next base: position 19,129,504 of record OX383898.1, on the reverse strand, counting down.
TATTGTAACCTCAACCGTTGTTACCGCATTATTAGTCTCGCAGTTATCAGTGATTGAAATCTGACGGTATTTTGTAACACAAGAATATTTGACCGACTATCATTGTACTTAACGAGCGAGTAGACACGTCTTCACTTCAATAGTTACCTAATTGAATTGAAATTCTTAAACACACACGACATACAAATAAAATTGTCTCGAGAATTCTGTTTGGTTAATATGCACTTAATTTAGATATAAATTAAAGTTAAAAGAGAACATAAAACTTTCTCCACTTGAACTTGGCGACTTTTATTTATTACAGAAACCGATGTGAATTTTAAACAATTGGAAAATTTAAGTAAACCGATTTCAAATGTAGGTTTAAATATAGAATTCAGAAAACAGACGTCTGACCTGAATCAAGATCTACTTTTGCATACATAGATATTGTTAGTACATATATAAACAGAGAGTAGAGACAATACCAGAATACGATAACACCTTGATTCGATACTTATAATAATTCTGAACTTTCAGCAAAACAAAAAATCATGATGAGATCATAATATGATGGTAGTACATAATTATTGTCCTTTTTTATCATTATAGGTTTGGCGTAGTGGCCACAATCTCACCTGATATTAAGTGACGATGTGGCCCAAGATGATAACACTCTAACCTAGTAGAAGAGTGGCTCTCAAGTGCAGCTGCCGTAACACACCAATTGGTGCTTGGCGACAGATTTTCAACTTGAGGGTGGTAGCTAGCCAGGCGGCCATCAGAAAAAGCCCTACCACCATGCTATGGTTTTCAGCTCTTTAGAGTGGTAGTATGAATTTACATAACCTTCCTCAATAAATAAGCTATAAAATGAAAAAGATTTTTTCAAATCTGTATTTTAGTTTCAAAGGTTATCGCTTTCAAACCAATCTGTTGAGCTTTATAATATTATAGTGTACAAGTTAGAATAAAAGTATAGACAAGTGATATTTGTTTAGCGTTATACTTGAGTAAAGTAGAATTGGATATAAATAACACTGATGTGTGGTTCTAGCTTGACATCGAACTATTAATGAAACTAGAATACCGTAACGATGTAGCATCTTTAAATTTAAACGGTATACAGATTGTTGATAATTAACAAGAATATTTAATAGGATTTAAAATTACAATATTTTATAATTATCGAAATAAACATTTGTTTTTTAACATTACGTGAACAAGACTAACTTGTCTCATTCTGTCGCGTTGCTTGGTTTGAAAGAAAAGGCATAAGTTTGGTTTGTTTACATTTTCTTGATGGTGAAAAAAATATAAACAATATATTATTTCGTTAGTAACTTATACCAAAATACAAAGTCAACATACGTCACAAGCAACCTAACCTAACAGACACGCACCGTCCACTTACGATTACGGAATAGTGAAAATAAATGCTATCTCACCTTTAAGCTACGATCCGGTGCCGCGGTGCAGCGGTTCCGCGCGGCGGTCCCATCGTTATTATAAGCATAAGTTCTCATTCGTTCACCGCTTGTCGCCTTGTAATTACATATCATATAAGTTACAAGCAATCATATAATATTTATGTAACATATATGAGTTCGCTTAATAATTACCTGTTTTCGCTCTCAAATAATTGCAGTTTCAAAATTCATAATTAAATAGTGTTTTACGGTAAATCCGTATTATTTTTAAACCACAGTTAAGGAAGTGAAAGCCAGGGTCATATGAGAATAACTTAAACGGATCGAATAAACAAACACACTGAAAATAAGAAAAAATACGAAGTATTTATAAAGCGAAATATGTTTTCAATAATAGTACCGTTCCGCTCAATTATTTTCGCGTACCCCAGTATAGGTATACTCTGATAATAAATCGCATCCAACCAAATAAAATTCTCATTTATTGAACCATACTCTTGAGTCGTGTGAACGCATGAATCGCGTTGGCGGTATTCGCTGCAACACACTCATTGATGTCAGATGATTAAATAATCGACACGCACTCAACTTGACCTACCTTGCGTCACACATTCCATGTAAAAACCGTGTTAGCTTGCAATGCTAATACTTCCACTTTTGATGGCAGTTAGGAAATAGTTTTATTTTTCTATGTTACCAATTATGTAATATATGTTACCGTCTCTTAGTCTTGTTTAGTAATCGTTAACCAGTATTATCATTTCAAAAAACAATAATTGTAAAATATTAATGTATGCTCAAAAACATTTCATAAAATATTTTTGTTAATTGACTATCTAATCCAGATATTTCTTTAATATTATCCATTTTAACAGTGCCTCTTTGGAAATTAAGGATTCTTACCAAGTATCGTTGGTAGAATAGTTGTTAGAAATGTGTAATCTCACCCCAGAAAATAAGACTTAAACTCCAAATAGGTAAAAATTTCATTCAAACCTTGACACTAACTAATGTTACTGCGAAAACCAATTGAAGAAAAATTAAATACTATTTTAATAAGTATTTTTATATACAGTTTTTCTTCAAAAAGGGGACTGTTTTTGAAAGGATCGTGATCTGTCATGTTGTAGTTTTACATTGTAATTCCTAAACATATGTTGTTCATATATTATATAATATTGGTGGCATTTCGCGTGATATTGTTTGGTTATTGTGCATAAGCGAAGTGGAATAAAAATAATATCTAGAAGCACGAATTTTAAGTTGCCATATATACTACCTGAACAATTCTAACAATAGAGCCAACATTTTGATCAAGCTTTGTTTGAACTCTGAAGACACTCTGAACACTTGACGCTGGCATAGTTGTGTATAAACACAACACAAAAACAACACGTTACCGTTAAATAAGAAGAAAAGGGGGACTTGAAAATCACCTATTTATAAACATTCAAATAGAAAAGAATAGTTTCATCTGTTTGTATGCAAATGGCAGATACTCACAAGTTAATACAAGTCAGTTGTAAGCGTGACAAATCTGCAAAAGTGTTTTATATTTTGCAAGTGTTCTTACGTAGACACGGTCAGCCTATCATTTGGTATGCAACTCGCGGTATAATAGTGCAATTGCAGCCCGCAGGGTCGTGACACCGGCTTGTGACCGTTGGGATACGCAAACAATCTGTTTCTCAACATATTTGGCTCCATACAAACATTCATTTTTTAAGTTGGGCCATGATTACAGCTAAGTTAAATAACGGACTGGTCAAAGATGCACGCGAAGTTTAGAAGGGAACTGACTCAAATGTAATCAACCTAAAAATATTTAGATGGTAAATATTAATGATGATATGATGATGGTTAATAAATATTTAGTGACATTAATCAATGTTTGTTCGAATCCTACAACGCACGTGAGCTTTTGGTAAAGGTAGGGCCATACGTCTAGGTTTCCCCGGATTTGTCCTACTTTGAAAGGCATCCGGGCAACGTCTGGCAACGTCGGCGTCAATAATTTAGGTGATGGCAGCTCTAGGTGAAGATAACATGGTGATGAAACCATAGCTTATCACTATCACTTATCTAATGTCCATCTGGCTAGCTCCGACCCTGACGTTAGAAATCTGTCCCCAAGCAACACTTGAGAGTCAGTCCCTACTCCCTCTTGACTTAGCTTAGGGTTGCTGGTATCTTTGCCCATATCGTCACTTAACATCCGGTGAGATTGTGATCATACGCTAGAGACCTATAAAATATCTAACATGGTATAGTTACTGCGTGATATTTTCCATCACCGAAAGCTCGTATTCATTGTAGAATTTAAATTCATTCTAGCCATTATAAGCTAAAATTTTATTTTGGAAAATTTATTATAGAGTGGATCATTACGTGAATGACAGGAATGCCTAAAAATGACTCTCTCTTTCTCTCTGTATATCATCTAAAATAGTATGTTTATTAATAGTAAACATTATTTACATACTTTAAAAAAAAGATAAACCCGATCGAGTTTCTTGCCGGGTCTTCTCGATGAATGGAATGTTTGACCGACCCAATGATAGTGTATTAACGTGGCTTCTTAATGCCTCAATTGAATAAACTTTTGATTATCTACTAAATTTGACCTACTTATTAACGAACAAGATAGTGATATATGACTAATTGTAATTAATTTAAGCGAATCCAAGGTTTTGTGAGCCTACCTGGCGATATATTACTCGGTATAATAAGTATTATACATGCATAGATAGTATATACAATATATAATGTATTACTGAAGTTTCCTGCAGACCTTCGGATTGTCATATGACACCAATTCTAAAATTACAAAATATTCAATCTACTTATCTTATGTCGATATATATATATATATGAATGAATGATTATTTGTACCCTAAACCTTTTATCCGATTGCTATGAAACTCTAGTGCGTTGTGCGCACTCTGTATTAGTACAGCCAGTTTACAATAGGTGGCACGCGAATCGTTTCATTTCGAAGACAACGGGAACAAAGTCGTGGACACAAACTAGTAAATATTATATACATATATTATGTGTGTATAAAACTAAATACGAAAATTAAAGTATGTGTGTTCGTTTTCAATGGGCCTGCGCATCGATCATCCGCTTGAGTTGAAAATTGTTAGTTGTTATTGGCACGCGTGTAAGTTTCTTACATAGTGCGATCAACCTAAAATAGATGATCTATCAACAAATATTTCATACAGTTTTCGATGTTTTCAAGGTAATTTTCAGGCCTGAACCCAAAGAAGGATTTAGACTACATATCATTACGCTATTCTTTAGAGACTAAGCAGTAATATAAAAATACAATTGAAGGAAATAAAATTCAGTATTTTTATATAAACAAAGTCGCGGTCACCAGCTAGTATACGTTAAAAGGTTATACTGATAAGACGAGCGTGTTTCGTGCCGGCTTGTCTGAATGACAAAGATGTCCTCCCAATCTGAGTAATGGTAGACTTTATGTTTCTGAGTGTTCATAACTCTTCTGAATATTAATTTTCTTAAGTAATTTAATATTATCTTATTTCATTTATTTTTATATGCAAAATACGTTATCATATGCTATTTTCAAAGTATTTAGTATAGCTTAAAGTTACGTCTAATTATATTAGTTGTTATGTTTATAATATGTTCAAATGTACATAAAACCTCAAATAGAATGTAGATAAAAGTGTATGTGTGTAAATGTATGAGTTCAACGACATAGCATTACCTTGACATAGATACACGTTTATACTAAGTATACGTTTGTATCTGATTGAAATTCAAATAGATTTATACCAAAGAGATTAATTACATTAGATACGTTGGCAAATAATACAATTTCAAATAAAAAAATACATGTCACTCGAATATAGAATGTTCTCATGTATATACCTGGTGTTATTAGAGGCTTTAATTGACAGCTTCATTGGGCTTGGTGTATGTATGCGTATGTGCAATGTATTGGTTGTAAATATGTCATTAAAAGCAGAATATATATGTACTTACAAAAAAGCGAAATTTGCAGTTTTCTTAGTTGGTAGAGATTCGCGATATCTTAATACGCAATTTATAGTCGTGTTTTTAATGTTTTTGTCAAAAAGCTGTATAGATCGTACAAACAGTTGAAAACAGTCAACTGGGTACGAATTACTTAACAGTTTATTGTTTCACACACTTTAATAGTTATATTGACTGTTGGGCATTAATGTCGAAAAGTATACCTATACCTTTTTTCTTTGTAATACTAAAAATAAATTGTTTTTTAATATTCCTCACGTTTCTTTTTCTCAGCAAAAAGGTTAATATTTTATTTTTAACCAACAGAAAATATTTTTAACTGCCAGTTCCAATTTTGAAATAATTCTGGCTTATTTTCAGACCGACTAGACTACTATCATTTGTCGTTCATATCATCAATGTACTTGGCCCTGTATTAATTTTACCCGGTTTGTATAGAAAATAATTTATTAACATCCTGCGTGTTTAATTTCATTCAATTTATGAACGCCTGTGATAAGGTTCTTCTTGATAAGTTTTCGTTCACCAAGGATTACATCCCATACGTATTGTGTTTCAATATCAGTAAAGATTTGAACCTGTCCTCGTGAACAATAAGTAGGTATGGAGATTGTTGACAGGTTGGTATGGTATTACTCACTGAGCTTCCACAAAGTAAAGACTTAATCATTTTACAATGACATAAATATGGCATGTGGAACAAACCAAGGTCCAGCTCATATTGAAAGCCGTAATGCGACAAACTAAGGTGAACAACTTTAAATATAATTTTGAATAAAGTTTTACAACTTTCATTAAAATAATAAAGGTGCGTTGTAAGCTAGAGTTTAACCATAAATTCTGGTATACAATTTGCATCTAACGGGTCTCCGTTAGTCTTCTTAAACGCACTTGCCGGAATACAATGATTGGTTCGGACTTTTGGCACGGCATTTTGGACGGTTGGCAAGACATTTGAAGAATAAATTTTGACTGAAATCTGTCGCCACGGAATCGTGTCATGTCAACTGAGACATTCAAGACAACTGCAAATCTGACTGTTTATACTCGTATTTATGTAAAACTAGCTGTGCTCGCGGCATCGCTCGCGTGGACTATTAAAAAACTTTTTAATTTTTGTGCGGGTTTACATTTATTTTTCTAAAATAAAAGTAACTAGCCTAAGTTATTCCTTGCAATATCAGCTATCTGCCCGTGAAAGTCCCGTCAAAATCCGTCCAACTCCGTCCGTCCAAATATTACAATTTTTTTTTAACAATATCTATATTGCAAACTATTAAATTATTAGTATTTAATATTAGTGGCTAATAGTATTTACAAAATTAACTTTTAACATTAATTATACCAACGATTTATACAATGGTTTAGATTGGCTTGCAATATTTATTGGAAATTTTAATTCTGACGAGTCGTTGCGACAGATCTCGGAGATGCAACAATTTAATGGATTATTTTTTGTATGAATGCACTTTTTGTGGCAATGTTAGTAATAGCTTTCTTAGTGTAAGAACAGAAACAAAAGAGAAGGGAAGCTTCAGCAGATTTAAGTTCTTGTAAATAATATAGCCTGGGGCAATTGTGGGAGATTTCCTCCGGTAGGAAAAGGTAGCACTCCTTGTTTTAGCACAAAACGACCCTGATTTGCGTTAGGAGTGTCAGTTTTGAGACTTGCCATGTATACTGCCATATGCATTTAGTAAAAAGTTTTTATTTTGGCATTACACACAGACACTTTAATTATTTTTATATGTATAAATAGAAATACGGAATTACTAATTTGTATTCCCCTGTTGTCCTCCCCAAAAACAGGTCCGAAATATAGTTTTTTTTTAAGAATAATAAAGTACTTTGGCTATATGTTCTTCCTTTATTCTTTATATTCATCAAATTTGTTTGCTGGATGTCTGATAGCGGCTATATAACTGGGCATTTTAGTAATTTTAAAAGACTATAAGTTTTATAATAATTCATTTATGGTATACAATATGGTATATAATCATAACACGGAGCATGATACTTATTGATATAGAATATAGATTGTATGATACAAAAATGTTTGTTCTAGTGCCATTATCTCGAGATAAAACATAAGAATACGTTTGTCTGAACTAAACGCAGCTCGCATTTCCTCTTAACTGTAATAGCTAATATAGCCTACATTAGAAAATGCCCTATACACATAAATGGACATAAATCTACATCGAACTTTATTTTTACCTAAAAATGTTTGTTCCAATGGTTGTGGATACAGATATGGTCTAATACAAGGATATTTTCTGGGAAAAAGGACCTTATAAAAATAATCGAATACAGCCGTATTTATTCTTAAATTTCAGTGACTTATTTATGTTGAACATAAATAATTATAGTTAAAACAATATTTTCGGTGATTGCCGGAAGGAAAAACTTTACCAGGTTACCATGAACTACCAGATACTTATTTTAAAGTTTAAGTTGAAGGTAGGCCGCCGGGCTTTTTAAAGAAACCATTATATATTATGAAAAATACGGACAACAATTAACTTTATATCACCATTTACGCATGTCTTTCAACTCGTATAAAGCAAGAAACAAAAGCCTACTTTATATTTATTTCGGATAATTCGATATTATGTCAGAAGCTTATTTACATTATGCTCTAATACAAACTCATATTCAAAATTAACAATAAATACAAATCTTAAATAAAGTTCAAGCTAGTTCGACCAATTTACAATATAGGACCTCGCGAATCATTTAGAAAGAAGGTTCAGGAATTTAATATCTTAACTTAATAGTAACTTTTCATTATTCATGTGCATCCCAGACTCATTCAGATTGTTTGGGCCAGGAGCTACGAGGGTATTTTGGGCAACGAGGCTGCTGACGTTGCAGCAAAAAGACGTTTTGGGATTGCATAAGGCTCCTGATTACATCTAATTCTCTTTCGTAAAACACAATATATGAGAAAAAATTTACAAAACATGGCACTCGAGGCACAAGGACAACACACTGAACAACAACTACCTACCTACTCTTACTGACATTAAAACACTTTTCAGTTACACACCTATAACATTCACATTACGCAAGCATTGACAGGAAAAGCATACAAGAAACAATATCTACAAAGGTAAAAAATTATCGAGGATGACCGATGCCCCTGTGATAACACCACTACTCACACTCTAAAACACCTTTTTGAAGTTTGTCTACGATTTGACATATTTTACCCTATTTTATTACCCTATATTATTTTACCCTATAATCTTAAATGCGTAATGAGAAAGGAATCAACTATAAAATCATATGTAAAGCTAGCGAACTCTTATATTGGCCATCTCAAAAGTTTAAATGAAATTTAGGTTATATACGTTTATGCTCTATTTGCTCTTTTACATTTTAGGATAATATAGCATAAAAATTAAGCAACAAATTGATTGTATATAATTACTATATATTAGTATGTATAGCTATAAGTTTATCTTAGCCCTTACATATTTTAATTTCATGTATATCATTCATTATCAACATTAATTTATACCCACCATTCACAGTCATTTACCGGGTGTAACCACAGACGACAAAATGTATCAAATAGCCAATGTCGTCACGGTCTAACATTACAGCTAACTTACATTTACATTGCGCCATATACCTACTTATAAGAACTTTTATGTTAAATAACTAAAACAATGTGAATAAGATTATTAATTGAAAAAAATGTATATATCTTAACTTCGCCCTCCCAACACATCCAAGACAATATGTTCGAAAAAACTTAGATAAACGACCGGCATAATTTTAATACTCGAAATAAACATAAATTGGTCATCCGCTGTTTTAGACTTAGTAGGACTAAAGCATTTATTAACATCAGTCATCATATAAAACATTGTACGTGTTTACAGTGGAAGACGCTAGCGGTCGCTACACTGCAATGTTCTACTGGGGCAATAATTACTGGACCGGCTCTGCTGAACTTTGCCAGATCCTCAACGAGCACAACGGACCGACGACGCATCGCAACAGTAAGTAAATATCCCTTCAAATTAAATAATAGTTCGAAGTGGCCGCGTCCTGGCCGTTACATTTGTGTCTTGCCTGATTACACCCATAAATATAATGAAAACTACAGTCACAGTGACTTTATCGGGTCATTTAAAAATCAGCCAACGTGTAGCAAGTTACATAAGTTTCCCAAAGTTTATTATAATTATGTGGAATATACGCAGTTTTTAATTCAATCTAATAATAGTTAATAGGGGTGTGCGAATATTCGAAATTGGAATCAAATAATTCGATTATTTGAATAGTATTTTTTTCAAATAAATATAAAAATCAATTGCCGTGCATTAGTCTCACAAAATCCCGAAAATGACTGGACCGATTTGACTATTTTTTCTGTTTTTTCGCTTTAATATTGTAGCTGTTTAGCAAAAACGAGGAAAAAACCTAAAGGAACAGCCGATAAGTACCTGGAAAAAAAATCGAAAACATTAATTTTGTACGGGAATCACGGACCCTACCATTTGACAGCTGCGCCTGCCGCCACGCATAACTGTTATTATTAATTTCGTGCGATTGTTTGAAATCTATTAAATTTCAATTATTATAATTTTTTAAATTGGTAGTATATTTACAGAAAAGAAATTCGAAAACGAATAGTAATATATTCTATTCAATTGTTTTCCAATGCTATTTACATATTCCTAATAGTTAACAGTACAACTTTATAGGGACCTACCAACAGTCATCACAGTTCGTGATCCTATAAACCACCTAGTCACTATGACGGAATTTCCGCCACGGTGATAACGCAACTTAACTACAACTAAAGCATTATTGTCCTACAACTTTCTATTTGTTATTTTTAATATTAATTTCTTATTCTTCTTCTTAAAATAAATAAACAAATTCAAAGGATGTCGTGAGTTGAACAAAATTTACATTATTTACGTTTCTGAGTTGACAATTTCATATTAATAAAGGGATGAAAATTCTTTTTTGTACAACTAATGTGACAAGCAAGCATACGGCCTACCTGAGGGTAAGCGGCAATCGTAACCTATGGACGCTTGTAACACCATACGTATCACAAGCGCCTTGCCAACCTTAAACATCCCTTCCCCAGAGCTCTGGAAATCCCACTCGCCGCAAGAACACAACACAAGGTTATTTGGCTATGATATTTTATAGGGTGAAGGTATTTCACCAATCGGACAGCTCCAAGTAAAGAAAAATCTTCAAAGAAATTTATCTGTCCTCTTATAATTTATATACATATATTATCTTATATGTAATATATATTCTAAAATAAAAAGGACCTATATGCTTCACGGCCGGATTTAAGTTTTACTAATATTGTCAGCGGTATGTGTTATTTACGTAGCACAAGGACAACAAATATAATATTTCCTTTGAACATTTGTAATTTAACAAAGAACTGTCACTTATTTTAAGTTTGTAATTTGTGTTTTTATCCTGACATTTTGAGCGCATTTTTTGTACGAGTCGTGGTATTAATAATAATATTTCATTACGGCAAATTTCTAAAACAAACGACCCCATAGTGTTCGATAAACAGTGACCGAACACCACTCGTTGTGAGTAAGTGCCTATAGTAGAGGTGTGTGTGCGATTCACACACGATAAAAGTGAAACTTCCTTTTTAAAGACATTTTCTATTTTATTTAAACAGTGTGCAATATACACACACACCGACATTTACTCTCTTGCTCTGGCTCACACAAAGAGGAGAGACCGATAATGTGCGTTAAACGTTTAACATTTAACGCTTAACGTTAATGCTTGGAAGTCGCATAAGAAGTTTCACTTCAAAAAATGTCGCTATAAGAAACGCGTGCCGCGTAACTATTTCACCAGTACACAATTGCGATTTAGTTGCAAAATTAAACGAAACTTACTCGTATGACGTTAATTTCATGAAATCATTATACGGAAAGTGGGTTTTTAGTTTTTATGTTGTAAACAATTTCAAAGTTTGCAGCTGAACTTAGACTAGAATTAAAAAACATAATACAACTAAAACTTATCGTATGATAAACTTCGAGACGTCATGATACAAACATAGTGATACGACGTATATCGAAATATACATGCAGGATATTTCTTATAATCGAATCCTACTGTATGTGATCATAGCGTGCACGAAACAAGAGGAAGTATTAAAATAATATTATAACATTTCAATAAAAATGCAATAATTAGCAAATAAAAAATTAAACTGTTAAATACAACTTATGCCTAGTTGAGGCCTGAGAATTAACCTTGTATTACTCGTTAACCTGTTTTAGACGCGACATGTCTGTAGTTACTCCTACATCACTAAACTCAGTTCAAATATATATAATACATATTATGCGCTAATATGTATATTAACTGCGTTGGACACATCCGCAGTCCGCTGTTCGTAGCACCAGGTCAAGGGACCCGCGATGGTAGCTTACTTAATCGCTTCACTTTCTACATGCGACCTCGCGTCGACCTTGCACACTAATTTTTGTTTTATTATTGTACAAGTAGTTTAAAATATTCTTCACTCTCTCGGTTAATAGGCTTAAAGGTCTATTACGAGCTAAATTACTCGCCCTATGATAACCTTCGCTGACACTGTTACATTCTATATCACTCATAATGTATTAATAAATATGAATTAAACATCTTTTATTTTTAATTAAAAAAAATGTTGTATGTATTACAAATTCTTATAAATAACACAGTAGAAAACATGTTTAAAATAATTGAGAATAATGCAACATGAACACCGCGTTGATGTCTTTTATATAAAAATTTAAGTAATGAACAAAATGTTACAAAATACCTTTGTAATGCAATTTCGATAATCTCTCAGATGTTTCTATTGTATATGTTTTTTACCTTTTAAAAGCTTTATTTAGGCTCATGGATGCTTATGATGGCACTTCTAAGAGTATTAAATACGTGTGGGATTATTTCAAACCTTTTCAGAAAGTAGCGGTTCTCAGATCTTCAGTGAATGGAGACAGGACGTGTCCATGTCTGGCTTCGGTCCGCCCTTTCTCACTGCCTTCTACAACGTGCGTGTCTCTGTAACCTCTACCCTGCCTGAAATCGTGAAAACTGTACGTAAGCATTAACATAGCATAGCCATTACCTGTGTTAAAAAATGTCAAATTCATAAATATACACCGGTTCGGAAAACATCCCTATCGTGTAGAAAACCTTTTGAAACTTCGACCAGATTTCATTTATCATTTCAAAAATAATACTATTAAAAATATGGCTGGATAACTTTGAATTGGTTCTTACAAGAGAAGTAGGAGAAAGAGATATATTATGGGAAATAGAGAATGTCATCGCCATCGACAGGAAGTTCATTCTAACACTTTTGAACCTAAACGTTCGCGGACAGCAGTGCAGTTTCAGAAGAGTTTTCTTCCGCGAACACTCCGGATATGGAAAGAGCTCCCTCTTGATGTTTTCCCAAGAGACTACAAAAGGGGAGTGAACAGATTTTTAAAGGGCCGGCATAGCGCTTGTTATTCTTCTGGTGTTGCAAACCTCTATAGGCTGTGGTAACCGCTTACCATCAGGCGTACCACATTATTGTTTGCCACCATCTTGGTATAAAAATTTTAGTTAGTTGCTTTTCGATACTGAGCAAGTTTTATTTACAGCGACGTACTCTACATTTGGGGTTATGTCTCCCGCACTCGTGTTCCCGCGAGGCGGTGTCGGCGCTGGTGCAGAATGCGTCTGCTCCACTTCTACGTCAGACAGTAATAGCGGTGCGCGCTCCACTACGCGGCGGCTACACTTACATCGAAGACCCAACGTTTAGGGCTTTACTGTAAGTTTAATTTTCTTTATTTTGGAATTGCATGTTTCTATCATTCATCTAACTAGTGAGTACCTTAAATGATGAAATCCGGGTCTATCCTTCTTGGGGAAAGGGGATATAAGGTCGGCAACGCGCTAGTGATACATCTGGCGTTAAAAGTGTATTTGATATCCGCACGTTCGAACCCCAGCATATACCAACGATTTCTATGGAGTTCGCGTACTTTTACTTATTTTAATTGGTAACACTATCACCTGATGGTGAATAAATCTGAACATTTGAGAAATTGTTCTTGTACAACCATCGTATATGGGAAAGAGTATAGAACTGAGGATTTCTCAGCGTTGGAAACCGCCACAACGTAGTGGGCTGGTGTGGTGATAATTCTCGTGCTTTCCCACGGAAAGAGGCCTTTGCCCAGCCGTGGGACACTTACAGGTTGGTATTATTATTGCTTTACCGTGATTCTGATTTAAACTATTAGACAAGCCGTATGCTTGTTTGCCACCTTAATTGTATTAAAAAATTTTGGCAGCTGCACGTGATCGTCAGTTCCAATTTTAAGCTTAGAGTGTTCCATATTCCACCGCATCGTTATTTTTGTGTTTTGATGTTCAAACGTTACTTAGGCCATATAAATACATGAAAATAGCGTTCACCTAAATGAGTCCCGATACCCGCTGACTGCTGATACGTGCAACTTCGTCTACGATGTTTATTATATTAATAATATATTTTATGCACATCACTGAACGCGTTGTGCTTATAAAAATCGTAGTTTCTTAAAAAAAAATTGGACGAAGAGATCGCGATTATGTTTTTTGATAAACACAAGTATCTATGGTGTAAAACAAAAAAATATTTAAATCTGACCAGTAGTTTTTGCGTGACCCGCGCACAACTGCAAACCTCAATCATTTTATTTATATAGATGCTAAGTATTAAAAAATGGATACGTTTTTTTTTTATAGTAACATAACAAAGTGTCGGTACAGTGCTTTATGTTAAACACAGTACATTCCAAAAACAACAGCGATCACTAAGAGATTAACAATCCATCGACAGTCGATATAATGGTCGCGACCCAGTTGGCTACAGCTCCCTACCATCGTACAACGCTTGTTTACTTGATGTACACCGGCTGATTCCGGAACTATGAAATTAAGAAAGCGCACATGTTAAGCAATCAATAGACTGTATGAATAGTTACCAATTGGCATTTCAAAGTTGCTAACGATTTTTCTTTCATGTCTTCATCCTCCATCCAGTCCTTTAATGTATTTGTTGAAATATTTATGTATTTATGTTAGTACACAATAATAAGTACTATGAAAAATTGCATAAAAGCATAATGATCAAAGAGGTCGTTAACGTCGTTTTGCGTTACGTAATTACAATGATCGTCGTCTACTACAGCGTGAAGATAATAGTAAGATGAATATTACTCGAAGAAGTAATTATATGAATGGCTATTTATTTTTTCTTTCATTTGTAATTGTACGAATTGAAGCTGTTATTTTTTTTAAATGTTACGTTACCAAACTTACGTTTTATTTGATAGGAACTGCGTGCGTATCATGTGACAGAAATGAAACATTTGTGTTTATTTGTATAAAATTAAATTATTTTTGAACAACTTCATCATGTCGTTTGCAGGCGGGATATAATTTTATTTTTGCTCCAAAGAAGTATAATTATTTACGTGCGTATAATAAGTACACTCATTTTTTTTTTATATTACAGCGGTGTTTGCTGCGCTTTAGGCGTCCTGCTTATTAGTGCGACGATTTATGATGTCAGAATAGCGCATGACGTGCGCAGACAACGAAGACGCGTGGCCAACATCACTGCTGACAAGTCCGCGAGGGATCTCAAGCTAGACTTGCATGGGCTGAATGACATCGCCGTTAGTAACGGTGAGGTCCAAAAATCTTGTTCATGTTGTTAAATCGAGTTAATTTCTCTATAATCTTAACTTGGTAACGTCGAAAGCCGAGAGATAAGATTTATACCACAGCAAAGCTGGCTCAGGTGTCTGTTGATATTAGTGAACATTGATGGTAATGATTACATACAAACTTGCATATTGGCACACTTGTATAACTTAATTAATAAAAAAAATCTTATCTATCCCCTTAATACCCGTAACTTAAAACAAAAACTAAAAAATTGGTTGTCAGATCTATACTACCTGGATACTGAAATTTTATTCCATATTGTTAAATAATATTAATTTTATGTAAAAATATGTTGCTAAGCACTATTCGTATTTTTCATTGTGAATACTGTGTATCGGGTACTTTTTTTGGTATTACGAAACACACACACTCTTGCTTTCTACTTGCTACTTTATATATATTTTTATTAAAAACTCGTATTCCAGGCAAATCGATTTACAACGTGAACAACAACATAGCGATAAACAGCAACAGGTCTGAAGAGAGACTGACAGCGGAGACCTCCTCCACTTCAACTGATGAAGAGCTGAAGCTGAGTGAGTGAACTTAGCATTTAATTTCATGATAATGTAGAACATGTAAAGGCATTACGCCATTACTTATTATTGCGTCTTATGGTTACTTATGTTACTTTAACCTCCAAAGTCAGGCTTTTCATATTCGCTAGTTACTGTCGCATAGTCAAAAATTCTTTTTTTTTTTATTGTAAACCATTTATTCTTCAATAAACGAGTTTGTTTCTATATTTTTATTAAATTACTAGGATGATACTTTTACAAAAAATATCCTATTTTTGTCAAGAATGCAGATTAATTGAATAAAATTCAAAACCCGTTGAAGTTGTGTTAACTGAATAGTTATAACTGTAACTCTATCCCATAATATTTCGAATAATTGCGGGTAGAGATGGACTCGAATGAGACATTGAAAAAAACACGAATAAGACTAAAATTTAACTAATTAATTTAATTTAAAAAATGTAACATTGTTAACTTACAGATATTCAAATAATACAATTATACTTCTAAATGCAATTTTTTGAAAAATGTAGTATCCGTAACTGTAGTTATCCGAAATTATCGAATATCTTAAGTAATTTAATATCCGTTTCCATAAACGAAACGGATTAAATACTCTTAAGATATCCATATCCAGATCCGAACTCTATTATATGAAACATCCCATTTTAAATAACTTGTGGAACATCTACAAAAATTTCGCAAGTCAGAGCCTTAGCATTAACCGATGAGTTTAAAAACTCATGAACTAAATTAAATTTTATTGGTAACGCTGACAATGAAAGGTAATAATAATCAAGACTGTGCCTTCTCTCGTAAAGAGGAGTCTGCCCAAATGTGAACCATTTTTAAACTGGTATTTGTATGTAAAGAACTTTAAAACATAATTTGAAAATTATTCACATTCTAATACAGCTTTGTAAACAAAAAATATCTATCCCTGAAATTTAACTTTTTTTAAATATGTTATAGAAATCAATTTAAACATATATGATGTTATTATTATATTTCTTTTTGAAGGTTTATGGTCGGAACTACTGTTATCGTTCTCAATGAAGGCGAATGTACTGCAAATCTTCGACCAAACCGTCGGTTCAGACACGGTACCCGTGGTGCACGGCTTACGGACCTTGTCTATGATCTGGATTATCTTCGGACATAC
The DNA here is from genome assembly GCA_947532125.1 of Saturnia pavonia. NCBI lineage: Eukaryota > Metazoa > Arthropoda > Insecta > Lepidoptera > Saturniidae > Saturnia > Saturnia pavonia. The sequence goes on along the minus strand of OX383898.1, from coordinate 19,112,606 downwards.
GTGCATCGTCGTATTTAAGGTTAAAATACGTTTTTTTACACTCAATAATGATATCTCGAAATATGTACTGTAAAAAAGGAATAGCGACGTTTGTGTCTGGCTAGATCTCGCCAACACATGTGGATAACTTGTCGTTGTCACTCGGTTCTGTTATTAGCGATTCGGGATTTCATCGTGGTATCTATGACGTATGATTGCAAAGGCCGTCGGTTGATCCTAGGGATATTCACTTAACATCGATATATCGAATTTATTCGATGTTTTCCTTAAGATATATCGTATTGATTCGATATTTTGACAAATATTTATTGTATTCGATATATCGATATATTTATCTATAGAAACATCGAATAATTGCTTTTTTTTAATGTATTAAAAACAATAATTTTAACACTACTTAATTACTTCAATTTTAAATAAGGTTCATTAAGATAGTGACATCTGTGAGTGACCAGCTTAATTACCTAATCTATCCTGACAGATCGATCAACCATTCACTCTTCATTATATTTACTTTCACTCACTCTCACTCTTCTTGCATCGCCTTCTGCTGTTTGGTTGCTATAACGCAATTAAATCATTGTTTTTTTTATTTATCTAAGACAGGTTTATGTAAGACTTTTACTTGCTACTACAATTAAATACTCTAAAATAACTGAGGTAACGCATCATCTGATTGCTAGTTCGAAGTTGAAAAGGAATGTAATGTTATATTTCTATTATGTTTCCGAACCTAACCTCTACTCGTTTGTGAGTGTTTTATATTGAAGATATAATATAATGATATTTTATATCATCATACATTTCATAATAATAAATATATTTCCTATTTCATTCTTATAAATGCTATATCATTATAATTAAGTAAGTAGTTATTCGATAAGTTATGTAGCACTACTTACGTGCATTGCTACAAATCATTTATTTAGTATATTTTTCATTTAGTTTTTAAACTTGTAAACAAATTAACTTAATAGTAATGTGACACTACAGTCACATCTCAGTCATCTCACCACTATCATAGTAATACAATTCTATTCAACTAATACTCATAGAAAATCACTATTAATATACTACTAGTTTAGCTGTTACTCTGGACTCTGATTCTACATTCACACATATAAAATCAAGGACCACAAACTTTGCGCGTTTCTCTGGTAAAAGGTAATATTAAACTTTTGTGGAAAATATTCGATAGTGAAAAGATATCAATGTTTTCTAGTGATAAATCGATAGACATCGATACTAGGATGCGATATTTTACATCGAATATAAATATCGATATATTTTTTAAGTGGACACCCATAGTTGATCCACACCTCTCGACCGTTACTATTATTCTTATCAATTCTTATTTATACTTTACTTATGGTCAGGTCAATGTGACAGTCGTTCTGCTAAAACTGAACATGAATATATTGTCAAAGAGTAAAAACGCCTAATAAAAAATAAAAGATTTTATGTCGTGTTGTGAAAACCAAACGTATTATAAAAAATAATAATTTTAACCAATATTTAAATTTAGTCTAGAAAGGGATCTGGCACTCAAGTACGTTGGATCGCCTTGGTAAGTAGCCAAACGACAACTAGACAATTTCCTTTCACCACAGAATATATTATAAGTATAAATATGCGTAATAACTTTAGACTTTATAAATACTTGCAAAGGTTTTGCTACATTTCACAAAGTTTTAAATTTTTCAAATAATTTCAATGTATTCTATTTTTTTTTTCATAGTACGCAGATAATACTGCCCTGAGAGCCATTCTTGAGAAGAGTTTCTGGTTTCAACTGATACTCAGTGCTGTTTATAGCGTGGATACCTTTTTCTGTTTAGGGTAAGTAACTAATTATTTATTTCATGGATAAACTAAATATCTTATGCATGAAATATATGAGGAGAGCTATGCTCAGAATTCCCTTACGCGATCGAATCGAAATGAGGAGATCCATAAAAGAACCAACCCACAACGCATCGAAAGACGCAGTGTGGGTAGACCCGCCACAAAGTGTACCAAAAACCTGATGACGGTTGCGGGAAACCACTGAATCTGAGCAGTGCAGGATCGATCTTTGGAGAAGACCTATGTCCAGCAGTGGACGTCTTTCAGGTAAATGAATAGATAGAGAGATAATATAATACAAGAACAGTAGATTAAGAATACAAGGTTTAGCAGCGGTAGCACCACTGTCAAACTTATTTCTATAGCAACACTGTAGTGTTCTTCTTTAAAGTATGAGGTCGGTAATACACACATACACACAAGCAGTTCTAACCTAGTCCTCATGACTAGAAAACGATCAGTGCCTGACATCCGTTTCGTTTAGAGTTGTTCAAATTTCCTAAAGATGTTTTACTTATAGCTGATTTTTCAATTGTCAGATAATTTTATACGAGGAATAATTTTAACGTTTTGACTGATTTTATATGGAAAATCTGTCAAAGTTTAAAAGTTATTCCTCAAATAAAGTTGTCTATTGATTAGAAAATCGAACCTTAGCTGTCAGCTGAACGTGTCTAAGAACTAACTCAACTCTTAAGTAAACAATTCCTGACTCCACGCCGTTATGTCACGGACATCGGGTTGATGTTCTATTGATCATAACCATTCTGCTGTTACGTCATAAATATTGTTTAAATATGTTTTTCAGTGGTATGTTGGTATCATTTCTATACTTCCGTACGAATGCGAAAGGGAATCTGGACGTACTAACCAAGGGTCGAAACAAAATCACTTCTGTAATCTTACAATTTTTTGGCCTGTTGGGCTACAGATTTGCCAGGTAAGCCTAACGTTTTTTATAATTGATATAATCTAAAATTTTGTACATATTATTACTTCATCAGTTAACAAACAAGTTTATGATGACCTATGTATTTTTCCCCATTTATATAATCTTCTGATTTATCTTATATCTCATTGTAGGATTCAAAACTCTGAACCCTTGCTCTGCAATTAAGAGTAAATGTACTCGTACAAAGGTATTATTTTGTTTTATCCCTGGATAGCATTAAAGGAAATATTTTCGTACCGTACAGACTATATCTACCATTGCTGTGATTCTATGTTTTATTTTTTTCTTAAATGAATTATAATGAGAACTGGGAGACTTCTAAAATTATTAAAATTTCCCAGTGATACCTCCGTTAGTAGACATCCTGAAAACAAATTTGACACATATAAAAATTTAAAGAAAAACTTATGAACGTAGCCAAAGACGTTCTTATAATATTATAATTACGTCTATTTTACACAAGTATAATCAATCCGAGATGCAGTCGTCTCTTTCGCGATCTATTCGGTCGTTCGAGTATACCTTTGAAGCGGTGGAGGAAGCAGCTATAGACTTTCAAATATGTAAAAAAATACTGTTGCATGAACATACTCGAGCGCGTCAGATATTAATCAGGCATTGAAATATCGAAAGCTAAATGAAACATAAATATTAACTAGAAAAAAAAATTACTACCTTTTTGTTATTTCCAGGTTGACAGTGCCATATTTATTCATGCTGGGCGTTGTGGAAGTAACAATGAAGTGGTTCGCGACGAACGCGGTTTTCGAACCGCCCGCTATGGATCACGAAACCTGCCCTAAATATTGGTGGAGGAACTTGCTATACATAAACACACTGTTTCCAGTTGAGCAAATGGTGAGTGAGATATTTTCTATTTTAATTCTATTATAGTCAAGCTAAAGTGGGTCTGGCCTACCAATATTTTGGATAGTTTGAAAAGTGAACAAAAATGTCCACCGATTGTAAACTGAACGGACGAGACGTGTATGTAAAAGATTTTGGTTATCTTGAATTACTTAAAGAAAACCAAAAAATATAATATACAAGTGAATGGTTTTTTTAATTCCAGTGTATGTTGTGGAGTTGGTACTTGTCGGACGATACACAATTTTATGCAGTCAGTGCTATTCTACTCATCCTTTCTACGAGGTAATAAAAGTTATAAAATTATAATTATTTTTACGTAACGACATAAATTATGAAACCCCTGACCGGAGTGTGGTCCAAAAGGTTAGTGTTGATAAGGCATTGATTAACTATCGATTAGTCTATAGTCATTAGCACTTTTGAATTTTTAAAACTATAAAAAATAAATCGATGTTTTAGCAACACTACAATAGTTCCATTTGGTTACATCTCTAATAAAGGAACACACAAGCAACAACAAGCAACAATAAAGGCACACCTGTAACCAATCTACATTTACGTAAATACTGGAAAATCTACGTATTTTTATTTATTTTATGTGTATTAAAAATATTTTTTTTTATTTTCATTTAAGCGCATTAAAATATTCTTTAATTTAGTCTTTATTTCATAAAGCCAGGTCAGGTACTTTTGAAGATATTGAAAATTTTCTGACCGACCATTTTCTTTGCGGTCCAGTTTAGATTTATTTAGTACTCCATTTTTTTATTTTTAACGGTCCTCGTAGCGTAGTGGTAGTATGTCTTACTATTGAGCCGAGAGGTCGTTAGTTCGACCCCAGCACACGATTGATATTTGTGTGATGAGCATAATTGTCAGTCCCATGTCTGGGTGTTAAATATCTAAGATATTATATAGTTATGGCTATTGTTGAAGCGCGTGGAAGTATAATCATATCATATCATCATAGTAAATACTATGGATGTGTATTTTACCATGTCAACAAACACTTCAAACTATTTCTTCGTCCACAGTCATTTCAAGCTGTCGGTATCACTTACCGGAGTTTTCTTCTTATCTTCGCTCATGACTACTGGCTACGTCTCGTGGAACAGCGACCACGTACCTAACAGTGAGGATCCCTTCACGCAGTTCGACAAGATATATGATAAGCCTTGGACCAGACTCGGACCTTACCTCGTCGGTATGCTCACTGGATGGATACTGTTTAAAACTAATTTGAAGATAAGGATGAGTAGGGTGAGTAGAGTTAATTTATAATTTAGGAAAATAATAACAACAAGTTATAAACATAACTAATTTAATATATTTCAAAATAAAACTGCCGTGCTAAAGGTATGTATAGCAGCGGACATTTTTGTCATAAATCACTTAAGAGGAAACGCGGTCGGTAAGACATTTGAAGAATACATTTTATGATAAATCGATTGCTGTCACTCTATGCCTGAACGTCTGAATAGAGCACGAGAGAGACAAACAAAAACGGCCACAGGATCGACCCCTGAGAAACGCCGATTATGATTATTGATCTCTCGATATGTTTTCTGATAGCGGTCTTTTAAATAAGAGATTAGCTGGTCGAGAGAAGTTCCACGTACACCATAGCATTTCAGCTTAAGTATAAGCGTAATGTGGTCAACGCAGCCGAAAGCCTATGAAAAATCACAGAATACATCAATTTTATCCTGCGACTCCTTCCAGGACCTAAATATATGAATTAGCAGCGTTACACCAGCGTCAGAGGTTGATTATAATTTCGTGAAACCATACTGCCGACTATCCAAAATTTCTTTTTAAAAGGTTCCTATATCTTATAATAAAAAAGTCAAGACATGAGCGTGCCAGAGATAAATATAGATTGTACGATATAAAAATATTTGTTCTAATGCCATTATCCAGGGATAAGACAGAGAAATACTTTGTGTGGGTTAAACCGTCACCCCTATTTCCTCTTAATAACATAGTTGAAATATGTCCCAATAAAACCAATCATAGTCTGTTTCCGCTCCTTTCGTCAGCTTTCCGTTTCATAACTTTCTTCGCCACTCTACAACAGTTAGCATCGGAACACCTCACAAAGTCCCATCGTTAGTTAACGCAAAAAAAGTTACTCTACCTTCAATCAGTTTAACTCCTTTATCTTCGTTAATATAAGAAGAAAAAATAGACGCTTAATTAGCTATAAAGAACGCAGTATATCTATTTCGCTTGTAATTTAATATAATTGTCTTATTACGAGTGTACGTAATTACTCTAAATTTTAATGTGCACTTCAGTCTTAGAAAATTGTAACACAATTTAAATATGAATTACTTGTGTAACATAGAACATATTTTATTATTTATATAAAAACGGTTATATTACAGATTTGGGCGTGGGTTGGCTGGTTGGTGTGCGTAGGAACACTCCTGTTCTTAATATTCGGGCTTTATAAGACGGAGCTGAGCGCCGCAGCTGCTGCTGTTTACAGCGCTCTCTCTCACTCGCTGTGGGCTGCGGCAATTGGATGGATCATTATCGCTTGCTCCACTGGACATGGGGGTATGTATCTTTTTTTTTTTATCGTAGCATGCCAAAATTACACGTCGCACCTGATATTAAGCACAGTGCAGTCCGATAATAAGTGTAACCACCGAGGAATCTTCAGTCCGTCGCAAGTCGTCTCTATCCTGCTGACCTGCTCAAATGTGGTCACGTTATATTTGATATTAGTGAAGTCATTCAATAAAGAATTTTTGATGTTTTATTCAACTCTAAAATTAATTCCAGATACAAACAGTCCATATGCTCTCTTGGGTTAAAACATGTCACTTTGATTTAAAGTAAACTGGCCGCCAACAATCACACGAACCTTTTTTATTCACGCATTATTAACCAATAAGAGTGACTTTTTAACATATAATAAGGTAGCATGGCATACAAGCATACAGCCTATCTGGGGGTAAGCGGCCACCGTAGCCCATGAATATCAACTAGCGCGTTGCTTCTCTACCGCAAAAAGGTTCGCGAACTGGTATAAAAAAAGTCCAAAAATCTTCATTTAACGTAGGCTCTAAGGCAATTTATCCGTTCATAAAAGTTGCTACATTTCAATCATCGAGAAGAGCCGGCGAGAAACTCTATGGGGTTTATCTTCTTTTTTATAATGGGCACCTAAGTAATGTTTCCTGTTATGTAAGAATTTTATTTTTTTATTGAATATACAGAGATGAAGTCACTTCCAGATGTCACTATTATTCACATAATGATCCACCCTATAATAACCTTTTGACAGTAAAACAGGCTTGACATGGCCCTTGAACTTATTGTCTGGCAAATCGGTAATGTACTTCGGGATCTTATTATAGAACCTAAATTTATTACCTAAAAAGCATTTATTGGCCTTAGTAAGTCTAAAACACGGAAGACGAACATAGGTACATTAAATTGTCAATTATGTCTCTTCGCTAATTACCTACTGCAACGAACTGTGACTTTATACAAGTATGGTTTTTAGGTTGGATTCGTCCTATACTGTCAGCACCGTTCCTGTACCCGTTTTCACGTGTGACGTACTGCACGTACTTGGTCCATCCCGTGGTACTGCGTTACGTTGCTATGCATCTAACCCATCCTATACACCTTGGCGAGCTGCTCGTGGTGAGTTTTCCACTCATTTCTAATTATTACGTTACGTAATTACTTACATAACAATTATGTTTCTTAAAATTTTAATTTTTATATATGCCTTCTCAAGCCATACATGCTGCAAGTTTCGCATAGCTTGTACAATACTCTATAGCTAATTGAACGGTTTTTTTAATGAATTGTTAATGTATTTCAACACATCTTGAAGTTTATTCAATTTATGCTTCAAATATTAGGTTATTTTGACTAAAGTTAAAATTTGAAGCAGTTAAGGTAGATTGTGTTATCGATCGACGTGAGTTCAAATCTTTGCAATGAGCCTGACCTTTCGGTGAAGGAAAACATCTAGATGAAACCATAACATTTTGTATTGGTCGCTAGCTAATAACACCCTCAAGTTGAAAATCTGTCGCCAAACACCTATAGGTGTGTGTTCCGGCAACTGCACACCAATCCCCACACTAGGCTAGAGTGTTACCACATTGGGTCATATCGTCACTTAAAGTCAAGTAGATTGTGACCAAAACGTATATAAAAAGAAATCTTACTCTATAATTCAATATGTTTATTTTCAGTTTGTTCTATTCTTGGGTTTAACGGTGATGTCGTATTTCTTCGCATTCCTGATCTCCGTGGCTTTCGAAGCACCCATTGTAACGATGCTAAAGATACTATCGCCACAGAGGAAGCCGCATCGTGTATGACACAGTGAAGTGTAGATATAGTACAATACGTACAAATTCCTTTAAAGATAATAATGGTGAAACAAAGTGTTTCACTAAATGTGATAAATAAGTATGAACTATTAAATATAGCTTTAAATTGATCGTGCTGAGATTTATCGTCGAAGGGCCATTTAAAACACTACTATAATGAGCATTAGACATCATAAGAGATCGGCTGTTTCTTGTAATTTTGTCTCTGATTGGTCCATTGATACACCCCATACTGCAGTTGATGAATTCCAATTGATTGAAGAAGACAGTGAAACAAAATATTATGCGGATATTTCGTGTAGCATCTATTGCTATGTACTTCAAACTTAACACATTTAAAAAGGCATTGCTTTACATAAAAAAATACTTCTGTATATTTCTTTAAGTGGGTAATCATATAAAGCATCTTGCTTATTCTAAATGGTAGCTACCAGCTAACAACCATCTAACTTAAGTAGAAGAAGAAATTAAAAAAAAAATCTGGAATTTGATAGACCTAAATTTATAGGAACAAATTAGTAAAATCATATCTACATATCTTGTCAGAGCTTTATATGTATAGGCTACTATATATCATTCCAAACGTAACAAAAAGATAAGAAGTTAAAATGTATTGTATCTAATATATTCGAAAATTACTTGAGGGCCGAATCTTCTTCTACAATAAAAAAAATCCCTAAACATAATGTTTCTGAATAAAAATTGTTCTCTGTAATTAATGGACACTGTAATAAATATTTCACAAAAAATATCAAAGAAATGCAATCAAAACAATCTTGGAGGAAACCATAGATTTGAAACATACATACGAGTGGAATATAAAAGATAGTTAAATCAGCAGTTTTTTGAATACGGGAAAAAATAATAAATGTTAAATGCTGAAAGTCAAATTTACAGGAATCTTATTATAATGAGAACCTGTGGAATTAAATGTTTGTGATATGAACCCATTATCTTGTTCGCTTTAGGAAATATACTCCTAGGACAAAATTATGCGTACTGACCTCAGAGTAGTTTTAAAAAGACGTCGATAAAGCAGGAAGTTTCGAAGACATTGAGGACTTACTATACACATGAGATAAAGTAATACGATTGGAGTCTGTACAAGCTACTGAACCACTTGGTAGCATCGCGAAGTCGCTATCATGACAAATATCAATAAATAAAACATTTGCTGACTAGTTTTATATTAATGTATATTAACGATAATGTAAATAAATACCATTTTATAACTTAACTTTACATACATATGTACATAAGTTGTAAATATAAAAATGTTAATTTAAGTTTCTTAATGAATATATATTATTATTTTTAAACAAAATGACTTTATTTATCTTAGTGCTATGTTTTCAATGCTTTGAACCTTATATATATCAACATTTTTTTTTATTAAAAATAAACTATTGAAATTTGCTCAAAAACGCGTGTTAATATTGAAATTCATATAATTAAAGGAAATTCTATACAAGAGCACTTCAATATTATTAGACTTGACAAAATTAAAAAATATTTTACTATACAAAATAATATAGAAGGAGAAAATACGCTTAAGCCTATGGGCAAAGTTCCAGTAGTAATCACAGTTACATTACAAATTAAAGCAATAAGTAATTTTTCCCAGGGTTTGGCATGTGATGACGTGACACATAATTCAGGGTATATGTTAATATGGTCAGACAAAACGGTGACACTTCTCCTATGGTATACCGTGGTCTATGATCACCTGCCACACTGTGAAAATCGCGTTTTAATCAAGCTATTCACCGTTGTCCTTTCTCAATGGTGACTATTTTTCTTGTACAGCCCCACGTTTGAAATAAATTAATTATTCCGGAGCTATGTTTAAAAAAAGAAACATTATCACGGAAACTGGAATTTCCTGGTAATCTATTGATGATCTACTAAGTATTCATATTACAAGAGTGAGTTAATGAGTCAGGCTATGGAAGCACAATCCGAGAGTCTCCTCAGGATACTGCAGCATGGCATCTCCACGAGAAGTGATAGGACCAACGCTCCCAGTATACTTAAGACGCACGTCCCCGCGAAGTACATCCACTGGGAAACGTAAAAAAATCACTATGAACACGACATATCGCATGGAAATATCCAAAGTTTCTAACGTAATCTTTTCACTAACGTACTTTCCATGACACTAACTTGTACGTGCCAAATTGCACAAACTATATAGTGCCTTTCACCATGTTACGATAACGACAGTAATGTTATGGTCGACTGTCAAGGTAACATCAGCTAAAACAGTCATTTTGTGAAACTTGTATAAAGTATTGGATTTTATTATTCTCAAGCACTCCTAGAACTACACAAAGACACGGGATTACGTTTATTCACAGTCTTTGAGAAGGCGAGTGTTAATTGACCCAAGATTTAAATTTATATTTGGTGGTTTAAATTTATATTAGATGGGAAAGAAAAGACCAGACGAGATATATCTTACTTATTTCCTTTGCAATATTTTAGCAGATGCATACCTCAATCAACTTCATAAGAAACGGAGATGACTTCGAAAGTAATGAAATACTTACAATACAGAGAGTATACGAGCAGGGGCTTGAGTCCATACCGAGCAGTAGGCTACGTGCAATGACAACATGCAAGAGCAGCATGCCGTAGCACAGCCTACTCAGCGCGGCAATACTTCTACTGCCCAGAATTTCTCGGAAAAAATCTGCAAATTATTACATTTTATTCACGTTTGCCCGCAGGCAAAATAACATCTGTCGGCTAAACCTAAGGGCCAGTTATTAATACGATGATGGTTCTTGTTAAAAACTAATCTATCTACTCTTCATTGGAAATCTTTTTGATTCTAAGATAAAAGTAAACAGTCGCTCGCTAACCGCCTCATGCAGCGGTCCTTAAACAGATATAGGGAACCGGACTTTCGAGTTTATATAACAGGCCCAAAGCAATAATTAAAGTTCTATATAGTATTTGATCACAATCATATCATAAGGGTCGAATATAGTACCAACTGTATCTAGAATGTGAATTAGCTCTCAACTGCATCTACCAGTATGCACCGAGGTAAGAACTTAGTAAATGATTTTCAACTTAAGCTAACTCTTGTATGAATAGAAATGCCTTACCGCCAGTCTATGATACTTGTCTCTTTAGTTTAGCTTTACTTATAATAGGAATACCATAGAGTTTTACAATATCAAGTAGGACAGTTTGTTTCGTATTACTTTGTCACGTACGCCAGGGACAGATTAAACATACTATTTACGATAGATTTCCGCAAAGTATACGCATTCATCAATCAAATATCAAGTAGGACAATTTGAAAATTTGTGATGGAATCTCCCGAGAACAAACGCAAAAGCTTCTAAATATATCAAGGGAGTATCCAACGTTCATGGGAACTATGAAACTGCTGATTTGTATAGCTTCCAGGAATTTTGGTCAGTCATACCGGCATAATTAGATGAGCAAATTAACGCCGGCCACAGCAACGAGAGGGCGCAGCACGCATGCGCACAGGACCACAGCCACGGCTGCACCTGCACAAGCGCAGCACACAGCATCGCCGTCGACAACGACGTCATCCATAGCACGCTTGACGTAATCTATATAATTAGTTATCCACATTACTACTATGTAAATAAATATTTTACACAGCCATTGTATACAAAACAAGTCAATAAAATGTCAATAAGTCCTTAATTATGAGCGATCATTGTTTTCCTTGTACTGTTACTGACATCAAGTAAAGTGTAAGTAAATGATGTGGAAGCATTATAAAAATATCTTCTCCACGCGACTTTATTTTATCGCTTTATATTTGCATTAGACCACCTTTACTTACTATGCAAATGTATAAATTTATGGGATATTAACGGGGACTTGATTGTACTTATAATTGTAATTTTATTCTTTATTTATTAACTTGTGTTATTATATATATGCCTTTTTGTGTACCTTTGGTAATATTATACGAGTTAAATTTCGTTATAGCAACAAAATAATTTCGAGTTGTCTCAAAATCTCCCTGGTACATTTATTAAAAAAAACATGACTATAAGGTAAATCAGTAACATTCGCTCTGACAAAGTGATAACAATAATGGCTCAGTGGTAGCGTGTACGGACACCGCGTCGATCGACTTGATTTTTTTTTTCGAACTGACTATACTGTTATCCTTATGGGCCTGGAGCCTTTACGGCTTTTACAGTTTTACCGGGCTTGGGATCGACTTGACTTCGAATGCCTACAATGAGCCTAATTCTGTAGAAGAAAACATCGTAATGAAACCATAGTATGATAGTAGGGCGTTTTCTAATGGCCGCCTGGCTAGCTACCACCTATAGGTGTGTTACGGCAGTTACACTTGAGAACCAGTCCCCCCACTAAGTTTAAAAATAAAACACATTTAACCACTATGTCCATGTGAGAATTACACTAACACTGGCAGATGCGCAAACCACGCTTTTTGTTAAAAAGATGAATTAGTTAATTAATACCTTTGAGACTTTCAGTTTGCCCTGGACGGAATGCACCAGCCAGCCGGTGAACACTCCGATAAAGTATGGAGCGACACGAGCCAGAGGTCGGTCTATTAGGGATGAGTACGCTGAATACGCATTTGAGAAACTAAAGTACAGATATAAAAAATATATATTATATATATAGATGTTATGACGAGCCACGAACATGGTTTCGATTCAAAATACTTAATTCAATTTAGGCCCTGAGAAGACACATATAAACAAAACATCGCAGTGATCGAGAAGAACCAGCAAAGAACTCAATCGGATTTTTATTTATAAATTTATTAATTCATATTTATATATATTTTGCAACATTTTAAGTAACGTTTACAGTTATAGATAATTATATTTTTTCGGATTTTTAATTTTAGTTATCTTAGGTTTCTGGTAGAGAAAACATTGTTTATCAAGATTGTGACAAGTCGTTTTCTTCAGCTCCCCTGGCTAGCTATCAACTTCTTATCAATATCTATTGCTGTACTCTGTCAGCTGAACTTGCAAACCTGTATCATCTCTAGTATGGCTCTCTAAGATTACCGTTTTATCATCTTTGGCTATATTGTTAGTTAATATCAATAGCCTATTATAAAACACACTTAACTTACAACAATCCGTCATCTATATAAGATGTCATAATATCGGTCGCGGTAGCGGCGACTAAGACAACGAAAGCTAACATAGCGACTAGTCGGGCGCGCATGCTCGCGAACATGTTCGAGGACACGCTCGCAGCGCACGCTAGCATGCCAACAGCGTGCAACTGCGTCTCCGTTGACATATACCAGGATATTTGCATGCACTGAAATAATTTAATAAGAATTTTATAAAATATTCATGAATAGATCTTTGAATTAGCGATTTCAGGCTTTGTGGCCTGCTGTAACTCAAACAGTACAAGCAGATTCCAGTCCGAAGTAATTGTTAAATATTATATTATAGGCCATAATTTCCCTATATCTTTAAAACATTAAGTCAAGAAATATAAACTGAGTAGTTGTGCCCGCGACTCCACTCGTGTGTACTACTAAAAAGGCTTATTTTCTTTTTTTGCACGGATCCCTAATTTTTTTTCTAAAAGTTATAGTTGCGTAATTTACATCTTATAACATCAGCTATTTGCCAGTGAAAGTCCCGTCACTATCGGTGCAACCGTAACGGAGATTACCCGGAAGACAGACAGACAAAAATTTTAGAAATTGGTTTTTTGTTATAGTTACAGTGTATACTTTCATATGCATTTAGTAAAAAGCTATTATTTTGACATTGCAAATAGACACTTCAATTTTATTTATATACATTCATGGGCAGATGGATAATGTTATGAGGAGTAACTTAGGCTACTTTCATTTTCGCGAGCGGAGCAGCGGGCACTGCTAGTCAATAATAAAATAACAAATTAATATGATGTTAAACTATTTACTTGTCGTTCTCCAGAATACATGTTGGATATGAATAGCAAGTTGCGCCACCAGTTAGCGTCGCAGTGACTGTGATCACCGTCCGGCAGTGTGAGCACGGCAGTGCTGCGGAACACGCGAGCTGTCACTGCTGACAATACGATCGCGTAACCGTACGATGGTAACAACCTAGAAATTAATAGTGTTTATTCACAGTGACTTATTACTGGTGGTTAAGAATGACAGCTCTGTCACGAATTGCAAAGATTACGGTGCGTTACTATTACATTAAAAAAAAAAACAAAATGTATTATTCAATTTATGCCCCTAAGAAGACACGCATGCCTGTCAGTACATTACCACCGGTTCGGAAATCATCCCATCGAGAAGAACCGGCAATAAACTCGATCGGTTTTACGATCTTAAGTATTTATATTGTTTATTACAGTTATTATCATTTTCAATGGATGTCACTTACATACATCACCGTCATTCACGTAATGATCCACCTTATATAAATATAAAGCATATATATACATATATCACGGCACTGTGTCTGATGGTAAGTATAGTACGATCCAAAAACAATGGCGACCATCGAGAGATCAATAATACATCACTAGTCGCCGCTGGCATGCCGACCTACAAGACTCTCGGCTGCTCGATATAAGTACACTGTCTGATCCCGAAACGCGACAAACCAAAAGCGATGATGGCGCAGTGGTAGCGTGTACGACTTCGCGTCGATTGACGTGAGTTCGAATCTCTACAATGAGCCTGAGGTTTTGGTGAAGGAAAACATCGTGAGGAAACCATAGCATGGTGGTATGGCATTTTCTAATTCCCGCCTGGTTAGCTACCACCCTTAAGTTGAAAATCTGCCGCCAAGCACTAATAGGTGTGTTCCGGCAGCTGCACTTGAGAGCCAGTCTTCCACTAGGTTTAGCGTGTTATCATTTTGGGCCGCATCGTCACTTAACATCAGGTGAGATTGTGGCCACTACGCCAAACCTACAACAATTTAAAAAAAAAACACTGCCATTTTTATCAGCATGTGCACGGAGGTCATGACCCAGTCGAGTACAGGTCCCTACCTGCTTGATTACTGGATAAATGTGTAGTGCAGATCGCAAGGGATGCAGAAGGATTTTTACGGTACTAGTTTCACAAACATAATTGTAGCTATGAGTACAGTGAAAGTAAGTGAAATAGTACTTAGTACTCATATACTACGATTTCTACAAATTAGTTCAAAAAAATACTATTAAGTATAAATCATATAAACAAAACTTTTTATATTATTTAAAAAAAAGCTACGTTATATTAAAAGAAATGAAGAGTACTTTCTTGATAACAAGGTTGATTGATAGTTTGTGTTTACTTTCCCAAATTTTTTGTTAGTGTCAAGTGTTCCCTTCCCCCACCTAAATGGTTGTTCTTGGATATGTGAAAAGATTCAAGGTATATATAATGAAGTTAAAAGGAAAACTATCACAGGTAAATAGGCTTTACAAGTTAACGAGTCA
This sequence comes from Saturnia pavonia, assembly GCA_947532125.1. Classification (NCBI taxonomy): domain Eukaryota; kingdom Metazoa; phylum Arthropoda; class Insecta; order Lepidoptera; family Saturniidae; genus Saturnia; species Saturnia pavonia. Next base: position 19,097,138 of record OX383898.1, on the reverse strand, counting down.
ATGAACTTATAAAATGTAGTTGGAGAAGTAATTACTTAAAGCCCCCTCTCTAAGTCTGCATATTGTGACGGGAATCTACGGAACCTTAACATGCGCGTGGCGCGACACGCCAAGTGCAAGGTTTATTAATATAATTATTACCACTCTGTTACAATAAATATAACTTACACATAGCGGGACATAAATTGTCGAAAAAAAAATATTATTTTTATTTATTTAATAAAAGTAGCAGGTGTACAATCCGACTCGCAAGTAGGGCAAAGAAAAAAACAGATAATTCATTGTAATGTAAAATCTATATTACCTGATGATTCTGTTAGTGACGAAACAGACAATCAATAAAACCTGACCACAGGATCCACCGAAATTGACCAACTCCTCGACAGTGTAAAGACTCTTCAAGTGGAAGAAATGATGTGAACTGAATAGACCACTGAAAGGGAGACTTCGTTTTAATTTTTTGTTCTTCTACAAATAAAGAGTTTATAATAGTAGACGTTGTTTCTGTTAAATACAGTCATCTCTGTTATATCATAGTCATTAGCTACGTTATAATATTCAACCAATACGTTTAACCAAGCATTGTAAATCAATTAATCAACAAAACATCAGAAAAGAAAACAGAAATATAATATGTCCTCCAAAATATTCTAGCTATTTCATATATTAAGGCTGCTGTGCATTCAAATTCTGTGTATAATATAACGAAACCAAAACATATACGTTTCAAATTTGGCCAATTTCATTGGAGAATCGTAACTACTGATCCCCTTGGTCCCCTTTTATCTCCCATGCTATGCCTATTTCAACTATCTCTTCTGTCACGTGGCATTGGTACGAACACTGTTGACAAAATTAATTAACAAAAGAATCGAAAACTGTGAATCTGGTGGTTTCCTAATGTTTCTGACCTTGCCCTCATAAATACTGATGAGTGATAGTGGTCTATCCAAAAACCGCCAGGAACAGCTCTTATGAAATTGCATGATGTGTATTCTAAAAAATGTGCATATGTTACATAGTTAAAACTTGAATTTTCAAAGTCTGCAATATTTACCTTACAAAAAATAATACATCAAATGCTATTGTCCCTGTAGCTAATGCGTAGTACACGTTATTTCGTTCATTTATATCACGAGTGTTTCCTAAAATAAATTAAATAACTTGTTAATAACTCAAATGAATCCCTTAAACATTTCAATGATTGTAGTTTGTTATTGAACCTTACCAGAAATGGAGTTCACCATAACAGAAACGTGTACGAAAATAATAAAAAATGTAGCAACTACTTTAAAGCCGTGCATCAAAGCTAATTCTTTATTAGTAGTATCTTTATTAAATATTCTTCTCCATGAGTAAACAAGTGAAAAACATAGAAAAAGTCGACACAATACATTTTTCCATTTATTTCCCACCGTTGAATTTGTATCGAAATCATATTTAGCTCGGGGACAAACGGATAAATTGTCAATCGGCTGTGCATTATCGCATTGCTTTTTGTACTTTCCACATCTTTTACAACTGCCTGTCTTTATATCCACAGGTACTACGTCCAGCGTACTCGGGATAGGCACTTCATTGTATTTCTTTGATGTTAGTACTTCTACGTTTCCGTTATCATCAGATGTGATATTTGTAGCAACCATTTCGTCCCTACCAACAAATTTTAAACCTACTTTTTCATTGTCTGTTTTTTCATTTTCACCATATACTTTCCTTCCTATATTAACATTTCTGTTTTCAGTTTTGTTAAACTTTTCCAAGTCGAAAGTCTTCGATTTTTTAACGTACGGTAAAAACTTTGTCAAATCAAGATCGTAAGACGTAGCCGCTACTGCCAGTAAAGATAACAAAACTGTGAAAATAATGAGCGTAATTGCTCCAACATCGGTTTCCATGTGGTACGTGTCCAAACGCCTTAATGTAACAAGTCTCACAGTGCGTGGTAATGTTTTATTCGATTTTAAATTGTCATTTATCATTATAGAGAAATTGATTAATGACTCTATATCACTGTTAGAGCAAGACCGTGGAAGGCAGACACCGAGAATTATCTCGTAGAACTGAAATAAAACGAAAACATAAAAATGTTTGTTAAGTTCGCGCGTAACAAGTTATATTTCTTTAGAGTAACAAAACAAAAATAACTCAAAAATTTTATCCCGCATGCCAACAATATTGTTACGGCTTGAACATAAAGAAATAGAAAAAAAAACATCTTTCTCGAAGTTTCCAGGACCGTCCGTAAAGATCGTGAATTTATCATAGTGCAGTCGTGTGACGTATAATCTTATGTTCAACGACACACACATAGAATGTCTTATCGCTAAAACTGTCAACAAACAATGGGCTATAAATTAAACGTTCCCCTCGTTTTAAAAAGCGATGACGTAAGTTGTTTACAAGATGTTAAGAGTTCCGGGACCTTCCAGAGATTTCGGGATCGAGTCATTTAGATATATAAGGGAGCTGAGTTGCGAGACGCGGCAGTTATAAATTCGAAAGCGAAGCGACAACAAGAAACTAAGCCCGGTAAAGCTGTAAAAGCCGTAAAGGCTCCAGGGCCCCTCAGGCTAACAGTGTAGTCAGTTCGAAAAAAAAAAAAAAAAAAAGACAACAAGAAGCGAAATAAGAGAGAAACAATCAGTGTTATTCTGTGAGAATATTCGGTGAACGATTTATGTGTTTTGTTTTGTTATTGTTTTTTTTTTTTATTTTAATTTGTACTAGCTGAGTACGAATAAATTACTTTTGAGTGACACTACGGCATCTTATTACCCACGAACGTAACAATATAATAAAGTTAGCCACCAAAGATAATAATTTAAATTAATTTGCTGACAATTTTAAATTGTTTTAATATTAAATAAATTAAAATAATGTTAACTAGTACAATGACAATTCACTAAAATTAATTCAAATAACAGTTAATTTTATCATGTCGCACTTCCGTCGCATGATGCGCGCGCAGCTCTCAATTTTACCCTCTACTAAACGCGCCAAAAGAAATATAATATCAAAATAAAAACTTTGCACTGATACTTAGTACAGTAGAATACAAATTTTCTTACATTCACTATACCAACTTTGGTAATGTTCAAAGCAAGTTCCGCTGTACTGTAAGCTAAGCTAATTGGTGGTCGATTCTCTGACGTGAGCCGTTGAGTAATTTCGTCATGATTCAGCACCCGTCGCCCATCGTGCTCACCTGAATTTCATTAAAACAAATTAATCTCCTCCTACTACATACAGATATGAATTTTTTACATGGCAATCTCTCGTTCCCCTTATATTTTTTGTTTGACATAAAAAGTCGAAAAAATAGGGTTAACTTCGCTAAATTGCAAATACTAGTATTAGCATTAGTTTAAATTTAAAAAATACACTTGTGCAGTTCACACGCAGATAAGTGAAACCTTAACTTACCTTATGTAGGGGGAAGTGGGGTACTTTGATACAAGGGGCACATTGATACACCAGCAATATTTCAATATTAACAAACATTATTAGAGACCCGACAAAACTAAAACGTCCATATACATGTCTTAGCTCCACAGCTATAACCACGCTGACCGCTTGTTAACCGTTAACGTTGGAACAGAGTAAGTGCGTTTTTAGTGCGAATAACTAAAAAATACTTAAGTATCTAAAAGTATTTCTCTGCTGTTTTATATGATATAATTAAGATTTAAACTTACGAAGCGTTAGTTAATCTATCCAACATTCGGTATTAGAAGTATTTTTTAATGTGTTCGATGGTTTTATTGAATTTTTTAATAATTTTTTTTTAATTATCTGCTGGGGCACATTGATACATCAATACGTGGGGCACATTGATACGTATTAATCACATCCATGTATGCGATACGAATGTGATAAAATCGGCAAATACAATAGAAGTCGTATTTGTGGATACTGATACTAGTGCAATTATTAATGCTGCTGAAATTGTGAAGAAAATGAAATATCTGCAATTGAAACTGACCCTATATCTACGAAAAAACCTGCATCTAGTAAGTTTGTGTTTGTGTGAATGTAAGACAAGCGTTTATTTTGCAGCTGCAACTGCAATACCTGCTTTAGCAGTTACTATTTCTTTAAAGGAAACGTCTCGAACTTTTTTCTTTTGTACTTTTTGAAATAATTTAAACGTATATAACGTTCAACCACACAGCGGTGGTAATGGTGCCAGCATAAATTGAGATACCTTGAGGAACTTGTCATTACTGAATAGAGCTCAGCTTATACCTGGAACTGTTACCAATGGTGCAAGGTTGACTGTACCTAAATATTGTTTTTATTGTAGTTATTAAATAATTAAATCCATAGTAGTTTCTATAGTTTTGTTTTAAAGAGAAAAGCCTTTGAAACATATAATTTTTCCTTTATTAATAATCTGAAGTCTTATTATAATGTCCACCAGTTAAACCTTATTTCTTATTATATATTCGTACATATATATTGTCGTACTAAAGTGCCCCATACGTGGGGCACAATGATACAAAACCCATTTTTTATTAAATTAATTTTATTCTCCTTGTTATTTAACTTTAATGATTCTTATGACTCATATTATAATATTGATAAAATTTAACATTCAATAAACATAAAATAATAATATTTTATTAATTATTTATGCATAAAATACGACATTGAATTTTTCTGTATCAATCTGCCCCACTTCCCCCTATATGTTTGTCTCTTTTTAGTATAGCTTTTTCGTTTCATCGAGTTTCAAACCACAACGGTACTAAATAAGTTTTTACTTTAGTAATGATGTATCTCAACTAAACTCATCTCTCTTAACAAATTATATATAGTATAATAAGTAATAATCAGAAATATATTTGTCGGCCGAAATACCAACCTCAAAGAAAAATAAAAAAAGTTGTGTAGACCAGTAATAAACAACTTACCGTCATTAAAATACTTTTCATTTCGTCGCCTTGCTATAGCAAAGATTGTGTTCTCGTGATCTCTAGTTCGATTCGATCGGTCACCAACGAAATCTTTATCCTGATAAATCAATTTAAGACAGAATAAATCAACTAGTAACTATGTGAATTGAAAAAAACTTAGTTAACACAATTTGCTTACCAAATTCTGGCACTCTTTCTTAGATCCAAGCCAAAACCGATCGCCATTCAGCAAACCGGAATGATAGCGACCAGATGCATCGACCACTAAAAAAGAATAGATAATCATTCTAGATAGATGATAACATGCTAAACCTACTGGAAGACTGGCTCTCAAGTGCTGCTGCCGGAACACAGGTATTGGTGCTTGGCGCCAGATTTTCAACTTGAGGGTGGTAGCTAGCCAGGCGGGCATTAGAAAATGCCCTATCACCATGCATAATTTATTTGATGTTAAGTGGTGCTTACCACCTACATATAGCTTAATTTGAAGCTCTTGTTCTTCCTTATGAAGTACTATTTATACAGCCAGTTGAAGTCAGTAATTGATAGGTTGCCCTTCAGACCAGAATACAGCAAAGCGAACATTGAAACTTTACACCGAAAATAGTTTTTAACATTATGTACACTCTTAAATCTGTTCCAGATACGATCAGACGTTTCACGTTATTGCATACATTTAATTACAACGCCGCTAGTGGAAACGTGAACGAAATATCTGGCACCACCAAAAAAAACTTTGATGGCATTCGTAATATATCAATATTCTTCCTGATGCGGTTGCAGACTAAGGGTTACTAAGGTGAGAGTGTTCCACCTCTAGCCGCTAGTCCTGGGAAACCTCCGAATCTTGACAAGTCTCCTCGAAATATATGGAGGCCCAGCGGCTAGTTGTAGAATAAAAAAATTCGCCCGCCTGGAAGTCCCACGCCTAACTTTTATATTCTATTGTCAGCGGCTATAGATAGCACCAAAAACTGTTGCCCGCAATTTTTATGTTGATAACAGTAATCACGCTAAGCCTAGATGGAGTGGCTCTAAAGTGCAGCTGCAGGAGTACATCTATAGATGCTTGGCGACAGATTAACAACTTGAAGGTGGTAGCTAACTACTAACCTGGCGGGTATTAGAAAATTATCTACTCTATGGTTTCATCACGATATTTTCTTCACCGAATGCTCAGACACGTTGTGGGATTTGAAAAACGCATGACAGATTTTCACAGCTTGTCCTTCCTGCGTACTTTTTGTATCAAGTTTTATTAACCGTAATATAAGTCAAAATTAGTGGTTTTTCAAAGAATTTATAAGTGATCGATTTGTTTTAGTTTACTTTTAATCACTCTATGTTGTCAGTTTTTTAATGCTTTTGATGAATGGTTGAAACTTGCGTGCGTTATGAAATCGATCATTTCAGACGGCGGCCGCAACACGAACACGCAACGTGCACGGTGCAAGACGATCACAGCTGGAGCACTGAACTGAAGAGCGTTCACATCGGAAAACGCGAAAGTAACTTTTAATAACACGCAAGTAAATATTAATATGTATATTATTAAAAAAAAAATGCTTTTTTGATTTGGTGATATTACCGCATTTACACTCCAACCTATATCGAGGGGAAAGAGAAAACTTCAAAGATAAAGAACCTCATTTCAGTACTTTAGTTCAATCTCTGAATAAAGCGACCAAACTGTGCTGACAAAGGTGTGAGCTTAGAATTTAACACTTTTCAGAATTTATTGAAAAAAGTAGCTAGATAGAAGAAAATCGTTTTTGCTAATTTAAATTTTCAACTCACGTATTTCATCTAAATATTATATATGAATGGAGGGTCTATTCTCATGGGTGTATAACTGTTATATATATAGGCTTTTTTAATTTCAGATTAGCACACCCCACCCCCTCCCCATATTCTACGCTGAAAAGCAATTAGTCTTCTAATTTACTATAGAACTAAACTGTAATTATCAATTGATTGGTTTTATTAGCATTGAGAGCTTTGCTTTTAACTATATGGTGTGAAGTTACGCACAAAAACTAGTTTAACTTTGCGCATTTTATTTAGGAAAGATAGAAACTGTAGCTATGCCTGTGACTTTACCTATAACTCCCACTAAATGACAATAATATTTTTAATATAGGTAATTTCATGTAAATCGCGAGATTTGTGCTGAAAGTATTTTTGTATATTAATATTAATTGACATAAATTTACGACGCTATTAGTAGACTGGGGTTGTAGATAGCACGGCAATGTGACGTATATATCTGATAGTTAGCTCAGTACAATCTCGTGGCTAAGTGCCTTAAGCGCTCGCCCCCAAGCCCGGGTGAAGCTGTAAAAGCCGTTTGAGGCTTCAGGGCCCTTATGGCTAACAGTATAGTCAGTTCGAAAAAAAAAACAGTACAATCTAAAAACACAGTAACCATCGAAAGATCGAGAATCCATCGCCATGCGTAGGTGTGATTCCGGCCTACTGAGACGCTCTTTGACTCTCTTTACATTAAACTTATAGGGTCCGATAGACTTTTATAATGCATATGTAAATATAGTGTTAATAGCACAAAAGCGGGAGTTTTTAGCGGGAACTTTAATTTTCATTGTGTTTAAGCAGGAACTTGCATTAGTTTACTCAATATTTTTACCTGACATAACTGGGTTCTTGCGTAAAAGCAAATTAGAAATAATAACACGGAATGTAAATTTTGAGTTGACTTAAAATATTTGTAAAGTTTTAATAAACTACTATAAAGCGTCTTGACCATAATTATTCATAACCCAGACACCAGCTTGCTTACACATTGAAGAACGATATCGAATTTTCTTTACCTCCATGGAAATAGAGCGCTGACATTGGCAAATGCTTCTGCGACGCCAATTGAAGAACAAATAATAGAGAGAATCGTTAATAACTTTGTAAAACAGAATTATTGGCGGGATCTCATGGGGTGGTTTTATTTGAATTGAATTCATAAACTTATGTTATTTACCCTATATTATGTAATTTTGGCGGCATTTTACGTGATATATTATGGTTGTTGTGCACAAATGAAGTGGATTTTTTTTGTGTTCCTACGCATCTCCCCTAACATAAATCAGGTCCTTTTAAGTGGAATAAATTAATAATTAGGAACAAGTATTTTAGGTAGCCGTAAAACCTCACTGGACAGTTTTAACAAGAGAGCCGATAATGTTAGAGATATGTTTGAACATTACAAGAATAATAAAAAAAAATCATGTGAAGTTCGGTGTAATATAGATGAACATAGTTGCCATCAAAAAAGAAAAAACTTTGTAAAAGATTACAGCTGATTTAAAAAACACTTACCTCGAAAAGCCCAGGATTTACCTTCGGAGAAATCCTTGAAAAACACACTAATATCTTCCCAACAGGTAGATTCTAGAGATAAATGGACACCATTTGATATCTTAGGCCAAACCACGGCCAGAAACGATGGATCGTACAATTGGAATATATTTTCAAAAATTTCACGGCCTATTGCGCGTTTTTTAATGTTCGTAGATGCATCCTTTTTTAACTTATTTGTGTGAGGGCCAAAGCCTTTACGACATTCGGCTAAAGTAATAATTAAAAAGAACAAACACACTTTTTCAATTTGCATTTTGTTGCATTGTTTTTTGCCAGTTCAATTTAAAAATAATTATTGTTTACGATGCGTGTAATCACAATGCGCTCGTATTAAACAATGACCCGCAACGAAGCGGCGCGGCTGCTTGTCGTGATCGAAGAAAATGTGTTTAATTCGCAATGCTACTTTCAAGTAATACTGGTTTTATAGTCGATCTAATAGATTATTTTTTTATTAAGTAGTACCAATCGTATACCCAATACAGTTGTAAAAATCCGGAATTATATTATAGCCGCACCTAACTAAACAATATTAAATACCTAAACATTTTTTTTTCATATATAGGGGAGAGGCGTACAAAAAGACATATTAGTTATAAAATCTGTCATCAAATCTTTATTTATTAATAATATTGAACACTTTAAGTAAGTATGTATTCTTTGGTTCATTACCTACTTAGAATTATAGAGATCAATCAATTCTATACAAAAACAATAGAATTACTAAACATTTATAAAAACTTGAACAAAAACCGTTTTGTCCGCCCTAGGTGGGTAAAATGACACACACGGTGTGGACAAAATGGCATACCAAATTTGTAACGAAAGTTCACGAGTTCACACCTAAAACACTTTGCCTTTTTCGGAAAATCTGCATATGACGCATGAGCCCTTCTTTTACAGCTCAAGTACTTTAGCCAAACCTCTTTAGGTTTGGACCTGGAGTAGAGGTCATTTCAATAAATGCAAGGACAATCTCCATCATCATCCCTTCAGTGCTTCAGTGTACAGCTTCAGTGTAAACTTGTAAGGAAGATAAATCATCTTCACTATCGGAACTAAAGTCCACAGATTTTTTAACCTTTCTTGTGTGTTTCTTTAGAACAGGTAGAGGGGTGGATTTTGCTTTTTCTTCTTCTATATTTGGCGTTGAAGTTAACAACAATACTGTTGGTTTATTACGTGGTCCTTTTCCATGGAGGTTTTATCCCAACCCTGTCGGTCTGTTATTCTAGAATAGTTGCGAGGTATGATGTTCGATTATCTGAAAAAAGGTGGGTCAAATGACATGGTATGCTATTTTACCCGAACAAAATGTCCACTTCATAACCTTCAACATTAGAAAACAATAACTAAAATTGTATCTAGAGGTTTGTGATTTCAAAACATTATCGAAGTTATTTAGTAAATTTACAATAAATGAATACTAAATACAAACAAATGAATGTAAAAAATACTTACTTTTATGAGAAACAAAATCAACCTGAGTAAACCTTGTGACTGCAAAAATCAAACAAACACGTGTCCTCATCAGACGGCCCAACGGACACGACTGGATCCGCCACAGGTTACGATCTATTACTAAGCGGCCCTTTAGAGATCATTGTGATAACTAGTATGTCTGTGGTTTTGGAAAAAAGCAGATGTGCCATTTTACCCGCCTATGCCATTTTGTACGCCTCTCCCCTATTAGCTCGGCACATTGACGGTACTGTCCCCTGATGAAGCACAGTACAATCTAATTACAACGGTAACCACCAAGAGAACTAAATCTATCGGCAGTCGCCACTATCATACCGGCCTGCATAAATATCTCTTCACGTTACGCTTAAAGGACCTGATGTCATAAGAAGGACGGAACATATTAACTGGGAGATGGTTCCACAGTTTCATGGTACGACATAGATAAGTCAAAGAGATCTTTTGTATTTGTACCTAGCTGGAGGTTACCGTAAAACTGTGACTCCGAAGCCCAGCGCGTGTGGTTCTGTTGTGGAAAGGAGAGGAGGGAATTAGATTGAACAACTCTTCAGAACACTCACTATGTTACAGACGGTAGAATACGCTGAGCGAGGAAATGTGCCAGCGAAGCTGAAGCGGCTCGTTGTGTTTAGTAACGTCTACATCTTTAACAATGCGAACAGCCCGTCCAGACCATCGAGGAGGTATTTTGCGAATCCATCCCAAAGATGCGAATAATATTCCATACACGGCCGAACTTGTGCCTTGTAAAGAAGATATTGTTGACCGTGCATGAAAAACCGTCGTACCTTGTCCAGGATTCAGAGTCTCCGAGATGCAGTAGAGATGATACTCCTGATGTGATGCCTGGTCACTGCAAATATCCACATCTAGGATATTGAGATTGTCACGGATTGCTCATGAGCCGTTCTCAAGAGTGGGTAGAGCATAAAACTGAGTTTTTTTTTTTGAAGAAAAAAGTTTTTACTTTTCTTGGGTTTGAACTCAACCAAGTTACTTGCTCCCCATGTAAATAGGTGTAAGGATTGGTTAAGTCCAATGATAAGTTCCTCCCGTCTCCTTTCTGTTTCTCCCCGACCAAATGAAGGCTTGCTGTAATAGCACTCATGAATGGTGCTGTCGTCTGCATAGCAATGAGTATGGCGTAAAGGTATATCATTGATTTACAGAAGAAACAAAGTGCGCGATAACAGAGAGCCTTGAGGAACTTGGGCCTTGAGGAGTGTTTATCGACATGAACTGCAAGGACACGAATTCTGGGTAAATGTAGAAAGTGGGAGATCCAGTTGCACCGCATGCAGGAAGTTTGGAGAGAAGTCCACGGTGCCAGACCTAATAATGTAATACCGACCTAATAAAATAATGTGAACTGGATTCCATTTAGTTGAAAATAAAAAAAAAATGTGTCAGTTTTCACGGACAATTTATTTAGATGTAAAACTGATGTAGTTGTAGGTGTAAGACTGCTTGAGTAGATATGCGTTGCTTCTTCCAATCATTTTAAATGTCATTCATCCATGTAAGTAAATATAGTCAAACAATCTTCTTTGAAAAATACCATAGTTTCTTGAGACTTATTTTTATAGAGCCTTTAGGGGCAACAATAGGTTTGATCGATATTCCTCCAACATTGATGTTTCTACATTTTTGTTATAAATGGAGTTCAAGTAAAAAAGGTCATCAACACTGGAAGTTACTTGCGCAGCACCAAAAAATTTATGTTTTTATCTCGATATATATATCAGACATCGATTTTTACGTACAGCTGTTGATACCAATGTTTTTCTAAAATCGGTCATACCTAGGCAACAACCTATATGAGATGTTATTCACAAAACTTTTAGCAGTATTATTTCAAGATTACGTCCACAACTGACGATGGAACCTCCTCTTACAGTTGTCATTTTTATAATATTCAGGAGTTTAAGGTCAAGACACCAAAACAGCAGATCTTCAAAGAAAAACCAGCGTAATATGCTTCTTACATTAAAGGTATCTTAGAATAACAAAAACACACAAGTAAATGTTAGTAATTACATTTATTACCTGTCAAAAGACATTATTAGCTTACAATTATTTTTTTTCTCTTCATGTACTTAGTAAATACAATTAGCTAGATTTATACCAGATAGTAGGGGAACCGTTTTGAAACCTGGCAACACCCGAACAACTACTTTGCGAACATACGCAAATTACACGACTCTTCTGTATAACCAAATATAATAAATAAAATAAAAACATGTTTTTGCCTGTATAAGCAATTTAAAAAGTTCATATAACTTTTATAATACAAATCAATCAGCTATGGTATATTAATTGTTATAAATATAAAACTCAGGTTCTGAGGTTACGAAAAAGTTGAGGGTCCCAAATATTTTTTTATCTGAATTATGCATATGCTTTTGTTGATGAAACCCTTGTTTTATGAAAGAAATTTTTTTTGTCACCACTGATTTTTTACTAAAATGATACCAAAAATTTATGTTGTGGAGACCCCTCTCGCCCTTTCCTAAAACCAGCTCTGAAATGCATCATATTGTTCAGTTATAAACAAAATTGACATTACTCAAAAAGGATGAATTTTGGGTAAAACTATTTTAAGTTTAAAATTGAACTCCGACAGAAAAATCCGCCAGATTTGAAGTGCGGGCTCTATTGTTTTTACATAAAATAAATTAAGATTTCCCGTTTATTTTGATACAATCAACTCAAACCGCAAAATTTTGGGAAAAGTCAATCTTGTCGCAAATGAACGTCATATTATAATTTCATTGCGTTTCAATTTCATTTCCGCATTCAAAACGACAATATTGTAGAATCTTCGTGAAAGCGACGCGAGACGACGACGGTACAAGGTTGTTGCGAGCTCAAAACGATTCCCGGTACGTCAGTGCAGTCTCTGCGGACGCGACGAGCAGCACACTCACACACACACGGACACGGGACGACCACGATATTTATTGCGTTATTTATTTATGTCTTTAAAAGTTATACGATTTACATTTGTCGGAGCCGCTTGTTCGGCCGTTGTCCGTCGTTCATGAAACCGCCCTGTGAAAAAAAAAACAAACGTTATTTTAAGCACACAAATAACATCTGACATTCTCTCGAATAATTTTAATACATTTCGACATTCTGTAACAAGATCAATACAAAAATTTAAAATAATATAAAAAATATCACTTATGATTTAAGTTTAAACGAAAAGGGGCCTATAATTTAATAATCATTAAGTTATTGAAGCTGTTATCATGTAATTTCGCCGGTTTAAATCATGAATATGTTTAACTAATCTTTTTTTATCATTCAAAGTTGCAAACAACCATACTGCCCGCCTGATTCTAGACACTAATGGTAGGCGCTAAAATCCTGCTTTAATGACGAAAAAATAATTAAAATATGACAAATGTGACAAAATTACATGATGACAAATTCTGACACATGAATATAGTATACCTGGAATATGTTGTACGTACTACAGGTAACTCTGAAAAGAATGCACAGAATACAATTAATGGCAAAGAATTTTGCAGAATCATCTCTCATAATGTCAACATTATATGTTAAAACTTGTCCATCTTTACATGATGACGTAAAGATAAACATATCATCACTGCATTTCTTTGCAAATATTTCTATGCATCCATTTCAGTAATGAACCATGATGAGAGCATGCAAAATATATAAGACAAAAGGTGTTTAATTGTGTATTTTAATACAAGCAAAAAAATACAGTTCCTGGACACATATACAAGTAAATAAACAAAACATTATGGTAAAATATGAAATGAAAGATAATAAAGTCGCTGGAAAGATTAAAAAAGTACAATCGGCTCGAAGCTATAGTGTTTCAAGCAATTTATAATTTTAACAAGTTCTAGTTAAATCATTAGATTTTTTAGAAGCGCGTTTCAATTTTTTTCATTTATAAATTGAACTTCCAGTCCAATAAGTTTAATGTGTTAGTCAAATTTACAAAATAGTGTTCAGAAACGGAGTTCAATCACAGTTTCAAATTAAAAGCGAATAAAACATATTCCCGATAAAATAACATAATATATTGTATATTAATATGGCAAATATATCATACAAGCGACATGCAGTGCTGTTAACGAAGGCAGAACAAAAACGGCACATAACACCGCGAAATGTTAAAATCTATCTGCATTACGGTCAATACATGTTAACACAATGCAAAAAATATCAAATTAAAAAGTTTGTATTACAATTAAGATGATCCAATGAAACAGGGGACAGAGTGAAATATTAAACACTGTATGAAATCTACAAATTTATCCATTCCTAGTTTTATACATAACAGTTTAACTAACTGACAGGAGGATAATATTTTAACAATGATGGAAGAGTTAACAACGCCGGTTGTTAGAATAAATTATTAATTAATTTATATTAGTGTACAAAATTTGTCAGTATTAAAATTAAAATTGTATTAATCAAAAAATTTAAATGTAAAAATAATAATGACCGTTTATGTACTCTTTTTCGTTTTGGTAATAAAATCGACTAACGATAGATTAGTCGATAGTCATTATAGTCAGATATTGTTTTGACGAATGACTTTTTTTTAACTCGATAATATTCCAAAGTACGCAATCTAGGGAACAAGCGAATGGCCCTTTTTTCGATATAGCTGTCGCAACGGTTGGCATACCTTCCGTCGTAAAAAACAAAAAAATATTATCTATTGAAAATCGATTAATCGATTAGCAAACTCTCGATGTTTTACCAACATTAATTATTTTACAATCCAAAAGTTTACAACTTATCTAGAATAACCTGTTTAAATTCTATACAGCGCCGTCTATCGGTATACAGAAAACAATTAAACAATAACTATAAGAGTGTATCTTCGGTTGATCTCAATAACTGCTTATTTACGAACCCGTTAGTTCGTCCTTTTAATTACTATAAAATACTCGTAAATACTTCTAGATTTGAGCAATCGTAACGGTCAGAGTGTGGGGGGGACATTATGTGAATGTGGTGTGGTGTAGAAAAAGTATAGGATAGCGAGACAGATGATATGAATAATAGTTACCGGGCGGGCCATAAAGGGCTGCGGTGGCATGTACGAGTTGACTGCGAACCCGCCCCGGGGGAAGGTGCCCCCGCGGCCGCCGAACCCGCCGCGCCCGCGTCCGCCTGGAAACAAACAATACGCAACGTTCTCAACTTACTCAACTATATCGTGTATGAGACATTTAATGCCCTGCGGTTTCTCTTACAGCGCCACAGATATACAAATAAATCGAGTATTGCTGCAGGTAAGATTGTATTCAGTGATAGCGCTTCTCAGATAATCTTTCAGGCTCGCCTTAATTCTTGGATTGTAATGCACCCTGGATTTTACATTTCTTTTAACAATTTGTTTTTTAACAACTTGTAACACCTTTAATGTGGAAAACGGTGGGGAGAATGTCACAATTTTCAAACCCGTAAATTTCATAATAAACTGCGACATCTTACAATTACTTATAATCTGCCTATGTAACTGATTTCCAATAATGCGCACAGTATCTTACATTTGTAATATTAATTCAAAAAAATTCGTACCATGATCTAATTATCATCATTTACGTAATTGAAAAACAACAACTTCCTCCCAATAAAGAATATTTTACAAGTTTCATGTATATTCCAAAAAGTCGTTTGTTATTTTAAAAGTTTATTATATGTATACAATAGGGCATCCAATAGAATCTACTAAAGTATAGAATACAATTTATCGATCTTTAAATTTTAGTATAACTTCGTGTATTTTTCTAATATTCAAACATCGCTCTAAAAAGATGGTCAATCCCTAGTTAACTGTCCAGGGTGGTTTTGTGGTAAGTCAAAATGCATGTTTCTAGTTATTGTCTACAATTCACTTCACTTGTGCACAACAACCAAACTATATGACGTACAATACTACCAATATTACATAAAATAAAATCCCATATATTTTTTTGAATTACAATAAAAACCACCATATAGCTGGCACGGATCTAGAGTTTAAGTTTGGAGGGGGTCGTAAATTGTAGTTAACCAAACATTGTACATAGAAAAATAAAAAAGAAATAGAATGAAAATTATATTTAGTTTGGGGAAGAAGGAAAGTATTTACCTCTGAAGTTGCCCCTCGCGTTATAATTGGAGCCGCGAGCGCGGAACGAACTGTTGGAGCGGTTCGTGTTCGGGCTCGAGTTCGTGTTCGCGGTCGCGTTGTTGCGGTTCTGCTGCTGCTGTTGTGAGTGTTGTCGCTTATTCTATATTAAGAAAAAACCATTACTTTGTCAATGCAATACAACATATCGTCATTGCGACTATAAAAAGTCCGTTATTTATAAATCTTACTTTTCAAGACAATTAAATTAATGTTATCACTTGATATATAAACAAAAAAATTGCTATATAAATTATAAATAAATTTTTATTTATTGAAGCTCATATAAGTTTCCTATGTAGACTTTAGCACCACTATAATTAATTTAAAAAAATTACACTAGTTAAATTAATAACTGACTTGTAGGTCAGGTTCGATAACTCTTTTTATTTCGACACATTTACATGACAATTTAAAATACGCTAATTTGATAATATTGATTTTACACAGAAAGCTTTTAGCATAATTTACATCGGCCGGTGTTTAAAATTTATAGCTTCATTATTTATTAGAATTTGAATATAATTTATTTTATACAAAAAATTAGACAAAAACGAAAATTGGTTAAATTTCAAGTTAGCGTAGTGTATATTGGTGATGTAGATTTGTAAGTATGAGAAATTACACCGTCATAACATAAAACAACCTTGAAAATAATAAAAGCGTCCAAATATTCCTACTTTATGTAGTACAAAGTATCTGTGGTGATTGGTGGTACAACCCAAGGTCGCCGCTGTCATGCCGGCTTGCAGCTGCTTGCAGCCGGGTACACACAGGCTGATACCGGAACGCGACAAACCAAGAGCCACTGTGACGGGTTTATTACCATAAGCATAGTGGAGCCAGTCTGGTACAGATCCCTACCTCCTTATAAATAATTACTGTTTATAAACTGGCTAGGTGCGTTTTACACCTGGTGTTTGGGGGTTGCAATCCAGTCAATCACAACTATTGAATCCTACTACCCAGCAATAATAAATAAGCAAAATAAATAAAACTTGAATGAGCCATGCATCAACTTATCCTGATAATAAAAAGTAGCTTCCAATCATAGTTTTAAGTTTTTATCACTTCTGATATTACCTCATACCTGAACTAGTCCATGGAATAAATTTAGTGCAACTAATTAAGATGCATCTGAATACAATAGTTGACATGCTAACCTTATTACTGTTGGCAGCGTGCGCCTTCTGCTCGTCATCGTCGCGATACTTATTCACGGTGACGAGGAACCCATTGATGCGAAGCTCGCGGTCCAGCTTCAGGGCCTTCTCCACAGACTCCTTCTCGTGGAATGTCACCCGCACTAAACACGACACTGATCAGTTCATAACTTTTTCTACAGTAAATAGATAATCCTATAATAATGGATCGAACATTCTAGCATAAATTTTTCATAGTTTATGCAATTTTAATTCCTCATACTGTCGCTAGGGGCGCTGGTAATAGACGCCTGTAAAAAATCTAAACATTTGTTCTTATACGCAAAAACCACCTGAAGATTTGACGTTCATGAATACTATACCAAGCGGTGAATTACTGTAAATAATAAATAAAAAAATTTGAACGTAGTCAGAATCAGGGCAGACATAGGTATTTATAGAGAGGTTTCTTCCGTTTACTAACAGGGAAACAGTTTAATTATAAATAAACAGTTTTTTTTTAATGATTATGATTATATTAGCTCGGTAAAATTCGCTTAATGGCCTGAATGGCGAGCGGAATGCAGTTAGAAAACAATGGCGACCCTCGAGAGACGGGGAGGATCCTATGGACGATAACAAAAATGATATCGACGTCGGAAACGATTATTGACTAACGTACATTTGACAAATTTTACAATTTCGTTTTCCTCTATCAGCTCTCTCTCGGTTCGCTCGCTCTCGCGGTCGAGACTTAACTATGGAAATTATAGTGCTCCGAGTTAAGCAGATTCATTAAAGTAATCCGTTCATTTCGCGGTCGAGCTCCGGCTTTAGATCGGCAATTCCGACTTCAGTACTGGTTATCATTTTTTTTATCGTTATAGGTTTGGCGTAGGGGCCACAATCTCATCTGAAGTGACGATGTGGCCCAAGATGATATAACCTAGTGGAAGACTGGTTCTCAAGTGCAGCGGCCGGAACGCACCTATTGGTGCTTGGCGACAGATTTTCAACTTGAGAGTGGCAGCCAGCCAACCATACTCTGGTTGAATAGTAATTTATTCGTTATTCAATTAACAAATACCTATGCTCTTTGATTTCTCGGGCAAAATGATGTTTTTTTTCTCTATACATATAATAAATTTTAAGTGTCTGTTTGTAATGTCAAAATAACAGATTTTTACTAAATGCATATGAAAGTATACACGAAACCTATAATAAAAAACCCATTTTATTTTTATTTTTGTGTCTTTATGTCAGGGTAAATCTGATTTTTTTCCATTTTGACAGGACTTTAACTGGCATATAGCTGATGTTATAGGGCATAACTTAGGCTACTTTGAGTTTAGAAAACTAATTAGGTTTCCGCCCAAAAATAAACAACATTTTTAGCAGTTCACGCGAGCGGAGCCGCGGGCACAGCTAGTTTAACAATAAAGCCTGTGGAGTATAATATAAACATTTTAAGGAAATTTATATTGTAAGCTAAATTCTTTGCAATCGGATTAAAATAAAAAAAACGTGTAAATTATCAAAAAAAAAACTCACATATTTTGTACTTTGTCTTGCTGAACTCGTGTATGTGAGCGACCTCGCCGCACTGAGAGAACAGCAGCTTCACATAGTCATTGCTCGCCTCGTAGGGCACGCCCACCAGCACCGCGGTCTCGGCGCGCGACTCCACCGCCACAGAGATCGCGCTGCCATCCACCACCGTACCATCCTCCAATAGGGCCTGTATCCAGTACTATGTTGCTTATCACAACTTATACATAAACTCTCGATTTGTACATTATTTCTCAATTTGTACATCATGTATAAACCTATACATAAAGTCTGATCTTGTACATGATAAGAATGCCACTTTAAATATATCAGTAAATTTAGGCTGCTTCCATGGTAATCAAAGTTGGTTGAATAAAATATCACTAATCATCTACAAACTCATATAGTGCATTTTGTTTTTAAACTCTTAAAAGATCATATGAGATCTTTACTATTAGGTATGATGACTATAACAAAGAATCACTTAAATATTTATGTCTGAACACTGAATGTATACGGCGAGTATGTTGCTTGATGTAGTCTATTGTTAAAACGACGCGGCGCGGCTTACTATGTGTTGACTCGTGACGTCACAAGCACCGCCATGCCACTTGCGTTTTGGCATAAATTTAAAACTTATTTAAAAAAAGTAGGAGTTTTTATTACTAAATCTGTATTTATTGGAAAATTAGGTTTTTCTTGTTGAATAATAAATACGGTAAGATCATTTTAGAAATGCTTTACAAAAGAAGTCATCATGCCTATTAATATTATCAACTGCCCTGATGTCATGACTTTGTCAATCGTTTTAAAGCTAGTCAAAGCTACACATGAGAGGAAGGTTGATAATTAATTTATATTAGGTTTTTATTTATTACTGAAATCTTGGAAAAAAATATTACAAAGTTATATGAAAATCAAAACCAATCTTTCTACATTTTAAAAGACCATCAGCAACTGTAGTTCCTGCATAATTTTCCATTAAAATCTACCATGGAATTAAAACAGGTTGTTGTCATTGGTAAGCATAAAGCAAGCAGAACATATTTGACAAATTTGGGCTCTTAACTTTGCGTTTTTTTTTTTCGATCTACCTGTACTATTAGCCATAAGGGCCTTGAAACCTCAGACTGCTTTTACAGCTTCACCGGGCGGGGGAATAACTTGGCACAAGTATGAATGATAAAATTTTACCTACATTTAGTCTCATGTTTATTTATTTTACCTCATATACTTAGCCAAAGTTGAAGAATCCTCGAACTTTCTAACACGACAATACAATAAAAGATTGGTGCCAGTAATCATGGTTATAAACTTTGTAATAGTTAAAATAAAATTAAATAAAGAAGCTTGAAAGTATTGTGATGTAAAATCAACAATAACAACAAAGCACAGAAAAATAAAATAAATTTGAAAGTATTTAATTAACTGTATGTATCTGGTCTGTGTTATAATACAATAACGGATATGAGTACATTTTATTTACGCCAATTTGGTGTTGAAATCCATAATGAAAGTACATATGTGGAACTAAATTTAAAAAATAAACATTTTCAGAATGCACTTTTCCTCACTATAATGTTGATAGATATGTATCACATACTTACACAAAATTATTCAATTTTTATAATATACTTTAAATAAACAAGAATTTAAGGGGATCAGTAAAATACAATCTGACATGGTAGTCATTTTTAATTCAATGTCAAAATTAATTCTCTATACACTGTTGCCTCTTTAAAAGAACTGACTATACTGTTGGCCAGGAGGCCTTAACACTTTGCAATCATCGTGATCTAGCTAATTTCTATCCAAATTCGATCTAACTAGCTATACATGTATGCATGTCTCTTGCCTTCTGGGAGGAAGGAAGGAACATGCGTACATGTATTTAGTAACTTTAATTAAGTATAAAAATATCTGAAAGTATGGAACACAATATGTAATGGTATTATTATACAGTTAAATGGTGTTTATTTCAATTGACAAAATGATTTCATTCTTATTGTACTGATTAAATAAACTCTTCTGTGGAATGTAGTTGTCATTTTAAAATAATAATATTATGTTATTTAAAAAAAATAGTTTATAGAGGACATTGTATACTATCAAGCTTCTTAGTGATTCTCTCTACAACTAAAGTTGCAGTACTTACCATAATGCTAGTAAATATGTACATAAAACTCCATAAACAGACATGAATATATTGTTCGGTTGATCTCCTACATTAAAGAACTTATAATAATTTTGATGGATTTCAATAAAAAAATAAATTCAAACCACAAATAAATATATACATCAGTAGAAGACCAGCCTAGTCAAACATTCAAATAGTCATTTTTCACTTGACCTAAAGTATCCATAACTTTACCAGTAATAAAAAAGAATTTAGAAAAGTTTGAAGTTATTAAAATTAAATAAGTTCATATGAGTTTTATTTAACTCAATATACTAAAATCTACTATTAAATGGTTCTCCAATAGAATAAGAAAAAATATATGTTAATAAACTTTTGTTTACCTTGTCCAGAGACTCTTTGTTTTTGAATTCGACTATTGCCGATAATGTCGGAGTTGTGGTCAGTTCTGTTACAATGATTGGACCACGTCTAAAAAGAAAGAAAAATGTCTCTTATTAATATTGACTCCGTTCGAAGGCAGTGCCGGCATTCCGAGTGCAGCTCACACATCCAGAGTGCACGGCAAACAATTCAAATGTTAATATACATTATTAATCAAAATAGCTAGCAATTAACGACTGATATTTGAATGTTGTTTTAACATAATAAATAATAAACTCTTGTTGCTTTAACTTTTTAATACTTACTTAACGTTGATAACTTCGCCATGTTTTGAGAACAGCTCTTTGAGCTTCTCCTGGTAGTCAAATAGGTAGCTTGATGGAAGATTTTCAACGAGTAATTTACCAGATTCCACTTTTTCCTCTGGTTTTTCTTCAGTTTTAGCTTCACCATCAGCACCTTCTTGGTTCTGTTCTTCGGTGTTCCCCTCACCAACCTCAGCTCCTCCAGTTCCTTCATCAACTTGTTCAGTCTGTTCTGTTTCTCCATTATTTTCTTCTGCTTCCATCATTTCACTCGTTTCAGCGTCTTGAACCTGCTCCTCGGGTTGCACAGCTGGTTTAGCCTTCGCTGGAGTTTTCGCACCGCGTCCCTTTTTCTGCGCCACCATTTTGACTGTTTCGCTAAAACGAACACAATAAAATAGTTCATTGATCGGGCGTGGTTGTCATTCATGCTATTACTATAAGTACGTTTCCCGCCATATCTATTTAGTAGGTACGTAAAAGTTTCCGAGTAAAACTACTTACTACCTATTCGGAAATTTCAAGGACATTTGTCGTGACGCGCGAACAGTGTACTGTAATTTATAAACATACTATACACATAATTCTGAATTTGAGCTAATTGAAACAATGTGGAATAATATAGCTAACAGTAAATATATCTTGTTACAATACATACGCGCCATGAAGCATGGCTACAACGCGAATGGAAAATCACATAGGTACCCGCGCCATAATTTTCGATTAACATTACGCGTCAACACTTTTAAGTGTAACATAATAAATGAAATTCAATAATAAACTTACCTGATAAGTTTTAACTTGTAAAATCAATGATTACACAAAATCAGAAAATGACGCCAAACTATAAGCAATAATAACACGAAACCGGCATCACGCAAGCGCACCCGCCATTAAAATGAGGTTTTAAATGTTGCCATTGCCAAAGCAAAATTATAGATTATAGACTAATATTAGAAAACTAAAATTGCAAAAACTAATATATGTGCTACAATTTTTTATATTCATTAAAATGTATATAAACTCAATTTTGTTATGTATCAAATAACAACAATACGTTGCGTAAAAAAAAAATTGCTTTTTGATTACATAACTAAAATGCATTCACGTTGCGATTTCAGTCGTATGCCACAAGTTCGATACTTCTATTGTGAGTGAATTTTGTATTTTTAAAGATCAGGATCAATTACCGCAAATACCAAATTTCGTGATTGTTTATGGAAAACTGATTTAAAATTTTCATTTATAAAGTATCTGTGATATTTATATGGGCGAAAGAAAGATAAAAAGAACAAGATTGCGTACGCGTGCCGAAAAAAACGAGCTTAGTAAGAGAGCTCAATTAAGGATTGTATCCCATTCTACTTCAGTGACCATACTTTTGGTACTTCGCAGAAAAAAGCGTTGCTAGTCAAGTAGTCGTATGTATATTATAATAATTAAATATATTTTTACTGATTGAGAGAGAATATGAATTCGTAAAATGTGATCAATCTGAATTCCATTGTGAACATAACAAACGTTTTTATAACAAATCAGCCGCGAGAAATTTACAATATGGGTGGGTATTACTCACTTATTCCCAAGTTTTCCATAAATAAAATATATTTATTCCGCACATATTTCAAGTAGGAAAACATATCATAAGGGTATAAATAAATGACCATAGACACAATAAGAGTTGGTTAAGAATGTAGTGATACTATACAGTACAATTCAATAACATGGACAAACTACAAACAACCAATCGCCAGTAAACATTAAGTCCATTAAACAAGGGCACAATCCCTAATAACAGCATCTTGCTCGGCTCG
The DNA here is from genome assembly GCA_947532125.1 of Saturnia pavonia. Classification (NCBI taxonomy): domain Eukaryota; kingdom Metazoa; phylum Arthropoda; class Insecta; order Lepidoptera; family Saturniidae; genus Saturnia; species Saturnia pavonia. Next base: position 19,073,872 of record OX383898.1, on the reverse strand, counting down.
TTTTTCCGTGTAGTATGATGGTTTAGGAAAGTAGACTTTATCTTGATAACACAGAATTTATTTAACTTTGACAAAAAAATTCAAGTGCACAATCTTGTTCTTTATATAATATTTTGGACATAGGCAAGTAGGTATTCTTTTTAGATCGCTTTCGTTTTACCATAAATGTCTTCCTATGCTTAATAAACATTGAACATAAAATTACCTATTCACTGTTGCCAACTTAGCACTTTCGGTGCTAGATTTGGTACCATTTTAACAAGTCCTGCGCTGATATCTAACACTATTACACTAGTAGGTACCTAGCACTATTTAGTAATTATGCTTATTATTTTCTGGCAGACCATTACGCTCTAACTTTATAGGTCGCTTTACTTTTGTAAGGGGATTTATACTACAGTGAAATCTTATTCTTCTTCAAAGACGAAAAACCCCAGCTATGTTTGTTGTATTCTAGTAATGAGCCCCGTTATTAGATGAGACAGATGGTGGTGAATATGATTGGATATAACTATAAAAACTAATTGCTGAAGTGATTTGACTGAATTAAATATGTGATATTATTATTGACTAGATGTAACCCACGGTTTCACCCATGTTAAATTTATTCGACAAACCCTCCAAGGCGCAGCTCCACATCCCCAACGCGCCCGAGTAGTCTTATCGTTGTTCCACTTCCTATACTTGCCTATAGCTTGCCATTTACAAACAAACAAACAAAATACTCTTCAGTTTTATTTTATTAAAGTATAGATAACAATAATTAATAGTCTAGTGTTTAAGCACTTAGATATTTTCACAGACCTTATTCAAACCACATCAATAGAATATTGATAAAAAACAAAAGGTTACATAGGTAAGGAGTGCATTATAATATTGCGACGAGTGTGGATACTAAAAATGCCGTCAAATTTTGCGACGATAATTTATTTGTACTTAGTGAATCAAAATTAAAAAAGATAGTATACTGGTCCTCACTATACTGTGGTCATACTTAAAGTATCTTTCTCTATAGTCCTCTTGCAGATATCTTCATTTTCTTGCTTGTTGTTTCCACTTCGTTGTCCTAAACAGAACTGTCCTGGCCTTCTCTTTTAGATCTTATATATATATATTATTATATAAGTGACCCAAAGCTTCAGAAGGCTTTTATAGTTTCACCTGGCTTGGGGGCTTTTAATTACTACTGGGGGCCAGGGCAATTAATTAATTAATTGCAATTAAGTCACGAACTAACTAATTCCCTATCCGAAGAAAATTCAATCTAACTATACATAATATACATCCCGTATTAATATTGTAGTTTATGATATACATGTTTCTGCCTTCTGGGAGGAAGGGACTCCATAATTATTAAGCTTCAAATATAGTGGCCAGAGACAAATAAAAATTAAGTGGCCATAATAAATAAAAAAAAAACATAACCTAACATTTTAATAGTTTTGGTTATGTACATACATATTCAATGGAGTTGGTTGTGACAGTTTGCAACTTGTGACTTTTGTCATGGATAAATATAGTATACTGAAAGAGCGTTGCTAGACCTCCTGATTTTCCAGGAGACTACCTGATTTTTTCTACGATTTTCCTGAACTACTAAAAAAAGGCCTAAAAGCGTAAAAAGGAACCTATCTAAGTCTTTAAAAGAAAACATGAATTTATAACAATATTAAGTTTTGTAATGGACACTTTATAACATATCCTAATTCAATGGGATAAGAATGCTTTTGCAATAACTCTTTATTGATTACCGAGCCTATAATATCATGGCTGTTCTTGAACATGCGTACGGGAAAGAAACTTTACCCGCCCATAGTAAGCGAGTAAATTAAATAGGTATGGTTTATGGTACTACTTGATATTTTTAGGATACATTAAAATTTTACATGTAACTTTGATTGGAGTGGATACTCGAAGAAGAAAACTTTAAATGTATAAAATGTATATTGGAAGTGGGGTACTTTGATACAAGGGGCACATTGATACACCAACAATATTTAAATATTAACAAACATTATTAGAGACTCGACAAAACTAAAACGTCTATATACATGTCTTAGCTCCACAGCTATAACCACGCTGACACGTACTCTGTGACGCTGACCGCTTGTTAACCGTTAGCGTTGGAACAGAGTAAGTGTGTTTTAGTGCGACTAACTAAAAAATACTTAAGTATCTAAAAGTATTTCTCTGCTGTTGTATATGATACAATTAAGATTTAAACTTACGAAACGTTAGTTAATTTATCCAATATTCGGTATTAGAAGTATTTTTTTAATGTGTTCGATGGTTTTATTGATTTTTTTTGTTATTTTTAAATATCTGCTGGGGCACATTGATACATCAATACGCGGGGCACATTGATACGTATTAATCACATCCATGTATGCGATACGAATGTGATAAATTCGGTAAATATACAAGAAGTCGTCTTTGTGGATACTGATACTAGTGCAATTATTAATGCTGCAGAAATTGTGAAGAAAATGAAATATCCGCAATTGAAACTGACCCTATATCTACGAAAAAACCTGCATCTTGTAAGTTTGTGTTTCCATTGTGGAAGATAAGACAAGCGTTTATTTTGCAGCTGCAACTGCAATACCTGTGCTTTAACAGTTACTATTTCTTTAAAGGGAACGTCTCGAACTTTTTTCTTTTGTACTTTTTGAAATAATTTAAACATATATAATGTGCCGTAGTCAACCGTTCAACCACACAGCGGTGGTAATGGTGCCAGCGTAAATTGAGGTACCTTTAGGAACTCGTTAATACGGAATAGTGCTCAGCTTATACCTGGAACTGTTGCCAATGGTGCATGGATGACTGTACCTAAACATTTTTTATTGTGGTTATTAAATAAATAAATCCATAGTAGTTTCTATAGTTTTGTTTTAAAGAATAAAGTCTTTGAAAAATATAATTTTTCCTTTATTAATAATCTTAAGTTTTATTATAATCTCCACCAGTTAAAACCTTATTTCCTATAATTTATTCGTACATATATATTATCGTACTAAAGTACCCCATTCTATGTATCATTGTGCCCCGTACGTGGGGCACTTATACATAACCCATGATACAAAACCCATTTTTTATTAAATTAATTTTATCCTCATTATTATTTAACTTTAATGATTCTTATCACTGGTATTATAATATTGATTAAATTTAACATCCAATAAACGAAAAATTATAATATTTTATTGATTTTTTATGCATAAAATACGACATTCAATTTTTCTGTATCAATCTGCCCCACTTCCCCCTAATTTGGAGTTTATTTTAATTTAGTTATTTACAATGTTGTATTATTGAGTGAATAAGTAAAGGATTCGCGAATGAGAAAAAGTACTCTTCATTTTATAATAACGATTGGGGAATATGTCTTATATTCAAAGGTAGGCTAAAGTAAGTTCCAAAGGCTGGACAGGTTGCAGAGACGGGCTGTTCGCGTTGTTAATGATGTGGATGTTACCCTATGCATCGAGCCACTTCAGCTTCGCAGGAACATCGCCTCGCTAAGTGTGTTCTACCGTCTGTTTCATGGTGAGTGTTCTGAAGAGTTGTTCAATCTAATTCCCTCTTCTCCTTTCCATAACAGAATCATACGCGCTATGCTTCAGAATCACAGTTTTACGGTACCTCCATCTCGGCACGAAGTAAAAAGTATAGAGAACTTTTTACTTTTTAATATCTTATCTTTGTCTTACCGTAAAACTGTGGAACCATCTGCTGGTCAATGTGTTCCCTCCTTCTTATGACATAGGGTCCTTCAAGCGTAACGTGAAGAGATATTTATATAGGACGGCATGAGAGCGACGACCGCCGATGGATTTTGATCTCTCGGTGGTCGCCTTTGTATTTGGATTGTACTGTGCTTACCATCAGGGACAGTAAAGACAATGTGCCAAGCTACTATAAAAAAAGATAACGTTATTTTTGATAGCATTTTGACTATCGTAGATTCTTCCTCTAAGGTAAATGTTATCATCATTAAAATTAAGTAAGTAGTGTACATGCTGGGGGCTTGAAACAAAGTTTGGCTCAGTTATTGGGACAGAGCTAAGTTATTGGGGGTATAGCCAATCACAAGTCAGTATGTCGATACATGGTTTCTTTTAGAAGACTAAAATTGAGTACCAGAGTTATTGCCAGAGTTTTGACTATTGAAAATGTAATAAGAAACAACAATTGTTTTGATTTTCAAGATCGCGGAAAGATAAAAGCAAAAATGTATCCCTACTGATTTTTTTGCTCTTAATGTCCTGGATTTTGAAGTTTGGCTTGGCAACACTGATTGGAAACATTTGTGGCAAATTGTCTTTATTGAAAGGATGGATACATGAGATTCATTACAAATCTGTGATTACAAATAAAATGAAGTCAAAGTCATTTGATATAAAGAAAGCATCTGTTGAAAATATTAGACATAACAAAACGTTTGATTTTATAGGTTTCTACAAATCAACAGCAGAATCAAACAAAACTGAAAAGTGCGTATCGAGTGATATTTCTAAGGACGTTCTACCAAAAGAAAGTCCCGGAGTTAAGGTCGAATCATTAAAGTGTAAAACTCCAAACAAGAAAAAGAGAGTTGAACCCGTTGGTTTGTCACAAATCGACATCGATGGATCATCCCTTAACTGCAGTTTTGGCGGTAGCACACCGCTTAATAGTTCCATTACATCTACACCTAACTACAGTACCAAAAGCTCAGCCCAAGCTAGCAAAGTAAAGTCTATCATGAAAAATACGTCAGGACACGATGAATATGTCGAAAACCCAGAAAGTGTCATGAAACATAATTCTAAAAAACGTAACAAATCAGTTAGTTTCATGCTAGATGACAATGAAGAAATCGCAATAAAAAAAGTAAAACCCGATGATTCAAAAACTACTAGTTTAAAAAAAATCAACAAGTTTCATAACTCGGAAAAGGAGAATAAAGGTGATATTAATCAGAATGTAAAACGGTTAACAAAATCTAAAGCAAAAATAAACAAGGAAACAAATGAAGAAACTAATTTAGCAATGGATACCACAGAGAAAAGTCAAAGAAAGAAAATCTATAAATATTTGAAAAAGGGTAAAAAGCAGGAAGACAGCCTTGAAACTCCAACTGTTATAGACACAAACTCTGAACAATCTGTAGCAACTAAAGCAAAGAAAATAAAAAAGAAGAAACATCAAATTAAACCACAACTTGATGATGGGGAACCAGCAATAAAAGCTCGGAAGACCAATATAAAACCTGATGTGATTGCTGAAGATCTCGAAAATCTTAATATTGGGGACAACGCACACACATTGAGCAATCTACTTGACGAAATGACTGTAGTTGATAAGAACAAGCGGAAGAAATCTAAACTAAAAGAAAAAAAATTAACAACACCTACTATTGAGTTACCAGTTACAGCCGAAGGTGAAAAAGAGAAGGTAAAATGGAAAAAACGTAAGTGGAACAAGGACAAGAAAGGAGATATAGATACTGAATGTCTAAACACATCTATTATAGTTGAGAATTTACCAATATCAATAGTGTTGACATACAAAAAGATATTAGCAGACCATTTTGAAAAATATGGATTGATTAAGAAAATTGGGTTTGTATATAAATGAATATACATTATTAATATTTCAAACTTTTAAACATTTAAAGTTGGCCTTCTCAAATAAATTAGCTATTATGTGCAAACTTTTGAACAGATTTTAAACCAAAAATTAAATTAAAAAAGAAGTATTCTAATTTTTTTTATAATTTGAATTTAAAACCTATCTCTTTCACACTTACATTTAATTTAAAGAACATAATAATATGTCATTGCACAAAAGTCAAAAATTCAATAAGGACTACAAATTAATATACATGTTAGTTGACCATTCGTGAATTACAAAGATAATTTGAAAAGTTTTTTATGCTTACTTCGCATTTATTTAGTTAATATTGTTTAAAGTTAATGTCCCCTTGAAAAAGTTAAACCTGGATGAGGATATGTAACTATTACTCATTTCATATTTTCTGGCGAATTTTGTTTGTACATTTTGTGTTTGGACCAGACATAAGGATAAATATATATATTTTTTAGAATTGCTGAAGTATATCCGACAGAAGAATCTAAACCAGTTTTCACAACAACTGTAAATTTCTACAGTGACGGAGCAGCAACGCAGGTGATTTGATTTAAATCCTAGATTGCAAGTTATTTGCGTAACCGCTATCAGTAAATTAAACTTCATAGTTAGGATGGAACTTCAATCTGCTCATCTAATTCAGACATTACTCAAGGTGTCCCGCAAGAAGCAAATTTTATGGACGTAGTTTATGGGCTGCAGCTTCTGGCTAGAAGGAGTAACTTCTTTTTGGTTTCATAAGACCAGGAAAACCTGAATATCTTCAGGAAAAATTAAAGGTATAACAGACTGTCTCATCACATCTCATCATTCCGAAGCATAGAACAATGGCAGCAAGAAGTAGTAACAAATATGCTGCTGCTAAGATCTGAAAAAATATTACTCCAGGATTGCAAATGATACGATCTGTACGCATATTTATGAACAAAATGCAGGAATGCGCCTTAAATTTACAAATAAGCTTCAGCACAGAGCATTTTTTTTAATGTTTTAACTATTTACATTCGGTAATTAATGATAATGATTCGTAAATGTTGTACATTTGCTAATCTCACCCTTCACTGTACTTTAGCTGCTGTCCCACTGCTGCTGTGAGGCAGAGATAGGTGTTGCGGCTATGTTTACTTAGTCAAACCATACCTATGTCCTACGGCTTCTTAACATGTTGATTGAATGGGTTTTTCCTTTAATATAACTTATGTAAAGTTTCTCTTTCTATTTACAACCAGCATCAGTATTTCTATTTTATTCCTTCCAAGGAATCTTCAAGGAATCTAATCTGAGGCCATCAGTATTAGTATTGGATTCAGCTGAAAACCAGCTTGCAGAAAATATACATTTTTCTTTCTAAAATAATTTAAAAAATTGGTTTGCTGTTATATGTGCCGTATATACTTTCATATGAATTTAGTAAAAAGCTGCTATTTTGATATTACAAACAGACACTTCAATTTTATTATTTGTGCAGATATCATATAAGTTAGAACACTCCTGCTATAGTTTTGAGTGTAAACACGACATTCCGCTAGGTACCAATATTGGCTCTTGGCCAGATGCGACCATTTTGTGAAGAACCAGACATTGGCTTCTGAGTAAATAAAGGGTTATTAGACTCTAACAATGGTTTTAGTTTGGGCCTGAAACACCTTATAGTTTACCTATGGATAAGCGATAAATCTCACTTCATTTGTGGAAAGGATAAATAAAGCTTAACTACGACGTAAACATTTTTAGGCTTTAGAAGAAAATAATAGTTTATTAGAAGGAAGTCGGATCCGAGTGAAGCGCCCTCTCCCGGCGACAGAGACGACAGTCGTATTGCGGACTTACGCGGAGCTGAACGAGCAGAACGTGACGTCACTATTCACTGGAACCGGAAAGATAAGAAATATTCGCCATTTAGTTAAAGGGAAGAAGGCTATGTGTAAGTGTTAACATATCTTAATTGATATCATTAAAAAACTATATTTGAGTTTTGCAGCCTTATCTGGACGACTAATAGATCTATTACTTAACTACAATTATCATTGTAAATATATAAAAACGATATATCATGTATAATATTATAAATAGTTAATTAATTCATAAATTAGTTACAATTCACTATATAATCGAAAAATATGTGTTATTCAGTTTGCATTAGAATCATGATGCCAAAATGAAGTTGATATTTTAAACGGCTTTTGTGTAAAACCAAGGTTTATTGAGTTACGATGTTATTAATATTGAGTATCCATATAAAGCAAAATTGCGAAGAATCTAAAGTATGGTGGTAATGGGTGGGCATTTTCGAAAAGAAACACTGACCGCTAGGACATTAAAATATTATTTTTTTAAACATGTTAAACATCGAAATTGATAGTTACTAAATAAAAGGGAATAGGAAGCAAAATAAACACTTATACTTAATGTATATATATAAAATAAATAACATAAAAATATCAAACGTTTATGACATGTACAGCTAACAATGTAGTACCAAGAATGAGCGATAGATTGCGTTAAAACAAATTTTACGATTACTATTACCGAGTGACCCGTGACCTCAGGTACAATTGATTTAACACCTAATAGCACCAATATTCTGTTGCACATGAAAACAGTAATGTAATCTTTTTTTACAGCGACCGCCTTTGTTGAGTTCGATGGTCCAGAGTCAGTGGAAAGAGCAATAAAAAAATGTAACAGTTCAAAAATAGGCAGTAAGAAGGTTCACGTCACCAAGTTTGAAATGAGGACATCGAAGAAAAAGTCCAAGACTGATGAAGGAAACGTAGTCGATAAAAGCGATAGTGAAGGTTGAATAATGTTTAATTCTAATAAATATGGATGTAGTAATATATGTTTTCTTAATATAAATTTTTAATATTAACTGTTATTTCACTTCATAAAAATATTATAAACGGCGGTCATGGATCCGATTATTACGCTAGCGATGTTTCATGTTATTTGATTTATCGATATTAGATATAAAAATAATATAGAAACATAGTTTTATTTGAATATAATTAAGAATTTTTGAAAATAGCGGTTTGATGCTAATATGACATCATTTCGATTGACATATCGATATTCGTTTCTATATATTAAATTGCTGTAATTATATTTACAGAATTGGTATTTTTTAAGCAACTCGTATACAAAGCAATTTAACGACATTATCGATGGTCATGATTACACGTTAATATACACGACCGATTTGGGAATATCGTAAATACACCATAAATATTAATGGAATGTTAAGCTAAAACAAGACCTTGCAGATGCATCAATCACACCTTGCCAACCTCAATACATTGATTTATATTTGCTAATAATATAATTGTAATTTCGGAAAGGCAGTGACAGGTGGCGAATTTCTAAATAGGCTAGCTAGCTAAAAACGGAGTATCGATTTTGCCGATTATTTTATTTCTTCAATAAAGAGAAGATACGTCGTTCGAAGGTTTCACCTAACGCGTTTACAGCATAAAAAAACCTAGCGCTATCTCTTAGAACTACTCATAACTACGATATAATCGGTATGAGTTGACAAACAAACGTAACCTTGCAAGAGCGTGGTATTTTTATATGACATTAAAAAATATTGGGTAAAAAAACTTGTTTCACAAAGCGCACAATAGATAAATAAATACCCTGATTGATTACGTACTAATGAGATATTAACAATAATTACAAATAAAATAAACGTAATTTTTCTAAGTAAAGTTATTTGTTAGCAAGTTATCAATGTTTTAAGAATGTAATATATGAAATGTACGATGAATTTAACAGTAAATTTATTGTAATTATAAATGTTTTTCATACACGCATGCACATCTCTGTGTAGTTAAGTATTTAGTTTAATTTAGTTCAACAAGTTTAATTTTAAAAGTGATTCATGTTATAAAATAAATAAATTGTTGATTTTTTTGTATAAATTGTTTCTTATTACCCACATGGCAGTGGAGTTAAAAAGGCAAGTCTGTACACGTGTATTATAAAAATATCCAAATTGGCAATACTAATAAAATTATTATGGAAGAAAAGTATTATATATTTAAATACCTCACATGATAAGTTACGTTTATAGGATTTGTAGAGACTAGTACAAGAAGCTGGTATTTAGAATGTTTAATAATCTAAATATAAGAGTAACCTCTGTCAGAAACAGAACCATATTTCATCTGTTAAGGAAATAAAAGTATTGTTTTTTTGCCTGGTTTTACTACTTTGAAGACTACTATCCATCAAATAAAATATAAAAAAACATGTTTCCTACTAATCTCCAAATCTAATAAAAATATGTTTCCGCCCGGGATCGAACCGGGGGCCTTCTGCGTGTTAGGCAGATGTGATAACCGCTACACCACGGAAACTTGTGAAGTCAACGTAAATTTGTAAAATAGTTTCACCATTCTTTATCAATATTAATAAGTCACATTTGACTACTGTACGAATCAATTTAAACATATTTTTTTTGTAAACTAGCACAGTTATGATGAAGCTGTGGCTGATAGTAAGCACAATACTATCCAAAAACAGTGGCGCTCCCGAAACGCGACAAGCAAAAAAAGTCACTGTCAGGTTTTTCACCATGTGGATGGGTTGCCAACTTTTGTTATATCAAATATAGTATTTTCGAGTATTACCTGAATTTTTTTTTATAGTAGATGGCAAAAAATAATAGTAGGTTTCAAATTAATGTTTTATTTTTTAAAGGAATATTTTTTACTACTTAATAGACAGATAATGATGACAATGAGAAATACTCAAATTGAAAATATAAAGCTCAGATTATTAATATATTATACTTCTTCTTTTTCCTAATTTGGCAACCGGTCATCTTTATTGAAGACCAATATTGCCATTATCGAATGTATATAATTTCCAGTCTTATGACGATTTCAGGATCCTAACGAGATGGTGGCTCCTTTTGTAAGAACTATCTAGGGAGTTTTTGTGGCATCTCAGAATTTATGATCCATGTTATTATTTCCAATCCACTTCACTTGTGCACAATAACCGAGCTTTATTATGCAAAATGCCACCTATACTGCACAATATAGGGTCAAATAACACAAATTTAGTAATTAAAAATAAAAACCATTACAGGACAGCTTGAGATCCCGCCAAAAACTCTATATTATACTTGGGTACTCCAAGAGATAAAGGCTGCAGCCTACTTTCCGTTTCACGCTTAAACATTTTGGATTAATTAATTTAAAAAATATCTAATCATAATATAGTAGTTTCGCCTAGTATATATTTTTTTAGTAGTAGTTGGTAGCCTAATATAGTAAGGGTTGGCAACCTTAATGATGGTCGCGATCCAATCGAAGAAAATTATCCCACCACTATCATAAAAGTAAATATTAAAAAAAAACAAGTTTAAATGGAAACAATAATTTATTATAATCTTAAAGTCAATAATAACGCCGTTAAAATTAATCATACTGTATACACAGGATCCTTAAACGATTTCTCACAATTTAAGCTAAATGTAATTAATTACAATTACTTTATTTACAATGATCACCAGAATAAATTACAATGGATGAGTGTATCGCTGCACGAGAAAGATTTACAACAACATACAAACACGCAGAGACTGAGACATGATTACTACGTCAAACAAAATATGCTTTCTAAATCACATTTGAAAAATATCACGGTCGTAGAGGGAGAAACTTCATTGCTTTGGCATGAAGTATACAGTACGCTGCGTCTATTGGTTTTACCTACGTTCTTCTGACATTTAGTTCATCGCAAAAATATTCTAAAAAGTAAAGTAGTTAACTTACATCTAGATTTAAATACGTGAGAAACGGAAAAATTTGGTACCTTTTTTTTGGACTTTTTCACATAAATGAAAAGAGCCGAGATCACAGTACCTGACAGACTCAAAACGTACTTTGCATCAGTGTAATATAAAACACTGACAATAAATTTTGTTCTACGCAAACTTTACTGCCGATTTGCCAAAAAAATCACAAAATCTCGCAACAATTTCTCGCAAATCTGATTTTGTTAGTTACATTCTCCCTCTACGGCAGCAATATATTCGTAATGAAAAATAGTATTCCATTAGTTTGTGTCAATTATTTTATTTAATAACATTGAAAATCGTTCCCTTTGTAGATCATGTAGATATCATCATGCGCAACTCTCAGTAAGCAAATACATAAATAATACTATTTTAAATTTATACAATAATTATTCAGTATAGTACATACGTATTGAGATATTATAAAAATATTTTTCGTTCTTATATGATCAGAAAAATAATTTAACTATGGTGTATTGTTTTTTTTTTTTAATAATTTACATTCTACGTTTTATTACAAGGCTTAGCAACAGTGTCGCGACACGGTGAAAAACTTAAAACCATATCAATGATCATAAATGCAGCAAATATTTACATTCAGAAAGTCTTAAAAGAAATGTCATAAAAGAATTATTTAATTCCAACAAATCCAAACTGTTTTAAAACATTACAAAAAAATCTTGAAAATATAACCAAAAAAAAAGCAACATGAAACTATACTAGTTTCTTTTTATTATAACTTTACAGGAATCTTTAAATAGTTTAGATATAACACCAGAAAATCTATAAAGCGGGAATGCCGATCTATTTTATACATTTATTTTTCTTTAACTTTAAATAAAACGTCTATTTAAACTTTGTCAAGATAATTTTAGATTTTTTTGCTATATTTTTAAAATATATCGGAGCAAAATACTTATGCGATATTTTTATTTTATATTAATAACTGAAATATATCGGCCAGAAGTCAGACGTTACAGACAGTTCAGACAGTCAGAAGTCAGTCAGATGTAATAACGAGAGACATATTTTTGTCAATGAATTAACCAATCAGAGGTAAATACCATGTCGATTTGACAAAACAATTCCAATACGAGCAATAGACGTCTAGTGGATTTGTTGTAGATATTTAAGCTTATATCCAGATAGTGTACCATTAACATATATAGTATAAATAATAATAAACTAAACATAAAAAACATATTTTTTATTAACAAATACTTAGAAATAATAGTTGAGGCGTAGTATGAAACTTCGAGCACTAAAATGGTTTTAAAGCCGGAATCGTTATGATATTATAAATTAAACCTTAAGTGCTAGTTGATGTATGTATTTCTACATTAATAAGTTTTTCTTTTTGCAAGATTTAAGATATTTTACATAAACTTTATTTTTACCCTTTAATTTTTTTTAAGGAAAATAGTCATACATTTCGTTTAATAATTCCTCCTCGATAGCAAATACATTTCGAATAGGATGTGATAGTGGAATTCGACTATTGGTTTTGGTAAGCGTTTGTGAAACTCGCGCTCAGTTATACTCACTGTCTGTGCGATTGAACTGTAATTTGTTATCAAGATTACATACAGTAATTCGGGGTCACATAGACAATGGCAAAACATTGGCCCACTTGTTCACATCGCGCTTTTATATTTGTTTTTTCTTTGATCGACATATTTGATATTCGCATGCATATCCAAAGTAATCTAAACTATCTTCGTAAACACACAAATAAAAAACACCTGTCATTTATTGACATTAATGACAAAAGCAAAAAGATAAGCTCGTATTTTACCCGCGTATATTGAACCTCTCAAAAAATTGTTTGGTTTTCTTTAAGTAACTATTTTTCAGAGTAAAGTTTAATCTTTTTGTAATTTAATATGTTAACGAAGATTTCCAAGTATTTTTCATAAATTTGATTGTTATTTAAGCAGATATACCATTTTTTCATATGATAGGAAAAATCTACAGTAAATTTGGGTAACTTTCACTCGGGCCAATGGTACCATGTGAATTTGAACTTTTTATAAGTGGTTGCCAATTCATGTCTTTTATTCTCAGCTTACAATAATGCCAAGAAAAAATTCAACTCCAAAAACAGGTACCCGATGGTACTAAATCTAGATACACCCAGGAACGCCTCAGTGAGTGTCTGGATAAGATAAAAAAATGTGTTTTGAGTCAAAGAGAAGCATCAAAAGCTTATGGAATTCCTAGGAGTACATTAAAAACAAATTAAAAGAAAAACATCAAGGAATTCGGTAGACCTACGACTTTAACAGAAGTCGAAGAAAGAGGAATGGACTATAAGCATTGGCTGACCTAGAGATTCCTATTGACATGCAAGATGTCAGAGTAATTATTAAAAAATATTTAGATGACAACCATCGGAAAGTTTCAATTTATAAAGACAATTTGCCTGGTTGGGAATGGGGAAAAAAATTTTTAGAACATCATCCTTCCATAAAGGTACGAGTTGCTCATAATATTAGTCGCAAGAGAGCACAAGTGAATAAAGAAATTCTGGAGTAATACTTCAACAACTTGAATCGAAGTTGAAGGTCCTTCAGAAAACATGTACCAACTTTGACGAAACTGGGTTTCATGATATTCCCAAAAGGCGAAACTTTTCGAAAAATAATTGGCGAAAAGTGTTGGGAGATTGGCGTCAAAGTAAACAAGGAAAAATCGTTAATTCCTTTCTAAAAGAAGTCTTTGCCTCTTTGTTGACGAAAACTTTAGAGCTGGGAAAAGCCAGTCCAGAAAAAACAGCAGCTGATTTCAAGGCATCCGTTTGCCTACGCAAGAAATTCAAGAATTAATTCTTGAGCTTAAATTAAATTAAAGCTTAAGCTTTCTAGTCGATATCTAGAATTTGGGGTAAAACAGAGGAAAAAATTTCAGTTACCCGTAGTAGCCAGCAAGTGTATCTGTGGAAGAAGTTGTAGGGTTTTACGAAAAGCGACAAAAACGGACTTAGAGAAGAGAAAGCAAGTTAATATCGGGAAGAAAAGAGGTCGTCCAGTCGGTTCAAGAAATAAAGATAAAGGAAAAAATAACACGAAAGAGATACCAAAACCATTTTTTAACATCTGCTTTTCATGCTACGTCACCGCAAACTGGGCCATCATCATCAACAGAACAAGAAAGTAATGACACTATCTCTGTTGAAGCAGAAGTAGAAGTTCAAAGGGAGATACTACCAGATGAAATAGTTCATAGGAAGATTATACTAGATCAACAAAACATCTCTAAAAATATTGAAATTCCTCCAATGGAGACTGGTTCCGAATATGTGACTGGAGAATATGAAGTACAGGATGGAATACTGCAGAGGGTAGAAAAAGAAATTGAGGACAATATAATTGAGAAAGCTTTGCAAAAAGTTCATGAAACTATAAGTTCCGTGTCTTTCAATTTGAAGAAACTCTGTTTACTGGTAGAATTCGCAAAAAAATTGGTGAAAACATAAATATTTCCGTCATGGAAAAGTTTATACCAGGAGGATGGAAATGGCCTTCGAAGTCCGATATAGTAAATCGTACAAGTAAAGATGTCGTGTAATATTTTGACGGGAAAATAATCCGGAAAAGCGGATATTATCAAATACAAGACGACTATTTGTTCATGGAGTGGAGAATAATGCTAATTATGTCATTTTTCAAAATGTGTGAATTTAAAAATTATGTTATTAAGTGAGAGTTTTATAACTATGTTATAAAGTAGAATTGTTTTTTTTAATCAAATTATTTTGATTTAAGGATAATTTGATCTCCAAATACTAAAAAAATACGCCATGATAAAGGATTAATTAAACAGCTCCATCGACTTTTATTTTGTTGCAAACCAACAATTGTAGAATATGTTTTCCTGCATACGGCCTAAAGTTTATATTCATTCTATAGTTCTAATAAAATGAGGGTAAAATTCCCCGGACTCGTAAAATTGAAGATTAAACCAAAAATCCGTAATTAGAAAAAGGTGGTACAAAGTTACCCATAATTCCGTTTAACTTTGGCCCACGCAAAAATCGCGGATATTTTATTGAAAAAAAGAGACAAATTGTTACCAAAAATATTTTAAAATTAGTTAAATGATGATGTGATCACACCATGTCCTTTACTTTTTAATCGATAAGGTACAAAATTAAACTAATATTTAAAAATAATCTTCCAAAGTGGGTCAAAGTTACCCCGAATAAATGTACAGCCCTGTATCTACGATTTTTTCGTACCGGGGCAAATCTTGACATTGGCCACTCTCCCAGTGTTTAAGATTTCTAGATACGACGGTAATTCCCTGGCATTTGGCAGACACATCGCACACTACCCACTTTCCGAAATAAGCTTAGAATGAGTTCGAAATATATTTGCGATGTTCCAAAATCAAATTAATAATCTATATCACGAAGCGTCATACATGCTGGCCGCTTTAGTGAAACAAGTTTTTTTTTTTAAATTTAAATTAACATCCTCCTTAAATTGTCATCAGAGGGCGATACCTTGGTTTGTCACCTACCCCTCCCATCACCTAGATTCGGCATTGATTATATGAATTCTTTCAATTAATTTACAAAAAAAAATATTAGATATAATCGACAACCTACTAACAAAAACCGATAACACATTATTAGTCTCGAGTTTCGTTACTTAAACGCTATACTAGAAATAAGGTTACAACAGTCGAGTTTTGTTTGATTGCACGTCAGCGATGTCGGGCCAAGTTTCCGACCAAATTGTCCCCACCGGCTTAAATACCTTACTCGTGTTAACTGATAAGTGGACATTTTTTCCCAAGCGTCTATTACCACTCCAGTCTTTTACAACCTGTACGGACAAGCTACCTTACAAATACCCCATATTTTATGCAAACGAAAAAAGATTGATACAAAAATCTAGGGGATCGAAACATAAATGACAAAATTTTGACTGTCCATTGCAAGAATAATATTTTATCATATTCTTTTTACATTTAAATGTTTTGGAGGAGTTATAATTTATTCATTACCAGCTGTTTTTTTATCGTTATAGGTTTTGGCGTAGTGACCACAATCTCACCTGATGTTAACTGACGATGTGGTCCAAGATGATAAACCTAGTGGAAGACTGGCTCTGAAGTGATGCCGCCAGAACACTTATATTGGTACTTGGCGACAGATTTTCAAACTTGAGGGTGGTAGCTAGCCAGGCGGGCATTAGAAAAAGCCCTACCACCATGCTATGGTTTCATCACGATGTTTTCCTTCACCGAAAGCTCAGGCTCATTGTAGGAATTCGAACTCACGTCGATCGACACGATGTCAGTACACACTACCACTGAGCCATCATTGCTTCAAAATAATCGCCGAGAATAATAGACGAGGTACCACGTCATTACGTCACTACACTAAACAGTATTTTGTCTTGGACGTGTTTTTGATTGTTTCAAAACAATACTATATATACATATAAACAAGTACTAGAGCTGCCCTCTGATTGTTTTTCTTGGGTTACCTACTTACGTATTTGGTAATTCTATATTAAATTGTCATTTTCACCAAAATATATTATCTACCATATTTTTAACGACCTCTCCAACGACACCTCACGCGATGGTACAGACGAGAAAAAATCATTCCCACTTTACGTGTAGGGAAGGTAACTTTTTTTGTCAAGAGTTCATTTTACCACTTTATCAGAGTGAATAATATACATACTTATACCAAATTACAGCTTTCTGCTACTATGAATCTCTGAGCTAGCTAAACATAGCGAAACTGCAAGGGTTCCTTATTGACTTCGGAACCCTAAAAAGTATTTAAATCGGATATGTAGTTGAGTTTTATAATATGTAGGTACAGATTAAGATTTCAGATTTTCAACCCTTGAGAAGCTTTGATAGTCCATTATTTTATTAACTAGATCTAAGCATAGACACAGAATAGGTAACAGAAAGGCGGCTTGGGCCGACCTTATATTTAGTTACTTACGTGTGATTGTAACTTTGGGGTTGACATCAACAACCTTTGAATTATATGTTATTTCTAAACAAATTGTAAAAACAACCTAGCTTTTATTAATAACTTCGTAGGAATTGCTCGCTTTTGTAACATGAATAGTAACAACCTCAGTTGTTATCTTCCATAGTAAAATACCTTACGATCAAATTTCTGTCTCTCAAGAGTTAAATTGGAGAGAAAGGAAGTCACCTACAATTCATGTGCTTTGCAAACTGCTGCTAACAGATATATTTTTATACAAATAACGCAGAAATAGATCGTTTCAAAATACTTTAAAACAAATTAAGACGATTAGGAAGTCATTTTATAACGAAAAATAAATTAAAAAATTATAAAACCTAGGAGCATCAACATAGGAACCACTTCACTTCGGTAGAAATCCACGTTTCAATATAGATAATAGGTACAAATCTCAAGTTTACTTAGTCTCAAAGTGCTAGATTTAAGTATAGTATTGTTTCATGATTGTCTGATGACGAGCACCAATACAGACAATTGAAACTAAAGTGAAGTTTAAGTATAAATATCAAGTTCTGCGCTCAATTACTGTGACAAACCAAACCAGTCTCAGATTGTTTATTATGTATCCCTATCGAATGGAAGTTAGTAGTTTTCAAATCTCTATTGATAATTTGATTTGATAATAGATTATAAATTGTTGTAAAAATGAAAAGTGCGTATAAATCCATAATCTAGATTATGAATGCATATATTTTGAAACATTTGTAATTTAAATGTAGACGACAATGACACGGAATTTAAAAAAAGCAATATGTTTTTTACGTAACTACTGTCACCATCTTGACAGTCACCATTTCAATTATATCCATTTCAATGGTCACCGGCTCAACGTCTAAAATATCAGCTACTAAAATAGACAGTTTTAAAAACCGCTACCACCGTTCAATAGTTAGTTTCGTTTCGGCAACCGTTACTAACGAAGTCCATTAACGGGTCAAGATATTCAGTCTAGTGGTAAGCTCTCATAACTACTAACAAAAGGAGCACAAACACCAATTTTTGATCTATTAGTGTAGGAGTCGTAGAAGAGTTTTCGAATTCCATCATCAGGTCAGTCGGCGTTCGGTGAGTGACGCTAAGGCAAGAGGTACCTCTACCTCTCAACACGCTCGGATAGCTCAGTTTACGTCAAACCGTCGAAGATGCACGTGAATAAGGAAAAGTCACTACTAAACCAGCTTTTGCGCACTTACTCATTAAAATTATGGGCGTATTGTAAAAAAAAATAGTGTAGCGTTCACACGTGTCAGAAGTGAAACCTTCAGAATAAAACTATGTATATATGAAATTCCTTTTAAAAATCCTAAATCAGCAGGATTCGAACTATCGTCTGTGTGTACCGCGTATGAAGTTTTGTCTCCCACACCACAATCCGACGACGATCACAATCATGAAAATCAGGACTTGCATTAACCTCGCATAATGTAAATGTATTCTATCTCATTCTCTCGTAGGCTAAATTCTATAGATGATGAGGTTGTCTCTTTTTATTGTCGCTTTTTCGTTTCATCGAGTTTCAAATTAGAAGGGTGCCAAAGAAGTTTTCACTTCCAAAATATAAATGGATGCTTACTGCGAACAAAAATACAACACTAAACGACCCAAAAAAAGGTGTGTGTGCGATTCACACACGATAGAAGTGAAACTTCATTTTAAAAGACATTTTCTATTTTATTTAAACAGTGTGCAATATACATACACACCGACATTTACTCTCTCGCTCTGGCTCACACAAAGAGGAGAGACCGATAATGTGCGTTAAACGTTTAACATTTAACGCTTGGAAGTCGCATAAGAAGTTTCACTTCAATACATATATGCGAAGTACACGAGCTTGTGGAACGGGAGGTCGCGCTTGCCACTTGGATCTTTTTCAAAAATACCGACAATAAAGCGAGCGGCGACGATCCAAAGCGAGAGGGCACGAGTCGCCCCGAGCCCAAGCCCGGGAAAGTTTTCAAAGCAGACGACCCGCGCGAGCTCTGTTCACAATCGCGCTCGCCGGCATTCGCGTTCACTCGGCGAGCGTGCAGTGCCGAGCTACCGTTATATATTTGTATACTCGTACATACAACGATGTATTTATCTGTCAAAAGATTGTGCAAAGCGACGTGGACGCGTTGTTCGAAAGGCGCTCCACAAGCGCGGACTGAATTTTGATTTGAAGCGATTCTTTGGTACAATTTGTATATAAACTAAACAGCTTCTTTTTCTTAAATGTTAAGATGAATATAATATGAAATTATTTTCAATGCAAAGTAAACTTGAGTAGATGTAGTATAACAGTGTAATATTATTTTTACTTTGAAAACTGTTCATTTACTGATTTTTGATAACTGAATTAACCATAAATTGCGTGAGAGAGCTACAGAAATTGATGAAAAAACCATAAAAGAATCACCCAAAGTTATTATCAAAGGGTAATTTACCCGTAGGTACCTGTTATATATTACGAAAGTTTAACAGTTTTGGGTAATCGGTACCGAAAAACTGAAAATTAACACTTTATGAGAGCGCGTCTTTAAATTTCTATATATCTGCTTCTACAAATTACATTTTAATTACTCTCATTAAAAACTTTTTAAACGGAATGAAACAAATAAGCCATAAAGCTATTGAAATTAAACTAATTTGGTAATCAAGTACCTCGAACTTTCTTTTAAGCGGATATATAAACGGCTCGCAGCGCAACCACCTACATACAGTTCAGTCTCAACGGAACTAATAAGAAGCCATAATTGCAAATTATCTACGAGAGTATTGCGACCTTTCAAACAGAGTGCTATCTCCGAACAGTTGTGTTATACAAGTGTATGTACAGTATTTCTGAGGATTATTAGACTGTAAGTGGTGCTTGTACAATGTATACCGTTCGCGTCTGAAAATAAATTCTTTCATCAGAATACAACAATCCTTGAAAGTTACAGACGGCCCTTAGAAGAAACTAATTTTGACATGAGCATTTTAAAAGTACGGCAATACGATAGTTCGCTTATCGAACACAAGTCACATACAGGATGCGTGTTGTCGTGCGTCCGCGCCGGCAGCGGCTGTAGCGCTTTATAGCGCTGCACCAGGTCGATACCGAGCAGAGAGCAGCATGAAGGGGCGCGCGGGGGCTACTCGTACCCCTGCAACAACCCCTAAGGGTGCCGCTGGTTCGGTACCGGGATACTGAAAAATTAAATTCACTTATTATCGCATTTGAATGTACAAGTACAGTAATACCCGCTAATGACGATAATTAGGAGTTACGATATTTTTGAAACTTTATAGCCAAGATAAAATTACTTTAGCAATAAGATCAAAGTGTTAAATTTTAGAAAACATAATCCCTAACCTAGTGCACCTTTAGTTCCAAAACAGGAAATTACAAATTCGTTTTTGCAAATTCGTTTCATAAGAGGATATCAAACATGGGGGCGAAACGTTTCTTACCCATCTCTTGTCAATTTATCGAAATAATTGGAATTAAGTTTTTACATTTTAAAAATACATAAATAATACACATAAAAATATCAATTAAACATCTTTTGTATAAACCTCGAGTTGCGCGAATTCAACTTATTTTCTACCTGAATTTTCTATCGAAATGCTTGTTTGCAGATTTGTATAAGGACGAGTGGTTTAACTGACCCGTAAAATGCTGGGAAACTGGTATGCGTGTTGAACTGGAAGTTGACAGGAGTCTTGGGCGAGGCGCACGTGTAGGTGAGGTAGTCGTCGGAGGAATGCAGGTGCCGGTTGAGGGTCGGCTCGGAGGCGCTCCTCGTGATCTTGGGTATGAGCCGGAGGATCGCCTCGAGGGTGGCGAGGATCTGGCGGAAGAGCGGGCGCTGGTCGCGCTCGAGCTTGACGCAGTGCTCGAAGGTGCGCTTCAGCTGCTGCGGCGCGTCCTGGCGCAGGCGGCGCGCGTCCGGCCGCAGCGCGCCGCGACCCACCATCCACAGTATCTGTTCGTACATACAGTACCTTCTCTTAGCTCTATCTAATGCCACGCTCGGTGGAAAAATCGATCGCCATGTCAAATACCCGCACCCACACTTTAAATATTTTATATGTCAACACAGTTATCAGAAAATTTTAAATTTATGTCTGTTAATTCTGAGAATTTGTTTTAACGACTTTTTTATCTCGTATGGTTGTAAATTCGATTAGGTAACGTGACTCGATCTGTATGTACGAAATTGAAGAACGCAGCAGCAGGTAAGCCTAAATTCTAAAGGAGTGATACCCCAGAGTAGTCTATATGGACCAATAATCTCTTACTATGACGAGTTTGCATTCAGATTCGTAGCTCGAGATCATACGGTAAATATGTTACGTCTAAACCTTCGCAAAATTCTAAACTAGGACGTGTGAGATGTCTATTATTGACTCAATTTATCAATAAGTAAAGTTTCACATAAAATGTGCCAACTGAAACACTGAATAAAAAGCATTCACCACAAAAATTCTCACTAATCCAAATTAAGAATGATTCATTTTATACCAGGACCGGACCCCAGCGGCTGGTAAAGGGTGAAACTACTTTGTATGTGGTAGGTAATTCACGCTACATCAACCTATCCATACCCTGGCCCAGTGTAGTATGAATTACCTACTACATACAAAAGTATAGTAGAAATATTTGACCGTGTTCCGGCCCAGCTCTGGCCTGGTGTAACACGAATCATCATCATATAGCTCACGTCTGAATAAATTATTTATAGGTAATGGTAACACCACGTTGTATTTAGTCACAAAGCACCGGGCCAAACCCCCTCTCAGTCCGACTCGCGACACTGCTCGTCGCGCGCTCCCGGGCCGGTCGAGTTCGTGTGCAGCCCGCACTCCCGCTAACATATGATAGGGTCGAGACCTGGTCCTTGTTGTTGAGATGCGCGTAGGGCAGCTCGCCGGCCATCAGCTCGTAGAGCACGATGCCGTACGCGTACACGTCCGAGTGGAAGGTGTAGGGCGCCGGCTCGTCCATGCGTATCACCTCGGGCGCCATCCACAGTATGGAGCCGGTCGGCTGCTGCCACTGCACGCCGCCCGACACCGATGAATCTGTATGCATTTTATTATTCATTTATGTTCTCCCTTTACAGGAACTTACTTATACTCCTATCTCCACTGATATCTTCTAGAAAAAAAAAACGTTGGATTGGTTGCGCCTGCAATGTCAACTATATGAAAATTTGAAGGATGCAGAAAAGGTTTTTATCTAGAAAGACTTAAACAAGCCTAATTTAAAATGAAGTCTAGAAAATCGACCTGTACTGAAAAATTATTATTTATAAATGTTGTATAATTATAATAATTTGAATGCAACATATTAAAAAGAATATATAAATCTCACCTGACCATCGAACCTTGGCAGTGGCTAGTCCGAAATCACCAATCTTCACCGACCAATCATCCCTCAAGAATATATTATTAGATTTCAGGTCCCTAGAAAAACGATAATAATATATGTCGTAATGCGGCATTGACTATCAGTGTTAGGCGACCACACGACTTGTGGTCGTCGTCAGAGTCGAATTCAAGCACATCTCAAAAATATACTCTCACTGTCTGTTTTTCTCACCATCGCCCGCGCATAGGGCTGGTTATCCATGAGAACCAGGTAACCCACAGTTATCACACTAAGCCATTCTCACGGTCAGATGGCTCGAACCCAGTAAGAATGTCCTCAGTCTTTTTTTTTTTCGAACTGACTATACTGTTAGCCATAAGGGCACCGAATCCTCAAACGGCTTTTACAGCTTCACCCGGGCTTGGTGTCCTCCAAGTCGGTCGCCGTGCGCTTATAAGGTAGTGAGGTCGCGGAGCACACGTACGACTTTCGTCTATCGCACACCTGCTAGTCAATAGTACGGACTCAAGATCATCCACACGATTTCATTGATCACACCGACATATATAATATATTATATAAATAAAATATAAATACTAGCTGTGCTCCGCTCTCGTGTACTACTAAAAAGGCTACCGAATTATTTTTCTAAAATAATAGTAGCCCAAGTTACTCCTTATAACATCAGCCAGCCAGAGAAAGTCTCGTCAAAATCGGTTTAACCTTTTTGGAGATTAGCCGGAACAGACGAAAATCCTTTTAAAAATGGGTTTTTGAATTAAGTTGTGTATATACTTTTATATGCATTTAGTAAAAATGTGTTATTATAACATTACAAACAGACGCTTCAATTTTATTATATGTATGATAGACGTACTTATATATGTACAATAGACAACAATCTGAAATGTTATATAATAATCGATTTAGAACAACATTCGTATAACTACTTGTACTAGCTGTGCATCACGGTTTTACACTTGTTAGATTTATTACACTAGCGCCCCCTATAGCCTATACTTGTTCTCACTTCCCTAGAGTTTGCCTAAGGATCGTAGCGTGAAGTTACACAACAAACAAAACAAAACAAAATAAGTACCTGTGTATAATGTTCTTAGCATGTAAGTAGTCCATTCCTTGGGCCGTCTGACGCGCCACGTCGATCAGGTACAGCATCGGGAAAGGCGTCTCCAGCACGTGCAGGTGCTGGTACAGCGAGGAACCCTCGCACCACTGCGTCACGATCGCCAGCGACGGCTTCGACACGCAGCCCATGAACAGCAGGATGTTGCAGTGCCGCGTCTTCCGTAACACGGCCACCTGTCGCGAACTGATCATTGTATCCCTGCACTGTACCTGACGGTAGCTACAGAACAACACTGGCTGATTCCGAAACGAGTCACTGTGACGGGTCTATCAAGATGTCACGGTTTCCTACCACCGCGCTTGATTTCTAGGTATACACCGGATGATCCTGGAACGTGACACTACTATGTGTCATGTCCTACCACCCAGCGAGTGGTGACCCGTGAGCATTGCCAACCGCGTCCTTCAGACTGGAACACAACAGCGTGAACATTCATGGTTTGCGAGATAAATAATTGTGGCAATAGTGATATCGCATTAAAACAGACCAAAGGTCTTAAAACTTTTACTCTCCAATTCCGTGACGCCGGTTTTGCTGCAGAAACCGGTAATAAGCCGCGAAACATAATTTCAGTTACGACTATTATTTAAGAACACTAGTGATGTACACTTTGTGTTTATAATCATTTATTATCAATTATTAATCACAATGGGCAAGACGTCCGCATAATCGCCATATTATTGATTTTAAATTGCAAAAAATTAAAAGAAGGAAATTTTGCATGTGGCAATGAAAGTGGTAAAATATTACAGTCATAATAGAAAATTATAAAAAAAGAGATGATTTTTCGGCATTCTGGATTCTTGGGATCCCACAAAATCTTATATTCATGAAATTTTTCAATGAGGATGCAGTATGGCTTCGACATCACGATTAAATACTATTTTAATTTGGTAAAATGCACCACACAACATTATCACAGGAATACCGGGAGTCAACTGACGCTTGTATCTCGCATAACCCACCGGCCATTCCCAAGCCCACTGGGTTAGATAACGGCATAGTATCTAGGAGCTTTATTAGCTGACAGCATAATTTGTTCTTCAACAAGCATGATTAATATTGATACCTCATTTTTGAACGCCTGCAGCTGCGCCGGCGTCGGTGTCTTAACGTTAAGGGTCTTCACAGCAACGGGTCCGTGCCAGTGCGCTTTGTACACCGTCCCGAAACTGCCCGAGCCTGACCCACAAAAGATATTACAATATAGAATTGTGCGAGGTTTTTATTTATCTAGATCGTACAGACACCTAGTCCGCACTGTTTAAGAAAATACATAGTCATATTATCATGAAGCCGAATAAGGAAAACAATCGACATACACGATTGTACAGTAAATTCATCCAAAAATGCAGGATAGTTATTTTCACAAATTTGCCACCAATGTACCGCGCTGCGCTCGCGTTGGTCTGGTTCTCGGCGACTGTTTTTTGTATCTATTAAAGTACATATGTTTTTACGTAAGAGGGTATTTGACTGTATTAAAAATATGAACCTTGTCGGTGTAATTCTAAATGATTATATATATATGTATATATAAAACTGCATTATTATTCAGTAAAACAAGAAATAAAATCCATTTTTCTTCAAATTTGCGCCATGTTACGCTCTATAATTGATTAAATCTCAATTACGTCACGCGCCATTATATTGGTGGTTGTGTAACGAGCGATTCGGATGATCTCTGAGCTTTTCTTGTGAGTTAGTCGTCGAATTAGTCGAAGATTAGCTTAATAATGCTTAAAACATCAATTAAATATCTATGAATGTATAGGTTATATTTATAACCAGAAACAAATATATCTACAATCAAAAAGTTTTGATTTTCACCGTTATTTTTTTTTTCGATTTGTAATAAAGAAGTATCAGTTTTTGTTTATAAATCTGGCTCAAACTTTTCAATATTGGTATGAAAGTAAAGAATTTTTTAACTTTGCTTTTTTTTCTAACTGTAAAATTAGCAACATTATGATATAAACAACACATTTGTATATTACAAAAAATATTTTGTGGTTAAATAACAAAGTATATGTTATGTTTTTACTTATATCAAAATGATCCTCTGAGAAAACAATACGTACGAAGTGACCGCTACATCGTTCGTGTTTCTAAGAGCCATTTCCAACCAGTTCTTACGCATTTTGGCATTTTTAGGAACATTCACAAACGGTTTTCTGGGGGTCTTTATATGTAGCGTGTTTGTACATTGTAATAGTATACACCATTTGTAGACCATTTTATCTCCTAAATATGCTAAAGCAAAGTTTTACCCGACAATGAAACACAGTTTTACGTATCACATTCCTGGACTGGCGTATGACGTCACGGTGCGATCTTTACAAATGGGAGCCTTTACGCGCCTTTTTTAGTCATATGAATTTATTTGTCGAATTTTATTAAAAATATACAAAATTATGAACAACATTGTTGTTCATTTTAGAAAGGTTTTGAAAACCGTCCATATAGCGTATTGTGTAGTTCTTTTACCTATTCTTGCGCCGATGAGTATCTCGTCGGCAGGTATGACCCAGTCGTCGTAGCTTTCCCGCGGCGAGAGCGCGTTCTTCCACGACTCGTCGGCGGAACGCGCCCTTGCTCGCCTCGGCCTTAGGCTTCCCGTCGGTGACGCCTATCGTCATACAATTTTCAACAACGTCAAAGTAAAATAAAAACACAAAAATAAACACTACAAAAAAAGTGTATTGCCGATTCAATACAAAATAAATAGGTAATACAATAGGCAAAGTTACTAATATAATAAAGCGGAAGAGTTTTTTTTTTGTTTGTTTATTTGTTTAAACACGCTAATTTCTGGAACTACAAATCGGATTCAAAAAATATTTCCAGATTCACGTAGAATAGTATAGGCTATCTAGAATTAGGCATAACCTCTCAGCTAGCAATAAATATCGATTTTTGTTAAGTAAGTCTGACGAAACCGCGAACCTGAACTGCTTTATCCGCGTGCGCTGGCGTAATTGTTAGTGATACGTAAATATAATGTTCTACAAAAATATTGCTCCTTAGTACATCTAAAAAAAGTCCGCGATACTATATGCCTATCACTTATACATAAGCCACGATAAGGTATTTTGTGTTTTTTTTTTTTATTTAAAATTTAAAAGCGTTACATGAACATTATTATTATGCATGGCATATTAATCCTTACGAACGAAAGTTACTTCATCATCAAGACTATTTTATGTAGATAAATTTTGTTATTTATAGCATGTTATTTGGACGAATAGTTTGGGAGATAATGTAAAATTAAAATAAGTCAACCATCGTCTCGGGCCTATGACTATATATGAAGTGGTGCGAACGAGCTGTGTGAGTTGTGACGCATAACCCTGGCCGCCAGATAAGCTAATTTCTATACTGAAGTAGTATAAATTATGAATCACCAATTTCTTTTAAATTATACGTGGGTCAAACCGCAGGCACAGCTGGTATATTAATATATTATTACTTCGGTATACATACAAGAAAGTTGATTACATGCATATAGACGCGTTCAGTATAGGATTACGCGGAGGGGCACACATAACGACTTTATCTTTTGTTTTTAACGTTAGATTTTTCGTACCATGGGCTATATTTTGAAAATCAATTCTTAAGGAGTAATAATAACCTTTTCACAGTAAACGAAACGACTTTATTTTGTGTTAACAATGGATTTTACACCCCAACTAATTTAAGTGAGGCGGCCTATATATGAAAATCGATTCTTAAAGGGTAATACAAAAACAAAATAACTTTATATCAGCTAGTATTGTCCTACAATGGCCTCTCGTTCAGCTACATGCTGAAATTAACTACACTGCTAATTCCAACGGCGTGTATTGTTGACAGACAGTGATAATTTGGATGTGTATCTTAGGCGTTATCAAAGGCAAGAGTCAACAGGTAAGGGAGATTTAATTGTCCCCCCCCCAACCCTAGCATGTTGTGAGTAAGCAGAGTTATTTATAACTGTTGATATTTTTTACGAACAACTTGAAGACAATATCAATGGAGTATCAAATATTTTTAGAGATCGTGATAGAAACGTGGATATAAGAAAGAAAAATCACAATAACCATTAAGTACACACATTATTACCTGCGTACTCTGGCTGTGTTGTTGGTCGCCGCCCTTGTCCTTGTCGTCTTTGTTGTGACGGCCTGACGTCAAATAGTTTGACGACTGAGGAGAATTATTACTCTGCAAGTAATAATTATTTTTGTTGTTATTTTCTCATCCCTTGAAGAAGACATTTGCATATTTAAAAAAAAATCAATTTCACTGTTTCAAGACCATATACACAATATAGCTAATATTATGTAATTAAATAACTGATATACTATACATATATAGGATATTTAACATCCAGATACAGAATTGAGAATTCAGGCATGTGTTGATCGAACACACGATCTCTCGACTCATTAGTAGGGCTTCCTACCACTGTACCATGAGGACTGTCAATTTAATGTAACAATGGTCAAAATATAATGTAATTATGGATCAAATGTTAGCCCTTTAATTCAAACTACATAAATGGAGTTTTTGGTATTAAAAAACATCCTCATAATAAAAAATAATACTGTCAAAGAGTATTTTCTAGAATTCGCTTGATCAGCCATCAGCTATAAATCGAATATCTGTGGCCAAACACCTGTGATCTGATACGATATTTGATAGCCAAACCTAAGTTTATATAATATATGAATAAGAAATGGCTCTGAAAGCCTCGGGCATGTTATTTACTTGATTGTATTTCCGCTGGTGGTCAGCAAGGGTCATCGGTCGCTGCACCATATTGATGCAGACGTTTGGTGCAGAGTTCGATCTGTCCTGTTGATTTAACGACCGCGGGTGCTGCTGCCTGAATATATACAACTACGTTATAAATATAATTAATAATAATATAATAGTTACCTTGTTAATTTAGTTACGTTTATACAAAAATTTCGTTAACTGTTTTATGACGTCACTAGTGATGACAGATCCAGAATGGGGATTTCATAAAATGATTAAATAAATATAAAAATAAATTTTACATTAATTTATGTTTACTTCTAATGATGTTTGCATAAATTAAATGCTAATCGGAAACATCCTACAATAAGCTTTTATACATTATAATGACGTCATAAGGTAGCCGCCACGTAAAACAACTTGCAACTATTGTTACACAAAGAAAAACAAGGGATTTTATAAATTTAAAGATTTCATCATACTCAACTTTAGTGATATAATAAACCTTAAAACAGTGGATACCTAGAAAGCGAGTGTTAGCCCTAGAGAATTTGCAACCCATTTCACTGTTAATTTAAATATGCCAGGAATATATTAAATAAATTCATTGGAACATTTTTCAGACTATGATCGGATAAACGATTATCATTTCATTATTAATCAATACACAATATAAATATAGTAAATTATCTTGATATAAGATAAAATTATGTATCATCCATTATTTATTTATATTTAGTAGTAGTATTATAGTATAATATGCGTTTTTTTAATGTATGTTGGTATCACTTGTTACGTCAACTCAAAAATTTTACAATCTTTTTAAATAATATAAAGTTTATTTCTTAATTATTATTAAATTTACTAGATTACTGCTCACGAATTATCAAATTCTTATATACTGCGCTTGTTTTGTTTGTTTATTCATGGCAACAATACTTGGTGAAATCTCGGCACTGCCACACTGCAGCAGTATTTCAATAGGTTTCCAAGCCCGGTAAAGCTGTAAAAGCCGCAAAGGCTCCAGGACCACTAAGGCTAACAGTATAGACAACTCGAAAAAAAAACTACAGATTTACCTAATTTAGATGGAAGCGAGTATCTTATTATAAAATCACAACATGTTACTTTGTTAATCATAATTTCTGATATAACTATGTGATTTTTTTGTAATTTATGGCGAATAAATCATAATTATTATCAATTACTTAGAAGGCCTCGTAACTTTTAGCCTCTTCATGATTAAATAATACTAAGTTAAACAAGTATACATAAAATCTTTTAACAAAATATTAAAAGTATAGAGAAACTTTTTTATATATAAACTATAATAATCATAACTGTATGTTCATATACTTTATCATAACTTGTACATTTTAGAATATGCCACCCATAAATGACACTTAAAAATTCCAGGTAAAGGCAGCAAGGCTATGATTTGATGATTAATGCAATCAACTAGCATAGTAATAGTTATTTATGATACTAGTGCGGTAAGTTATTTTTTTTTACAAACGAGTAGACGAATGTCTTACTTAATGCTTACCATAGTCACGAGTTTGTAAAAACCAATTCCGCAAGCGTGTCATACAACGTTTTTCAACACATTTGCGAGAAAACAGTACAATAGGTAAAGAAGCAAACTTTTTCGCTCGATTATTTTTAATAGCAAATAAGAAATTATACAGATAGGTCACTACTCTCGGATATTTTACTTGCAATTTGCGCCTCATTCTAGATATCAGGTGGAGTAGATTCCATATTAATATAAGATTCTTTTTTTGTTTTGTTTTGTTAGATTTATTTTGTTTATAAATATTAGTCGGCAAGTCACAACAATCTTTGACGTTTCTAATATGAAAATGGGGCGAATTTGCAAATGGCGTCACGTTCGCGTGGTGAAAATTAGAACTACATCTTTCGTCTCATTTTCTTTTTAGTGAGACAAATGTATTGATAAAAAGTGCTTCCAAGGTTCGATTGCGTTATCGTTCGCTTATTTATTCTCGTAATGTGAAACTCCTTTGTGGAATTCTTCTATATTTAAATGGCGCTATACAACGGAGCGTGCGGTAAAATTTTTACCACGAGCTCTGTTGTATGGTGCATAATTTTTTACTCTCGAACAATATATACAGGCTTCGTAAATTCATTTTTTTAGCAAATGTGTTGCAAAAACTATTTTTAAAACAATTATAGTACACTTCAAAGCTTCAATTATTTTCAAAGCCAGAAAATAATACATAAACATTGCAGTGCTCACTACAACCAAACAAGTTGTATATATGCTTGCGTTTTATTTACAAAGCAAATCACAACATAATATTCACCAATGCGTATCAAAATCCTTCATCTTCTTTGCCGGAGAGATAGACCTGCATACCATGTGAAACTTAGTACCAATTTATAAATTTTATAACTACATTTTTCTCTGCATTGTTGGCCCTCTTGAATAACAATTTCTCTTGTTCCAAGCAGACAAAGAACAAAGAAAAACAAAGTTTATAGATTTATTTATGCTTACTCTATTACGAGTATGTTACTGCTCAATGGTTCAATCATGATTGCAATCCATTTTCCTATATTTTTATTTTATTAGTTTTTCACTAACTCCTTTGTTTCCACTTTAGCAGTCATCCTCCTCATCCAAATCTTCATAATCAAATCAATCATCAAATCTCAACTTATCAGTACCGTTAACAAAAAAGAAACACAATATTTATGTTCTTGAAAGTAAAAAGAAATTAATAATAACATTCTTGTTGAATAATGAATTATATAAAAGTGAATTTAATTAATTAAACTGTGTTCAGTATTATGTAAATTTATTTTGTTCTTTCATTCTTTGTAGTTTTAAATGTAGTTGCGCTATTTCAGTACTAATGTCGGTCACTACACTCGCTACTAAGAGGGCAACTCTGGGGCGCGGTATGAAAAAAGTTTAGCCAGTTCGCGACTAATTTGCAACTACGACAACAGTCCAAGCCGAGGTTCGGCCACTCTGGCACCTTTGGAGTTTGTTGCCATATTTTCGCAACGGAGTGCCTTAAGTGCTCGCCCCCAAGCCGAGTGAAGCTGTAAAAACCGTCTGAGGCTACAGAGCCCTTATGGCTAAAAGTGTAGTCATATCGAAAAAAAAAAGGAGAAAAACGCAGCGTGGCGCGTACTTGAGTTAACGGCCAACCAGTAAACACACATTGTTTATCATATAACCCTATTAAATATAAAGTACGGAAATCTTCAATAATATTTACTCTAATTGTATAATAAATAGTTATACATATAATTGATATACTAACTTGTTCTGATCGACCCTGATCATCATTTGATGGTAGCCAAAATGTGGTGGGAAGTGCAGAATACCCGCCTGTGTCTCAGGGTTCTGAGCTAATAGCGCTGCATAGTATGTATCAGTCATACGCACCTGCCATATGAACAGTTACGAAATTTTATATAATGAAATCTATTAAAAAATACGTCAGTATATCAAATGGCAACTTTTCATCATGAATAATAGATAAACATGATAAGCAATGAAACCAACCTGATGACAGGTACTGGGCACTTTGTCAGCACACCTCTGGTGGAACTTGAAGTTACACTGGGAGCAATAGAAGCCATTGAAGAGTAGCCGACGGCAACATTCACAAAACGCAAGTGTGAAGAATGTTTTGCGAGTGAATTGATGCGATATGTGCGACATTATTGGCAGCTTGTCTAGTGTACGCACAGTCACCTGTTAAACAATTTTTTTTTATTAATTAATCTCATACTACATGTGCTAGTACAAAATAACAAGCACAATGTAATTAACATTGGTATATCGCCTTTGAAGTCATGTGAAATGCCTCTTCTGTCTAGACGTATGTAATACCGCAAGGGTTGTCACATTTTTTTTTGTTTGGATGGCCTCTGCCGATTAAGGGCTCTACCTCGGATTTCCATTTGTCTCTATTGATAATAATAACAGAATAACAAAATAAATTA
This sequence comes from Saturnia pavonia, assembly GCA_947532125.1. NCBI lineage: Eukaryota > Metazoa > Arthropoda > Insecta > Lepidoptera > Saturniidae > Saturnia > Saturnia pavonia. The sequence goes on along the minus strand of OX383898.1, from coordinate 19,041,195 downwards.
ACCTGAGATGGGGTCATCTCACACACCATTTTATAATATATGTGTAGACTACCAGATATATAACTAATATGCTAAATTCATATTATTATAAACAAAAATAGAAATAAAGAATATACAGAAATAGGTATATATTTCAAAAAATAATGATAATTTTTAAAAAATTATAAAATGATTTTTTGATAAAATGTTTCATTAGTTCCCATAAAAAAAGATATTCCAAAGGTTCTTAAGGAAGTTCTGAAAGGAAAACGAATGCAAGTGGGCTCCCAGCAATTCCAAATGAAAACACAACAGCAACACAACACAATATTATTTGGCTATGATCTTTTGTAGATTCGAGGTATTTCACCATTTGGATTACCCTAAGTAGAGAGAAATTCCCAAGGAGATGTCTCGTCTCTATGCTGTACTTGTCTTATAACATATCATCATAATATTATCTCATGTCAAATAATGTTGACTGTTATTCTACTGTTTTTTCTTATTTATATAGTGGTACATATGTAACATTTATTGTTACACCATAATGGCTATTGGATAAAATTAAATTGACAATTGTTTACATACTTGTATTGATATGACAAACACCTACATTTTGACAGTTTAAATTGATACTATTTATCAATGACCTTATAATAATAATTAAATAATAAATGTAAACAATAAGAACCCTGAACATCTACATTGCCTTCGACAATTAAAATTTCAAAATTATGTATTAAGTATAATGCAAATAAAAAAAAACTATTGAAGAATTATACTTGATATATGTATTGTTAGTATGCATAGTTTCCTTATTATTATTTTGTAAAAGAGTCATTGATCATGTCATTGATCTCTAATAACTTTGATTTATATTATAAATTTGTCAATTCAGGTACCATGTATTACTGAGTGCATTTAAAAAAATTTAGTGTTTAAATTTAACATAACTGTGTACAGTCAAACATGGAAATATTCATAATTATATTTTGTTTTACATTCAGTATCCATACATTTATATCAAACATATCTCATCTGCATAACAAAGATCAGTTATTAATATCTGGTACGACTTTTACTGACAGTGATTGAAAGTTCATTTCCATGCTGTGATAAAGTTTATGAATGTACAACACTGGGTTTACTCTACTTTAAATGGCTTCATGAGTGTCGGACTTAGTTGCCAGTGGAAAAGTAATAAAATGATCTGGTCTGTGTAAAACTCAAGCTCATAGTTTATTGGATTGTGAAATATGCGAAAAACTTACCTACATATTATGTTGAACTGTAAACAAACACTGACCTCCTCAGCGTCGATCATCGTGATGTCCACATCCCACGGTATCACTTGGTCGTTGCCTGTCCGCACCACCTCGCACATCTCACAAGTTAAGCCGCGGAGCTTCAGAGCTTTTGAAAGTGCGTCTCGTAAAGTCACACCTTCCTTCACTTGCACGCTCGTTCTCTGTTGATTTGGCAGGTGCGCCCGCAAGAATACTTTCGGTTGGCGGGTCAATGTATCAAACTTTTTATTGTCTTCTACTAATGAACATTCCTCGCTGCGGTCCGGCGACTCGCACTGCATACATTCCCGTAATGTACGCTCCCGCAACTCCAAATTATGTAGCTTAGATGTCAGTTCTTGATATTCCGAGAGGTATAACGAGGGCGGATGTTGGAAACCAGCGAACTTCGCATTCAGCGCATCGATGTTTTCGCGAGTCACGTTTATGATGCTCTGAATGTTTCTGATCTCATACGTCGGATCCGCTGCATCGTCGCTATCCGTCGACGTCGACATATTGTCACTGTTAAGAGATAATGCAGGAATATTTCCATTAATTTTTCTTGAACAATTTTCTTTCTCTCTAGTAACTGCCATTTCTTTCCCTATTTTTTTTATTTTTCTGCGCACTCTCACCGCGCAAGACACTGATCATGTTGCCATATTTAACAATTTATATTCATTCGTTCAATTATTTCAAATCATATCAAACCTTTCAAAAACACTGTTGCCAGATTGCCATGACGGTTTCTCAACGATCATACCAATTTTAAAATAAAACAGAAAGAAATTAAGATAATATTATGTCGAGTTACATCACTTATATCTAGTCTTGTTCTAAGAATAGAAATGTAAAATAAAATATAAGTGAACGAATAAGGAAGAGACTTTAAAAAAAATTGTATGGTTTTTTTTTTGTAATAAAAACGTAACGCGTTGTAGAGTAAGACATACAGTACAAAAATAGTAGTGACAACGTATACCAAAAAGAAGACTTCGCGAGACGCCTGTCAGATGTGAAAAATCAACACTATTTTGTACAGATACTTTGCATAAAAGGATAGTTTATGAAAGGAAATAAATATGGCATAATCAAAAATAAACAGTTACTTGCGCATGGCGACGCAACTCCACACCGTATTAGATATTTCATACTATAATATAGCGTAACGACGCGTTGGCACGCCAACAGTCAGTCTGACCCGCCTCATTATATGTTTCACATCAAAAACCTTAATACACCTATACATTTTGTATTCTTATAGGCTTAACCCTTGAATTTAAGGAGACATAATCTGGCATGTCATATATGATTCAATGTGTTTTAAAACAGATACACCTAAAAATTAATTTAAATCTTATTTAATATTCTACGTATTCTGTGATAATAATTTATTTCTGGCAAGTGTTTATTGTCACAGAGTACATATATTTATACTAAATTAGGGTCAAGCGATATTAGAAAAAGTTCGATGTCAAAATAAGTAAACAAACAAGGATGTCTTAATATTATGTAATTAAAAACATAAATACAAAGGTAAAGATTCACGATGCGACATGTGTTTATTTCGACAATCTTTGCGGTCGTCTCTACTTGAATAGCCCTAGTATAGATCAGACTTATAGACTATTTATGTAGTTGCACTCTGTGTGCCTATATGTCAAAGGTATATTAGGACAATGTTGTTAGATGTGCATCTGTAGATCTACTGTAATTTCATGTCATTCATTGTATATTGTATTACTAAAAATACAGTATATTGAGAACATTGTATTTTTATCTAGCTGAAAGTCCATCTGTTGACACAAAAATGAACGTTATTTTTATACATAAGAACATGACGATAGCGCTTTTTAACTTTCGTTCAAAGTAGAAGATTCCAAGATCATAGTTCTTTGGATCATATTATATAGTTTTATCCAAAATCATAGTGTAGACGCGATAGTATAATTCTGATGTAATGAATGCGTGCATTTCGTCTCAACTAAAGTGCCGTTATAATTATGTGATTTATGAATTTTAAAAAAATGTAGGTGTTATCGGACTACACGATAATGAGTAATTTAATGATTAGTAAGGGAAAATAATAAATACAAATTTAATCATTTTGCTTATTTTTTAGTATGTACTAAACTAGGTGCATAACTAAAAAGCACTGTAATTTTTAGTATTAAACACCGTTTTTTTATTCTTACTGTATTTTTGATTCCAAGCCACTGAATTTTCAACTTCGTCATCTGGCAACACTGTACTAGAGATAGAGGTGTTATATTAGGATAACATATTCCTAAAAAGAAATATATTAGTTATCTCATATTAGGCTACCGTACCTATTACCAGATATTAGTCAAATAATAGTCACTGACTAATATTCTTCTATTATAAAATTATATATAATTATATATATATTATTTGGAAATCCAACCCCTAATGTGGTGAAAAAGGGGATGAAACTTTGCATGAAAATCCGTCATTTTTGAAGATAGATCTATGAAAATAGATATTTAGCAATTGAGTTCGAAAGTAAAAACGGGAAATAGCTCAATCATGGTGCAAGCGAAGTCGCGGGAAAAGCGCTAGTGTCACATATAAGTCACGTAAATAAGTACTAAGCTGATTGATTGTTCTGTTAAAAAAATGTTACATATTACCTCTATGAATATAACTAATACATTGATATTCAGTGCCTAATATGGCAATTTTATTTTCATTGCTTGTTTACTGTTAACAATCCATGCAGTTTTCATGCAAAAATTCGACGCGTATAACTATCGCGCATACGACAAACAAGCAGCGAACGCTGTTCTATTCGAAATTTCGAATTATATCGGCATCTCGCTCTAGTCGCTCAGTCACACAGACAGGGTAAAATGTATGAAAGCGCCACGCGAATCATGAATCGCTTGCCTATTATATTACTAATATTTGTCTTGCGGACAGCGAGCCCAAAATGAATATGATAGCCTTTAATAATGTATCGATAGTATGAAATGTTATAAATACGTGTATAAGCATAAGAATTAAACGAATAAATGCATAAGAATAGGAATATATACGATGTAGGAATAAGATATGAATGTTATATATGAATGTGAATATGTGTATTTTAAACTGTTAGTTATAATAAACGTCATAGCTAGTTACACAGACCCACGCGGAGAAGTGCCGCCCCACCGCACACTTCGTACCCCTCACCGCTGCGTCAAACGGAGTACCCGCCGCGCCGCGACCGCGCTCGCCGCGTTTCCCTGCGCTCCCCGCGCCCCCCGCATCCTGACACGCGTGCCCCGCGCTCATCATCATCATCATTTCAGCCGAAAAACGTCCACTGCTGGACATAGGCCTCTCCCAAAGATCACCACAACGACCGGTCCTGTGCTGCCCGCATCCAGCGGCTTCCCGCAACCTTTACCTGGTCGTCGGTCCACCTTGTGGTGGGTCTGCCCACGCTGCGTCTTCCGGTACGTGGCCGCCACTCGAGAACTCTTTGACCCCATCGGCCATCTGTTCTACGAGCTATGTGGCCAGCCCACTGCCACTTAAGTATAGCTATTCTTCGGGCTATGTCGGTGACTTTGGTTCTCCTGCGGATGTCCTCATTTCTGATTCGATCACGCAGAGAAACTCCGAGCATAGCCCTCTCCATTGCCCTTTGAGTGACTTTGAGCTTTCTTATGAGGCCCATAGTTAGCGACCATGTCTCAGCTCCATATGTAATCACTGGCAACACACACCGGTCAAAGACTTTCGTCTTGAGACACTGCGGTATCTTGGACGAGAATATGTTACGTAGCTTCCCGAATGCTGCCCAGCCGAGTTGGATTCGACGATTGACCTCTTTCTCGAAACTGGATCTACCCAACTGGATTGGGTGTCCCAGGTAAACATAATCTTCAACAATTTCAAGCGTATAGTCTCTGATCTTCACGGGAGTTGGCGCTACATGGACGTTTGACATAATCTTCGTCTTGTCCATGTTCATTCTAAGACCAACTCGTTCAGAGGCTTTACTGAGGTCATCGAGCATCGCACGGAGGTCCTCCATGGTCTCAGCCAAGACTACTACGTCGTCGGCAAACCGAAGGTGAGTGATGTACTCGCCGTTTATGTTCATGCCTAGTCCTTCCCAGTCCAGAACCTTGAAAACATCTTCCAGTGTAGCGGTGAATAGTTTAGGAGAGATAACATCTCCTTGTCTGACTCCCCGCCGCAACAGGATAGATTTCGAGTTCTGGTCCTGCAGTCGAACTGACATAGTGGCGTTTTCATACAAACACTTCAACACTTCGATATACCGGTAGTCAAATTGGCACCGCTGGAGAGACTGTAGTACAGCCCAGATCTCAATCGAATCGAAGGCTTTCTCGTAGTCCACAAACGCTAAACAAAGGGGTAGGTTATACTCTTCGGTCTTCTGTATAACCTGCCGTAATGCGTGTATGTGGTCTACGGTACTGTAGCCTTTTCGGAAACCGGCTTGTTCGGGAGCCTGGAAGTCGTCGAACTTGCGAGCCAGACGGTTCGTAATAACTCTCGAAAACAGCTTATAAACATGGCTCAAAAGTGAGATGGGCCTATAATTCTTCAATAGGGTATTGTCATCCTTTTTGAAGAAGAGTACCACCACACTTTTGTTCCATGCCTGCGGCGTTTTACCTTCGTGGATGACGGAATTGAACAATGTCTGAAGGGCCCTCAGTACTGGTTTACCACCCGCCTTTAATAGTTCGGCTGTGATTCCGTCATCTCCGGGAGCTTTGTTGTTTTTAAGCTGTTTGAGAGCCATACTAATCTCGTACAAGCTGACGTCCGGGATATCTTCTGTGTAGTGTCGAGTCAATCTAGCTCTTGGGTCTTTAGCTAGATTCGTAACGGGTTCCTGCGTTGACGTGTATAACTGTCCGTAGAACTTCTCGACCTCTCTCAAGAGCTCGGGTTTGGAAGACACGATTCTGCCGTCGTCAGTCTTCAGCTTTGTTAGCTGGCTTTGCCCAATAGACAGATTTCTTGCGAACACTTTGGAGCCTTTGTTTCGCTCTATCGCCTCTTTAATACGATTCGTATTAAATTGGCGTATGTCAGATTTCAGTGACTTTGAGATCTGCCTATTTAGCTGCCGATAAGCACAGGCATCACCTTTAGACTGCAGAATCATCTCACGCCTCTCCTCCATGAGTTTTAGAGTAGAGTTCGAGAGTTTTTTGGTCCTGTTTGTACGGTGGGTCTTAAAGAACTTGGACCCAACCGTATGGACAGTTTCCACGAACCCGTCATTATAATTGTCCACGCTGTGTTCTAGGCAATGAAAACGGGTTTGGAGCTCCAGCTGAAAGCTCTCGGGGTTTTGGAGTTGGATCGGTGCTGGGCAGAGCGTAGACTTCATCAGTCGAGATCTTTCGAGCTTCAAATTAAGATTCAATGTGCCTCTTACCATACGGTGATCACTTCCGGTTTTGACCGCATTGATCACAGAGACATCATTGAATATGTGCCTTTTCGTCGACATGATAAAGTCTATCTCGTTTTTCGTTACACCGTCAGGGCTCATCCAGGTCCACTTCCTGTGTTCTCGCTTCCTGAAGAAAGAGTTCATCATATAAAGGCCTTCCTTCTACATGAAGCCGGCCAGTAGTTGGCCTCGATGATTCCGGTTTCCTACTCAAATTGCCCCACTTGCAGCTCATCGCCGTCTCGTTTGCCCAGTTTTGCATTAAAATCCCCCATGACAACTGTGAAGTGGGCTTTGAAGCTATGCATGGCTTTAGAAATATCCTCATACATAGCCTCCACCTCATCGTCAGAGTGCGCCGAGGTCGGAGCGTACACCTGTATGACCTTCAACGAATACCGTTTGGTTATTCTGAGTATAAGGCACGCTACCCTACTCGACACACTCTCGACTTTTACCACGTTGTTCACAAGGGACTTGTGGACGATAAACCCGACACCTCCTTGGGACTGTTGGTCGCCCTCCCGCAAATAGAGCAAGTTACCAGATTTAAGAATTATCGTGTCCTCCCCCTCTCTTCGGACTTCAGATAAACCTATGATATCTCACCATAACTTGGTCAATTCTTCCTCAAGTTCGATAATTTTCTCGTCAGTTCGCAGTGTGCGCGTGTTATAAGTTGCCAGGGCCAGTGTTCGTCGGTTGTGGTAGCCGGATCTCTGCCGGGGAATAACTATAGCACCCCCTGCCTCATCGTTACCGTGACCGCTACCGGAGTCAGGAATAGCGGGGCCGCCGGGGACTAGGGGTCTAGGTTTTGTTTTTACTATCATTATGGGAGGATTTGCCATAATCGCCACGCTTGGCAAGCGGGTTGGCGATCGCAGTATGGTCGTGGATACATACTCGAAGGACGCTGCTGCCCGTTCTTCGGATAATCCTTTAGTCGCCTTTTACGATACCCACAGGATGAGATGGGGTGGTGCGATTCTAAGCCGGCACACACACGGTACAACATTCGTTACACCTCTAACCAAAGACATAATTTGCTATTTGACTGTGTGTCTGTAGCTACATACTGTAGGGGTGTCCACTTAAAAAATATATCAATGTTTATATTTGATATAAAATATCGGATCCTAGCAGCGATGTATATCGATATATCACTAGAAAACATCGATATTTTTTCACTATCGAATACTTTCCACTAAAGTTTAATATTACCTTTTTCCAGTGGAACGCGCAAAATGTGTGGTCCTTGATTTTCTATGTGTGAATGTAGAATCAGAGACCAGAGTAACCATCTAAACTAGTAGTGTAATAATAGTGATTTTCTATGAGTGTTACATGAATAGAATTGTACTACTAAGACAGTGGTGAGATGACTGAGATTTGTCTGTAATGTCACTTCACTATTAAGTTAATTTGTTTACAAGTCCAAAAACTAAATGAAAAATGAACTAAATAAATGATTTGATGCAATGCACGTAAGTAGCGCTACATAACATATCGAATAACTACTTACTTCATTATAATGACATAGCATTTAATAAAACAGGAAATATATTTATCATTATGAAATGTATGATAATATAAAATATCATTATATTTATACATTTATTTACATTATATTATTAAAATATTAATATATCTTCAATATAAAACACTGTCACAAACGAGTAGAGGTTAGGTTCATAAACATAATAGAAATATTACATTTCATATCTTTTCAACTTTGAACTAGCTATCAGATGATGCGTTAACTCAGTTATTTTAGAGTAATTAATTGTAGTAGAAAAAGTAAAAGTCCTACATAAACTTGTCTTAGATACACAAACAAAACAATGCGTTTAATTGCAAACAAATTTAATTGCGTTATAGCCAACCAAACAGCAGAAGACGACGTAAGAAGAGTGAGAGTGAGTGAAAATAATAATGAAAAGTGAATGGTCAATCGATCTGTCAGGATAGATAAGGTAATTAAGCTGGTCACTCACAGATGTCACTATTTTAATGAACCTTATATAAAATTGAAGTCATTAAGTAGTGTTAAAAATATTGTTTAAATAGAATCGACAAAAAATAAAAATCAAATATTCGATGTTTCTATAAATAAATGAATTGATATATCGAATATAATAAATATTTGTCAAAACATCAAATCAATCCGATATATCGTAAGGAAAACATCGAATAAATTCGATATATCGTTGTTAAATGAATATCCCTAATATACTGTGGCTATTGTGTGGCACTGGGCTTATAGTACTCTGTGGCTCTAATGCTCTATAATCTTTATGTATTATGTTCCTCTACGTACTCTGTGTCTAAATGTATTGTTTACATCTCTAGTACGTTTGTGGTTTACATTGTTTACAAACATAATAATAATACTTGTCAAAGAGAGAGACATTAGAATAGGATTTTCCTTGATATCTTCATTACGGAATCATAGATCTTGTGGGCGTAATCTGGGTTAAGTGCAAGCATTGTAGGATGTACACGGTCCGACAATCCAAGTGAGCACGATATCTGTTTATTTGGGGTTGCCCCAGTGGCCTCCAACCTCTCCTATATAGCCACTCCCATGCCTCGCATATCTGATATTATCGCTGTCCCTAGGCGACCTAGTAATTGATCTTGAACGTCCTCACGATCCGATAAGCTCCAGCCAGAATGATCTCTTCGGGTTCCGAGTAGGTAGACTTGAACAATCTTAGGATCCAATATTAACAAAGGTTTTAATGATGCAAGGGCTCAGGCTAGAATCATCCTTCAAGCCTGTTGTTGTCTGCTTATATGGCTGCATGGGTCACAGAGCACACCAGTTTCTAGCACACAATGTCTCTTTCTTTCCATTTACTTTATTTTCACCATATTTTGAGTATCTTTCAGAAACTATTATATTGTTCATATATTGACAAGATTTATTTTTAATTAATCACATACTGTATATACAATTCTCTGACATATTCAATATAATCAAATAAGTCATACCTATTAAGTGTATGTTTCTTTCGTTTTAATGATTTTTTTAAATATGTTGTTTAGAAATAGATTATCATTAGATAGTTTAGAAATATCTTATTAGAATGTGACATTGATTATTATACTTTACATAGACAAATTTACAGAAATCTGTCTTAGCAAAATATTCTTGATTTATTCTGACCTTAACACATCTGAACTTTTTATTAGATAAGAATTGTATAAAGACTAACTACAAATAGCATTATATTTATGATTTTTTGTACAAAATATAATATGAATATGAACCATTAAATATGCACTAAAATCTTTTTTCAGCACCTTGTCTATGTAATATAAAATACTTTAAAAGAAAATGTCAGACTCAAGCATATCACGTCATGTCTCCTACGAGCAAGTAAAGATGATCGTAGACTTCATGGGCCAGCATGTCGAATTTGCTACAGGTGGTCTTCGCTCCCTTGAAGCTCGTCACACATCTAAGAGACTCTGGGAAGAATTGACAAAGTCTCTAAACAACTGCAGAGGTGGCACAAGGAAGACTTCTGATGGGTGGAGTAAGGTTGTTATGACATATCTTGTGAGTTCTATTAAACGCAACATAAAACTATATATTTTGATTAAAAGTACTATCCCTAACACATTAGTCACTTACAAATATATTTGGCAAACAAGTAAGCCGTTACCATAGCCTATGGTAGCTTGTAATATCATAGATATCACTAGCACATTTCCGACCTTGCAATGTCCTAGCCCAAGGATCTCTAGAAATCCTACTCATCTCAGGGACACAACACAAGATTATTTGTTTGCGATCTTCTGTAGGGTGGAGTTATCCTCCAGTCGGACCGCCCCAAGTAGAGAAAAATCTCCAAAGAAATTTATCTACGCCCTACCTCTCTTAGTACTCCTAATAGTTGTATAGAGATACAATTAGAGAATTGGAGGCCTAGCCAAGTTACCTTTCTACAACTGTTAATTCTGAAATTGACATATCTGATCAGGTGATTTAATGTTGAGATATGTCAATTCAATAACATTAACAATTTTAGAAAGACAACATGGCTAGGGACCCTTATATCTACTTCTCGAATAACCTCTGCTTTCTTGGTAAATGGAATATCTAGTGCAGCGTTATAATATTTGTTTACAGTATTGGAGCGATTTTAAAAACAAATTAAAAAATAAATCAAGAATATTTAAGAGAACCAAATCAGGTTCATCTCTCAAGAAGAGCATCAAGCCACTAACTAAACTTGAGAAAAGAGTGCTTGTAATTCTTGGGCCACATTTTGACAAAGGAAGGAGCAGAGTGGAGGTGCAAGTAGAGGATCCAATATCCGTAAGCCTTACCCAACGTTCATAATACTACACTGCTTCTAAAATATAGTATTTGGTTTAGATTTTCACAAGCTTAGTTTCTGCAATGGATGAATGAGGTACCTCTCGGGGGTCTTTTTTTTTGGATTGTTTTGTGCTTACCAACAGGGACAGTGCTGGCTCTTTGTCAAGCAACTATAAAAGAAAAAACTTGATGTCTATGTGCTTATTTTTGCAAAAACACTGTTAAAATCTCAGGTCTACTACCTGAGATATATGTTTACCTAGTTTAGGTGGTAGTGAGCATCTTATTGTAAAATCCGTAACCTTTAGCTATGTTAACCAATACTTTCTGATATGAACTTGACATCTGTCCAAATGTAAAATGAATATGGGCCTGTGTCTAATACATCACTAACTTACTATTTATTCTTTTCAGAATAATACACAGCCTAAAGTGAAACAAGAATCATATCATGAGAGTTTAAAAAATGACTTTGAGAGTGAACTTAATGGTACTAGTGATAGACTCTCAGGTACTCTATACAAACATAATCTTATAAATGTTACTGGATATTGTACAAACCGTTAGTTTATGATCAATATAATGAGATTGTAAACTGTCGATATATTGTGAACATACACTAATAATTTTGAATTTTTTGAGGTTATGTCTATTAAATAAGCAAAATTATTATACTATGACTTGAAGAATGTGAACTTTCAAGGGCTCATTTGTTTCTGGTAATATCACATTTTCAACCTTTCTTAACCAAACCTGTTAGTTTATAAACCTACGAAAATATAAACCATAAGATTGCAAATTTTAGTATTTGTTCACAATCTACCGATAGAATACAATCTCACTAGATTGTTTATAAAGTAATGTTTCATACAATTATTCAGTATAAAAATGTTGTGTGCTTCTGTCAGTGATTGTGTAATTATGATAATATATTTGTTTCATTGAGATGATAATCCAAAGCTATTATTAGGATCCGATAGGTGGTGCTTTACTCAATATAACCTAAATCTGGAAACTACTGGAAAGGGCAGAACATGTCTGCCAGACCAGCTAGATTCAATATACACATATATAAATAATAATATGTGTATTATTTGAAATACAAATACGAAATGCAACATACATAACAATAAAAATGTTTTTTGTATTTGTATAATACAAAGTACTTTTCTTAAGCAATTTCGCCAATGTTAAGCGTGACAAATCACGGTTCCGAACAACACGAAACAACGAAAATAGTTTGGGTTATTTCCAACTCTTTCACTACGAACTGAAAGAAGAAACATACAAAGAATATGTAGAGCAAAAGAGAAAGATATAGATTATTTGTTTCTATAGCTGTAACCGTTTTTTTGTTGCTAAAAGCGCCACAGGTGTCAATATTGTCGAGTTTAAGAGTGTTTTGTCGTGGTTTTTTAAATGAAAATAAAGTAAATTAACATTTTATCGTAGTAGTAATAGTGGTAGTAGTATTAGTGGTTTTTGTGTGCATATAGTGGTAAGATTTAAGAAAAACGAATAAAATGATAACACTGTCACTATTCACACCCGGTTACACAATCTGTCTGTCTAGTTCTTTTTCTTTTTACGCACGTTTTAGAGGTTAATTGCCAATTAATATTTGGTGTAATGTAGAATAACCTAAAAACAAAATGCATAATGACAAAGCACTTTATAAATAATATTGTGTTATGGATTTTGCAGGGATATTATAAAATAATATGTTAAACATATAACTAGAAAGTGTAGTAATATAGACATGAACAAAGGAAACATTAACATTTTATATTAATACAATCAATACAAACAATAAATATTTCAATAAAAATGGCTCAAACATAATATGTAAGTAATGTATTGACATTAGTAGGACGTAGAATATTACAGGGAAGAGAATTATATAGGGAACAAAATAGTTTGGGGCAGTTTAGTCATTAAGTTTAGTAAAAATTTACTCCTTAAATAATTCGTTTTTTACCAATTCTGCTTTAGTTGAACAGCTATTTTACTATGGTGGTATGTTCATATGGCATAGGTCTACATAGACAGAACATGAAAGACGAAATATTTGAACAATTACTAGTAAAAATCAGTTATATAAAAAACATGTTAATATTTGCATTTGAATTGGTAATAGAATGATAAAAAGCTGTTTGCATTATGCAGGTATTTAAATACTTTTACTAAATTATTTTGCACATCTCTATATATGCTATAAAATAAACATCTCCGACCTATTAAAAGCATTACATAATAATATTCCAGGTGGAGAAAGAGACAGTGATCAAAGTACAATATCATCTGATGAAGATTTTGTAGATGAAAGTCATGAAGCACTTAATGGTCATCTATTGCAAAGTAGGTATTGTAAAGTTATATAGTAAAAAAATTATTGAAGAAATCATAAGTCCAAGAATATTTCAATGGATAACCTTGTAAATCCTGCGAATATAGTCACTAGAACTAGATTATTTTACCAAGATGGACTTACTGACAATGCGTTTAAAAAAACGATACATAAAAAAAATAAAGCGTTAACGTGTTTTGAGAAAATTATACTGTCAATATATACTATTAACTTCAAAGAAATTTATATAATATCGTGTTTTTTTATAAGGACCAACTATCAACGGAGTACAAAAAGAAGTGATCATAATCTACCCAGTAGTTTTTGCGTGATGAGCGCACAACAGGAAACCTCAATCACTTTATTTAAATAGATTACATATATATCACAGTTGCAATAACATGTATAAAATATTTATATTAAGATATAAGGTATGATATATACGAGAGGAGGTCAAAAGTTCGTGGAATAGAAGGGTTTTAAATAAAATGAAACAATAAATCTATTTTTCCTTTTCAATATAATCACCCTTAAGCTGAATACATTTATTAGATCTCTGAATTATTTTTTCTAAACTATCGTAAAAATATTTATTATCTTTTGCCTCAAAATGAGCCAAAATTACCTCCTTACCCCATTGTCGTCAGAAAATTTTCTTCCTTTAAGGTTTTTTTAAATTGGGAAACAAATAAAAATCACTTGAAGCCAGATCTGGACTGTTGGGTGGGTGGACTAGTGATTTGAATGAAGCCATGCGTGTGCAGAGCAGCCATTGCAACTCTGCTCTTGTGAACCGGCGCGTTGTCATTCAAGAGCAACACACCCTTGGTCAATTTTCCTCGACGTTTTTCCTTGATGGCCTCCTTTAATTTTTCAAGTATCGTTGCGTAGTATTAACCGGTCTAAGGACCATAGTCCTTCTCTTTTCTTTGTAATCAATTAGTATTATCCCCTTACAATCCTAAAACACAATAACATCAACTTTCCAGCCGACTCAGACACTTTGTATTTCTTTGGCGGTGGTGTCCCCTTTTTATGCCACTGCATGGACTCTTGTTTGGACTCAGGCTCAAAGTGATGAACCTATGTTTCATCTCTGGTAACAATCCGCTCCAAAAACTATGCAGATTCGTCTCCACACAACTCTAAAAATTGTTTTAGACGCATCGACGCGCTGCTGTTTCTGAAGCGTCGTGAGCATTCTCGGTACCCATCTTGCACTGACTTTTGTCATACCCAGGTGGTTATGTAGGATTCGCAAAATGGTGGTATATGATACTCCAAATAATGCAGGTAACTGTTTTTTCTTAAAACGGGTGTCCTCCAGTACAATTATTTCCACTTTTTCGACGATGTCTGATGTGGCGGCCTCAACTGGCCTACCTGATCGGGGGTCGTCTTCAATCGACTCCCGACCATGTTTAAAAAGACCATACCACTTGTAAAAATCATTGATTTACTAGGGGCACTGTTCCCCAGTTCCCCATAAACAGTTTCCATTCATTCAAAATCGTCTGAGCGTTCTTTCCTTGCTTGGTAAGGAATTTTATCACAGCATGGTGTTAAATTTTCCCCATAGTTTCAGTTTTCTGCCGGATTTACTCGATTAGCAGGCGAGTGTTCGTAAACGAATGACGCAATAGGGCTGAAACTCAATTTATTTACTAATGATGAGTACCCAATTAGTATGACACTAAGCGAGCGCCCCTATCCCCACTCCACCCCCTCCATTCCATGTAATAATTATAGATAATGATAAATCAGTTCGGAAAAAAAGACTATTTTCGCGCGATTGAATAGTTTACGCGGAGTAAAACATAAGTAATATATCAAATTAATGTATATAATTGTAGATCTTACAAAGACCTATAAAAAAAGTCAGCGATAGCATATGTCTGTCTTCTAAGGATCACCCACAATAAGCATTTGTGCTCGACCGACAGCATTCTGTGGTCCACGCGAGCGGGGCTGCGGGCATAGGTAGTATATATATATCGAATACCGTGTATAAATAACTTTGCGCACTCGTCGCCGCGCTTACAGCAGTCGGCCTATAAGTAGCCAAATGAGCAAATACAAAATCCGTATCACTTCCTATTACGGCTCCATAACTAATTCACAGCCGGATTTGATCTTAATAATGTTTTCAGATCTCTACCCAAAATGGTTAATAGAAGTAGAAAAAAAACGTGTCGATGCGGAATTACTCCGAGCGAAAGCGGAACAACAACGTGCAACTGTCGCTGTCAAGAATGCGGAGGCAGCTGTCGTTCAAGCCGAAGCACTCAAGAAGTTGTCAGAAGCTGCTGATCGACAGGCTGATGCAATGACCCGAATAGCAGCACTGTTAGAGCGTCCAAGGTGTAAAGATGTCCTCTTGAATATATGACCAAAGTTGTGTATGAATAGGAATGTTATTAGTTATGTATTGAATTAAGATATATTTAATATCATTATTATATTCATGGGTAGTGTAAATACCGTTAGTTTTTACGTAAATTATTTATTCGTACTTAGATTACATTCAAACAAACTCACTGTTCTTGTTGTTTGCACTTGTTTGTCCAAAACACAACTGTCCTAGCTCTTTTTTCAACTGACTACACCGTTCACCCTGGTTCCTTAGAAGGCATTGACAGTTTCACCGGGCTTGGTTGTCCTGGCTCGGAACACAGCCCGCATATATACCAAAATGTTTTTTATTTATCGTTATAGATTTGGCGTAGTGGCCACAATCTCACCTGATGTTAAGTGACGATGTGGCCCAAGATGATTACACGCTAAACCTAGTGGAAGACTGGCTCTCAAGTGCAGCTGCCGGAACACACCTATTGGTGCTTGGCCACAGATTTTCAACTCGAGTGTGATAGATAGCCAGGCGGGCATTAGAAAATATCCTACCACCATGCTATGGTTTCATCACCATGTTTTCCTTCACCGAAACCTCAGGCTCATTGCAGAGATTCGAACTCACGTCATTCGACGCGAAGTCGCACAAATTACCACATAGCCATCATTGCTTTAAAATTTACTTATTTACTTACTTAAAATTTATTTATTTACTTATTTAGTTATGTTAAAATATGCAATAGTAATGCCGTAGTAGTTTTGTAGATAATATGATCTTTTTACAAACATAATAAAAAAATAAAAATAATAAAAAAAAACAAAGAAATAAATTAAAAAAACATTAAAAAAACTTTCTTTATAATGTACTCTTGATTAGTAACCCCCGACTCAAAAAGAAGAGTGAAAATTTATAATTTTCAAAAAGGGTAAAAATTTATAATTTTTGAAATTTTTGTTAAATACCCGTGCGAAGTCGGGGTGGGCCGCTAGTTACAAATTTATTTATTACAACATAAAATAAAAGTATGTATAACAAATAGGCAGGTAAATACTGACTTATCCAGTATACCAGTGTCGGACTGGCAAACACTAAAATAGATTCACTTTACTTTTCTTTTCGAAATTCCGTGAACCAATGAGTAACGTTTATCCTTGGCATTCACACATGCAAGCACACACACCACAAGTCGTATTTCGGCCCTTTGCACGTCGGAACAAGCGTTGCGGACGGCGGCGGCGGCGGGGGCAGCGGTGCAAGTCTCGACACGTACTCAATATGCAATATGCAAGTAACAGTCACTGAGTTTCTTAAAATATTATCTGCCTACATTGATAGGTGAAGTCAAGCCAACATTTAAGTTCTTCACTATCGAATGCAGATAAATTTTCGTGGACCTCGCTTACGAATTGTGAAACCCCATTTTTTGTCACGCCAACGTAGACCCCCGTCTAGTCTCCCGTGGAACCCTGGTGGATCCTGGACCACTTTGAGAACTAATGCACTAGACAAATGGTGCATGGGTCGCATGACTTGTAGCATTAATTGTGTAATTATAAAAATCATAATAAATTTTGGGGTCTATGAAAAAATCAAGTGCAACTTGAAACTAACTGTCCCATCATTATCAGTCATCAATAAGTTTATCACTTATCACCCACTCAATGTAAATAGAATTAATCTTATTTTATCAATATTGCAATAATAATCAAATAGAAAATTCGATTAGTAATTTCAATAAATGCATTGATCATGTTTGTAAATCCTAGTGATATAGGCTTTCGATAAGTACAAAAGTAGGTAAAACAAAAAACACTTATAAATAATGAAAAAAAGAAACAAAAAAATGGTCTTGTAGTTAAATATTCCAGGATTTTTTGAAGTGAAAACTTCTTTAGCACCATTGTGTTTTTAAACTCGTTGAAACGAAAAAGAGACAACCATATACATCTATAGGGTTTAGCCTCCGAGAGTAATGAGAATACATTTACATTATGCAGGGTTAATGCAAGTCCTGATTTTCATGATTGTGATCATCGTCGAATTGGACTAGTGAGACAACCAGACTCCATACTCAGTACGCACAAGTGGTCGATAGTTCAAATCCTGCTGATATAGGATATTTAAAAATAGTTTTTAAAGATCATATTTTTTCTGAAGGTTTCACTTCTGACATGTGTGAACTGCTGCACATTTTTTTTTCTATGTTGACTGACAGTTTTTTTAGTTTGATGGGATAGCACGGCATGAAATATTTTATAATTTATAACTGGTAACATTGTTGATTAGTATTATTTTGGAGATTCATTTAACTTTAAAGAAATATCAAATTTAAATTTCATTCAACAGTAAGGGCTTGGTAAAGTAAATTTTAAAACATTCTTTTCAAATTTTAAATTCATATTATATCTCAGTAACGGATAGAGAGTTTTAGGGTCATACTTTTGTATGAGCTTTTTCTTAAGTAATATTGGATAATCATTCACAATGTACTTTATAAATCATTTTAGTGTTCATAATGATAGATGATAAAATATTTAAGAAGTATATTCTTATTTTAGTCAATATTACTTATAATAAGCATCATACATACATTAGATCGTTATCATAATTATCCTATACATAGATTAGATCTTATTTTACAGCATCTCAAAATCATCTCTCTGAAACAAAGCAAATAAAATGCATGTTAAGTGTGGCGGTAGCTAATATGATAATGGGTAAGAGGAAATAATTATGTGATAAGATTTAGATGCCATCATGGCTCAGTGGTACCATGTACGACTTTGCTTCAATTGACATGAGTTCGAATCCCTGCAATGAGCCGTAGCTTTGAGTGAAGGTTAACATCGTGAGGAAACCATAGTATGGTGGAAGGGCATTTTCTAATGCCCGGCTGGCTAGCTACCAACCTCAAGTTGAAAATCTGTCGGCAAGCACCAATAGGCATATTCCGGCACCTGCACTTGAGAGCTAGTCTTCCACTAGGTTTAGCGTGTTATCATCTTGGGCCACAATGTAACTTAAGGTGAGATTGTGGCAACTAAGCTAAACTTATAATGATTAAAAAAAAGATAAGGGGAAGTAACACTGAATAAAAAATAAACTGTCCATTGACAACCACATGTTCTTCCAACAACAGCAAATAGTCTGTCACATTAATGTATTTTTACCAATAACTATATCATTGGATATATACCTTACTAGAGATTCTTGTTTCATAGAATTTTCTTATATAATATTAATAACCAAAACAAAATTAAATTAAAAACATATCTGTGCTTCTAGCATTAGGTTTATGATAAACTTCATATTATTTTCGATTTTAAGCCTTTTACAACTACAATAGTAAATGATTGTCAAAAATTATAATATACCAGATCTGCCTCCGGATTCACCCATGTTAAATTTATTCATCCAACTCTACACCATTCATGGTTACTGCTTTACTTCATAAGGTCGTAGCATCAAGTTATATAGTCTATAACCTTCCCCAATAAAATCATAATTCTCACTATATACACACAATAAGAATTTTTCAAATCTGATTTGTTTTTCCAGAGATTAGCATGTTCAAACAATCTATTAAGCTTTATAAATACTAATAAAGATAAAATAAAGGAACCATATTGTTCTTACCATTTCATTATACTCAAGAACATGTTTTCTTATAGCTGAACTGTCCACCCAAGTCACAAAGTCTTCAAGAGAACGGTTCACAATGAATGCAGGGTCTTTCACCACTTCAGGGCCCACTCTTACGTGACCTTGCTCTATGAACTTTGTTGCTTGCTTTGTGTTTTCTGACATTCTATCTACAATATTTATATATATACATATATTTTAATAATATACTAAGAGAGCAAGGATTCAATATAATGTTAAAAGATATATTATAATTTATCAGTTATATATTAGCTACAGTGGGCCTCAAAGTTGCACCTGCATCCCTGGTTTGTACAGTAAAATGATAAATATATAAAAATAAAGTTACTTAATTAACTTATTTACAATTATAAGAATAGATGCTTATTTTTTTTATTATATACTTTCTACATTTACAGATGTGTAGAAAAGGAGAAATGTAGCTGATTTCTTTTTTGGATTTATTATTAAACAATATTTGTAAACAGTGGCTAAGTCACAAAATAGTGGACCTATTATATTTCAAGATGTTTTATAACTAGCTGTGTGCTATAAATAAATGAGTTTGAAATATGAAAATTTGTTTTCCTGCTTTAATTTTTTACAAATAATTTAGTTCCTGTTAATGATAAGTACAGTAGCAATTCAAAAACTAATCAATATTATACTTAGAACTATATAGTGTTCTGTAATATATCAGTTCCTGCTTTATAGATAAATTCACTTTATCTTGCATAAAATACAATAATCCCATATTTTGCTTATGATATAAATCTTTCTCAACATTATACTTCAGTTAGTTAATATTCTTATTCTTGGTACAGAAGATTTGTATTGAAAACTTACTTCTAACCATGACAACAGGTAATCTTCTTCGACAGAAGGAGCTAGCTGAAACTTTGCTGGCAAGCTCCAAGTCCCATCGTGTTGGAATTAAGCCCATTTGGTAAAGCTTCTCCAGTAACTGAGCACTTGATTCTGTTCTGTATTCACTGTTAGCATCCAGATCTTTGATTTTGTTAGCTAAATCTCTGATTTCTCTCGAAAGTTTATTGTACCTATAAAATATTATGTATGGGATCATGGTAATGGTTTTAATGTATAAAAAATGATACAGGGGTGAATTGATTAAGCTTTATGGTTTCTTCTATGGTTATTGTTACTGTTGATACCGCTTTACCTTAGATGTTATCACCTATGTCATTGATTTTTACACAAATTTTAGAAGTGGTCACTAGACTGGTTTAGTAACACATTCAAAATAGATGATAGTTCTAAGATTAATACACAACTGGTCATGTAAAATCCAGTAACAAAAATATACTTACTTTGTGTAATCTTCTCGCTTCTGTATATAATATTTTTTCATAACTTTCACCTCATTGAGATTATTATCGACTTTCCATGATATAAAATCTACTTTCTTGAGTAATTTTTGTTCATGAAACTTTAGTTTTCTCACCATTTTTGTTTTCTTTTATCAAAAAGTATATATTATATTAATTTGTAAACAAAACGCACGTGTTTTCACGTCTTATGCACAGTACACAGCACAGAACAAAATATAACCCTAACGGGTCCACAGAGTCAATATCAGAATGAAACTGTATAAATAGCCAGTATTTCAGAAAAACTCTGTTTTGATAGTAAGCAACATCATTTTTTTAATCGAAAATAATAATAAAACTTCATTCATACTTTTTAAATTTGTTTTAATAAAAAGAGGACTGCTTTTGTTTGTTTTAAGTTTATTTTATACAAATGTTGAGGTCTTTTATTTATCGATTGTGGCAGTACGAAGTCTGCCGGGTCAGCTAGTTATTAATAATAATTTCCATATCATACACATAGTGATATACCATCACTTTTTTTTGTCGCGTTACGTGATCTGTCAGTTTATATGCAGTAATAAAGCGGGGTGGTAGTGATCGCGGCCACTATACACATAGTAATACACGCAACACTGATTCTCTTTTAGTTTGACGCGTTATTGGATCAGCCGGTATATATGCAGTAATAAAGCGGGGTACAATACTTTTGAGTAGATACACAATACAGGGTTTTTTGGGGCTTTCCAATATTGCATTAAGGGTTATTTAGGGCTATTTTATTTTGATCTTTGGGCAATTTTTTTAGAAGTTGGTAACCCTGTGATTTAGTACTCAGCAGTCAATTTGAATTGATTTAATTCAAAGAGATATATATACCTACTATATTACTACTGTTTTGAATTTGGATAGGTATATTGTAATTTTCAAATAAACGTAATAATTTCAAAATGACCCCTAACAAAGTAATAGCAAATAATTTTGCGGAATATCTACAATCTGTTGTAAAACTGAATACTTTGGAGAGAATAACAACAGATTTGGACAACGAGTTGGCTGATTCGCAGAAGGTAATGGATAATATAAAAAATATGTTGAACTCCATTCCTACATTCGATAGTGGGGCCCAGATGGGTAGCGGCGATTTAAGTAATGAAGATGTTCTGAGCTTTTTAGAGGCAGGACCTCCTCAGGTATTGCTGCCCGACATGGTTGGCACCACTACGGACGTGGATCTCGACAACGTAATAGCTACCATGAAAAAACATGCAGAGGATCTGAAAAAAAAAATTGTTCTAGTAGAAACACCTCTAAAATTGAATAATGAAATTAAGAATTTAGAACTGGAACAATATGCTTCAAGCTTAGATCAGCTCGGAAAGCGCCTGGCGAATATTAAATTGAATAAAAGGGATGAGGTTAATCTCAGGAATGAAGAGCTTGAGGCAAAATTGACAGTTCTTTGTGACAATGTAAATCTATTCACTCAGGTATATAAACTTCCTTTTTTGCCTTTTATGCAAGAATGTTATGTCCACTGTATTTTTGTAACCATCAACTATATGAAATATATTTTCAATATCTTCCACATTGGAATATTTATCTTTGTATGCGAGACGTTACTCATATATTTAATACATTTTAAGCTATTAAATATGCATTATTCAAAAAGAGTTACCTTTTTAGCTTTATATATCAATGGGATTATATGGAATGTATCCTATAAATATCCTGTAAATATCAAAACTGCAACTGAATCTAGTTTTTAATATTGACAAACTACTATATATCACACTAAGGGGTTGTAAAACATTGTGAGAAAACATACATGCCGGTTTTGACAGGGTTGGTTTCCCTAATTTGATGTAAATATCAACCTATTTTATAGGTGCAATGATGTGGACTGTTTTTAAGTGCTCTGTAAATATCTTTTGATATAATGAAATAGCTTAAGTGACAAGGTAATTATGCTAATTTTATAAAAAATCACTAACAAAATTAAAGTATATACACAGAATAATCCATTCTTCTTTTCAGATGGTTAAAACAAAGACCGCTTTGAGCGAGAGCAACAAGAACTGGACTCCGACTCAAGATAACAATGCGTTATGCTATGATAACATTGTAAATAAATTGCTCTCAGGCATAAATGAGGTTACATATTTGCTGCACAACCAAAATTAAATAACTGTATCATGCTGGAGTTCAGCTGGAATGCAGTATAAATTTTAGTCCGAATAATACAATGGGACATTAGTTGTCTAGTATTTACCTATGATCTATATTTTTTGGTAAATTCTTACTGTAATGGAATGGAAGAATACTTTTGTAATTTGATGGAATTATTGCTGTTGACGAAGAGAGCCTTATGAATTTTTTCAATTCAGTTTTAAATACTCTATATTAAGTTTAATATAATTTAGTCTTGTACTGCATTATTATGCTCCTAATAGGGGACAGGTTGTACTATATTTTAAAGCCTTTCATATTATGGATGGTTGCAGAATGTAATTTGAATATGAGCCAAAGAAACAGTTATTAGCTCATAAAATATTTATTCAGGGTGCCAAGACAAGATGTTTCCAGTGTTGTGTCTAGATATAAGTAATCCTTAATATATTTAATCTCAAATTTTAATATACACTAAAGTCACTGATTGTGGAAAGAATAAAGTTTGTGAAAGTTTATTCAGTAAAACTCATGTGTTGTTAATAATATAATACAAATAAAGTTTTGTGATTATAATTTTATATTCACTAATATACAGTACTAAGAATTGGTTTTCTATAAGTTTGATGAAGCCTTTGATATTGTCTTGATTATTTATCAAAATGACAGTTACAAACGGTCTTAGGGGGGTGGTCCAGTCAGTTACCCTCGGGCGTCAAAGCTAAAAGGGGTGCCACCCATTAGTGCGGCGCCTTGACCCCATGGATTATTAATTAAAAATTATTGACAACTTTACTCAAAGATAAGTGAAGGATTGGGTAAATACATGGCATTATAACCACGTGACCACGGATGACTTCATTGTTCAATAAATAAAGTTAATTTTGTGTAAAGTTTATTTTGATAGAATTTCAGTTATGAAGTTTCTTACCTATATCATTTTAAAGCAACTATTTCCACTCTTAGTAATAATTTAAGACACACCTATAGTAACCAGTGTAATAACCAACAAGAATAACCACTGAACTGTGTATATTTATTAAACGATGTTACGTTTTGCTGATTAGCGTTTCCAATCACACAAAAAAGCAATTTTAATTTTATCAAGGGAAAAATAAATAAATTATTCTTTCAGATTGGTTTTTTAGGCTTTTTATCAATAGACAAACATGATAAAATAATTAACTTTAATTTTAAAATGTACTTTCAACTCTCGGATTGAACACAGCATGTTTTGGAGTCAACATCTGTATACTCAGTTACCTAGAGGCTTTTGCTGTGGTATTTGCATTTCAGTTACTTAGAGGTTTTTCCGTGGTATTTTCAATTTGGACTTAAGTGGTGCAGAAGTAGGAAATGCTACAGCCCCGCAAAAGAGTCAAATACATGTGGGCAGCGGCGGCCCTGGGTTAGAGCGAGGGGTGTCGCTCTAGACGCCAGGTAGCAAGTTGCGCCAAAATACCAAATAGAAAATAGAATATTTATGGCGCCTTAGGAGAGGCGCGGGTCTGCTCCGAATGAAAATTGAATTCATGAAAATAAAATTAAACATAGATGCACGACACCCGTATTTCTTATGGTGCGATAGCGACGACCAAAGGAAATCCGAAAGACAATTTCGCTGTAGAGACCTTGATTAAGGGCTAGAGCCAGCGATGTATGTGGGACTCTCTGGTGGGCCCTTCTTTTATTTGTAATTCCTGCATTAGCTATGTGCATTTGGTGTCAAAGCCCAATTTTGAGATGGTAATACAACACCTGACCTTCAGCAATAGTTGTGTGCCCAGAGCTTGTTGTGGGGAAGTCGTACCTGCGACCACCAACGAGAGGCTTACTGCTCCTTTCTAGATGCAGCGGGGCTTAAAATACTCAAGAGAGAAAAAACTACTTTTCGGGTCTTCAGGAGGGGTTATGTACAAGTAAGGGGTGTAAGGGGCGTCAAATAACATCTATAGCACTGAGACGCCCAAGCCAACCTCACCTGCACGTGGTGCACCCTGCTGAGCAACGGACGAGGTAATGGCGATAGCGGGGTGGTAGGGTTTTTTTTGCCCAACTGGGTCGCGACCACCATGTATGAGGTGTAAAGCCCGTCATAGTGACTCGCTTTGGCCAGTCGCGTTTCGGGATCAGCCTGTGCATATCCAGTTAACGAGTGACTTTCGGCTTGGCACGGATGCTGGTGGGATTCTCCAATGGCTCATTGCCTGAGGGGGCTGCATTGACCCGGCGGCCAGGGAGACCCGTAGAAACGGTTTTCCCGCTGGCCGCCCGCGGTATAGTACAGAGGCCCAATCATGGATAACCACCATGAGAGGCTGCCTCACCATGCCGCGAATAATCTCGGGTAGGCTCGTCGTGCCGGTTGGTGACCGGATTGGGGTCCCGGCGACCTATTCCGGGAGGGTACGGGGGCCCTTCCGTTCGCCGGATCAGTGTATTTCTCTCATGTATTATAAGGAGTCGGCGAATCACGCTGGTTATCTCAATGCTCAGTTGAAGGTCACTCGCTCTTCACGTTTTCTTCCTTCTTCCTTCAAACCCAATGGCAGCGCAAAAAAAGCAAGCAGGTTCGACAGCGGTGTACAACCCCCACGCCGCATTTACGGTGGAGTTCGCTAACATCCGTGGACTCCACTCCAACTTAAATGCCGTCCACCAACACCTTGAGACGGTTCAGCCTGCTATGCTCTTCTTGACGGAGACTCAGATTCGCCGTCCGGCCGATACATCCTACTTACACTACCCCGGCTACCTGCTTGAGGAGAACTTTCAAGTCTGACCGTACAGACGTGTGTTGTCGCCGTCTGCGCTGCAAGAAGGACCCTTCCTTCTCCGTCCTCTGGGTACACGTAGACCTGGGCACTCAAAGCCGAATCTACGTGTGCCTCTACAGATCCCATAACGGGGATAACGAGACAACTCGGCTCTTTGAGTATTTGAGCAAGGCAATAGATGATGCACAGGAGCAGTTTCCTACTGCGGAACTGGTTGCCTTGGGGGACTTTAACGCACACCACGAATCGTGGTTGGGTTCATCCAAGACAGACTATGCAGGACGAACTGCCCATGCATTCGCTCTAACTCATGACCTGACACAACTGGTAGTCCAGCCCACCCGGATTCCCGATGTTGACGATCATGCGCCCTCCTTGCTGGACCTTCTGTTGACGAGCCATCCAACTGGGTATGTTGTGACAGTTAATGCGCCCTTGGGCACATCGGACCACTGCCTGGTTATGACGTCTGTGCCACGCACTCCGCCTCCATCCTGCGTAAGGATTAGGCGTAAAGTTTGGCACTATTCGTCAGCAGATTGGGATGGAATGCGGGATTATTTTGCATCCATCCCTTGGCGGCAGCGCTGCTTTGATGGGAAAGATCCTTCAGCGATTGCTGAAGCAATTGCAGGCGAGATTGGAATTGCAATGGAATATTATATTCCTTCTTCCGATATCGTCTGTAATCGCAGAGGACACTCTTGGTACAATCGCGATTGCGCTGATGCTGTAAGTCAGAAGCAAGTTGCGTATCGTGATTGGGCCAGGGGTCGCGCACACAAGGATCCCAATATAAAGTCCCTAAAATCAGCGTACAACTCTGCCACCAAGGCCTGTAAGAGGGCCTACATTAGAGCGGATGCCGAGCGCATTGCACGGATAGGTCATGATCTCATAGGTCAACCGGCTAATAGTCGAGTTTACTGGAGTCTAGCCAAAGCCGTGCAAGCTAATTTCTGTCGTCCAGCATTGCCCCCGCTGAGGTACTCTGATGGATCACTGGCTCACGAGCC
This sequence comes from Saturnia pavonia, assembly GCA_947532125.1. Lineage (NCBI taxonomy): Eukaryota > Metazoa > Arthropoda > Insecta > Lepidoptera > Saturniidae > Saturnia > Saturnia pavonia. Next base: position 19,014,516 of record OX383898.1, on the reverse strand, counting down.
GCAAGAGAAAGCAACTTTACTTGCCAATCTCTTTGCAGCTAATTCCCGGCTCGATGATCGCAACGCACAACCGCCTATAATTCCCAGTTGCGGTGTCACAATGTCTGAGTTACGATTTAGGCAATGTGACGTGCTTAGAGAATTGCGATCGCTCGATGTTCGGAAGTCCAGTGGTCCGGACGGTATCCCAGCGGTTGTACTTAAAAAATGTGCAGCTGAGTTGTCTCCAGTGTTGACGCGCCTTTACCGCCAGTCCTACCTCTCTGGTGTCGTGCCTCGGGTTTGGAGAGAGGCTAATGTGCAACCGATCCCCAAGAAGGGGGATCGATCTGACCCTGTCAATTACCGTCCAATTGCCGTAACCTCAGTGTTGTGCAAGATCATGGAACGGATCATCAACACCCAGCTTGTCCGTTACCTAGAGGATCACTCTTTGATTGATGATCGTCAATATGGCTTTCGCCAGAATCGATCAACGGGTGATCTTCTGGCATATGTACTGCACCGCTGGGGGGAGGCAATTGATAAGCATGGCGAGGCTCTGGCGATCAGTCTTGACATAGCTAAGGCTTTTGATAGGGTCTGGCACCGTGGTCTTCTCTCTAAACTTCCGGCGTATGGACTTCCCGACGACCTCTGCAACTGGATCTCCGGCTTTCTACATGAACGCAGAATTCGTGTCCTTGTGGAAGGATATGATTCGCAGTTCATGTCGATAAACGCTGGAGTTCCTCAAGGCTCTGTGCTTTCGCCCACTCTGTTTCTTCTGCATATCAATGATATGTTACCTTTAGGTCATACTCATTGCTATGCAGATGACAGCACCATTCATGGGTGCTATTATAGCAAGCCTTCATGTGGTCGGGAAGAAACAGAAAAGAGACGGGAGGAACTTGTCATTGAACTTAACCAATGCTTGCAACGTGTTTCTACATGGGGAGCAAGTAACTTGGTTGAGTTCAATGCCAAGAAAACTCAGGTGTGCGCGTTTTCCTCAAAAAAGTCTCCGTTTTCTCCCCTCCCCACTCTTCAGAACGTCTCACTAGCAATGCGTGACAGCCTCAATATCCTAGGTGTGGATATTCGCAGCGACCTCAACTCCAGGGATTACATCGGGAGTGTCATCTCCACTACATCTCGGAGACTAGGGATCCTGAACAGGGTGCGACGGTTTTTCACGCCCGGTCAACTGTACCTTCTTTATAAGGCACAAGTTCGGCCGTGTATGGAATACTGTTCGCACCTTTGGGATGGATCCGCAAAGTACCTCCTCGATGCCCTGGATAGGTTACAGAGACGGGCTGTTCGCATTGTTAATGATGCAGACGTTACCCATTGCATCGAGCCACTTCAGCTTCGCAGGAACATTGCCTCGCTAAGTGTGTTTTACCGTCTGTATCATGGTGAGTGTTCTGAAGAGCTGTTTCATCTAATTCCCTCCTCTCCTTTCCATAACAGAACCACACGCGCTGGGCTTCGGAATCACAGTTTTACGGTAACTTCCATCTCGGCACGAACTAAAAAGTTCGCTTTGTCTTATCTCTGTCGTACCGTGAAGCTGTGGAACGGTCTCCCAGCCGGTGTGTTCCCTCCTTCTTATGACATCGGGTCCTTCAAGCGTAACGTGAAGAGATATTTAAGCAGGCCGGCATGACAGCGGCGACCACCGATGGATTGCGATCTCTTGGTGGTCGTTGTTGTGTTTGGATTGTAGTGTGCTTACCATCAGGTACAGTACAGTCAATGTGCCGAGCTATTATAAAAAAAAAAAAAAAGCATTGTAATTGTAAAAAGGGAGGAAGTATCCAGTATTGATGATCTCGAGTCGGCCGTGTCCGAGTATCTCGCCTGTATAAAGGACACCTGCGATCAAGTCATCCCGAGGTAGGTGGGTTGAAAGGGGTGGCTCGCCCCCTCTGGTGGTTGAAGGACCTGGACGCCCTTAGAAGGTTGTCGCGTGGAAGAAGGGGAGGAACAGTTATCGATCAGTAGCCAATTACTTTGATGCCCTCGAAGACTTCAAGAGAAAGGTAGCGGATGCACAAACCAAAAGCTGGAAGGAGTTTTGCTCGACACAAGAGCGGGAGAGCCTGTTAGACGGCCTTATTGGTCCTGTAAATAGCATTTTCAGAGCTCTTTGGGGTTCAAGGTCGACAACGCTCTAATTAATACCTATAGTATTATATAATAAGCTTCCATTATTCCTTAATATCAGGCGGGCATTATGCTTGTCACCTTAGTAGTATTTAAAAAAAAACCTAGAGTGTCCCAAGGAGAATTAAGAGGAGGCGATAGTTGGTCTTATTTGCAGACCCGGGCGTGGCAACTCTGAATCCACAGGAGTCTGTTGGCATCTACTGCCCAAACTCAGCGAACAGCAGTACGAGATCATGCTACAGCGTGGTGCTGAAGATTTCTCTATGATCTGGTGACACATATCAGGGCAAGGATCTCATGGTCCTGGTCTCTCTGGATATAGAGGAAGCTTATGACAACGTGTGGTGGCCGGCCTTTAAGTCCCAGCTCGTGGCAAAAGTGTGCCGTGATAATCTGTACGGTATGGGTCTTGGCGTACCTTGAGGGTCGAAGATACGCTCTCAGTTATGTTGGAGTAATTAAAGTTGAAGCGATGATGGCTCAGTGGAAACGTTTACGTACATCGCGTCGATCGACGTGATTTCGAATCCCTGGAGTGAGCCTGAGCTTTCGGTGTAGGAAAACATCGTGATAAAACCATAGCATGATGGTAGGGCTTTTCCTAGTACCCGCCTCGCTAGCTACCACCCTCAAGTTGAAAATCTGTCGCTAAGCACTAATAGGTGTTTACCGGCAGCAGCACTTGAGAGTCACGTCTTCCACTAGGTTTAGCGTGTTATCATCTTGGGCCACAGCGTCACTTAAGACCAGGTGAAATTGTAGCCATAACGTTAAAACTATAACCGATAAATAAAAAATTACAGGTGACTCGAGAGTCTTCGAAGGGATCAATCCCTAGATCAACTTTTTGGATCCTTTCACTCAATTCTCTATTGGTGGAGCTTGATTCCGAGGTAGTGTAGGTACTATCAGGTTTTCGCTGACGATGTCGTTCTAGTTTTCTACGGGAAAAATGTCGGTCCCACGCAGGAATTTGCGTGCCGTACTTTGCACTTTGACCGTAATGGACTGGGGCGCTCAAAATAAGCTTTCCTTTGTATCTCACAAAACCAAGCCAATTGTACTTACAAGGAGGCTTAATTTTGGTCATAACCATGGGGAGAGTCCGGTCACCGCTGGAGACGGAGTACCGCCTGCTGGGTGTGATCTTTGATAGCAAACTCACCTTTAAGGCATACCGGATATTGTAACGACGATATACGTAGCAGTCATAGAGCATATCGTTGGTGACGGCTGCGTTGTTGATCTAAGCATATGAAATATAACCCTAACGGAGTAATTGAATACAAAAATAATTTTCAAGCTGAAGGCCTACAAATATCTCATCACCTCTAACCAGTAGTCCAATACTTTGTTCGTCTAGATTACCATTTTAGAAAATAAAATATTGTATTGCAACAATGTTAAAATGTGTAATATCACGTGACTGCCATGCATTTTATGATGATTTGCTTTTTTAAAAGTAGTTAATTACTTATTATTAATATAATAGTTTTTTTTTTGTTTAGTATGTTGTATTTTGACTAGTCACTTATTTATAATAGTGATAGATCTCATTACTTTGAGTACCAATTTGTTCATTAATAATAAGTAATTTAAAAACATTCTTTGTTAAATGTTTCAAGATTTTTATAGTTAATTATGATAATTCGGAGTCTGATTAGTTCCTGATTATTCTTATTTTATTTAAAATTTCAGGTACCTAAGTACTGGTAATGATCCAAAACCGTGTGAAACAATACCGCGGAAGTGATTTTCTAAACAAACTACTAAGAATACTAACTTCAAATACAACTGGTAATTTAAAGGATAAAAACTAAATGGTCCTAAACACCCGTTCGTTCAAAATTGGGCTGAATAGTTAGTTAGAAAAAAAAATTTAAGGCCCTCCTGTAAAATTAGTGATATTGTACATACGCGGTTTTTAACAGCGTTAGTTACGCGGTAAGGGACTATCAACGATGATATGAGATTGATCAAAATGTAAAGAGAAGTAGGACTAAATTATAAAAATGTTTTGAATGCCCATGATGCATTGAATAGTAAAAGTGTAATTGTATAGTAGGGAAGATTAGAATAGGAATTATTAACAATAGGGAATGTTTAGAATGTTAGGAAAACAGTTTGAAAATAACGGAGGAGAGATTATGGGAAGTAGGGAAGTAAAAAATAAGGTCAGGTTAAATTCATAAATAAAAATGACATGCCACTAATTACTCTGATTTATGAGTTAAAGGCAAAGGGACTTTAAAAAAAACAGAATGCTAACAAATAATAAGAAATTAAGGGTTCCACAAAATGTTTCACCTTGGATGCTGTATTAATTAAAGTTGTAGCTGCATAATCACGTCAGAGTAAGTTAATTACCAAACTTAGTTTTTATTAAGTTATTAAAACATTAAGTGTCACTAATTACTGTCAATAAACACATATGATCAATTTCATTCATTTGTTATATGTCCAAGTCAATATGCATTTAAAATTCATTCACTTAAAAAATTAATATATCTTAATTTAAATCAATCCTAATTTAGTTATCTTCTTTATCTGTGTCATGCAATTTAATCCTTTTTGTTTCATTATTAGAGTGTTGTTCACATTCATCATCATCATTTGTTTTGTCTCTTGATATTTTTTCATCTGCTTCCAGAACCTTTAATTTTACTCCCCATAGAGTAGCTAAATGAAGAGTTTTCATAGCTTCCTGAGCAGCTCGAACTGATGCATATTTAGCAAACCCAAAAGTTTTTTTTGGAAATGTAGACACATCAATAAGGTCACCAAAACGACAGAAAGCATCTTTAAGTATATCAACAGGAAGCGCATGTGGTTTAAATACAATGAAGCATCTTTGTGCAACTCTGCTGTTCATACTGGCCATAGGTTGTTGAGGTGGTAAGGGAACACTGCAGAAATTTTCTTGATTGTCTGCCCTATTTTCCTTAACCGAAGTGACTTCTTTGATAAGTGTGGAAGCTTGAGCTATTACATTAACCAGTTGCAACAAATCTGGATTATGATCCACAGAGTTTATTATATTACTTGCAGCGCTGGACAAACTACTTGCTACTTGACTTAATGAGCTGTATTCAGGTCTTACAGAGATCATTTCTCCTGATGGATATTCAAAATGATTCAGTCTCTCCACAGCAAATGCTGCAGCCTTTTCACTACTAAAAGTTACAGTAGCTTTGCCAGCATTGTAATTATCAATTATGTATTTAAGTCGTGTAACACCCGGTATAAGGTTGAAAAGTTTTTCAATATACTTTTGTGGCACAGGAGGTATACATGTAGCAATAACTGACAGATAATTTTCAGGTTTAGTCTTTATATGTGATAATAAATTATCTGTTTCTCTTCTAAAGTCATCTTTATATGAATTATAGTGGGAAATATCTTTAACCATACTTGAGTTGTTTTCATGACTATCTAGACTTGTTCTACTTCTTTTTAAATCACCAAAAGGTTCCGCAAATATAGCCTTGTATTTTCTATCAGACTCTTCAACTGCTTTAGCAGCATCTAAGAATGTTCTAAAATGTACATAAGCAAAACCTTTGCACTCATCAGTGACTCGGTCTCTCTGCAAACGTACTGATTCAACTTGACCATAATTAGAGAAGTCACGCCTAATTTCAATCTCTGTTACATCTTTATGAACTTTTATAAAGATTCGTTTATATCTAACGTCATTTGTATTCTGTGGATCATTCTTGTTTGAAGCAACCATTACTTTTAAAGGTCGGTCTGTATTAGCAATTGTAGACATGTGTAGACCTTGTATAGCGTTAGCGGCTGATGAAGTCTTTCTGTATTTGACGTATGCAACTCCTTTTGACTCTCCTGTGTTACGATCTCTCGGCATGTACAGGTCCTCGACCTCGCCAAACTTATCAAAAACGGGTGCCAAGTCTTCCTCTCTCAATCTCTTGCTGCATACGACAAATAATCTAGAATAAGGCGGCTTTTCTTCCTGTCGGTCATCACGTCCAAATTGGTTCCAATTATTCATAATGGTTCACGGTCTGTCAAATACGGTCAAAATCAAGTCGAGCTCAATAGGTATGTCGGGTATGTCATATTCAATTCTATTGTCTTATATTGATCGTCGTCTTTCACGCGTCGCTTCTAAACGGTTCAGTAACGAGATCAGTAGTTAAAAATTAATGAACCCTATAAATAAATTTAGGTAAAGTAGGACTTTTACAAGTAATTGAGCAACAAGCACGAGTTTGCATACGGGATAGTGATGCAATTTTTTTTTTTTTCGGTAGACTTCCAATTTTTCTTGGCTGTTAGGTCGAATTTCTGAATTTTCCTCATATTCATGTTGTCTTTTCCCCGAAATGACATGTTTTGCAACATTTTCTCCACCTTTTTTTTCAAACAAAAAATATAACAAATAAAAATACATATTAGTACTTTTATTTAAAAAAAACATATTTTTGAATGTGTAGTCAAGAAAATTAAATTAATTAAGTAAAAAATGTTTATCAATTTTTTTTTTATCGATTTTATACAATACCTCCAACTGTACTTTTTCTTCGTTTGAGGTCAAAATAATTTCATGTTTAAAATAATAGCTAATTAAAAGTAACAGTTTGTAACTGTTATTTGTAGATAGAAAAAGCTGTTACGTACCTGTTCCAAATGCTGGGGTGTGACGTAAAAGTAAACTGTTCCAGTTTGGAACATGATCTGCTCTATTCAAGCTTAAGGATTTGTACTTTGTAAGAGACAGATAGACACAAAGATTACTTGTAACAGCTCTTTACTCTTTTCAGTTATAGTAATAGAAAGAGTTGGCATCATGTAATAGGCTGTTATTTTCGAACAGAATCATTGTATTGTTATTTCTCTGGAACAGAAACAGGTATTTTACCAGATATAGCTCACCCCTACTGCTAAAGATGATTAGTTACGGATTAAATAGTTCCAGCAATTATATTCTCTACCGAAACGATATTGGTCCAATCCGAGAGGTCAACTCAGATAGTTCCACATATTCAGTATGACATCAAGCGGCATTCGTCATAATATTTTATTACTAAAATTATCAGAAATTATGTTTCAACTAGCAAGCATGGTGTATAATGTAATAGGTAATTAAAAAAACGAAAAAAAATCCCCTTACTTGATTTTAGGATTTCAGTTCCCTCAATATTTCACAAAACTAATTTATTCCCCAAAATTGCGAAAAAACCTCTAATCTACCAACTATGCATAGTTCTTCTCTTTATTTGTAAAAGGAAAAGGCAAAGGTATCAAAGACCATGCAGCCAAGTCAATGTTGTTTTCTTGCAATCTTCAAAAATAGGTTTAACAATATGGCGCTCCTTATTAAAACTTTTTAGGGGGTTTTTGTGACAACTTAAAGTACATGTTCCCAGTTATTATTTATAATTCACTTCACTTGTACATGTTAACCAAACTATATGACGTAAAATACCGCCAAAATTACATAATACAGGGCCAAACAACACAAGTTTATGAATTAAAACAAAGACCACCAAGTATGTAACACTTCAATCCCGTAAAAACTCTCGAATAACGGATGAAATTATACGACTGTAACAAGTAAAAATACGAGCATAGTGAGCACTTAAGTACTCAATTATTTTCTTTTGATACCAAGTACTTTTGGTATTGATATTTTGCCGGCGTAATACACTCACTCTCTTCTCTGACATACCTATTATATGACAAAAAGAAAGTCCCAAATATCGGTAAACATCAATCCAAGTATCAATATTCGTATCCATATAATTGAGATAGTCATTGTTTCCAGCTAGCAGTATTTTAGAGCTGCCACATAACTATTTTTAATCTTTAAAAATCTACTGAACTAGAGTGATAAGGAAGAAAGGTAGATTTACCGAAATTATCAATTCATCATTGTTACCAACCCTACTGTTTTAACAGTAGATTTGCTGTTTTCACCATCACATATGTCCTTGTTTTCTGTTTCATTCTTAATTTTTACTGTTTTTCAACAAGCGTTCTTCAGCGCTACCTATTACACTATGCAAACATTTTTTGATAACCACTACGTCCTACGTAATAAAATGCAATGACACTAGATGGCAGTATCTTCTCTTGTCGGGATTCGCGGGAATTCCCCGTCAGGGAATCCCAACCACATTATATGTGAATCACTTAATGTGATTAACAATCATATTTTTATGCACGGGGAAATCCCAGTCCCAGGCGTAAGAATGACAGCTACAGGCCTATTGTATTGCGTACTGAGTTATAGGTTATAGTCATAACAGCTTTCAAACTATGCATTGGAGAAATATATGTGACCTTGCCGTCTATATTAAAAAAACAATATTTTCAACATATATATTTGGTAAAATGAGTCGTGATTATATGAAATATGAACAGAAATTCGTAAATTCTTGGTAGGATGATAGGTTCAATGGCTGGTTAAAGAAAAGCACTAAAGGTGAGACCTATTTTATTGTTCTGCATGTAATTGCGACAGAAAAAATGTGGTGTACACGAACTGTTACGATAGAGAATGGCGAATGTTAAGAAATGTCGATTTGTCTTTTGACCAAAACAAAATTCCCAATATTATCGACTTTTGAACAAACAAATAACAAACAAACAAACATGTACACGAATTAAGAAATAGAGACGAATATCAAACAATCCCCACATTGTGTGAATTGGTAAAAAAACTTTTGTGCCTACCACATAGCAGCGCCACATAGCTGCTATAAATATTATGAAAACCAAATTACGCAACAGAATATCGACTACAACTATTAAAGGAGTATTACACACTAAATCCAAAATAACCGATTGCTATTCATTTGAAGTCACTGAAAAGCACATGAAGAAATTCGACAAAAATATGTTTTTTTTTTTTTTTTTATAATAGCTCGGCACATTGACTGTACTGTACCTGATGGTAAGCACACTACAATCCAAACACAACGACGACCACCAATAGATTGAAATCCATCGGTGGTCGCCGCTGTCATGCCGGCCTGCTTAAATATCTCTTAACGTTACGCTTGAAGGACCCTATGTCATAAGAAGGAGGGAACACATTGGCTGGGAGACCGTTCCACAGTTTCACGGTACGACAAAGATAAGACAAAGAGAACTTTTTAGTTCGTGCCGAGATGGAAGTTACCGTAAAACTGTGATTCCGATGCACAGCGCGTGTGGTTCTGTTGTGGAAAGGAGAGGAGGGAATTAGATTAAACAGCTCGTCAGAACACTCACCATGATACAGGCGGTAAAACACACTTAGCGAGGCGATATTCCTGCGAAGCTGAAGTGGCTCGATGCAATGGGTAACGTCTGCATCATTAACAATGCGAACAGCCCGTCTCTGTAACCTATCCAGGGCATCGAGGAGGTACTTTGCAGATCCATCCCAGAGGTGCGAACAGTAATCCATACACGGCCGAACTTGTGCCTTATAAAGAAGGTACAGTTGACCGGGCGTGAAAAACCGTCGTACCCTGTTCAGGATCGCTAGTCTCCGAGATGTAGTGGAGATGACACTCCCGATGTAATCCCTGGAGTTGAAGTCGCTGCGAATATCCACACCTAGGATATTGAGGCTGTCACGCATCGCTAATGAGATGTTCTGAAGAGTAGGGAGGGGAGAAAACGGAGACTTTTTTGACGAAAACGCGCACACCTGAGTTTTCTTGGCATTGAACTCAACCAAGTTACTTGCTCCCCATGTAGATACACGTTGCAAGCATTGGTTAAGTTCAATAACAAGTTCCTCCCGTCTCTTTTCTGTTTCTTCCCGACCACATGAAGGCTTGCTATAATAGCACCCATGAATGGTGCTGTCATCTGCATAGCAATGAGTATGACCTAAAGGTAACATATCATTGATATGCAGAAGAAACAGAGTGAGCGAAAGCACAGAGCCTTGAGGAACTCCAGCGTTTATCGACATGAACTGCGAATCACATCCTTCCACAAGGACACGAATTCTGCGTTCATGTAGAAAGCCGGAGATCCAGTTGCAGAGGTTGTCGGGAAGTCCATACGCCGGAAGTTTAGAGAGAAGACCACGGTGCCAGACCCTAACAAAAGCCTTAGCTATGTCAAGACTGATCGCCAGAGCCTCGCCATGCTTATCAATTGCCTCCCCCCAGCGGTGCAGTACATACGCCAGAAGATCACCCGTTGATCGATTCTGGCGAAAGATATATTGACGATCATCAATCAAAGAGTGATCCTCTAGGTAACGGACAAGCTGGGTGTTGATGATCCGTTCAATGATCTTGCACAACACTGAGGTTACGGCAATTGGACGGTAATTGACAGGGTCAGATCGATCCCCCTTCTTGGGAATCGGTTGCACATTAGGCTCTCTCCAAACCCGAGGCACGACACCAGAGAGGTAGGACAGGTGGTAAAGGCGCGTCAACACTGGAGACAACTCAGCTGCACATTTTTTAAGTACAACCGCTGGGATACCGTCCGGACCACTGGACTTCCGAACATCGAGCGATCGCAATTCTCTAAGCACGTCACATTCCCTAAATCGTAACTCAGACATTGTGACACCGCAACTGGGAATTATAGGCGGTTGTGCGTTGCGATCATCGAGCCGGGAATTAGCTGCAAAGAGATTAGTAAGTAAAGTTGCTTTCTCTTGTGGCTCGTGAGCCAGTGATCCATCAGAATACCTCAGCGGGGGCAATGCTGGACGACAGAAATTAGCTTGCACGGCTTTGGCTAGACTCCAGTAAACTCGACTATTAGCCGGTTGACCTATGAGATCATGACCTATCCGTGCAATGCGCTCGGCATCCGCTCTAATGTAGGCCCTCTTACAGGCCTTGGTGGCAGAGTTGTACGCTGATTTTAGGGACTTTATATTGGGATCCTTGTGTGCGCGACCCCTGGCCCAATCACGATACGCAACTTGCTTCTGACTTACAGCATCAGCGCAATCGCGATTGTACCAAGAGTGTCCTCTGCGATTACAGACGATATCGGAAGAAGGAATATAATATTCCATTGCAATTCCAATCTCGCCTGCAATTGCTTCAGCAATCGCTGAAGGATCTTTCCCATCAAAGCAGCGCTGCCGCCAAGGGATGGATGCAAAATAATCCCGCATTCCATCCCAATCTGCTGACGAATAGTGCCAAACTTTACGCCTAATCCTTACGCAGGATGGAGGCGGAGTGCGTGGCACAGACGTCATAACCAGGCAGTGGTCCGATGTGCCCAAGGGCGCATTAACTGACACAACATACCCAGTTGGATGGCTCGTCAACAGAAGGTCCAGCAAGGAGGGCGCATGATCGTCAACATCGGGAATCCGGGTGGGCTGGACTACCAGTTGTGTCAGGTCATGAGTTAGAGCGAATGCATGGGCAGTTCGTCCTGCATAGTCTGTCTTGGATGAACCCAACCACGATTCGTGGTGTGCGTTAAAGTCCCCCAAGGCAACCAGTTCCGCAGTAGGAAACTGCTCCTGTGCATCATCTATTGCCTTGCTCAAATACTCAAAGAGCCGAGTTGTCTCGTTATCCCCGTTATGGGATCTGTAGAGGCACACGTAGATTCGGCTTTGAGTGCCCAGGTCTACGTGTACCCAGAGGACGGAGAAGGAAGGGTCCTTCTTGCAGCGCAGACGGCGACAACACACGTCTGTACGGTCAGACTTGAAAGTTCTCCTCAAGCAGGTAGCCGGGGTAGTGTAAGTAGGATGTATCGGCCGGACGGCGAATCTGAGTCTCCGTCAAGAAGAGCATAGCAGGCTGAACCGTCTCAAGATGTTGGTGGAAGGAATTTAAGTTGGAGTGGAGTCCACGGATGTTAGCGAACTCCACCGTAAAAGCGGCGTGGGGGTTGTACACCACTGTCGAACCTGCTTTCTTGTTTTGCGCTGCCATTGGGTTTTAAGGAAGAAGGAAGAAAACGTGAAGAGCGAGTGACCTTCAACTAAGCATTGAGATAACCAGCGTGATTTGCCGACTCACTATAATACATGAGAGAAATACATTGATCCGGCGAACGGAAGGACCTCCGTACCCTCTCGGAGTAGGTCGCCGGGACCCCAATCCGGTCACCAACCGGCACGACGAGCCTACCCGAGATTATTCGCGGCATGGTGAGGCAGCCTCTCATGGTGGTTATCCATCATTGGGCCTCTGTACTATACCGCGGGCGGCCAGTTGGACAACCGTTTCTACGGGTCTCCCTGGCCGCCGGGTCAATGCAGCTCTCTCAGACAATGAGCCATTGGAGAATCCCACCAGCATCCGTACCAAGCCGAAAGTCACTCGTTAACTGGATATGCACAGGCTGATCCCGAAACGCGACTGGACAAAGCGAGTCACTATGACGGGATTTTCACCACATGCATGGTGGGCGCGACCCAGTTGGGCAAAAAAAAAACCCTACCACCCAGCTATCACCATTACCTCGTCCGTTGCTCAGCAGGGTGCACCACGTGCAGGTGAGGTTGGCTTGGGCGTCTCAGTGCTATAGATGTTATTTGACGCCCCTTACACCTCAATATGTATGATTTTAAAAATAATAATGAGTGTGAAATTACTGAAGATGAGGCAATTGAGAATGGAACTGAAAAATAATTTTACTTTCATTTTTGTTTTTGTTGTTGCGATTATTAATATAACAATGTATGTAAGTCCTTGTATGTAATTAAGAAAATTGTTTATTGTTTAATTATGTGAGCAAAAGTATGAAATCTGCCTTTTTTACTTTACCTACTGTTTTTTTTTTGGCAAGTTGTTGTTTTTTAGTTTTTTGGGGTTGGCAACACTGTACTTCATCTAGTTTTTTATCTATTTTATTTAGTCTGTGGTTTATTGGTTCATTGGAGTGGTTTTGTTTCATCTTCTTCTGTACGTACTCTGTGTGTTTCATAGACCTTTGTGTTGTGTTTACAATTAAATTTTCTCTTAGAATTAAATCAATGCTGAATATATTATAATATAAAGCTAAAAGCTGTGCTATTTGTATAAAACTTATAAAGAACCCTTGTTTTGAAGTTATCTCTCTCTACTTCTAATTGATAATATCTCTATTGAATATTTTATAAAATATACTGAAAGAAGAAAATGTTTCGTAAAACTGATAATTTTTTTAATTTCCGGCAAAGTTTTTGTGAATGCGACAATTTCGAGGAACAGCTGAACGATTTGTTCAACAAAAAATTTCAATTTCGTTTTTACAACAAATGGAAATTGCCCGAGAGTGAATCTTGGTTTTCTGTACCGCCATGGAAGGTAAAAGAGTTGGAAGTTTTAAAAAGCCGATTGAATTTCAATAAAAGTCAGTTGAATGATTTTAATTTAGAAGAGTGGAGCAGTCACACTCGCCGTCGCAATCCAGCTGGCGAGGTAGGATGGAAAGTTAGGTATGTCTAGAAAATTAATAATATTTATTTATGATTCTTTATTTAGTTATACCAGGAGGGTATAAATTTGGTAGAATCTGTGCAAGATTCTACTGTGGAAGCACCACTGACATGCCAATTTCTGTTGCAAAGCAGTTCCTGCTGCTGTACCTATTCGAAAGGTAAGGTTGGCGTCGTATATTGCTACTCATGCAACTTCAGTTAGGATTGTTATCATTGTTGAGATAGGTTGCACTGATCACTTAACATAAGGTGGATTATCAGACTGTATCCAAAAAGAAAAAAAAATACATCAGCTTTGTTTTCAACTAGACCTTATGCTAGTAAATTTAGCAGGTTTTGATAAAAAAAAAATTGTGAAGGAATATTTATAAATAAAACTTTACAACTGCTTCTTAAAATAAATATTATAAACTTCAATGTCTCTCTGTCTGTCTGTCCATTTATGTTCTTTTCATGGGAAAACCACTAATGTGATTTACATGGTTTTTCCTTTAATTTATAGATATGTTATCTGGCCAGGTTATAGGATATATTTTGTTATATAAAGTAACATACGAAATAAGCAGTGACGATAATGATGCATCAATTCAGAAAAAAAAGCTTTGTGGGACGATTTAATGGCTTACACTAAGTAAATCATATGACGTAATCATAAGAGCGGAATATAATATGTCTATCTTCTAAGGATCACCCATAACACATGCGCGTAACGTGCAAGCGCTTGACAAACACCATTCTGTAATCCACGTGAGCGGAGCCGCAGGCACAACTAGTATCAATATATTTTACCATGAGGGTTAGGGCACAGAGAAATCTTGGGGCACTTGGGGTAGCTTGACCACCCTATAGAAGATCACAGCCCAATAACCTTATGTTGTGTTGATGCAATGAATAGGGTTTCCAGAGTTACTTAGGGAATGGAGGTGTAAAGTCCACAACATGCTAGATCCCTCTTTTTTTACAAGCATCTATAGGTTATGATAACTGCCTACCACTAGGCGAGTAATACACTTGTTTGCCAAATTTGTTGTAAATTTGTTTGCTTTTGATTTTTAAATCTATTTGAATTTGTAATATCTTTTACAGGTGTTTAGTAAACCCAGAATTCCTCACGCAGGCTTGGACTAAATTCTATGAATGTGCAAGTACATATAATGTTGTGCCAGCAGAGGCAATCAAAGACAAGAGGCTAGTCTCCTTGCATTTGTGTGAGGCTCCGGGTGCTTTTGTAACATCTCTGAATCACTATTTGAAATCAAATCATAAGGGCATTGAGGTAGTACCATTATTTAACAAAAAAATATAGACTACGTTTATTCCTTGTCCTTTGAAATAATTGTTAATGTAAGCGCTAACAACTTAAAATTATGTCAACAAGGCTAATTACTATTAAATTAATAATTACTAATAAACTGACATTAGTGATTACTGCAAATATTAGTGGAAATTGTAGTTATTTTAAAACATTTTCTAAGTATACTACAAAATAATAATTATTAAAGAAAAATCTTGATATTTTTTAATTCTTACAGTTTCCTTATGATTATATAAAAAATAAATATGTCATTAATTTTATTCTAATTATATTTACATGAATGTTGCTAGCTCTCTTGTATGATTCATGAAGAAACTGTCTAAAAGAAAAACCTGTCATTTAATTTATATGTCCTATACTAATATTATAAAAAGAGAGTATGCATTTTGTGAGTTTGTATGTATGTGGAAGGTAATCTCTGGAATGACTTGGCAGATTTGAATTTTTTTTTGCAATCTCTAACTTATTTATTGAGAAATGTTATAGGCCATATAACTTCTTGCTATGACTCTTATGGAGTGAAGCAGTAGGAGTCAAGCAATCTAGAAAGCTGTAGAGTTAGTTGAATACATTTAACAAGGGTGAAACTGTGGGGCAGAGTTAGTATTTGATAAACCCTGGAATATTTCTTATAAGTGTAATCTCAACTTCTTGGGATTTCATAAATTGTAATACTGATTTTTGAAGTGGTCTCTTGTTGCATATACTTAAGGGTTTGAACTTATATTTTATTTTTGAAGTTTTGAAAATAATATTATTAATTAATATAATTGTGTTTCTTGATAGTTGTTAACTAATAATACTAAAAATTTCAGTGGTCATGGGTAGCAAACACTCTCAACCCATACTATGAGGGCAACTCACCATCAAACATGATTAGTGATGACAGGTTAATTTTTCACACCTTAGATAATTGGGACTTTGGTGATGATAACACTGGAAATTTGATGAATTGGGATAATTCTCAGGCTATCATTAAGAAGGCCAGATCTTTGGGAAAGGTAAATAATACAAATTTTATTACCTGTTTCTAAATAGATAAAATATAATATGGAATATGCATGTAGTTTAAATATAGGTCAAATATTTTTATTTGGAATCTTTTTTACTATATAATTACACTTATAACGTTTTTAATTATTTATATGCTTTTTGTTTGTAGATTTTCATTACTAAAAAGTGTTAAAAATGCAAGCAAAATTTGAAATTTTAAAACAAAATACTATTGTTCAAATCAAATTGTGACATCAAAGTATGCATTCAGTTTGCCACAAAGTGAAGTTACTGGGCATTTCTATGGATTTAAGTTTTATCGTTATTTATTAGTCTAATTAGTAAAATATTGTGTTCTTAGAATGCAGATTGGTTATCATCGGTCAAGTATGGTCGGTCAGATCACCCTATGATAAGTGACTACCAAATAATAGGTTCTTATGTATACAAAATAAGCATATAGAATTATATGGAAAAAGTTTAAGAAATTATACATTTAATCAATCGAACTGAAGTATGTACCGTTATTATCTATGCACTTTCGCCATTTTATAGATAGTTCAGTGATTCCATTGCTGTAAAAATTGTGGGAGCGAGAATCAATAAAATATTTGAAGGCAGTTTGACAGCATCATCAAAATTGATTTTTTTTCCTTGCAAGAAATTGCTCAAATTACGAAAAAATTGATATTCTCTTGGAGCAAGGTGGTATTATCGTGGGTGTCGGAGACATTCTAACCGAAGTTCCTCTAATTTAGCGACCGTCTATCATTAAGTATGGGGTCTAGCATTGCCCTGAAGCAGCAGTGGTCTTGAGAGATTGGCCAGTCTCGGTTGTTTAATGGCTAGCTTTTCCATCATGATTTGCAATTGTTGACAATACAAATCTGCCGTTATCTTCTTGTCAGATCTTAGGAAGCTGTAGTGTATGACACCAGCATTGGTCCACCAAACACTCATCACCTTTTTCTGAGTCAACTTTCGCTTGGGACAGGATTTGGCCGGTTCTCCTGGATTCAACCAAAGTGATGAGCGTTTCCGATTCTCCTAAAGGATCCATTTTTCGTTACAAGTAACAATACGATTGTAAATTCCCTCGTTATTATGACGGTTGAGTAATATAACGCAACACTCAATGCGTATTTGTTGATGTGCTTCAGTTAATTCATGCAGTACCCATTTCTCGAGCTTTTTCACTTTTCCAACTTCTTTCAAGTGAATTAAAATTATTTTATCACTCACACCGAAGCCTGCCGCTAACTATAACGTGGCTTGCGATGGATCCGCTTCCACGATCACCTTTAATTCTACATTATAAACTAGGGTCTCCGGCCGTCCATGGGTTCTATATTGGAACATCTATTAATTATAAAAATATTTACACTATTTTTTAGTCCTTATTCAACTAAACAACTTATTTAACTAACAAAAATACTGGCCGTATTTCTAAAGTCTAAATCACGTCTCACGTTACATAGAAATACACTTTATCAGATGTATTTCTTATCGTATTTTTACACATAGATACACTACAAGTATTTATAAAATGGTTTTCCATTTCGATCTATATTGTAATTGGTTATAAAGCATAACAATTTTCACATAAACATATACAGCGCTCTATAGTGTACAAAATTTTATTGCGTTCGCTGACGTCATTGAATTTCGGTGACAGCGCTCCAAAATGGAGGGGTTTAAATCGTCCTAATCTCATTGCATTTTGATGTTAAATTTTAATATTTTTACCAGTGTTTTATTGAAGTGAAACTTCTTATGCGACTTCCAACGCGTTAAACGTTAAACGTTTAACGCACATTATCGGTCTCTCCTCTTTGTGTGAGCCAGAGCGAGAGAGCAAATGTCGGTGTCTATGTATATTGCACACTGTTTAAATAAAATATCTTTTAAAATGAAGTTTCACTTCTGTTGTGTGTGAATCGCACACATACCTTTTTTATTTACGTTATGTACCAACGTATATAATTGATTAAAATATAAAAATAATTCATACATATTCTCTATTATAATTATTATAATGCCAAGTCTTAACTGAAGTAGGCAAAAACGTTGAAACACCAGTTTTCTCTCACATTCTTCAGGTTCAATAAACATTTCTATTTGCCCCTGGTTTTACTTCCATATACATTTATATTGACTACTTTTATCCCTTTATTCACTTACGCATTCCATATGTCCAAACTGATAAAACATACAACAGTCCCTTCCATACCTGCCATTCTACTAAACTTTTGATTAAAAAAAATACTAATATTACTCTGCATATGGACCAGATTACTGTCACACTTCTCTCCCAGGGTCACTACTATATAACTAGTACTGAACTATGCACTGTTTGCTATATTAAATATATTTTTATGTAAATACTTTTTTAAATTTTCTTACAAAGAAAGTGGCAATTTAAAAAAAACGCTTATTTGAAAAGAAACAATGTTCGTTTTTTTCTATTCAGACCTTTATTTTACCAGTTGTCTTTTGTAGCGAAATAAAACACATTGCATGCGTAACTGACCTGCGCAGGGAACAGGAATTGCTCACTACAAGTGCGCATCTGAGCTTTTACATTAAGCCACTGTAAAGTAACTGATCCTGCAGGTGGCATTAAATCGCTCATAAAATGCGGCGCTTTGATTATTGTTAGCCTTCTTTTTTTTATTGATTATGTTTTGTTAGTGGTTTCTTTCTGTATTTGTTTCTTTTGTTCTCATATACTTCTTGTAAATGTTTGCCTATTCCCTTAAATTACTTTTTATTTATCTCTGATTAACCTTTGCAGAGCATTAACGTGGTAACACTCATGTGCTTCTCAACTTTCTTACATATGTCAATAGTTTGTATCCCATTATCTGACACTAGTACTACGAGTATTCAATACTGTTCAAATAAGGTAAAACCACCAGTAATTGACACTGCACCAATAGTTGACACTCTGACGAAGAAAATTAAATATTTGATACTAAATTGATTTGAAGTCTTGAGTTTGTTAACCGACTTTAATAACTGACTGTACCTATATGTATTTATAACAATAAAAATATATCAGTAATCAGTGATTTTGGCCATCTCGATCTTTGGCTTCCTTTTTTTTCTTAATATTTAATTTTCTTCGTCAGAGTGTCAACTATTGGTGCAGTGTCAATTACTGGTGGTTTTACCTTATATAGTTAGTTGTTTATCAACCAAAATAATAAGTTTACTATACTTAAGTGTACAGATTTGTACAACTGATTTGGTTAGTCTTGTCTAGAGTTGCCAACCGTACTATTTAATATAGTATCGTACTGTATTAGGCGTCAGACTAATATATCAAAAAAAAAATATAGTTGGAGAAACTACTATATTTTATTGGTTAAAAAATTAGGCAACATATAAACGTAAAACGGAACGCAGATGGCAGCCTTTATCTCTTTCAGAATGAGACTCGATATGACAAAAAATTAATGGTGTTTTGTAACTTCAATTCAGATTGCAGTACAAGCTAAGAAACTTTCTTCAAAAATAAAAACCTGTTAATAAAGACACGAAGCAGTGAAAAATATTATTTAAAAAATATAATATTTAAGTATTTGAAACATATTATATGTTTTTTGACATCTACTCTATTTTTTCCGGTAATAGCCACGAAAATCCTATATTTGTTATAAAAAAAAGTTGGCAACCCTAAAACAAAGGTAACGGGCAAGAAATGCTTTTTTGATACCACATTATATTATCATATTATGACATATTAATTTATTATTTTCAGGTATTATTAGTAACTGCTGATGGTTCCATTGATTGCCTGCAGAAACCTGATGCCCAAGAGGAAGTCACATCACCATTACACTACTGTGAAATTGTAACCGCTCTGCAGGCTCTTAGCCCTGGTACCTATATTTATACAAATATAAAAATTACGTGATTATTAATATTTAAATATTTAAGGTATGTTATTTTATAGCTCATTATGATACAAGTGAGCTTAGTTTGCCATAACACTCAAGGTTCGATTGCGTAATGGAGTCGAGAGTGTAATGAGTCATTACTAATGACCAATGCTCGAGCGTTTCATACGGCGTTTTTCAATACGCTTGCGAGGAAAATAAATAATAATAAAAACTTACTAAAATATTTTTGTACGCGCCCAGTTAGTAGTAGAGGCACTGACAAAGACACCAAACAGCCAAACAATTAAAAATAACTTAATATTTTTCTACTTATAACATAGATTAATGTTAATTTTTTTAAATATTACATAATAAAAATGTTTACTATTTTAATTTCAAAAACAGTTTACTTAAATTGAAATAAAAATATATAGAAAAAGCAATAGTTCGGTAATGTAAAGTAAAAGACACGCGTATTGTATTAGCTGTATTAAAACCCGTTTTGTGAGAAAGTGTGTTGTTGCTTTTAACGTTTTACCCATATTTGTGTCGATTTTATGACACTGTTTTATTAATATATGTTTTTATAGATAAGTAGCAGAGTAAAAAAATTTCTTTTGAGAGCATTCTTACAATTTTATTGAACGCAACTTCTCTCCCTAATGTAATTACTAACCTGTAGATTTTTTGTTATCAAGCTTTATCCTAGTTTTCAAACGTTATATTTTTATATATAACGTTATAAAAGTCTTATATATAGTGTTACACAAAGTGTTTTTCCTGATAATTGCATATATCCGTTAATTCTTCATCAAAATTAATTATTCAAACATCATTTTAAAGCTTATATTTCCCGCTATTGACGAAACATGTACAGGCAATACAATGTTAATGTTTTCGTGAAAAAAAATATATTTATTAGGAATTCAATTTGATGATGCCAATGAAAATATATTCAAGGTGTCATCTATTTTCAATTGGTTTAACTAACGTGACATGATAGATTGTTTACATTCTATAACAATTCGAAGGAGCAACTAGTAAAATTATATTTTTGTTGTTTACTCATACATTATTTTTATATATTACGTTTATTTTTGCAGGAGGGACACTTATA
This sequence comes from Saturnia pavonia, assembly GCA_947532125.1. NCBI lineage: Eukaryota > Metazoa > Arthropoda > Insecta > Lepidoptera > Saturniidae > Saturnia > Saturnia pavonia. The sequence continues at coordinate 18,993,664 of OX383898.1, read as the reverse complement.
TTCAAGTTATTCACGATGTTTGAACATTCCACGGTTAATCTACTTTATCTAGTCAACAATTTATTCAAAGAGGTCAACATTTACAAACCAGTGACCTCAAGACAAGGAAATTCTGAAGTTTATGCAATCTGCTTGAACTATAAAGGGTCTATCAACTTTGAAAAATATATACCAGTTTTTAAAACTGTATACGGAAATGAAATGTATGGAACCACGTCTTTATTCTCTCTGGAAGATATACCCGAGAGTTTCTTAAAACAAATTCAAGAGTGCGCTTATTATTTCTGCTATATACAGTGTCAAGTCATAAATGATAACTTGCAAGCATATTTGATGCAGAATAACATAGCTTTACACAGAAATATTAAGAAGATTAGAACAATTGTCGCAAATGAATTTATCTGGAAGTACAATTTGAAACCTTTGGATTATGAACATGAGATATTGAAAGGAATTTTGCATGAAGAGAACAAAATTAACATGAACCCAAGATATCATAGAGGCTCATATACAGAGAGGCAGTTGTATACAAAGATGTCACTACGAGAGAAGCTGCATAATCTGAACTCTTTCCTTCATGCAGAGGTGTTGTCAAATCCTATGATACTGATCAATGAAGCAGTGAAGTGGGTTTCGTTTTACGATGAAATGACTGAAGTAACTCTTGTATTTACATACGGACGGCCCCTGCCAAAGATAAATAGCTCAAAATTCATTTTCGTACCAATATTTAAACTGTACCAACAGATTATGGCCGAGGAGGAATTCAAAGATATTGCTTTTTGTAGACATACTCCAAAGGATACTGTTGATTGCTCAAAGTTTGGAATAGAGGTTGATCATATTTTACATGTCCCCGAATTTGATTGTTTTGAGGGTTACAGTTGTTATGAAAAGAAACAGTTTTTTTTGTTGCTCAATAGGCTCAGGGAAATGTCTGTTGGACAAACATTATTTTTGCAAAACGTAAATGCCCTATCACATTTCAATGTAAGTGTTTTACATATAATAAGTATGAAATGCTTCGAAAAAATCGGTTTTACATCATCCAACTGTATTATTCTACGAAATTTGATGAATAAATCAGCGTTGAATTATTTAGAAACGATTGAGACTGAGTGTGAGAAAGTGGCCAGCGATGAGAACAGAGATGTGCTGAACTCGCTGGCGATCCAAGTGACAAACACTGGGGAGTTGTACACCAACATTGTGTTCTATAATAACACATTTTACAGGAATAAGTGCGTCGAATACTTGTCAAAGATTGAAAAATTCATATGAGAGAATAATTGAATTTATAAATGTGAATCGAGAGTATTTTTTTAATGTTGTTTCTTATCGTTGTAACGTATTATACATAATTGTTGTAATATCTAGGTAGTATTTCTATTTAAACGATTTTATATTTTCTCTTTATCTACGAATTTTAATCGTCGTAAAAATTATATTGTTGTACCTTATACAACAAAGAAAACTCAATAAAAAATTGTAATTTAGACTTCCTAAAGACTACGTATATATACTATATATATATATATATACTATTACACTAAATCAAGAATCTACTAATTTAAAAAGGGAATTCTTAAAATTCTATATAAGATTCAAATTGGACTTGTATGTAAGGAATGATATTTGTAATTATTTTTTTGTTTTGTTTATGGTCACCGAAAAGTTATCAAGACGAGATAAGTGGCGCCGCGGTCCAATTGTCTATTAGGAAAGGCAGAAGAACGTCTGCCGGACGAGCTAGTTATAAATAAAAATCAATTTAAAAATAAAAGGTGTTTATAAAATAAAAAGTTCATTAAAACGCGCCAAGAAATTCACCTATCTCCATCCATCACATTCAGTGGCGGAGGTGAGCGATCTGGCACTTTATATTACGAATTCAAAATTAATATATAATATATGTTCATATATATATATATATATATATATAATGAGGTTTATAATATATATAAGGTTTTGAAATAAACATGAATATTATGTGTTGTGGTTATATATACCTAAAAACGTGAATATAAAAATGTATATTGTGTGGAATAAGGCTCATAATATATACTTTATATTGTGAATAAAACTTTCTAAATGTAAATGTGTTTCTTCTGCTTTGATTTTTTCGGTGTATAAAAATTTCTTTATTTTACGATTGCATCAATGTAGTCATTTGGAGTGCAGTAGCAAATAAAATTGTCTAATAAAGAGATATTGTTGGAGATGTTGATATATTGTTACCATTCCCGTTGTCTTTGAAAGGAAACGACTCTCGCGCCATCTGTTGTAATCTGGTCGTACTAATAAACAACTTTCGTTCGTGTGCGTATTACCAGGGTATACTCGCCTAACTTACATCGCGTCGCAATGGAATAAGTGGTTTAGAGGGACCATTCATGTCTCTCTTTAGAAAGTATATTGTTCTGTGGTTGAGACGGTCGCAAAGATTGTCCATGTAATCCGCGCGCGTCGCAACGACATAGGAAGCGTGCGACCGGTGTACGTGAATGTGCTCTTTTAGGAACGCATAGGGAACTATTATATAGATATAATATCTATACCATTCCATAGATATAAATCTATGCAGAGGATATAATAACAAACATTTTTTTTATTCCTACTAATATTATAAATGTGAATGTAAGTTTGTTTGTTACGCTTTCACACGAAAATAACCGATCAACATGAAAGTTTGTACACATATTCTTGGAGATATTAAAAGTAACAAAGGATACTTTTATCCCGATGACAACAGTATTTGTCGTCCACGCGGGCACACCTAGTATTTTTATATATGAATATACCTGTATATTAAAAAAAAATATGGTAGTTGGAGGAAAAGTACCCAATATATTGACGATGGCAAATTTTACTAAAAGGAAAAAGAAAATTATTTAAAAAAAATAGTTAAACTGCGTTTAAAGTATTTTCATAAATACCTTGTCACGGCCCGGAATCGAACGGGCTAAGAACCGAAAAAAGAACACGTATTTTTATGGTACCAATCGATATGGTCAATGATAACTTTCAATTTCTCCTAAATAACATAGTACTTACCTTAAAATAAAGGCAGACCCAAGAAAGATAAAAAATTAAGATTTTATTAAGAAAAATTGTACCTACTTACGAACCAAATTAAAAATTTAGTTCAAAAATTGCTCAAAATGAGACCCATTTTCACAAATGCACAGATTTATTCATCGATTGAATTCGTTTCGCGTTGCGTTTTGTATCGAGTTATGGTGAATATTAAAAATTATACTTTGTACTTCAGTTTTTTATTCCTCTACTGACCCGGAGTATTTTTATAAAACAAATCATTTACATGGACACAAAAAAAATGGCAGTTATAGGGACTGCCCATAGAAGTAAAAACACTTACAACTTATTTTATTAAATTATTTTCAAACAACAACAACACTAGTTAGTACATTTGTTATCAGAGTTTCGAGCTAGGTATGATGCATAGAGTTAATAAATACGTATGGGTGACGTTTCTTTCCGTAAATTTTTATAATTGATTTGAATTGAAATCTGATGAATTGATTCACAAATAGTCACAGTCTAAAAGATTGATATCTTAAAAATTTTAATTCTTCTTCTTATTAATTATGGCTCGGCACTATTCGTGCATTAGGCCAGTGTCAAGTATTTTACATGTTTTCAACAAAGCTAGGGAAATATTCAATAATCTTTAAAGATTGCTCCAACAAGATGGCGGCATCCTTGTTAAAACTTTCCAGGGAGCCTTTATAGCAACTTAAAATACATGTTCCTAGTTATTTATTGTAATCCACTTCACTTGTGCACAACAACCACACTACATCACGTAAAATGCCGCCAAAATTACATAATATAGGGCCAAATGACATAAGTTTATGAATGAAAACAAAAACCATCACATGACATTTTAAGTTACCGCCAAAAACTCAAATCTCAATTCTTTAAGAATTATTGAATCTCAGAACGCCACCCTAGGGATATTCCGATGCTCTTAAAGTATTGATACCTACTCACATAAGTAGTTCCTAAGTAATAGTTTCTCAATATGAGTACCGCTAATACCTCTAATATGGGTACCGCTAAAGTATCGATACTTTTTAGATTATTTAATTGGACTCACAATAATGACAATAAGGCAGCTTGGACATTTTACTCGCCACCTTGCTTGTAAGTGATAGATTAGAATATAATTTTACTACAGGACCGAGCGAGAAAGGGCTGTCACTCTTTTTCACTAACGGCGCGAACATTCATGGTTAACGAACCCAAACGAAGTTTCAGAGTAGGTGAGGCAGATCAACACCTTAACCTCGCTTGCGTTCGCAGTTGTGTCCAAACAGCGTGAACATGCTAACAATGGCCTGACAAAATAAGTTGAAAGCCACGTAATTTTGCTAGATAACCGACTCATATGCCGTCTAAGTGATCTTAACCTGGATTCCCCCAATTAATTATTTCTTACAATTCTAAAATAAAAACAACATTAAACAGCAAATAAATGAATGAAACCTTTGGCCGAAATATGTTATTGAGAAAATCTAATATGACATCCAAAGTCTTAAGGACTTAATACATCCAAGTCAACTTTTATTACAGTGCAAGATTAATGGACGCCACCAAGTGACGAAGGTCGGTCAATTGTCACCTTCAAGAGCATTTGACTAAAATCAAACCTTTAGAGGATTAAAAAATCAATTAACATTTTTATGGTATTTCAAATTATTTTACAGATTTAAAAATGAGTTTATAGATTTATTTATATAATTATATATAAGTGGGCGACCAAGCTTAGCTCGATGTTTATAATAATTAAATACAAATAAATTTAAAAAAAAAAACGAAAATTTAAATATAAAGTAAATATAAAAATAAGTTACATCTAATCCAATTGAGCCGTTTTCAAGAAAAAATAAACCTAATAGTAATCAAAGATATTATCTTTTAAAAAATGTAATAAATTATAATTTATTTAACAGAAAAAGATAAATTATAACAGTGACGATGACTTCAATATTGAAAAATCATCGTCCCTAAATTATGTACATACTACAATGTCCCTAAATTATGTACATGTTTATGAAAAAAATAATTCAAATCAATATCTTATCCTTTGACCCACCAATTTCACTGTTGTTATTACACATCCGCTCTCTAGCGTTGTCATTAAATAACCATTCGCCGATGCAGACACACCGCATTCGTTTGTTCGCGCTCCTTTCCTTACATGTATTGACACGCGATCGGAGCACATTCGAACGCGAACGAGGTTTCGCTCACTTACGTTTGCCTTCGGAAAAACCTCCACAGCTACTCGATTGCGTTCAGAACGTGCCATAAGATGCGTTTAGAAATTGTACAGTGACATTCGTTCACTCTGTTTCGGTCCAAACCAAGTACTTTCGTTTCGATACCGAGTAAGTATCGGAAAATTGATTCAATGCTAAATGTACTTGGAATCGAAACAAAAACATTGAGTACTTACTTGAATCGGAATATCACTACACCACCCTAGTTCGAGCGCGCTTCCAGTCAACTGTCACTTTTAAAGTTTATACAAATATTCAAAACATCTATTGCGATAACTATTCGTCCCTACGTGAAATTTATTTATTAGTAAAACGGAAGTGCGTATTGTAATACTTACATAAATGTTAAGAACTTAAACAGAAATCATGGATGTAAACGAAGGTAAAATATTTAAATTAAACCAACATAACCTAATTTATGTTGGGCGGTATTTTGGATTTCATAAAATTAAAGTATTCATATTATTCAGTTTAAAATAAAGTAATTACTATTAAGTATTTATGTAGTTTTATAAGTATACTTACATATAACCCTAATGTTTATATATTAATAATTAGTAGACTATGTGTTAGTCCTAACTTTATATATATACTCAACACTTCTTCATAGTCTTTTTATCAAGCACTAGATAGTGGTGGTTGTGATGTCATGTGGTCAGATAACACATTTAGAAGAAAAAGCATATGCTATGGGCCCTGTGCTTCTGGGAACCTATGCAGAGCAGAAAACTAAAATATGTGAGAGTATCTGAAGTAGACAGTATTTCTTTTCCTGATTTTTAAAGCATATATTACAAACTCTGTGTCAAGTTAAAATTGAAAATATTGCATTTTACTTTAGAAGAAGTCAACAATTTTAAAAATGTTTTCTCTAAATTTCAATGTTGCTTTTGTTATTATACAAAACCTAGGTGTAAATGCAGATAGGAGACGGATATTTATTATAAGAAGCCTTTTATTGTATGAAAGAGTTTTATTGTACCTTACATTTATAAATAATATACATAATTTATCATTTTAAAAATAAGTTGCAATAATATATAAGAGAAAAGAATAAATTGTTTATCTTTCATTGTAGTAGTGACTGAATTGAGTATCCAGTCTAGAGGTGTGTTATGTATCCTTGCACCGTCATAGTTATGTATCAGAATCACTAATACTAGGGATTCCTATAATAGTAACATTTAATTGCTAAAGGCCCCATTCTGGTCATATATATATATATATATATTACTGTTATAGGTTTGGCGTAGTGGCCACAATCTCACCTGATGTTAAGTGACAATGTGGCCCAAGATGGTAACATGCTAAACCTTGTGGAAGACTGGCTCTCAAGTGCAGCTGCCGGAACACACCTATGCTTGGTGTCAGATTTTCAACTTTTTGGGTGGTAGCTAGCCAGGTGGGCATGAGAAAGAGCCCTACCACCATGCTATGGTGAAACTCAAACGTCAAATGATGCAAAGTCGTATACGCTACCACTGAGCCATCAATGCTTCAAATATATTGCTTGTATATATTGTTAATATATTTTATCTTAATTCACTATGAATTCTCCCATTAATTTAATAATTTATTGCTTACTTTTAATTGCAATACAAATAAATCTCCAAAAATGATAAATTATTCCAGGAACAACTACAGATGACTTATGGACACCATACAAGGAGCTCATGTTGGTGGTGGAAGGTTACTTGGTGCATGAAGGTGCTGGAGCACCATACTCTGTGCACATGTTTGAATCAGTACTAAGAAGACATAAACAAACTTTTCTCTCTATTACCAAGAATCCTGTAAGTAAAATAAATATCTTTTTTTTTCCTAGACTAAGATGTTAAGCAAGTATACGGACTCCTCGGTGGCAAGCGGTAGTTTAATTATGCATGCCCTTTATAGTTAATACGGTAAAACATATTAGTAAAAGATCTACTTGAGGACCTTGTCTTCTTTAAGTATTAACCATTTTTCAGATACATTTACTGATTTGAATTTTGTTAGTAAAACTATTGATTGACAGTCAAATAAAATACTTGCTTGATTTAGTTGGTCACTCTCTTTTGGTATGTGCATACTCTTATGCTCACTCATGTTGTTATTGTTGTTCATGTATACTGAAAAAGATCTGAACTAACACCAATATAAAATTAGTTAAAGTCTATGTCAAATTACTGATGTTCAGTTGAAATATCTGTTGTCCTTGTCTCACATATAAGTCTATCATTTTGTTGTTATAACATCTGTATGTATTTCTCAACTTTTTTCATTATGAAGTACCCATGCACTTTTTTTTATCAAGGTTTATATTTTTACTTTGGTAACAATGTATGCATTGGATAATAATATCTGTTAAAATAACTACATCTATTAGTGAGGGCAATATTTTTTGGCAGAGGTTATTTAAAAAAAATATTAAAGTTTTTATTTAAATAATTAATTTATTTATCGTCACAGCCAAAGAATCCAGTGAGTAGAGAAGAGATTAAAAAGGGTATCACAGAAGGTATAACTTTACCCAGCATTGGAAGAACACTACTATCGAAGGAGCTGGTAGATGAAGCCATTATTATATCAGGTGATTAATGGTAATATTATTTATTGTCCACATAGAGCTATAATTCCAAAGGATGCAGCATTGAGGTGATACATTATACATAGAGATGACGCGCTAACCAGATTGTTTGAAACATGCGTTAAGGGTTCTGCCCTTGAGTTCTGACTCATAACCATAGCAACCATAAACATTTTTTTTTAAATAGCTTGGCACATTGACTGTACTGTACCTGATGGTAAGCACACTACAATCCAAACACAACGGCGACCACCAAGAGATCGAAATCCATCAGCGGTGTCCGCTTTCATGCCGGCAAAATGTTATTTATTATTGCATTGGAATTATGTCAGTTAGTTATGTTATGTTTACATTATTATTAGGATCCTTTATCCTAGTAAAATATGCTCATCATTGACACAAACTACCTCATCCTATGAAACTGCTTCAAGCTTGCGATGAACTAATCACTCACCACCTAATCCTATTAAATAAAATCGTACTTAATTTTATTTTATTTCTAAATAACAAAGTCAAGCTGAATAAAATGTTTTTTTTTAAGTAATTGGTTCGCATCACTAATTTGTGCACGTCCCACAGCGAAGTGGCGCACAATTTTTGTTTGTAGTAGCTGCTCTAGTACGTAATACATATAACCTCAATGGGATGAAGTGATAGATGTTCAGATCTCAGTCAAATAATGTTGCTTCAAGTCATGTAGTGAGTAAGAACATTTGGTGAATCCATATGGTCCATCACCAACATAATCACTTAATCGTATATATGGAGCATATATGACATATGCCTTGAATGACATATAGGTGCCTTAAAAACAAATTTACTGATAATGTATAAAATATTAAACATTAATTACAGCTAGCATCATAGTAAGAAGAATGGCTAGACCAAAACTGACAGATACATAGTTACTTTTAAAAGCCTGTACAATTGATTTTACCTTGAGTCACGCCATTTCTCATCAAAATAAAATAAAACATTTGTGATAGACATGTACAATGTGAGCGAGTACCTTGCGCTGGAGTTGCTGCACACGGCACAGAGACAGGCGCCGCGCCACCCCGGCCTGCCGCGAGGTCTTATAGCCATTCTGCTGTACTATGACGGGCGCAGAGCCCTCGTGCAGGCGCTTAAGGAACTTTGTATGGCAAGAGAGGGTGTTTGCTGGTTAGTAATATTACCATAAAGCCTAGATATAAGATATATATTAATGCAAGTATCCTTAAAAAAATGATATTTTTTTTCTATATCAATTAGAGAAATATAAGTAAACTAGTTCCTCTCGCGTGCACTACAGAACACCGTCGCGTCGGTCGAACGCACGTGCGAATCTTGCTGCCTCCGTTCATACTATCGCCTGCTGGTTATTTTAAAGACAAAAATCCTTATTGGGGGTGATCCTTAGAAGATAGACATATGCTATCCCTAACTTTTTTGTAGATTTATTTAAGATCTACAATTATGTAGTACATTCATTGGATATATATCTTATGGCTTACTCAGCGTAAGTCATTTAAGCGCCTCAAAACCGTCTTTTTTCCGAATTTATTCACCATATTATATATATATTAAATATTATTGTCCCTGTTTATTTTGTAATCTAGCCAGATAACTGTTATGAATTAAAATAAAAAACATGTAAATTGGATAAGTGCTTTTCGCGGGACAGAGAGACATTGAGTTTTATAATATGAATAGATTAATAAATTAATTTAAATATAGTATTAACTATTTTTATTAAAAGTATTATTATGAAACACAAGAAAATTTTTCTGCAGCCAGTGTTATCATGAGTTGTATTAATAATAGTTATTATTATTAAATGGGAGCGACGAATCAGTGATGGCTCAATGATTAAAGATGAATAGATAATGTTGGTGGAGGGTTTTGAAGCCATGTTAAAATACAAATGGTAGCTTAAGTATGTTAGTAAGGTATTATCCAATATTTGTACACTAGAGTCCACTCTGATTATTTCTATATTTATTGAGTTCTATTATTTATCATTGCTAACATAAAATGTGATTATTTTTAAAATATCATCTAGACAAGTTTTGGAAAAATGTTTTGAACACTGTACTTATATGTTGAAAATAATGCCCATGAATTAATATTTATTCATTATTGCACCTTTACGTAACACGGAATTCAAAGTATTCAAAGTAGTATAATTTTAGAGGAAAATAATTTTGCTTTAGCAACTTCGGATGTAACGCCGATTTCGAGTTTTAATGAACTATTTGTAACAAGTTCCTAGAAATACCATGTAGATATTGCGACCGGCGACGACCGAGTTATCAAACAAACATATAAAGGTACATTTTTCAATCTAATGATTAAAGGCTTTATAGCTTTCTTATCTTTTGTTTACATCCACAGATGTTTAGCAGTTGTAATAATTAGCTTATGTAAATAAATGTTCATGAAGGTAAAGTTCAATCTACTAATTTAGGTGATATATTATGCCCATTGCGCTGCTGTAATGTTTGGATCCGGATATAGCGACGGAAATATAGTGGTCCCTTCACCGTCGTTATAAGCGAAATCCACTGTATATCTTATACATGAATATAAATGGTCGGATACTGTAAAAAAAATAATTGTCTGTGCATAGGTCAATAGGTGGGCGGGAAGAGGTGATAGCGTATGTGTCACGTTACGTGGACCAGTTGATATCAGACGGGCTGATCGGCAGCGTACTGGACGCTCTGAGTTCGTTCCAGCTGCAGAGCCAGGTGGAGCTACTGCAGCAGAACCGCGCTCTGCCGCCGCACACGCACTACACCAGACTGATGTCCACAATCGACAACACAAGGTATTATTCAAGTACTAGCTGTTCCCGCGGCCGTCGGTCTCAAGCACGCGCGTATCGTGCTGCCCCCGCTTAAAAGACGGAAGACAAAAATGCTTTTTGTGGGTGATCCTTAGAAAATAGATATATGCTAATGCTGACTGTTTTGTAGGTCTTTTAAAGTTCTACAATTATGTGGAACATTAATTAGATATTTTTCTTATAGTTTAAGAACATAAACGGACAGACAGACAAACAGACAGAGGTTGAGTTTTATAATATATATATAACTTCAAGTAAGTCGAAAGTTCAAAAATCAAGTATTAGAAAAAGATAATTTAATTTGTCTAATTCTCTTTTCTGATATATTTGTTTATGTTAAAGAAATTTGCTGGCCGGAGTTGTGTTCGCTGCTTCTGCTCAACGTGGACTCGGTAAAGACATGCTGCTTCGAATTTTGTCTGAGGTATGACAAAATTGTATACCGTCATTATATTACGTTATATATTTTCAATATCCTTTCCTTATTCCTATTATATTTGGTCCTTCAAATGGAGCATGAAGAGGTATTTCAGCAGGCCGGAATGACATTGACAACTGACGATGATATTTATATCACTTACCGTCAATACAGTCTGTACTGTACCATTGGTACTGTACAGTCATTTTGCCCTGCTAGTATAAAAGAAAAAAACATGTTTTTTATTATATAGTAAACTGATTGGCCGAGTGGTACAGAGTTTTTTACTTGTGGATAAAGTCGCAATTTAAAGGTTCCACGTTACCATTCGTTTTAGCGTATAATTTTAATGAATGTATAGAGAAAAAAAATGTTTATTTGTTTGTCTCCTATGCATTCCTAAAGCATTCATCCGATTGTGATGCGCGAGAGTAGTTTCATTTTGAAGACAATGGAAAAAATGGCCCTGAGAAAAAAGCTAGTGGAAATAAAAAAAAAACACATAAATCTATGTTGTAACATTGTCTGTGCTACAAAAAAAGAGAACCGGTTTTTTATTTATTTGAAATAAAGTATAATGGTAAAATACCTGAAAATGTATTACTAAAGTTCAATAAAATTAATATTAATCTGAACGTTTTAAAATCTGTGACTTCACACTTTCTGATAGTTAAGTAGAGAACAATAAAAAAACATTGGCGACCACCGAGAGTAATATAATCTATCGTCGGTCGTCGCTGACCTACAAGCCTCACGGCTCCTGGACTACACTGTCACTGTGAAGGGCTTAGCACCGTGTGCATGATGGTAGCGACCCAGTCGGGTACAGATACACATCAGCTGATCCCTGAACGCGATATGCCATATGACCGGTGGTCGGTCCAGTCTAACACAGTTGCCATGTTCAATCACCCAGCAACACACTTATTTTCCACAACCACATAGTAAATCTCATGGTATATTCTATATTTTATATAATAGCAATCGACTTCGCCATCACAAGGGCCGACCGGCGCTCTGGACGAGGTGTCTCTCGCTCTTCAAATGGCCCTGTTGTACGCTTTAGATCTATCAGTACTGTACAGGTGAGTTAAATTTAGAAGTAAATACACTTTCTTTGACAGGATTGCTTGAAAATTAAGAGGACACACCTATCTATCTCCACTGAGCATCCCATTATACCTTGACTTGTGTAGAACGAAAGAATTACTCTTCCTTACAGTGAAATCACTTTCTTCACATTCTGCTCTTCTTTCATACAACCATGCGAGTTCTCTCAAGTGGAGTTACCTTAATACATCTATCTAAGTGTTTATCATGCACGCACAAAAAAATTGTACCAACCATGGTGCTTACTATAAATTTTAATAGATTCCATATACAATCAAACATTCAGCTTCCTTTCTTATATAGATTAGCAGCGCTTTTAGCGGAAAAGCAAAGGAACTAATATTGTCAATACAGAAAATTAATGAACATAGAATGTAAACTTCATATAGTGAAACAGATGGGAACGGGTATTTTATTGCTTTTTAAAGAGTTTTCGTTAACTGGAGAGTAAAAGAAAACAAAGTAGAATAATATACTTATTGGTAATGTTACAAATACAGATAGATGATGATGTAGATGGATTTAAATTTTGATTAAATTCAAAAGTAAGACTAGATTAACAAGCAATTACAACATACAACTAAACACATTTTTTTGAATCTAATTGTATGTATGTTTCTATTCTGTGGCTATTACTGTGTTTGTCTATATTATAGAATCTTTAAAGACGTAGATGTCGTTGAGAGTGGTTGTTATGCTTTATAGGGTGTTTCAATATATGGGTAACAATGTAAACAGAACCCACCTTACTTGTATAAAGGAATCTCCATGTTTTAAAGAGTTTTTCGTTATGTAGAATTTCCGTTGTAATTGGTTTTATTTCTTTATGTTTTGATAACAGCCGAGAAGACGGTGAGGAGCTTGCAAAGAAGCTCCCTTTGATCCAAGAGCCCGAGCTGATATCCGCGCTGGTGGAGGAGCTGTCGCCGGCGGGGACACAGGTGGTGACACAGGCGGGGACACAGACGGGGGACACACAACAGAAGCCGTGCGGCGTGCGTGCGCTGTGCCAGCTGTCACTCGGGCTGGCGCTGGCAGCGCTGAAGCGAGCGCCGCAGTCGCTGCTCCGCGCCAACAACCCTGACCTCCTTGATCAGGATGAGATGCTCGTCGATGCAGCTATTGATGGAAAGGTAACCATTAATCATTCAACCTCATGTAGTCGATAACAGATTATGATATATATTGTATGAGTCAGCTATACATATTTTTGCTGTGTTTCAATGTGCTCTGCATTTATTCTAATGTAATAAATTATTAAAATAAGCTTACTTAACCGAAGACTTGTGAAATATTTGATCATAATATAAAAATGATAGGAAAAAAGTATTAAAAATCAAACATAGAAGATATAATGCACTGACTGAATTTGAAATACATCAAGTGACTTAATAAGTTGGGGAATTTCACTTTATTTATAGTGGTCGTGTTTGATATTGTTGTACACGAGCGTCCTGTCCCTCATGTATACTGACACGCCATATACTCACAAACCAATTTTTTTACAGGTGTTTGAATATTTAGATGAAGCAATCCTGTCGACCGAGTATGTCGTCAAAGAAGAGTACTACCAACGGAGGATACACACACTCCTCACTGACTTCATAGTTCTGATGCATTCTAAACTCATGGAGATGCGAGTCAAGTGAGTTTATGATGATTAATATTATATATGCCTGGCAACATTGCCACTGGGGAATTCTGAGAATGATATGCCCATGTTCTTTTGCCATTTCTTCAATTACGTATCGTTTTGGGTGTTTCTTTGTTTTTAATATTTTTAGTAACTCCCCATTGTCACTGAGCCAGTTTATGATTTCATGTTTTCTGTTGTCATTTTATTAATTTGACGAGAATGATATGATGTATTATCAATAAATATTATTGATGGATCAACTCGACCAAACGTAAGAATTCATAAGTAAATCAATACGGAGGAATATAAATACTCAGCTTGACCTGTGACTACGTGTGACACAAAATGGCGTCGGCGCTGCCGCGTTATTGGCGATGCATGTTCTCTATGACCTGCTTAATTGATGTTGCCAAATAATATATATACATGTACCGTAGTATAGATGGTTTATTGTAATACATAAAATATTAGTCATTAAAACGCCTGGGTATGTTTATAAAACAAAAATGTTGAGCAAAAATAAAATACTTATCAATATGTTGAATCGATTAAAACTTCTTCATAAATAAAATCAATTGTTATAGGAAATGGAATCAGTAACACATTAGGATATCATTAATTGAGTTGTACTCGAACTGTTAAAAATAAATAAATGGTTGGAAAGGGTTTAATTGCTCCACTTTCTAAGGGTCGTAACATGATGTTATATAATACCCTATAACCTTTCTCAATTAACAACCTAACTAATATAAAAATATTTTTTTTTAGTTCAAGAGCGTTCAAACAATCACACTATTGAGCTGTGTAATATGAATACTGATTGGTATGGTTTGTGGACTGTGTAGGGCGGACGAGGCGGCGCGCGCGGTGCAGGTGTACGCGCAGGAGGGGCTCGCGGCGCCGGGCAGCGTGCACGGCACGCGCACGCGGCTCGACGCGCTGCTGCGGTGCGTGGAGCGGCTGTACGCGCGCGACCCGCTGCGGCTGCGCGACCACTACTGGCAGGCGTGCGACGCGCACCATGCACACCACTCGCACCACTCTCATAGGTACCTTCCATCATTCGTTTGTTCATCAGAAGTTACATTCAAAAGAAAATTTGATTTTATTAGAGGTGTTTTTATTTGTATTTGATACTAGATATTATTTAATGATTGATCAATACATCGAAATATTATATATCGCCAAAAAATATCGATCCGTCAAATAAGAAATATCGGTATATCGATTCATCGATATTTTTCAACGAGCCTGGTATAAAATTATATCTACATCTCTATCTATACGAGGCTGGTACAATCACAAAGTGGTCCATGTGGTATAGATTATTGTATGTAACCAAATACAAATTGGCACACCTTTCAAAATGTTCTGGCACCAATAGTGGTGCTAAACGACTGATCCTGTAGTATATAATTAAATGAGTATAAGTAAAAATGAAAAATGTTCCCCTCCACTCTCTTGAGGATTTTTTTTAAATATTAAAATGACCTCTATTTAGGGCTTTATGAATGTTTGGTGTGTGTTGACAGGGCGGGTGCGGGTTCGGGGTCGGGACGTGCGGCGACACTGTACAAGTTCGTGCGGCTGTCCGGCGAGGTGGTGTGCCCGGCGCTCCTGCCGGCGTACCTGCGCGCCCTGGCGGCCCTGGCCGTGCGCAAGCACACGTGGGCGCTGCTCGCCCGCCGCGACGCGCTCTCCGCGCACCACCTGCTCACCGCGCTGGCCAGATACCACTAGTAACTCGCACACTATTTTATTCACTATTACGGTTGCCATGTCTAGGTCGAAAATCTGCAGGAAACAGACGATATCGATACAGGACTAAGTAGAAAAAATGAATATCTGATCGATGCTGCGTTTAGGCAAATCTATTGTGGGATATGTCCTTAATAGAGTAATAATAACAAAACATTCCCTAAATACTTATCAATAAACCAAATAAATTCTGTTAAATAACAGATACAGTATAAAATGAAACAGTATAATTGAATGCATAAAAAAAGAGATGGAACTATGATTGATTACAAGTCACATTGGCTTAAGTTGATTTCATCGGATGGTTGAAGGAAATGTTGACAGTAACATCTCATATGTTCTAACTGTCTATTTGGATATATAGTCGATTTGTCGGATTTTGTATAGTTTATAATAACGGTTGTAAATGACATACTTTTTTATTATTATTGAAGCAACCTGCGTGCTGACCCTGCACCCTTCTCGGATCACCTGCATTCTTCGTCACTGGGAGCGTCGGCGGTCGTAACTCCGGCGGCGCGCCCCGGGAAACTGCTCGTCAGGCAAGAGGAGGTAACCTACTAGGACGATATAAATCGATCATATCGATAAATGGTATTCATTGAACTTGTACGAAACGAGTCTTACACTCCTTCCAACTAATTATTTTCATTTTGGCAGTTCCAATACAACTCAATTAGTGATGTCCCAATGCGTTACTGATTCGATTTCCTATAACAATTGATTTTATTTATGAAGATGTTTTATTAACAAAAAAAGTTAGACTTTATAAAAAAATGTAGAATCTTTACGAGATAGTGGTTTGTTCTGAGGTTAAAAATGTTCTTTGGCAAAGGTGTTGAAACAGATTGGGTTTCTATATGAACAATGTGACAAAAGAAAAATATTGCTTCGTTTGGATGCGAATTTTTAAGACAAGCGAAGATAATAGAAGACTAGTCGAATGTTATTTTGACGGACGAAACTTGGCTTAATGCGAATCATTTGCTATCAAAAACTTGGACTGACGATACTTGTACCTCAACTTCCGCAGTGCCAATAGGGAAAGGTGAATGCCTCATCATTTATCATGTGGGGACAGAATGAGGATATGTGCCAGACACTCTGTTCACTTTTAAATCTCATAAAACAGGAGACTATCATGAGGAGTCAAATTAATAAAATGCCAATGCAGGCCAACAGAAAATATAAAATCATAAAATGGCTCCGTGACAATGGGGAGAATATGGACAAGTCCCTACTAAAAGTAGACTTGCTAAACATATTTAAAACAAAGAAGCTGCCAACAAAACGATATGTAATTGACGAAATGGTAGCAGAACATGAGCATATCGTCCTTAGAATTCCTCAATACCATTATCAATATAATGCCATTGAGCTCATCTGGGCACAAGTCAAAGGACACGCGGCTAGAAATAACACAACTCATCCTTTCACCGCAAAGAAAATGTTAGATTTACTAAAAAATGCGAGTGCTAATGTGACTCCTGAATTGTCTGATTGGGATCGTGATGCGTTTGACAATTTGTATACGCAAGAATTAATAATTAATGTTACTGAGGATTCACGTGATGATCCCAGTTTATCCGATGATTCATTATTATAAAATAATATTAAAGTATTTTAGTTGTTTTATTTGCTATATATAACCTTTTCTGTACATATGTTCTCTACCTAAGGAAGGGATTTAGTATAGAACGGTTTGTTTTTGATTGTTAATGCCCCCAATACACGTCCTTGAAACCTAACTTCGTACTGTTCTTGTAACCTTAAAAAAAGCTGTGATGAGATATAAGAAAATGTATTATTGATAATTCACTTCACTTGCACACTATAGCTAAACTATATAACGCAAAATGTCGCTAAAATTTTACAATATAGGGCCAAATAACTTAACTTTATAAATTACAATAAAACCACTACATAACAGATCAAGATTCCGCCTAAAACTCCGGCGCGCAGGGAATGTTAAATCTCATAGGTTAATCAATTAGACGCGTTATATAAAATTTTCTAGTTCGATTTGTTGTTCATGAAGCATGATTGTGGATATACGTTAAAAAAAATGTCGTCTTAAGCACTTTTATTTCTTAGCTGAATGTTGATATTATTTGTTTTTGCAGGTGGAGGCCTTGATAGCCGCGTTAAAACTGATAGCGGCTGTCGCTCGCGAGGACCAGGCCGCCTGCGCGAACATTTGTGAGAATCTACAGTGGGACGCAGTCAATTGTATGTTCGGTAAGGCGCTATGAAATTGCTTTCGGCATCAATATTCATGTGTTTTGAATCCTCGATCACAAGCTTCTGAACTAAAGGATTACAAAACACGTTATGAGTTACAATTGTGTGCTAAATCACATATATTCTTTTGGTTATTGTGTTTGGTAAATGTCGTTTTTCTTTTTCATGAAAATATTTTTTTCATAGTAAACAAGACAAAGTGGAACAAACACACTATTCAGGTGTTCTCAGTCGCAGTTCAGAGAAATTGTCTGTACAGGGCCCTGTGATTGTACTTACAGTCTCTGTCGTTTTCACTGCTCTGTGATTGTAGTCCTCTTGCAGATTTATTCCTTTTATATCGCTTCTTGTATTCGCTTGGTTGTCCAAAAGAGAACTGTCCTCCGTTGGGAAACGGCTCGTTTATATAACCATATAAACGAGGTATCGAAATTACTAGAATGACTTTCATCTATTGTTAGCTTACCGATATTGATTAAAGAAAGAGGGAAATGTGCTATTTTTAGTAATTGTTTGTTAGCTTACATAATCGGATTGATAAGGTTTCATTGTGTGCATGTTCCGTGATACCGTTTTTTACCTATGAATACACTCGATGTTTATAGTAGATTGTAGACTTTTTCATACATATTTTGTATACAGATTGTAACAATATCATTGGTACAATTTTTATTTAAAACAAAATGTAATATAAATGTAGCTTTATGTGCAAAGGGTTGAAAATGAGGTATGTTATCAGGGTTGATATGCTGCCATGTGCCGATCCAACTGAAGGCGGAACTGTGCCTGACGCTGGGCGCCCTGGGCGGTACTCCCGCGACAGCTGCGCGCGTGTGGACCGCGCTCGAGGCCGCCCAGCTCGTCTCCGCACTCAGAGACAAGCGAGCGCTGCACACCGAACTGAACGAGGTATTTATTCTTACTGATTATGAACTCTAAATTCCATTATAGGATTGACAGAAGTTATGTTCGTTACCTTCTAATTAATATTGTGATTCTTATACTACACTATAGCAGAGAGGCAATAAAATATAACCTACTATGTGATAAAGTTCACTTGCGCAGAAAGATACATATCAATGTTAATCACAAACGATAATATACCACGACAAATTGTACTAGAGATGTGTTGCCAATTGCCAGTAATTACTGGCCAGTGATTGGTAACATAGTAAACTATAAAGTTTTCATAGACAAATATAATAATGCATTTAGGTCACTCTTTGCCCACACCATTATGAGCACATCAGCGCTGGACTTTGCAGTTCAATTCATGTCTTATGTAGGGACCATAGTAACTAATAAAGATAATTTGTATAATACAGGATGCGCAATAGTGAGTGTATAAAGTAAATAGTTCTAACATATCGATAGTTTCTTGTTGTAGTCCTGTCGAATCTGTAAAACACCGAGTCTGCATATAGTTTGTCGCATTCAGTTGCTCCGCAAATGATCGTGCAGGGAGCGAGTCAATTCGAAATACTTGATCTCTACATTGTTCTGATTGTTAAAACACCTCGGAAGTGGAACGGTATGAATATGGAAGTGTATCGCAGGTGGAGTGCCGCAACGAGGAATACCCGCTGTCGCGCGCGTTCCTTACCTTGTTGAACTCGCTGTGCGAAGCCGCACCCGTCCCGCTCGCACTCGGCGCCGGCGCCCGCGCACCCGGCCTCGATCCCTACGTGCATCACGTGCTCGACAGGATCGCGTTGCCGGCACCGCACAGGCCTTACGCGAAACCCCATGAAAAGTGGCAGGTAACCATGGCTTGATTTGAACTAATCGCCATCAAAATAAAACGTACTTTATTCAGTTTAGGTGAGGATACTTGTATGACACATGTCAAATGTTTATTTTAGAGATGTAGTTTAATTTAAATTATAATTTGACTTTACCATTATCGATTTTTTTTTCAATCGAATCGACAATCGAAAATACGATGTATGCTTTAAATCAATAGATGGACGCTTAAGCTGTGTAAATTAAATAACAAAAATAAACTATAAAAATAACTGAGATCGGAATTTTGTGCACTTGAATTATAGAATGGCTGACTTCAAAGAACAAGATTAATTCTTCCAGTCAATATTCTTCGTGGCTTGTTGCTGCAGAAAGAATGTACGAATAACGTAAATATAAATTGTTTATTGGATATTTAACAAGTAACGAATAAATTTAATGTACAACGGTGTTCGATCAATTCGATTAATTTTCCTTTAAAGATTCCTTTGTTTTATTAGTTTCGTCTGCTTTAGTTTTAAGCCATATAGCAAGTAACGATGCACATAGTAACAAAAGAAAATAATTCAAAAATTCACAAAAAAATCATTGTATAGAGAAAGTTATTTAGGATTTTATCATGCAAAATGTTTTTATAACGTTTATCAGTATAACATTTTCTTTAATGATAATTGATCGTCGAAATGCTAGTTTTTAGGTTACGTCATAATTTGTACGACTTAACAATTTACGTTCTGTGGATGTGTCATGCAAGTCTTAAGGTATAATATATTTGCTTAAAAACTTTTTTTTCATTTTACTCTCTTTATTTTTATGATTAGCTAGACCACTAGCCCAACCCGTGTGTTTAATTAATGTCGCCATTATAGCGGCACGTTGTATATAAAATGTATATAAAGATTATAATAATAATAAATAATGTTGAATTGAAACAGGTTCTGTCTCTGTGCTTCCGTCTGTTCGTCCGGTGGCTGGAGCAGTACGAGCCGTCGCCGTCTGATTTCCCGGCGTCGAGTCGCGAGCCCGACGTGAACCCCCCGCCCGGGTTCCGGCTGCTGGTGCAGCTGCACACCAACTCGGAGCTGCTGCGGCTCCTGCTCACCTCGCTCGACGAGGCTCACGACCTGCTCGAACGGCAACCCACTTTTGGAAGGGTGAGTTGTTTTCGAACCATTCAGTTTTATTTAATTTAAACAGAGTGATTGTGGACGATAGAAAACTTGATTGATATATAGTCTATATGATATTTAGAAGTGACTGCAGGCTATTGCCATCCATATCCAACTTCAAGCCTTGTTAGCGCTGGTTTGCTTACTTTTCAATAATAGCAAACTTATAGTTTGGGTCACCTTCTCAGGCAGATTACAACTGCACAGTGATACTGTAGAAGATAAAAGAGCGAAAGAAGGAAGTTAAAATCAGGAATAAATGCCTATTATACAGTTTGCTTCATTTCGTAGTCTTCGTTGCAAATCATTATGTTCGCCGTTGAGATTCAAACTCCCAACTGATTTGTCACAGCCTTGAGAGGGTTGGGGAAGGGGAGTAAGCGATAGGTAGAAGGAAAAAGAACTGGTCTGTATCATTATGCATTATAGTATCGGCTTATACACATTTTTTGCCGAAACAAGTATAGTTGATTAATTGCAGGTTGTAGAGTTTGCAGTAGAGTTAGTATATAGATATAAATCCGATTTTAGTATCTGAAAGCGCATAGTTTTATACTATTCGAATTACTATAAAATCTTTGTAACCTTTTAGATGTACGTGGAACAGAGCTTGGTGAGCGTACTGCAAATGTTGGAGCGAGCATTGTCTCTGGAGAGAGCATTGGTGACAGCGGCCATGGAGGCGGGCAAGTCGCTGCTCATTGTTGGACTCTCCAAACTCATACTTGGCAAGTCTCATTTGTGGGATTTTTACTGAAACCCTGTTAATAGTTATTTGGAATCAGAAGTATCTGCTAATAGTATATTTGGGAATAGTAAAATGAATTAATAGTATATTAAGAAACAGCAGAATTAGCTAATAACATAATATGCGGAATTAGTAGAATTAATTAATAGTATATTAAGAAACAGCAGAATCAGTTAATAACATAATATGTGGAATTCGTAGAATTAATTAATAGTATATTAAGACACAGCAAAATCAGTTAATAACATAATATGCCGAATTAGTAGAATTAATTAATAGTATATTAAGAAACAGCAGAATCAGTTAATAACATAATATGCGGAATTAGTAGAATTAATTAATATTATATTAAGAAACAGCAGAATCAGTTAATTATTTATATAATAATTAATTAATTATTATTGATTAATCCCAAGAAGAGTTGCATGACACATATCAAATATTTATTTTAGAAATGTAGCATAATTTAAATTGTATGTTGATTTTACGATTATCGATTCTTTTTAAAACTAAATACAATTGAGAATATGATTATGCTTGAAATCAATATAGGGATGCGTTAGCTGTGTAAATTAAATAACCAAAATAAACGATAACAATAATTGAGATTGCAATCAGGTACACTTGAATTATTGAATGCCTGACTCCAAAGAACAAGATTAATTCTTCTAGTCAATATTCTTCGTTGCGTGTTGCTGTAGTAACAATGTAGGAATTATGTAAATATATTTGTTTATTCGAAATGTAAAAAGAAACTAATATATTGAATGTACAACGGCAATCGATCAATACAATTAATCTTCGATTCCCTAGTTTTGTTATTTTGGTCTACTCTAGTTTTAAGTCATATGGAAATGAAAAAAAAAACGAAAATTTACAAAAATCATTGTTTAGAGGAAGTTATTTAATATTTTATCGTGCAAACTGTTTTTATAACGTTCATCAGTATATATTTTTTAATTGATAGTCGAAATTCGTGTTTTTAGGTTATGTCATAATTTGCACGACGTAACAATTTACGTTCTGTAGATGTGTCATGCAAAGTCTTCTTACGATGAATAAGGTATAGCATATAAGAAATAACTCTGTCCATTTATATAAAAACAGTAGAAACAATTCTGTGCTTCTATATATAGCTCGACCGCCGTAAGCGCGACCCTCCTAATGGTATGCGGGGCGCGGGAGGGGAACGAGACCGACTAATATCCTAGTCTGTTGCCGACCGCCGACTGCAATAGACGTAGTATGACGTAAGGGCCAACGCAGTTTTATTTCACCAAGATGATTTTACGGACGCTACGTTTAAAAAAACTGTACAGTCTATCAATAGTGATGCTCTAACGCGTTTTTAATAAATTATATGGTCAATATAAGGTAAAACCACCAGTAATTGACACTGCACCAATAGTTGACACTCTGACTAAGAAAATTAAATATTTGATACTAAATTTATTTGAAGTCTTGAGTTTGTTAACCGACTTTTATAAGACTGTACCTATATATATTTATAACATTAAAAATATATCAGTAATCAGTGATTTTGGCCATTTCAATCTTTGGCTTCCTTTTTTTTTCTTAATATTTAATATTCTTCGTCAGAGTGTCAACTATTGGTGCAGTGTCAATTACTGATGGTTTTACCTTATACTATTAAATTGATAGAAGTTTCATTTCAACTCCTTGTAATAGTAAAACACTTTTTTTTATTAAAATAGTAGTTTTTTAATTATAATTTTAATAAAGACAACAACAGTATGTGTATGTAATGTATTATTTATCATAACATATCTGTCCCCGTTGCAATATCATGTATAAACAAATGATCTTAAGATATAGGGTATCATCTCAATACCGTGTATATCTGTGCACACCCGCCGTCCCGCGTCCCGCAAACCATCTGGAGGGTCGCGCTTACAGCGGTTGGCCTATAGTGGTTAAATTTTTTGCCGTACAAAGAGGATCAATGAAATATTTTAATATCATATTATTCCAAGCTGAAATTACGTTATTACGCTTAGTGTGAAGTGTGGGAACAACATGACTACTAATATATGGAACTTTGAACAGTGACCATGTACTTGGTAGCTTTCAAGTCCACTAGTGCTAAAGTGAGTAAGTTAATTGATAGTTGGGTGATGCACAGCTCCCGATGGGCCGGACAACAGCTGCCGGCTGGTGACCTGCTGCAGGATAGTGCAGCACGCGAGCTCGCTGCCGGGCGCGGCGGCGCGCAGCGTGCAGCTGCTGTGCCGTGCGCTCGCGCAGCCCGCCGCCGCGAAGCACCTGCTCGCCACCATCACGCACAGGCACGCGCTCGCCACCGACATCAGGTCCTCAACTATACAACTCTTCAATTACACCATTATACTTTTTGAAGTGAAACTTCTTATGCGACTTCCAAGCGTTAAACGTTAAAAGTTAAATGTTGCACGTTAAACGTTTAACGGACATTATCGG
Organism: Saturnia pavonia; assembly: GCA_947532125.1. Taxonomy (NCBI): domain Eukaryota; kingdom Metazoa; phylum Arthropoda; class Insecta; order Lepidoptera; family Saturniidae; genus Saturnia; species Saturnia pavonia. The sequence continues at coordinate 18,969,679 of OX383898.1, read as the reverse complement.
TCTCTCCTCTTTGTCTGAGCCAGAGCGAGAGAGTAAATGACGGTGAGTATGTATATTGCACACTGTTTAAATAAAACAGAAAATGCCTTTTAAAATGAAGTTTCACTTCTATCGTGTGTGAATCGCACACAAACTTTTTTTTTTTCTATACTATTTATATGGGAATGTGTGGAAAATAAAATTTCCAATAATTTACTCCATTAACGATCATAACTATTTTAAAATGAAAGTATTTATGGAACATATCTTTTATTTATCTTTTATCTTTTATTTTATTACATATCTATGGAAGTGAAAGTTGGGTGTGACAGAAAAAACATAAAGGTAGAATAAATGCAGTAGAAATGAGAGCGCTAAGAAGTATGTTAGGAGTGAAATTGAGTGATAGGATAAGAAATAGTGTGCTAAGAGAATGTTGTGGTGTGAAAGAAGATATAGTGACACGGATTGAGAAAGGAATGCTTAGATGCTTTGGGTATGTAGAGAGGATGAATGAAAGTAGAATGATTAGACAGATTTATAAGATTAATGTGAATGGGAATGTTGGAAGGGGAAAGCCTAGACAAACCACGTTCTGAAGAAATGTCAAGTCCAGAGTACACTAAACCGACAAGCATGCATGAAAAGGTTGATGAAGCGAAAGACGTATGTCAGAATCATAGCAAGTGGAAGGACCGGATCTCTGTTTACCCTGTATGCACAATGTAAGCGTTATTTATATATGTACTTCTTTGAAAAAAAAAGGTGTGTGCGATTCACACACGATAGAAGTGAAACTTCATTTTAAAAGATATTTCATATTTTATTTAAACAGTGTGCAATATACATACACACCGACATTTGCTCTCTCGCTCTGGCTCACACAAAGAGGAGAGACCGATAATATATTGTTCTCTCGCTCTGGCTCACACAAAGAGGAGAGACCGATAATATATTGTTCTCTCGCTCTGGCTCACACAAAGAGGAGAGACTGATAATATATTGCTCTCTCGCTCTGGTTTACACAAAGAGGAGAGGCCGATAATATATTGCTCTCTCGCTCTGGCTCACACAAAGATGAGAGACCTATATAATGTGCGTTAAACGTTTAACGTTTAACCCGTTGGAAGTCTCATAAGAAGTTTCACTTCAATAATTTTCTAAAATCTTAACTTTTCATCTCTTCCACATTGTTCATTGTCTACCAAAAGCAGAAACGAGATAATATTATTTTTAATATATTTGTTTTTCCTTCTTCATACTAAGATATTACTAATTATTTAGTTAGCTAAATAAAAGTTTAAACCTTGTGAACTGGATTAAATAAAATTAATATGTATATTGTCTTTAACCCACTAAGGAAATGAATTTTCAAAAAATCCTTTTTTAGTGCTCATTACGTCATATAAATAAGGGACTCCTGTGTAAAATTTCAAGCTTATCGATCTATCGGTTTACGGTTTAGGCAGTGTGTTGTCTGTCAGTCAGTCTTGAGAATTTAATGAAACGTAAATATTGTTGTAACCAGGCACGGCTTCGTCGAGTGTTTAGAAGCTGAAGACTTCACGGAGCCTGACAACGAAGAGAATCCGTTGCGGCAGGCGAAGGAAGGAATCGTGTATCTTCTGCATCAGCTGTTGCCGACGGCGCCGCCGAACTTCGCGCACTACTTGCTCGGCTACCAGCTCAAGGAAGACGTAAGTGTGGATTTGTAGCTCGTACGGTGGTAGAGCCTGGCAAGTGTATCCGACGGTGGACGGTACTGGCCGTGTATCAGAGCAAGCTAGCTATTTCACACATCTGTTCGTAGGATGCTAGAATACAAGTTAATCACAACAAAGAGGATGCGACAGTAGGGGGACTCACCATGTATCCTGGTTGTATCTGCCATGATCCGATGGTGCGCCCTGAACTTCTTCACACGTCTTGAACAGTTTTCCGTTACTTTTACTCCCATTATAGGTTTCCGATACTTTTATGCAATTTACCACGAAATTATCTACAGTGCGTGTACCGCTGTAGTTCCGCGGCGGCCATTCCAACGTTTTCGTTTTGACGTACAATTACGCGGCAGGTTTGCGCGTGTTTTTTAAATTCAATGATGTCTCCAAGGAATAGGAGAAATTGGAAGGAAATAGGGATGTCGCAACAGACGGTGTCGCGACCACCCCACACCTCACACCACACACTAGCGACACACGCTCTTGCGTGTTGCTCTCCGGTATCAACCGATCTATATAACGTGATGTCCACTAATTATGTAAGGTGTTGTATGTAAGTTGAACCGCTATTTCCCTTTGGTGACGTTTTGTAAGATGTCGTGGAACTCGGTCTCCGATCACGTGAGATTTACCTATAGTTTTTAAACGAAGAAATTTATTTCTTATGTTCATGTATTTTTTTTATGCTACTAAATAACTAAGCGTTGATACTAGTTAGTACATTCTAGGTGAATCCCGGGCATATACAATATTTGATACAAAATCTCATCTATTAATATTATAATAATGTGTAAAATCTAAATAAAAAAATTAATGTAAGAATTTTACTGACCCCTCTCGATCCTTTAAATGTTTGCTGAAGTTTTACCAGACCACTTACTCTCCCTACTAACATAAATGTAACCTGTAAATATTTACATTTTTACTAGAGAATGATTTTGTCTAGAATAAAAGTAATGATGGGGGCCGGTAAGTATGGGACGTAGTTTCGAGTAGGTAGTTAGACGCGAGCTACACACTGTGCAGGTGTCCCGCAGCGCTCTGAACGAGCCGGGCGCGGGCGGGTTCCCGCGCACCTGTCTGCACTCTATACTCGACCTGCTCGACCAACACGTCGCCGGCCAGAACTCTACCGGCAGGTAACCACTACACTAATTCTATCTTATTTCATCTTATAATTTAATATAATATTTCTTGGTACACGACAGCCCAAAAAAGGAGTGTAATGATTTCAGGGTTCATGTATGCGAGTTTCTTTACTCCACCATTGCTTTAAGTGCCTGAACAGATTGGGATGTGTGTATCGTTAGAACCCTTACATCATCCCGAGTGACAATGCTTAAATTTTTTTTAATGGCGTTTGTATGTCTCTATATACAAATGTGAAAAAAAAAATCTTCCGTTAATACAATATAGATATCAAAATGAAGGCCTTGATTCACTAAAATATATAAAATAATAAATTAAAAAAAAACGGCTGTCCTGTCTAAAAAAAAATTAAGTTGTATTAGTTAATCTGTATATACAAAGTGTAAGGTCACCAATTTAGTCTGTAAGTAAACAGATAATTAAAATTGTCATTGCAGTCGGGGAACCCCTTAGATTAAAAAGTGTTCCATTGTCGTTCAGATTAAACAGTGTTTCACAGAACGGTCCCCGGACATTAAGGACAATTTCTTCTGTTTGACAATCTGTTTAGTCAGCAAGTTTATAAGTGTAATTTCACTTTGTATAAACAGATTAATTAATACTACTTGTTTTTTACTTTTTTTGACAGGGCAGTCGTCAGTCAGTTAATGTATTTTATAGGTTGTATGTAGTGTTTGGTCACCATCTTACTTGATGTTCAGGGACGATATGGCGAAGGTGATATCACGCTAAACCAATAGAGGGATTTGACTTTCAAGTGTAAAATATGTATCGCCTGTGAAAATATTTATAAATTGCTAGATTTTAACATGAAAGTGTTAAGGTTGTATTTACAAATAAACAAGGAGCAAGACTGAAAATGGTCAGAGACAAATTGAAAGAGCGCCTCTTTTAAGCGCTACCTTTGTTTATTATTATTAAAAAATATATATATAAAAGAGAGAGAGAGACATCAGAATATACTATCGAAGACACCAGGGTTTTCCTTGATATCATTCTTCATTACGGAATAATAAATCTTGTGGGCGTAATCTGGCTTAAGTGCAAGTATTGTAGAGATGCACATGGTCCGACAATCCAAGTAAGCATTATGTCTGTTTTATTTGGGGTTGCCCCCAGTGGCCTCCATCCTCCCCTATATAGCCACCCCATGCCTCGCATATCTGTGTTATCGCTGCCCGTAGGTGACCTAGTAATTCATCTTGAACATCCTCACGATCCGACAAGCTCCAGCCAGAATAATCTTCTCTTCGGGTTCCGAATTAGTAGGTGGTCTCGAACAATCTTAGGATCCAATATTAATGGAGATCTGCACGTTACGAGGGCTCGAGCTAGAACCATCCTTCAAGCGCGTCGTTGTCTGCTTATGTGATTGCGTGGATCACAGAGCACACCTGTTGCGAGCGCGTGGCGTCATCTCCACTTTATTTCCATTTATTTTATGTACGCCGTGTTTTTGAATACCTGACAGGGTCTGTTATCTCGTTACTATGAGACATGATTTCTTTTTAAATAATGACATAGAAACGATTCTCTTACATATAGGTTAGATACTGAAACTCGTCTGTGCGAATGTGTGTGAGTTTATTAACGTGCAATTTTATTTGTATGACAGTGCGGTAGTCGTCTCCCGAGCAACATATATGTTCTTATTGGTTTGTCGGACGCGTATGTACAGTTGGTGAATAATAATTGTTCGTCACTGATCAAAGTTGTCACATAACTCAGTAGTTGTATCTAATAATGTGTCGTACCACAATGATTAAAATATTAAAACGCTAATTCTAGTTTTAAAAATATATAAATATGTAGCTATATAGTGTATATAGCTATTTGATACGCAGATATACAACTGACAGTTATGCTCATCACACAAAACTCAGTCATGTCCAGGGTTCGAACCCTTGATCACTCTGCTCTGATGTAGGGAATTCATTATAGTTTTTTGTTCCTTCCCGGGTAATTGTTTGCTTTTTATATGCAGTTTATGATTTCCTCTTCCGATGTTGTCATTCCCCTTCGGACGAACCTCCCTATTGCGTATCCCTCGTACTTGAGTGATACGTAAACTAGAAATATTTTACGCTTGTTTTGTAATTGTGGCATATTACGTGATGTACGTTGCTGTAATGTGAACTGATTTTATTGACAATATTTAGTTACTTACCTAGACACTGAAAAATAAATAGCTATCGAATTTGAATAACTATTTTCATTAAATTTATTGACACTGGCAAATATGTCTGCGATGCTGTTGCAAGAAAAAAATGTGTAACCAAAGATAACCACCAAGTAGAGTTTTGTTGAATAAATGACAGGGAGGCGAACAACTTGATAGAGAGTTGTTACCGGTTGGTGTACTGGTTGTGTGCTCGAGCCAACACCTCGGCGCCGATGCTGCGGTATCTGCGCACGAGGGACTACTTCCTGTGTCGGCACGTCAAGCAAACCCTGGACCTCAAGGTATAAACGATACCTTTCAAAAACCGTCAAACGTTAATTTTGACTACTGACAATTTCGGGGAGGGTCAGTCCACCAGAAAACCTTCGCATCGGAGCATTGTCGTATAATATCACTGGACCGGTTGTCTATATAAATTACAGTTTTTGTACGTATTTGACTGATGTATTTGATTACGCGGAAAATGCGCTAGGGCAAGCCCTAACTGTACGATGGCAAAATATCTGGTGCCGTCTTGCCGCAAACTAAGGGGTATTACCCTTAGATTTGCTAATGCACTGCGCTCAGTGCAGTCGCGTGAAGTGCGTGTGCGTGTGCGTGTGCGCCACTCGTCTTTGAATCAACGCCACTAGTACATTTTTTTAAATCGTTGTAAGTTTGGCGTAGTGGCCACAATCTCACCTGATGTTAAGTGACGATTTAGCCCAAGATGATAACATATTAAACCTAGTGGAAGACTGGCTCTCAAGTGCAGCTGCCGGAACACACCTATTGGTGCTTGGCGACAGATTTTCAACTTGAGGGTGGTAGCTAGCTAGCCAGGCAGACATCAAAAATAGTCCTACCATCATGCTATGGTTTCGTCACGATGTTTTCTTTCACCCAAAGCTCAGGCTAATTGCAGGGATTCGAACTCACGTCAATCGACGCGATGTGGTACATGCTACCACTGAGCCATCGTTGCTTACATTTATAAACCAAATATTGTTTTGTGATGTTATAATAAGATGATAATGTAAGCATATTTTTATTCGTAAAAACTAAAATTAATATGCCCGGGAATCTCATTTAATAAAGTTTGTATTACTTGCGTGAGCAAGCCAAGTAGGCGACTAGTCAAATGTGACGTCACTTGATTCCGAGGAAAATTTACAAATATTTAAAGCATTAAGTTCGTATGTCGATCTTATTGCGTAGCGTGAAAAAATATTCACGCAGGCCGGCATGACAGCAGCGATCGCCTTTGGTTTTCGATCTCTCGGTGGTTGCCGTTGTGTTTGGATTGTACTGTGCTTACCATCAGGTATAGTATAGTCAATTTGCAGAGCTACAAAAAAAATAGAATTTTTTATCACTATCACTAATTTAAGATTCGGTTTTTGTGATAATGTTACTTTTTTATTAAATAGAAAATTATAAATAAAAAAATTGTGAGAAAATAAAATATGAAAAAGAAGTACTATAAAACTAAATGTCAACAATAAAATTTAACAAGAACAAAAATGATTAGCGTAGCGTAACACGTGCGAATGTGTTGTCAGTGCGAACGGTACTGAGAAGAATGCGGTACCAGCCGCCCTTACCTCTTGACCCGTTCGAGTTCATTCGATTTGGTGAGATTTGGCACTCTTGATATCAACACTAGTCAAGGAACAACTTCGAACGATTTTCAATGTAGCATTCTCATGTAAAAATGTTAGAATTAAAAGAATACAAACAAGCATTTATAATACTTTACGGTGACTTGTGTGTGTACTGTGACCGGATACAGTTAACGACGTTGATATGGTTCGATTATAACCCAATCTTGATTTTCGATTCGGTTTGGTTCAAGAGTACACTTATAGAATCGAGTTCGAATCAGAAACAAAATCGAATTTGAATTAGTTTTAAGAGTAGTCCCTTCGAGGCGACAATTCAGGTAGGGAGGGCGTCTATAGCGCATTCGTCTAGTTGGCTCGGTTCTGTTGTACAGTTGTTGATGCGAACGATTCTGAGTACGTTGGTTGGTGTGTGTGTGTGTACAGAGCGCGTCCGCTGTGAGCGTGTCCGCCCGTTCGTGGGTACTGCGCGCGTGCGCGTGCGAGGCGGGCAGTGCGGCGCGCGCCACGCACCACGCGGCGCTCTCCGCGCTCCTCGCCGCCCTCACGCGGACCGCAGCCCATCCCGCGCAGGTACCCCACCATGCTACTCTATGGACGTATCACTGGCGCGTTGCCGAACTTGAACCTCCCATCCCAAAGACCCAACGAGTTCATCAGCCGGGCTGCCCCAAGTGTAATAGAAAAATCTCGAAAGTGGCTTAGGAGGGTTCAAGATTGGCAACGATTTAGTGATATCTATGTTACGATTGTCTTTAAACTACGGCAGCCGCTTACTATCAGCCGTATACTTCTTTGTCATTTTAGTTGGATAAAAAAACCCCATACAGCACTACTAATATTACGTAATATATGACCAAACATCCTAAGGTTTATGATGTAAAATAACCATCACATGATATGATTTTCTTATATTGTGGTTCCCTCTGTCATTTAGGGAAACGTATTACATGAGAGTGTTCCAGTGCTTAGCTGGACCCGCGACGCCTACAGGCCTCTATGACGATTGAGCTCATTTGCAGGAGTGGGAGTGGTGCCTGCTGCGGCGCACGCTCGAGGAGCTGCCGGTGAGCGTCGCGGAGGTGCCGGAGCCGCGCTGGGACCTCTTCGATGCGCACCACCTGCGTCAGGCCATAGCCGCCTGCGACCTGCCCACCGGTACCTACCTCAACACGTCTCTCTATATCACGGTGCTAAGGGAATGTAACACACAGCCCTAGTGATGCAACCAAAGGCTAACATTTCTCTTAAGGGGATCCGAATTTCTATTCACTCGATATTAAATCGTTACGGTACTTTTTGTACACTTTCAAATTTTGAACTAGTCAGTGAAACGTTTTATTTACAGGATATTAAATATGAACGAAGATTGTAAGAGTCGTATAAGGATGACAATGAGTATGGTGTAATGTGTTAATCAGGTTTAGGCGGGAAGCGCATCAGCGTGTCGCGCGTGCACGCGATGCTGACGCGCGAGCTCGCCGCGCTCAACCCGACGGCGCCGCAGCGGAACCTCGTCTCGCTCGAGATACAGAAGGTAACTCGGAATACACGTACACATACCCACTCTTCAGTTACACAAACTGCTAGTCGAACTTGTTTTCCGCATCATATCGAAAATTAAACGATTATCGCACCAGTTCAACTCGTCATCAGTATCAGACTCAAATATATATAGAAACTGGTTTACAAATTAGTTTTAAACATTATTACGTTGTTTTGCCGACTATGTGACCTACCACCGAGATTTGTATATTCGTTTTAAAACTATTAAATAAATAATTATTCTACAATGCTAAAAAGTTGATAGACAGATTGAATTTATATAAGCTTCTCAAAATTACTGTACTTTAACTGATGGTACTTGAAATATACTACAAGAATGGTGACGATGCAAACCGTTTCGTTTTGATAATCATCCCCATAAACTTGGAGAGTTCTTAAGAGGAAGTTACTTTTCAGGTGTTAGATTATATAACCGAAGTAAATCGACAGCGGAACCTCGCAGCGACGCTCTCGCACTACTACGACTCCTGGAGACAGCTCACGGAGATATTATTCTGCGTCGCTCCACACGACATACTTGACTTGGAGTCCAGGAAGAATCTCCTCCTGAACATCCTCCAGGACTTACTCAACAAGATACCCCCAAACGAGGTGTTGCCTCAGATCGGTAACCTGGCTTCCGGGACCGTACTCCTATTGCTCGTCAATCTACGTCACTGCTACATACTTCAGAAGCGGGAATTGAATTTGAAATCTTCAGATTTCGAGACATCGTTCTTCGGTCCCTCGAATCAGATAATGCAAACGAACTCCTTGACGTTGAAGTTTATTTTAAGGAAGTTATTGAGCTGGATTCTAGTTTCGGGCGGTTCGACGCAAAAAATGCGAGTCAACTTATACGGAGCATTGTTGAATTATCTGAACATAGTGAATTTGAAGCCGAGCCCAGCTGATCCTGAGGAGGAGGTGGACTCTACATACGTCAGCAGGCTGGACAGTTCCAAAGCGCGGCCTAGCAGAGAGGAATCCTCTTTGAAATCAATGGTGATAGATGTGATAAATGATTTTGGTGATAACTTGTGTGGTGTCGTGTGCGGTGACTGCATCGGAGCGGGTCACGACGTGTGCCGCATGGTGGCGCTGTCCTGCCTCGACACGCTGCTCGAGATCAACCCGAGGAGCGATTGGATGAACACGCTCACCAATCAGGGCTACCTGAGGAGTCTCATCAATAGTTTACTCCAGGACGACGAAGGTTTAATAGAGGTGAGTTTCTAAATTTGTCGCATTGATCTCTTTCAAACCACTTCCCTCAAACTTAAGAGAACTCTAACCAAACTTTTTTAGCTAATACCAACAAATTTATACAACTACATTGCTATTTATTTGTGTGAATTTTTAAGTGACCCTCTTTATGTTATTTCCTTATATATAGGTAATTTTGATTGATGATTGATTGACTTTAAGATGTTTCTCCTGAGGGCGCGGGAGAGCGTGCCATTGGAGTAGTGTGGCATTATGGACATTTCGTTCCGGTCCACTGCCACGGGGGCCAAGATTGTGGAGGTTAGCCGATAGGTTAACCCAAAAGTTGAAGGTGGCCCTAAATGATGTTGCTACAGTGGTAAGACCGATTAAAAAGGCCAGCTTCCGAGTCGTTGGCATAGACGACTCAGCCTAAACAAAGGCTGGTGAGGCTCGCCCCTATGGGAGGGGTACTTTTTGGGTGTTTCTGTCTTTCCCTGTCATCGAAGTCATAAAGCTGGTTAAGGTTGGACGCCTACGCACATACTGTGCACATACTACGCATGTAAAAGATAGAGTGATTGTTTATAAAGTAATGTTGAATACAAGTTGATAAAGCGACAGACTGAATACTAGTGCTATGTGTTGATACTACAAATAACTGGCTGAGTCACTTCCATTATGACTTTTGTAATAATAATGTTATTATGTTAGGCACTGGAACCGAACCCAAAGTCGCTTCGTGTCGTTTACGTGTACGAGTCTAAGATGGCGCTGCTGATGAAAATAGCGAGCACGCGGTACGGCGCGGAAACCGTGCTGGCGCAGGGCGCGCTGGCGTGCCTCGCGAACCTGCGCGTGCTCGACCGGCACCCGGACGTGCACGCCGCGCCCGCTGCGCACGCGCACACAGACTTCCTGCCCTCTGCCGGGAACAGGTGAAACTGCGCTACACATATTAACATTTACCACTTTATATCAAGAGGTTCAATCATTACTTCATATTTAATAGCTCGGCACATTGACTGTATGTGTTTAATATTGACGTTTATTAAAGTTCCGTGTAATATGGACGCGGTATAGTAATTGAAAGAGTCTGTATCGTTTGTCGCACAGGTTCCGTCAGATCCTGGTGCCGGCGCTCGCGCTCTGTGACGCGCTGCTGACGTCACTCGGGTCGCACAACCACAGCTGCATCGTGCACGTGACGCACGCGCTGCTCAGTCACCTCGAGTGTATTGACCTCGTCCTCAGGTATTACTGCACATTTATCCTATTCTGCTCTTACTCCTATTGACTCTATTGCAGCAGCCAGAACACATCCTTCCATCCATCTTCCTGATATGCTCATACCATGCTCACCCATAACCTCTCAACTTCTCTGTGGCTGGTGTTATTTTGTTATTTCATAACAAAGAAAGGATTCATTGAGTGTTCCGTGCCTTTTAAAGTTTAATAAACTTTGCTGTACAGCAGAAGTATTCAGAGTTAACTGTGTCAGTAATATATCACTTTTTTTTTGTCAGCAAATAATCCTCAATCAACTATTGTAGAAAAACAATGATTATGAAATAGCCTTTATTACACTTTAAAGGTGAAATAGGTTTTTAATGGAGGTTCAAAATCGCATACAAAAAAAAAACCTGAGTTGTTGGTGCTGTCACTACATGTTATTCGCGCATTTTTCATGGTACGTTAAATAAATTCTTGTCAACCGCAAGTGAGACGACAGGCCTTCGTTATTCAACCGATATATACTTTAGTTTATACTTTATACTTTAGTTAGGTTTATACTTTAGTTACTTTCATTTCTAAAAATGCTGACTCGCACAGATAAGTAGATCTGAACAATCCTGTTACATGAAGGGTTGTGTTTTGTTTTAAGCGCGGATATTTATTTATTTATTTATTTATTTATTTATTTATTTATTTATTTATTTATTTATTTATTTATTAAAGCAACCAACAAGGCATACACTTCACAAAAACTTAAAAAAAATACAATATGCTTAACTTAGAATCTAAGTGTTGCCTTAATCAAAGGTAGCTCTGACATGCAAAAAAGTAGTGTAAAAAGTGTTTAAAAAGGTGTTTAAATGGTCATGAAATCAATAGGATATAAATAGGATATAAGAATACAAACAAATAACATATAACATAAGTGCTTAGTCACCACAAATGTGTTTCAAGACATTGTCTCTGAAGCATTTATAACTCTGGCCAAATATGTCAATGCTGGGATCTTTGCTTATGCTGTTGTATTGTTTTTGCATTCTATCCACGCAGGAGAAGTGCCCCAGATTACTTTTAAAGGTTCTCGGGCTAAATGGAACATATGATGTTTTTCTGGGTAACTTATATGGAGTGTTAATGTTAATTTTATTTAATAAATGAGGACAGTCCAGCATTCCATTGACCAGCTTGTACAAGAATGTATGGTCCAACAACAGTCTACGGTCCTCCAAGGAATTTATTTGAAAGTGCTCAAGACGATCCTGGTAAGATTTCAGAGTCTTGGCCATGTTACACTGGAAGACTGCATGCCATAAAAATCTTTTTTGAACACTTTCTAGACGATTCTTATGTACAGAGTACAGGGGCGACCAGACAGTGCTGCCATATTCTAAAATGGAACGGATGAAACTGTTAAAAACTAAAAATTTGGTCTTTACTTGTTTGAACTCTTTACAATTGCGAAGCAAAAACCCCAGCATTTTGTAACATTTGGTGACAATTTTATCTACATGTAAATTGAAATTAAGTCGACTGTCTACATAGATACCTAGATCTTTAACACAATCAATCCTCTGCAGAATTTGGTGGTTTAACGAATAAGCTACTCTCTCTATCTCTATCTCTACTAATATTATAAATGTGAGTGTAAGTTTGTTTGTTACGCTTTCACGCGAAAACTTCTTAACAGATCATCATGAAACTTTGTACACATATTCTTGGAGGTATTAGAAGTAACATAGGATACTTTTTATCCCGGTAACAACATTTTTTGTCGTCCACGCGAGCGGAGCCGCGGGTACAGCTAGTTGTTTATATATTTTAACATACTAACATCAGACGCTCACTGGCTTTAAGATATAAATACTTGTAAATACTATTACTAGAGGCATAATGAAAAGAAATTACAAGTGACGTTGTATGAGTGATCACTGCAGAGAGACTTTCAAGGTAAATGTAATTCAGGCGACCGAATCGGGAAGGTCTCGAGGTAGATAATAGTAGAGTTGCTTGACGTTGTTTTATTAAAGAAGTAATGCATGTTGTAACGCGTGTGGTGCACAGGGCGGCACAGCCGAGCTCGGCGGAACACCTGCTCGTGGAGGTAGAGGCGGTGACGTCAGTGGTGGGGCGCGCGAGCACGCGGCATTCGGCCGCCGCCGCCGCCCCCCACTACGACCACGAGCACGAGCACGAGTCCGCGCTGAGCCAGTGCGCGCCCGCACTGCGCCGCCTGCGGTCGCTCATGCTGGTGCTGCTCGCGCGCTTCGCCCGCGTCCCGTCGCACACGGACCTGCCGCTCATCTACTACAAGGTACTGCACTCTTTACCTAGTCGAATACGCAGCGATACATCGGATAGCTCGAGCCGGCCGTTGCCTGTTTGCTGTTCTTGTGTCACAGGGCACACCTGTTGCTATCGTGCTCAGACAATAATAAAGTCAATAGTACGAATAATAAGTCATTAGTATGGATTACATAATCACACCGGCACGATTCTCCGACAATATATTAAATAGTATGTTATTTTAAATATGACATGTCGATCCTTGTAACAACATTATGAAACATCAACCTCAAAAAAACCGTAGTATGAGGTCAGCCATAAACTGTTAAACCTGTTGGTAATAAAATACTGCTTGTAGTAAAATAATTGATTCGTCGAAAAAAATGACAAGCAGAACAAGCTCGCTGTTTGCAGTCGCATTCGTAGTACTCTTGTAGAGTTCCTCCGTTTGTTGCTTCTTCTATTCGTTTCAATATCCAGAATAGAAATGTCACCAGTTGTTTTGAGGCTCATTTATATAAAGTATTCAATTAAAACGAGGGGTCAGAATTTCGAGAAAGGGTTTTGATTGATTTATGACACACTCAACACGATTAAATGAAGGAAGAAGTTTCGAAGCTAGCTACTTTAAGAAATCGATTATTTATTTACTATACTCACTCGGAGCGATAAAGTGTGCGTGTTCTGCGAATTGACGCGTCACGGCGACTCTATCTCTTTTAGACTTTTCCAGATATTTCTTTAGTGTTGGGAAATAGTGCATTTTTATACAAATCGTAGTAATAAGTAGCTATTTCTGAGAGTTAAGTTGTAGCGCCATTTATCTCTGAAGTGATGGCAACGACCGGAAAACATCAGTGCTGGGCGCACTCTCTTAGAGTCAGTAACCGCAATGCTGAGGGCCGTGACTGTCTGTATGTAGGTCTTAGTGAGTCGCCTTCATTGATCACGATCGTCGACTCTGTTTGCTGAGTGCTAGCTCCTGTTGTTCAAAAAAAATATTTCAACCATGGTTTTACTCATCTTTATTTTGGTCGTTTTCCTGCAATCTTTCTCGTGAAATATAATTTGCTTCGTTGATATTCCTTTGCGCAGAAACGAGACAGGAAATATCAATTACGAACGATCGTCAGTCATTAAAGGAAACACTTGAATTTATTTAAATGTTCTATAAGTAAGGCGGGTATATAAGGCAATATAAGGCGGGTTCATTGCAATAATTGAATCTAAAGCACATATAAGGTGTTTGGTAACAGACGAAGATGGTGGGTCAGGGAAGCATTAGAGATTGTGCAACCACCATTCTGTGATTGCATCTCTTACTAGCGGGTTTCATGGTGGATGACTGCTGTTCCATCTTCTTCAATCACTGTGGTTTATGTTGTACCTTTAGGAGAAGTCACGTCATCATGCCGAGCTTGGGCAACCTCAAATTAAATATAATTTAACCTATTGAATTTAATAAAAAGTTGTCAAACTTCAAACCACCACCATAATTGTAGAAAATATCTCTGTCAATATTCCGGTAACAACTGGTGGACTTAATATACCTTTTTTTGCATAATATTTATTTTGGTAATATAATTTTGTTTAAACTATAAGTTAACACGTGCGTACGTGTGTACGTGTGTACAGATCGTATGCAACCTGCTGACGTACGCTCGCAACATCATATCGTCGGACACGGAGCGCGTCGTGCTGCGGCCCGGCATCGCGATAGAGGAGGACGGCGCCGACAACGTGCACGTCGGCTCGCTGCTGCGTCTCCTCGAGCTGATGGTGGAGCGGACGCACCACCACCAGAAGCTGCTCACCAGCGTACATCACCAGCTGCAAGCTGTACCCTCCATGTGTCTCGACGGTCAGTTTATATCATATGCAACGGGTGATAACGAACTCGATGTGTTTCAATTGGGCTTGGTAACTAGGGTCTGGTGATGGAGCCAGGAGGTGGAAACCCTCGAGCTTGGGCTCGAATGATTCGGTTTAACGAGTCCCATAGAATTGGGTTTGGTAACAAGATGTTATTATAAAACTAAAAAGTTTTATAATATTTAGTGCGTGATTAAAGCGTGTTTTTTTAACTATTTAAAATAATGAAATTTGTAGCATAACTTAAATTGTTAATTGAATTTTACGATTATTGATTCTTTTTCAAAGTTAAATATTAACCGATAATACGGTTATGTTTTAAGTCAGTTGATGGATTTATAAGCTTTTGTGAATGAAATATGACAAATAACTATAACAATATTTGAGATTGCAATCTGGTACACTTGAGTTATTCAAAGCCTGACTCTAAACAACAAAATTAATTCTCCCAGTCAATTTTCTTCGTTGCGTGTTGCTGCAGTAACAATGTAGGACTTACGTAAATATATATTTTTTTATTCGAATTAAAAGTAACGGCGTTCGATTATTTATCGATTAGTACGATTAATACCAGTAATTTTCGATTCAGTGATTTTATTTTTTTTGTTGAACGCAACGTTCATCAGAAAGAGGAAAAAATCACAAAAATCACTGTATAGAGAAAGTTATTTAGGATATTGTCGTGCAAAATATTTTTATAACGTTTATTGGTATGTTTTTTAATATTGATAATTGATAGATGGTATGCATGTTTATAGGTTATGTCGTAATTTGTACGATTTAAAAAATTTACGTTCTAAGGACAGTTAATGTAGGACTTCTTGTGATCAACAAAGTATGTGTAACATGGAAAACTACCAGCTAAATTAACAATATATAAAGAAAAAAGAAAACAGTTCATCACTTTCAAAAATCTGTTAATTTATAATAAAAAAAGAAACATCGTTGCCGGTAATAACAACAAACAATTTTCAAAGCACTTATTAAAATAAATTAAAATCAAGACTTAAGCAATATAGAATTTGTATAACGTAAAGGTGCACATTGACTGGTTTAATTATATTGTTATGTTGATATTTCTCATTTCAGTGCATTATACAAAAGATATAAATAAAATACTGTATACATACGACGCAAAATTTTTCTGCTGCGGCACTCACGTTTCAATTGTGTTTATGTCCGATATCTGAATCACCAAAGTTCGTCAAATATTTCACGCGACGATCGCTTTATCTTTAATGCCGTAATAATATATACAAATTGTTATTTAGAAGAATGAATAAAATCTTGATGAGGCTAATATATTTTTATTAATATTCTTATTTTTGTAAACATACATTTAAAAAAAAGATGTGTGTGCGATTCACACACGATAGAAGTGAAACTTCATTTTAAAAGATATTTTATGTTTTATTTAAACAGTGTGCAATATACATACACACCGACATTTGCTCTCTCGCTCTGGCTCACACAAAGAGGAGAGACGGATAATGTGCGTTAAACGTTTAACGCTTGGAAGTCGCATAAGAAGTTTCACTTCAATATATTTTGGAGTCTCATTGAGGAATAAGAGTGATAAAGTTAAATATGGTTGTCGGTTACATGTAAATAGATTTGAAGAAGCTAGTACCTGCGGAGAGCAGCCCCGCGTCGACAGTGGAGACGCGCGCGTGCGCCGCGTCGGTGCTGCGGGCGCGCGTGCGCACGCGCCGGCTGGAGCTGCAGTACTGCACGCACGCCGTGCAGGCCGCGCTACACCTCGTGTGGGCGCACGCGCACGTCTACCTGCGCCTCACGGCACCGCATTTACTCGAAAAACGAGATAACGGTAATCATTTTACCCAAAATCTATAATATTGTTACACTCGTTATTGTTATTATAAAATGTAATTTGCAGTAGTTATAAGAATTTATTCGGTCATCAATACAACATTACAACTATTCCACTCTACTAACTATTCTGACTACTACACTAAATATTCCACATTATAACTATTCACTATTACAGGTATTCTCAGTCCCATTTGTAGTCCTCTTGTCTTGTGAAGATTTATTTCTGCTGTCGCTTCTAGCAATCGCTTTAAAGTCCAAAATAGTATATGCAATGAACGAGGGGTTGAAATTTCGAGACAGACCGATAAAGGGAGGGTGGCAATTTCGAGGCGTGTTATTTTAGGCTTCGTTTGTTTCCTTATGTTACTTGGACTGACAAGAATTCAATGAGTGCGTGTTCCGCGAATTGATTTCGATGAATTGGCCATTTTAGCGTTGAGCACGGGCGGCGCGGTGAGGGTCGCCGGCGGTGAGGACATCCCGGCGCTGCGGAAACAGATGATACTCGTGTTCAACGACAGGTTCGCGGAGCAGCTCGTCGACACCGCCAAGGTCAGTTCCCACCGAGCATACTCGTGCCTCGTGCTTCATCTCTATACCCCGGAATACTAACAATATCTTAATATTTAGGCGGCGTTCAAGTATTACATAAGCAGCGTGTTTTTTTTACTTTTGCTGCAAGGGAGCGTAGGGAATATTATTATACATTTTCTGATTTTTCTTTATACAGGCAGTTGATGGTCTAAAATCATAAAAAAATTGCTTACATGGCATTTGCACGCCACTCACCTAAATAGATAGCAAATAGAACGTTTTGCATGATGTGACAGATATAGTAAATTATATCACATTTTTACATAACAAAAGACAATTTGAAACAATAGGTACCGTAGCGTCGCCTGATATAATACTAACAAAATATCTGTATGTATGTGAAGCACAAATAGAAATGTATCTATATAACCATGCTATGGTTTCAGCACGATGTTTTGCTTCGTCGAAAGTTCAGGCTCTTTTTAGGAGTCGAACCTACATCGATCGACACGGTGTCCGAACACGTTACTATCGTTCAAATAATTTCAGAACCAGCCGGCTGCACAGCAGAACTTTCTAGAAGTACTACTGAAGGACATCAAGAGCATGATCCAGTTCTCGACGGTTTGATGCCGGTTACGAGTCGACTGCGGTTGGGTTTATCGATATTTTATACATAGCGGCGCCCCCTGAGGGCACGCGCTGATACTAAACTAATAGAATCGGTATTCATACTTGTTACACACGCCATGTTCTCAATAAATTATTTTTGGATATATTTTCATAATTGTTTTATTGTAATTGCTCTGATTTCCTTATATATTAACTAGTTTTTTATTGTAATAGCTCGGTACATTGACGGTACTGTCCTTGGTGGTCAGCATAGTAAAATCCAAATACAAAGGCGACCACTGAGAGATCGAAGTCCATCGGCGGTCGCCGCTGTCATGCCGGCCTGCATATACAGTTGTGGTCATATAATTAAGAACGATTTGAAGTTCCTGATTTTTTAAAAAATATATAACATGTCATGTGTAGTTATGTGTTCCTCTTAGAAGTAACTTGTTGCTGGACAAATAATTAAGAACGATTTATTAAACTGCTCGTGAGTTGTTTTATATGAAACTTCGATTAAATAAATCACATTAATGTGAAGTGTGTAAAGAAAAAAAGCAATTTAGTACATCTGAAAAAAAAAATAGTTTGTAGCATCTCCACGGCTTTTTATTACTGCCATAGAGTTTCATTTGTATATAGGATAAGATACTGCTTTACACCGGCGTGGCATTGAATCCATCATTTTTTTTACATTTCGCAAGAGACATTTCCATTCTTCTAAGAAAAAGTACAGCTCTCTTAAATTACCACACTGTCGATTTGACACCTTTTTCTTCACTTAGCACCAAACATGCTCTTTTGGTTTTAAATCTGGATTATTAGCTGGTCAATCTAAGACAGAAACTGATTGCGATGTCAAAAATTCCTTAACGGTGTGTACTTTGGATCATTATCGTGCTGAAATATCCAAATAACCAGAAGCACATCTTCATCATATGGTAAAATTGTTTCTTCCAGTATATTTTTTTATTGGATTTGATCCATGTCCCTTCGATTAGCTTAACACGTCTCTAACACCATGTCCAGAAAAGCACCCCCAAATTTTCACATTTCCTCCACCATGCTTTAATGTCACTTTTGTGTACTTAGGGTCGAATGCGTTATTCGGAAGGTGTAGGTACATATCGTTTTCCATCACAACATACGACAATTATTTTAGGTTCGTTAGAATAAATAACATTTTTCCTCTAACTGGAAACTGAAACTGTCTAGTTTTCACACCTTCTTGCAAATGCAATTTGGGCTTGCCTGTGGCACCGTATCGACATGGGCACCTCCTACCTTGCTATCCAGTTAGAACTCCGGTCACTCACGCACACCACACCGCCCGCCCGGCGCCCGCGCCTTAGTATCGTTTGCACACTCACCTCCTGATCACGTCTACTTTATCCAAAAAGTAAACAAACGACTTAAACGTTAACAAACGAAGTAAACAAACAATCCGAAAGTTTTTTGCTTCAATGCTTGGATCTCGCTCAGTATTCGTACAGTTGGTCAGAGAAAAAAAACCCCAACGTGATTAACTATTTACTGTTTTATATACCATCAAGCCAGCCAAGACACTATTACAGGAATTCTGCGATGAAAATTAATTTAAAATTCTGCAAAAAGATTGTAAATTATGTTAAAAAGAACGTATTAAATACGCGGCTGTTTACGGCCCTTTGTGAAGATTGGGGCACAGAACATAAGATATTGTTATTTCATACGGAAGAGCGCTGCCTCTCGAAAGGAAATATGTTGGCCCGATTATTTGAACTTCGAGATGAAGTAATTCAGTTTTTAGAAATTCAAAAACAAAGTAAATTATTTGAAAGTCTTGTGTGACTTTCTCTGTTTAGGTACACGCGAAAAATTTGAAGTAGTTTGATACGTGGCAAAATGCTTGGAAAACCACCGTTTTTGAGCATTGTAGATGGTCGATTATCCTTTTATACGACCAATTCTTGCGAAGTTTTATTATTACTTATTATTATTATTTACTTATTATTACTTGTAGATTTATCACAACTGTCATCGTAACTATCATAAATGGCGCCAAAATTATACAAATAGTCAGTTACCTACGACCACAGAGCCACAGAGTGTTCTCTATTTAAATTTGAATAAACCAGCCAGTAAGTAGTAATGGTTTAGATCAAATGTATTCTATTTATTTATTATATTTATTTTTTAGCCAATCATGTGTATCAACGAATGTACCGCTTGTATGGAAAAGTTTTGCGATATCGAGAGATATACAAAATAATACATGCAATTAGTTATACTTGTTAGTTAGAAAAAATCTTCCATTTAAAAGCGTTCTTGATTATATAACCACAACTGTATATCTCTTCACGTTACGCTTGAAGCAGGGAACACATTGGTCGGGAGATGGCTCCACAATTTCACGGTACGACAAAGATAAGACATAGACAACTTTTTAGTTGGTACCGACATAATACAGGCGGTAGAACACGCTCAGCGAGGCTATGTTCCTACGCAGCTGGAACATGTCTGCATCATTAATAATGCGAACAGCCCATCTCTGCAAGCTGTCCAGAGCATCGAGGTGGTACTTTGCGGATCCATCCTAGAGTCGCGAACAGTATTCCATACACGGCCGAACTTGTGCCTTATAAAGAAGGTACAGTTCACTGGGCGTGAAAAACCGTCGAACCCTGTTCAGGATTCCGAGTCTCCGAGATCTAGTAGAGATGACACTCCCGAAGTAATAATCCCTGGAGTTGAGGTGACTGCGAATACCACACCTAGGATATTGAGGCTGTCACGCATTGCTATTGAGACGTTCTGAAGAGTGGAGAGGGGAGTAAAACGTTTTTTTTTAAGAAAAAGCTCAATTTAAAAATAGTTGAAAGTTGAACATGAAATGACTTTTTGTATGAAAAACTTTCACTCTGAAATCGATCACTATGCAGATTTAATTTTTATTCAAAGTATAACGTTGCGTTATAACGGCAATTTCATATTTAAACTTCTATTACAATTATCATACCTACTGACGCCACAATATGATCAAATTACTACTTATTTAAATGATATGTTGGAAGACGCTGGTCCTGTCCATTAAAAAAATACGCTTAGATTATATACGTTACAAAAATTGTTCACATAGAAATCATAGTAGTTTGTAATAGTATCTGTTGAGACAGTAGACTATTTTAACGTTCACTTTACCTTTTTTTAGAGCGTTTATTTTAAAAACGCTCATGGTAATGTGTCCTTATGACACCTAATTAAATGATATAGTATGCAAGTCTTTATTAAATTTGACCGGCTTCCGACGTATTTTATTCATTAAAGATTGAGCCTTTTTCTTGTTAAACTCGCTTGATAGATTATTGTGCTGTGAATTTTTTTATCCAAAAGAGAGCCACAGTGTAAAAGTTTGAGTGTCGCTGCAGACCATTCCACATGTGGACGGTACGGTAATGGTACCTAACAATTTTTGAACTTCTTTGTTCGTGCCGTGATGGGTGCTAACGTGTAGCTGTGGCTCCGTAGACCAGTCCGCTGGGTTCTGTAGTGGAAGGGGGATGCTAGAATAAGGTCAAACAATTATTCACAACATTCACCTTGATATAGACGATAAAACACGCTTAGCGAGGGAATCCCTTTTCGTAGTTGAAGCGGTTCTAAATATATTGTAAGGTACGAAAGCCGCTGATATGCATTTTTCGACCGTTTATAAAATACTGCACCTATTAGTATACCAATTCAAAGTAAATTTTATAGAATAAAAGAGATATTTTTCTGTACGTATCCCATTCGAAACGCTCGAGATCGTCCCTTTCGTCAAGCAACTACCAATTTAATTGGAGAACCGCGGGCAGCCTCTTTACCCCGCTTAACTTTTCGATTTACATTCAAAACGGCCTTTTAAAAAACCAACTCAATAAACCAACGTTTCGATGCATACTTTGCGAATCGTTCGACTGTAAAAGTTTGTACCTTCGCATCCATTGGTGGATACGATGTGGGTGGAGTCCACAAACCACGCCCGGTCTATTCCGCGCATGCTAAACGCGGTTTAAATCCCGTTTAAGCGGTATTTTAGTTCAAAACCGCAAGAAAATGTATGTAACCTCGGTTACGGGTAGGGCGTACCTAAATGAATAGGGTTTTCACGATTGAGCGAATTTTTTTTCGAATATGGCGGCAGTTGTCTCGAATGCGCGGGAAAGTGCACGCAAACTTATAAAAACTGTTGAAAAATTACATATTTATACATTTACATAAAAATAGTAATGATGTAAAAAAATATGTACACATTTCGCAGTGGACATTGTAAACTTTAAGAAAAAAGTGAAGTTGTTAGTGATGGATTCAAGAATGCAAGACAGTCACAAGTCGTTCCTCATCAAAGACCTTCTCGGAGATGTGTTGAGACCAGGAGCGACGGGTGTCATGGGTAGGCTAAATTTATTTTAAAATTAGCATCGAAAAATATAAATATATTTTTTACAAAGAATTAAATTTACAAAAAAGGCCATTTCTCCTATATAAAAGCATAATAAAAAATACAGTATAATAACAAAAACAAGACAATATTTCTATAATTTGCCGGAACATCTTGCTTCTTTAAATTAAATGCAATCGAATTGAGACTTCGTCATATATTTTTTAACAGTTAGATCACTATACAATTAGGTGAAATTAATATAAAATTTTACGCCTCGGAAATAAATAGATTTTAAAAAAACAAACACATTTATTAATTAAATTAATTACATTTAAAAAGATTCTGAACATTTTATTTTTAATGTTATTTTCTTAAATAATTATATACTACTAACTGTGCCCGCGGCTTCGCTCGCGTGGACGACAAAAAATGTTGTTACCGGGATAAAAAGTATCCTATGTTACTTCTAATACCTCCAAGAATATGTGTATAAAGTTTCATGATGATCGGTTAAGTTGTTTTCGCGTGAAATCGTAACAAACAAACTTACACTCACATTTATAATATTAGTAGGATTATTATTTTCATTTAGCACTTATTATGATTATTTTATAAAACAACTATATTTCCTCGTCGTACTTAGGTTTTTTGGATTCGTCTCGATAAGTCCTAGGTCATGACAGCCTCTATAAAAGCTTGTTTTAATTGCTATTTTTTGTATAATCATAATATTTGAAGAAAGCTTGTAAAGGTGTAAAGGTTACGCGGAGAATTGTTTTCAAATATATCTGAAATACCATCTTATGTAACCACATCACTTATTTTTAATTGTTCTGATGTTTAGTTCTGCCTTTATCACGCCTACTAAATTCGGCAAAATGGTAAACACGCTAAGCCTAGAGAGATTGGATATAAAGTGCAGCGGCTGAAACAACTATAGGTGCTTTGCGACAGATTTTCAACTCGAAGGTAGTCAGGCGGGCATTAGATAGTGTCCTACCATCATGCTGTAGTTTCGTCATGATGTTTTCCTACATCGAGACTTCAGGTTTATCGTAGATTCGAACCGACGACGTCAATCAACGTGGCGTCTTAACGCGCTTCTACTAAATCACAATCGTAAAAAAATAACTCTTCATAGTGTCTGGCTTCTGTTGTTCCGGTATTTGATAGTACAACGATTCCCAAGAATCCAGAAGATCAGCGTTTCGGGATCAGCCAGGTATAATCAGCTGCCGAGAGGCTTGCAGGCTACAGGCCGGCATGATAGCGACGTCCAGATGGATTACCGATCTCTCGGTGGTCGATGTTAAGTGATGATGTTGCACAAGTGTTGATGTTAGTAATCATCTTTCACATTTCTGACGCATAGTCGCAGTTACGCTAGTCTTGTAATACAGTACAGGCCTATTCGAATATTTAACCTCGCCTCTCCTAAAAATATAGAGCGTATAATTTTAAAAAAAGACACGAAGTAAACATTGTTATCTCTTATACATAATAAATACATACATTTGAACTAAGAATAAACATTGTTCCAAAAACCATGTATACATTGACTGTAGTACAAATGTTACTGTAGGTACATATCTTGGACTAGTTTTATGTATAAATCTGGCAAATGTTGGGCCCTCAAAGTTGCTAAACTAGTCTGCGTGGTACTCTATCAAACGCCTTTTCTAAATCTATGAAGATGTGGTGCAGATCTTATTGAGCCGCTGCTTCGATACGAATTCTGAAAAAATCCGTGGTACATATCGACGCTCAAGCCACCGGATATCGCACAGATACATTTTATTATTCTTTGTAGTTTTAGCGTATTACAACAATGTCATCTGATTTTAAGTGTCGATGAGGCCGAAAATGGTAAATGACTAGATAAGCGGACATAAGAATGCTATGATTTCATCACGTTATTATTTTTCTCCGAAAATTAAGGTTCACTGTAGGAATTCACGTCGATTGATGAGATGTCCGTACACGCTAACACGCTACCACTGAGCTGTCATTGGTCTTAACCAAATAAATTTTTTTTATTACATAGCAAAAGAAAAGAAAATAGAGCTTACAATTGCGACCGAATCGGTCGGAATAAGTTAGCTATTTTTCTGAAATTAACATAATACGTGTTCAAGAGATATTCTCTGACGAGGTTCACATGTTGGCAATAAGCAAGTACGCGTCCTCATGGCTTCACCGCGCCAACGTATGCATACATTAGGACCTAATTTACAATCTCCGCTTGTTAATTGGCTTGTTGTAATGAATTTTTCATGCTATTTTCATGTTTTGAATACGCCAACCCGCGGCCGCCTCAAGTGAGTTAATCCCTTAGGGTTCTGTTTCCAAGCCTTTTGAGTAGTTAGTGTAAATTAAGCTTTATACCAGTGATATCTATTCATTCATTAGACAGACGTTGTTAGCACACTATTATAATACTCTGTAAAAATATACGAAATAAATTATCTACATTAATAAATCTGTAGTTATGTTGGTAAATGTAATCTTTTTTAAAATTTCCTGATAGATATCCGATATAAAGGACAATGATTACAAATATATTATTAAAATAAAATTTCCTGTCTTTATGTCCGGATTTAACTGAAAAACGGTTTGACCAAGTTTTATGAAATTTTATAAAAAGTATGCATATGTCATTGCTCAATTGATAGGTTATAAGAATAAGGATTTGAGGGATCAAATCCCTTGAACTCGCCTTGGTCGCGACTACAATAGATAATATGATAAAAACACCGACATTCACTCGCACTACCCATATATCGTGTTCCTCAACCAGCCTGTGTATAACAAACTATCTAGTGACTTTCTCTGTGATATATTTATAGGCTCACATGACGGTGGCTACTGTCGATAAATCCCATCTCTCGCATAATTAATTTTTAAATTAGTTTATTCTTATTTATTGAAGAGAGGTAGGACACAGAGAACTTTTTTTTTGAGATTTCTCTCTACTTGGGGCAGCCCGACTGGTGGAATATCTCCACCCTACAGAAGATCGCAGCCAAATGATCTAGTGTTGTGTTTCTGCGGTGAGTAGGGTTTCCAGAGCTCCATGGCATAAGGGGTTCAAGTTCGGCAACGCGCTTGTGATACCTATGGTATTGCAGGCGTTTATAGGCTACGGTAACCACTTAACATCAGGCGGGCCCTATGCCTGTTTGCCACATTTGTAGTATAAAAAAAGGATGATGCATTGTGCATTCATTCTGTTGTCTTGCCAATTATAAATATTAAGAAGGAAAATCATAAAATATATGACTTGACATTGCTTGTATGACACATCCACAGAACGTAAATTGTTACGTCGTGCAAATTATGACATAACCTAAAAACATACATTTCAACTATCAATTATCAATAAAAAAAATGATACTGATAAACATTATAAAAACATTTTGCGCGATAAAATTTTAAATAACTTCCTCTATACCAATGAATTTGTGAATTTTCATTTTTTTGTTACTCCTTGCTTCGTTATGTCTTAAATAGAGTAGACCAAAAAAAAAAATTGTATTAATCGTACGAATCGGAAATTAATCGAATTGATCGAACGTCGTTGTACATTAAATTTATTAGTTTCTTGTTTAATTTCGAATAAACAAATTTATGTACGTAATTCCTACATTTTTATTGCAGCAACAAGCAACGAAGAATATTGAGTAGAAGAATTAATCTTGTTGATTTGAGTCAGGCATTCAATAATTTAAGTGTACCAGATTGCGATCACAATTCATTTCATTCATTTTTGTTATTTAATTTACACAGCTTACACATCCCTATATTGATTTAAAGCAAAATCATAAATTCGATTATATTTAGTTCTAAAAAAGAATCGATAATCGTAAATTCAACTTACAATTTAAATTATGCTACATCTCTAAAATAAACATTTGACATGTGTCGTGCAAGTCTTCTTACGATGAATCAATAATAGTTACCTACCGAGCTGAAACTTATAAATTATAGATATTATTGATTTTTAAACTATAAGAATACTTTTCGAATAGTTAACGAGAGTGGTCCGCGCGACCCCACCCCAACACACACGGGCCTCGATTCACAAACAACTAACGATCACTTAACCAACACTTGACCACGCCGATATTGTTTAGAGTTTGTTTAAGAGATCGTGTCGGCATTTTCTTCCACATTTGTCAGTTATCAAGACGAGTTATCGATAAACAATAATACATAGTATGAAATAAACAACTACATTTATTGAGTTACTTGCCTTTTCACTTTTGCCGCTTCACTGGGCAATAAAACAAAAAGTAGGTACCCTATTCCACGATTTAATCGTATTCTGTCAAATTTCGTTACGATTCGTCTGTCGTTTAAAGCGTGATTTATGGAACAAAGATACTTTCACATTTAAAACAATTATAACATACTAGCAACTGCTTGCGGTTTCTTACACGTTAATTACAATTTATCTAAAACTTAACTATAAAATATAATCTATAACGTACATAATTTTTCCCAAGCACAAAAAAAACTATACAATGCCCTATACAGTATCCTGGAATATTGTAGTACTGCATGAAATCCTTTCTAAGATGTTTATAATAAGCAAGTGGAGCGAGTACAGCAGCGATTTCTATGGCATCTTACTTATGCTTCTTACTTAGGTAAGGAATTGCAAAGTTATGGTGACTGTCTTAAACACTTTAATATATGCACATTATTCAATCGAAGACGCATGATAGATGTTGTTTTCCTCACCGAGTTGATTAAAGGCTCTATAGAGGCATCGAATCTTTTGTCGCCTTTGTCAGTAACTGTTCCAAGAAAATTAGGTACCGAGACCAGCTAGTTTTAGCATATTTGCTGCAGAAAGAGTGCTTTCTAACATGGGTATACCTGTACCCATGTTACCTGTTACCTGTAACATGGGTATACCTGTACCCTGTGTAGCGCAAATAACGAGATTTATTGACAGACTTCAAAAATCTAATAAGCTGGACATTTTGCATTACGACGTTCTCGCATTTAAAATAAATATTATGCTTAGTTAGAAGAGTAATGTCATGTCAAAAGAGTGATTTTAAGTCGTTTATTTGTTTGTTACCTTTGAATCTGCTTCTCTTCTATTTCTTGTTACTCGTTATATTTATCATGTAGTCTACACTTTTAATTATAGTAGCACTAAGGAAATTCCTCTGTCTATTTTTCTTTACTTGTTTTAGTGTTTATTATGTAAGTGTTCACATAAATAAATATTACTTAAATAATAATTAGAATCGGATAAGTTACTAGTTTCAGTAATTACCTCCTACAAACTTTACCCCTAATATTACTAGGTATATTTATTTATTTAATTCTTTATTGGACATAAATATACAATCGCGGGACTTAATGCTAAAAACCATTCTCTACCAGTCTTCCAGAAGTGCACGGGAAAGGCGTATGCAGGCTGTGCATAATCTTGAGGAAACAAACTTTTGTAGATATATAACTGCTTCAAGCTTCCAAGTAGACCCTACGTAGTAAATGCTTGAAGGAATCCTGAGAGTCGGCTAATTGGATTTTGTCAGAAAGCGAATTCCACAGACGTGCTGCTGATACGGCGAATGCTCGGTCGCGAAAATTAGTGTGGTGGCTTGTTATATTGAGAATTAAAGAATCGAAACCGCGAATCAGTGCGAATCCGCGAGAGATTGAAATACTGTTTTTAAATATTTAGGAGATTTGGATTTATTAAGCACGAAGGAAAGAACACAAGTATTCTTACAATTGCTACGTTACCGAACAGGTAGCCATTTGAACCTGGCTCGGTATTCAGATACATGTGATCATACTTCTGAAGAGAACAGATGAAACGGATACAGCTGTTGAGTAGACGATTAAATTTATTTAAGAGATCTTCTGAAAGTTTCAAGTAAGCAACGTCTGTATAATCCAGAAGAGGGAAAAGTATAGACTAGTATTAAACTTTTATTTATGTAAACAGTTGATAACTGTGGCTTTAATTTTAATTATAAAGCTCGACCGCCGTAAGCGTGACCATCCTAATGGTCTGCGGGACGCGGGAGCCACAGCTACACGGTTCGCCCATCATGGCACGAACTAAGAAGTTCGTTAGCCATTGTTTGCGGACTGTACCGTACCATTAGGTGATGTATAATAACCAATGAGTTTTTGTGACATCTTAGAAGTGACAGTCCATTTTAATATTTCTAAGCCAATTCACTTGTACACTATAAACAAGCTATATTATGTAAAATAAACAGTCCATGTTCAAAACTTCAAAAATCGCAAATTTATGGATAAGAAATAAGAATCACTAGATGACAGACAAAGATACATATTAAAAAACATCTTTAAATGAATCAAAAATATTACAGTTCAATAATAAACATTACCGGCTTTACTCTGACGGACACACGTCTGTTTATTGTTCTTTATAAAATAAATTTGAGTATAAATTAATTGTTTATTCACCGATACAATTTAAAGTCGTTAATTGAGACACAAAAGCGTGAAGTCAATGGTGGGTAGGCAGGGCGCGTGGCGGCCGCGTGCGCTCTAGAGAGCCGCCCGCTGGCTTGGAGAGCATATGCGTCTTTCAATCACAAATTACTACTACTCATTGACGGTTTGATCACACTGATGTCAATTTATAAAGATTAGGCCTAGAAGTCTATATCCTCTTTGGACTAAATGATGGCTCAGGAGTAGCGTGTACGGACATCGCGTTGATAGATGCGAGTTCGAATCCCTACAATTCAGCTTCAATTCAGGCTGAGTTTTCGGTGAAGGAAAATATCGTGATGAAACCGTACCATGTTGGTAAACCTCAATTTGAAAATCTGTCGCTAAACACCTATACCTATGTGTATTCTCGTAGCTACACTTGAGAGCCACTTAACATCAGGTGAGATTGTGGCCAAAATGCTAAACATATAAAAAACAAAAAAGAGCGTGGATGTTTAATGCGATTGAGGGGAGACAGATAAATACGCTTTTTGGCAGAGTTACAATATCAGGGTGGTAGTTAATCAGGAGAATACAAGAAAATTCCCTATTCCTATACTACAGTATCATCACGATATATTACTTCACCGACATACCAGGAATACGATATATTGTAGGAACTCACGATTTACGGAGCGGGCTTTGAACGCTCCCACGAATCCGTCATTTTCTATCCACCCTTAAATTGGTAAAGTCACGAAGATAAGGGCGTAAGTGAGGAATTGTTTACAAGTGACTATTAAACATTTGTTCGCTTGATTTGTCCAACCCCATTGTGATAGCATCTTAATGATTATACACTGATCGAGATCACTTGATACTTGATTATTAACTGACACGAATTTACTTATATTTAGTAAAAAGTTTTAATTGGTCATTTATCTTTAATAACATTTATGTTTAAGTTTTTATAGTAAAATCAAAAACTACAAATTCTAACCAGAGATAAATCCATCGAAGTTGTTGTTGTCATGCCAGCTCGCGAGTAAAATGAGTGAAGATTAGGATTATATATAGGGTACTAAAAATAAACTGTACGGATATCAAAATGCGATGCGCTGATACAAATTGCTATACCGGTTTATCGTCAGGTGTCTAGTTATCAGGATACAGTCAGCGAAGAGAATTGTTCCATCAATATATTAAAATGCGGTTATATGCGTACACTTCTATACGATGACATTCGATTATAAATCAAATTAAACATAAAAATCTATCTATATTCAGCTCGTGGTCGTCCACTGCTGAACATAGTCGCATCGCTCTACTCGATCCTCGAACTTGACTATCAGAAGATTTTCGGTCCATTTAGTAGCTAACTGACAAACGCTTAAATTAGCTTAAAAATACGTATATGTATACGTAATATGTATATATCTGAGAAAAGTGATTGGTAACAGAGATATTTAAACCACCTATAGCAGAAGTGGGAACTTGGGAAGTGGCAGTCGAGTTCGTGGTTTTTGATCCGTTAATTTTAAGGAAAGAAACGATCAAAATTGTAAAATCCTCCTCTCCGTTTTCCATCGATGGGGTGTCGGCACATCCCTACGGGGCGTATCGCTAATTTGTCACGCGTTATATCTTCACCATGAAGTGAGAGTGGGGTTAAATATCCCATTTGTTTTTCTTTAGTTTATTATTAATGGTAAGTTAAATTATTTATAAAAAAAACAATATTTGAAATGAAATAATTGCAATGAATTCTACCGTACCTAAACAGTTAATAAGGGATTAAACTAATTTAACAAAAACTACATAAAGTAGTGAAAAGCGTACAATAATCATTTAAATGTTAATATTAGGTTACGTTGAAAACTAAAGAAGAGTATCTAAAGTGCGTGAATTTCATGTGTTTGTCAAACAAGCTGTACCCGCGTACAATAAATTCAAGACTCATGTCAAGCAAGTTTTATTATCGAAAGCCTATATATTATATGTAAGGTTTGAATAATTTCTTATGTGAATGACGGTGATGTATATGAAAGTGACTTCCCCTCTGTACATCCAATAAAAATTATAACAACGGTAAAAAATACTTATATAAAGAGTAAAAAATAAATTGATGAACCCAATTGAGTTTCCTGCCGGCACTTCTCAATGACGGGCATGATACCCGCCACGACCTCCCTCCTCTGCGGCAACTCAAGCCTAGGTCAGATCCATCGGTATCGAGCCCTTGAGACAAGCAGCCGCTCGAGCGATACAGTGACTCTACATTCACTAGCTATCACAGACACACATGACACTGCATCATGCACACATGCACGCCACATAGGTACATAGGTTCTATAAGGGACCTTTTTTTTGCCTAGTTAGACAAGAAATATTCAGATTACTAAATACACATGCACATGTTCCTTCCCTCTTCTCAGGGGGAAGACACATGTATATATGTATAGTTAGTTTAGATGGAATGATAGGGAATTAGCCAGATCGCGACTTATTTGCAATCGCTGCAACAGTCCGAGCCGAGGTTCGGCCACTTTGGCACCCTCGGATGTTGTTGCAAACCTTTCCTGACTCAGTGATTAAGCGCTCGCCCCCAAGCCCGGTGAAGCTGTAAAAGCCGTAAAGGCTCCAGGGTCCTGTAATGATTGTATTATCAATCATTTTTTTATCTCTTAATTATATATATTTATTTCACCCTATTTGATTCCTCATTTATTCATTTATTGTGTTTATGCTCCTTTCCGAAGGCATCTCATCTATAGGTAATTTATTATTTTAAATATTGTATTACAAACTTCTTTTACATTCGTATATATATATATAATAAGTAGGTCGTATACTAATATTGTATTTTTAACTGAAGAATCTTTTAAATTTTAAATATAGAGGACGGTAAAATAATTGAAAAATGACAGATCGATTCTGTTTTACGAGAGGGACATGGACGTCTATGAAAAACACGTACAGTCTTTTACAAGATTTTTATAAGTTTATTTATAATTCTGATCTATTTTATTATTTGGAGTTACACTACCTATCTGGAGTCTATAAAACTTATTTTGTTACAACAAGAGACCTCTCGAATTATAACCGGTATTCGAAGGAGTTGGAACCTTTCATTCGAAATTATAAAACGAATGAAAAACCTGGCGGACGCATTCATTCATGCTGACTTGAGAATGTAGTTATAAAAATTGGAACAGAATGGAGTTTTAATTAAACAAAAGCTTCTCACGACGGAATTTTACTAGCAGATCTTTTACGGATATATTCAAAACTTGGACATTTCTTATTAGTGAAGGTGTTACCAACATTAATAGACTTTAGAGTCTGTTTTTATATCTCATTTAATCATCCACATCCTTAATTGTATTCGTAGGGCCTAAATTGAATAAAATATTTTAGATATTGGTCTGATTTTGATACAGTAAAAACTGTCCTCGACAGTCGGAAAATGTGTCACCGTAATACAGAAGGTATGATGAGGTGTTGTTTAATATATTTCAACAAATGAAACTAGTCTCGTTTGCAAGCAGTACATCGGTATGACAAAACAGTCATGTCTAAACGAACAGTGACCATAATACACATCGTGGAAAGTCTAACATATTGTTTAGTCTCCTGGGTTAGCCACCATATATCATATATTAGCCACCTATCAGCTACGTCTTCAGCCGTAGTATAATGTAAGTCGGCATGATTAAAATTGTATTACTGATCCTTATTTATCACCGATCAACGTAAAAGAGTATAATTTAAAGCTGTATTTTTGACTTTTCAATCATTCCTTTGCCGTATCTTAATTATTCAATTTTGAATATATTCAATTGAATATAATTTTTGTATGGCACAAAAATTAAAATAGTTTACTGATAACGTCATCCACTGTCATCTAAGACTGTTCAATTTATCGCGCATATTTCACGCAGTACTTTTACATGCCTATATGCCTACTGATTTAAGTTATTATCGGCGGTTTCAGTTATGTCCAGATTGTACCATACTTGCCAACAGGTGATCTGTGACTGTTACAGGTGACTGTCAAGTGATTTTACCGTGTTAGTATAGAAAAAAAAACTTCATTTTGCTACAATACTTCTTATCCTATTTATTGATTCTATTACCCCTATTAGTCCGACACACGTATAATTTAAAGTAATCTTACAATGAAATTATTTAAAAATAAGATTAATTAGAAATATCATAAATACAATTTAATTATTATTCCCATCTGATGGTGGGGTCGGCCTTCCTAGTATTTTATTTCCACTTCGCTCTATTCGACGTATCGTTTTCGGTAACGTTGCAGGATTGTTGAGGACTGTCTATTAGGTTTTAGATCGCTCTCCATGGGTCTGGACCCTATAAAGTTAAGATAGGTCACTACATATCCTACGTACTTCGTCGGCCTTCTTCTGATGTGCCCAAAACAAATAAAATTTAATTTATATACTTTTATTTTTATTTCAAAGTTATATAATTAAACCTATAAAATACCTATGAACCTTGTTAAAAGACGAGGAAATATTTAAAATACATTTTACCGCTCCTCACAATACGTCTCAGGTATGACCGTGAATAAATTTTATCGAATAAATTTAAATTGTAAATAAGTTGTTCATTTAAAAGCCGGGCCTTTTTTGCGATTTAATTTGTGAGTTATTTACGTTAGAACTTAGTTTTTTTTAAGTTTATAATGTATTTTTAGTATTATATTCATTATTATAAATATTTAGTCAATATTAATTTCATATAATATTACATTAATGGAGTACTCGGTAGAATTGTCAGAAATATAGGTTCTCAATGAGCCTGGAGTTTTCTGTAAAGGAAAACATCGTGAGAACATTTTCTAGTGCTCACACATCAGTTCGTAGGATGCTAGAATACAAGTTAATCACAACCAAGAGAATGAGACGACTGGAAAGACACATAGAATGGAGCAGTAGAGGGACTCACCACGTATCCTGGTTGTATTTGCCACGATTCGAGGGTGCACCCTGAACTTCCTGACACGTCTTGAACAGTCTTAACACTTCTAGAGCACTAGAAAGACGTATTTCACAAGGTTTCCGATACTTTTATGCAATTTACAACGAAATTATTCGCAGCGCGTGTATCACTGCAGTTCCGCGGCGGCCATTACAACGTTTTCGTTTTGACGAACAATCACGCGGCAGATTTGCGCGCGTATTTTAATCCAATGATATCTCCAAGGTATAGGAGAAATTGGAAGGAAAAAGGGATGTCGCAACAAACGGTGACCACCGAGAAGATAGATAATCCACCGGCGGTTGTCGTTGTCATGGCGACGTGCAAGTAGCAAGTGCCGGTTGATGGATATACACTGGCTGATCACCGAAACACGACAAAGTAAAAGAGAGTCACCGTAACAGTTTCATCACCATTTGCATAGTGGTCTTCTGATTCAGTCGGACATCCGTAGAGGGATCTGTAATTATCGCCCCGTTTGATTACTTTATATACACCAGATGAACCACGCACTTTTTTTTTTCGAACTGACCATATTGTTAGCCTTATGGGCCCTGGAGCCTTTACGGTTTTACAGCTGCGGTACGTCTAAGCGTGCTAGTACGACGGGTGTTAAACCAGGTGTACGGTAGTCGAATGAATTGAACACAATTGTCGCAGCAATAATTCATTTTCCAATAATTCTTGAAATATAATGAATTTTTAATATTATTTAGATATAAAATTTGCATAGAGAGCTCTTTTAAAAGAACAAATAGAGCAAGCACACTAGAATTTAGCAACCGCAATAATACATGCAGTGCACTCGATCATTATTTACCTACTTCCTTTTTTTGTTACTTTATTATTCCACTAATAATAAATTTCAAAAACAAAAATGAACATACCTGACTAAAATATTAGCTTTTCTTTTTTCTTCTTGTTCTTTCTGCTATTTGAATTTGTCATTCTATTATTATTTTTATTTGTAATGGGCCGAGCTGCTGATTGCGCGTAACCACCTAACACTACAGCGTAACACCACATAGCATCAGCTGAGTCTGTCCCATTGCCAAATTGTGTATGAAGGCTTAATTTTTAAAATGTATTATTATGTAAAATTTTGTTGGCAATAAATTACTACAAGTATTAATATCTATATAAATAAAACTGAAATGCTGTTCGTTAGTAAACGCATAATTTGAGAACGGCCCAACCGATTTGGCTATTTTTTGTTTTAAAATGTTCGTGATACGTCCTTTTTTCTATAGGATTTTTGTATGACCTCAAGACCGTATAGCTCATGATTCGAAGGATACATATGCGTAGTTTTTGTTTGTTTGTTTATAATTATGGAAAAGTCAGCAGAAAAAATTGAAAAGGATAGGTGTCGCTGTGGTCGAGTTATAGACTATTGAGAACGGCAAAACCACGTCTGCCGGCCCAGCTCTCTATATATGTGTTCTGTGCATTCACCCGGTTGGCTTAAAAGATTGTACAGTAATTTTTGGAACTCGACTGAAAGTTTCTGACATAGTACCATTAACGTACAATAGATGGCGTGCGAGTCGTTTTAATGTCGTTTTCTCATATATGTAGGTATTTGTAAGTTAGTGTATATTTCTAGAGTAAGTAGTTTTACGCAGTTATTTCCCTCCTTTCGAAAATAGACGTCTTACAGTACGATCGAGCTTCATTGCGCCCAAATAATTAATACTTTGTTTGGACATTTACATCATTTTTCACGACTAAACCTAAGGAAGGATCTAGATTACATCTCATTACGCATTTTGCTGTAGAGTCTAAGAAGTAATAAAGAAAGTTACAATGAAAGAAAATAAAAGACAACTCGCTTTTGCCATTATGAATTTGCCTAAGCATTTTTACGAGAACAAAGTCTCGGCATCTGCTATTTTATTTATATGTAAAAATCAGTGTTTGCAATGATTAAGAGGTATATTTGTATATATATATTCCAAAACATGGGTTCACACTGAGGTTGAGTTTTCGGTGATGGAAAAAATTGTGATGTAACCATAGCATGGTGGTAAGATATCTAGTGTTCTCCTAGTTACATTTGAGTGCTTTATTTGTTAGTAGCCTAAACTATTTCTAAAGGCTTATGTATTCGATCCGGTGAGTTACATGAACATTAAGCGTGGTTTTTATGGTCGAACAGCGTTGAATAATTTTTATGCATAACTAGGTGTATGTTTGCCAATACATACGTGGTGGGTTAGCATGGTGTTTAAATCTTGTGCCTTCCCTCAAGATGAAGTCTTTACCCAGCAATGGCAGAATTATAGGCAGATATGATTTTAATAATTAATTAGGTACTTGTACAAAAATCTGTTCTTCGCAATGATCGCCTCTCGCTCAATAATAGTGCCTTATGATTAAAGATGCATAAGGCCTGTTACGGTTATATGATTATAATTTTTCTTATAGGGGATATGCCAAGATGATAGATGGAAATAAGTTTTTAATTTGACGACTATATTTTTTAGTTTATTGATTATAAAATAAACAAACTACAATGGAGGAGCGTCCCAAGGCTGATGTTTGACCTTGTCACTAAATCTTCAATTTTTTTTTTGGTTTTTCTACATTGACATTACCGAGCGTCTGCCTTTCAGCAATCAATATTCACGTTTTTCTTTTTGTAGTAGGTACATGTTTCATACAATAAGACGGAGACACGTATTAACACTTTGTATCTTGTATTTATCTTTCTACGAAATTCGATTCTCCACTACATTGTGTAGGGCTGCATTGCATTTAGAAACCAGGTAGGATAATAAAGTGAGCCATTTCATTTCTTTCTTTTCTCAGGGACCATGACTTGTGATAGAACTGTACCTTCGTTTTCAAACGTTTAGTATACTTCCTGGTTTCAATATTTTAACTGAAGTTCCGGACTCATCAATAAACAAATGAAATAAAAAGTCAAGTTATTGTAGGTAGGGTATACGTACACTGGTGTTAATAACACTTACTATTCAAAAATTAGTGGAGGGAAATGTTTGAAAGCGACCCTGATGCTGAATGCCCGCTCCTGCATTTTTACGCAAATTAAAAGACACAAACGTAGCCATAGACAAGGTTTTCTTCCGCGCGCGCTAAACCACCATTCACAGACGTTGTATTCAATTGCTCGAGAGTGTAACGGAACGCCCGGAGTGGCGCGGCGCCCCGAGGCATTAATTAGAGCAGAAATTCGTCTCTATGGCCTTTCCTTTTTCAAACCGAAGTCTTTATGTGATTTCGCCTTTGGGGCTCGTTCCGCTTGTAGCACGGTTAAGTGTCAAACCTCAGTATCAAGCGATATTTTAACTTGTTTGGTAATGGCGTGTACGGACACTGCGCTTTCGGTGAAGGAAAACATCGTGATGAAACCATAGCATGGTGGTAGGGTATTTTCTAATGCCCGCCTGGCTAGCACTACCTTCAGCCATTGATCCAGCCATCATCATTGTGTTCCAGCAGCTGGATTTGAGAACTAGTGGCTGGCTGGCTTATCGTGTTACTATCACTTAACACATTTTGGCGAAACGCTAAATCAATAAAGAACAATAAACAATATTGTAAATAATTTTCTCTGAACAAAATATTTAACGCAAATTTCTATTTTGTTCAGATACTGTAAAAAATGAAGAGTATCAAGATATCGTGAGATGTAACTCCCAAGCTACAAGTTTGAATTTAGAAACATCAGAGGTAGAAGAGGATGATATATCCGTCGGTGATAATCGGAGTGAAAACTCAACACCTAAAAAGATCAAATTTGCGTTCGAAAAAAGATCTGAATATAAAAACGTTAGTTCTGAAGAGTTGTCATCACCAATGGAAGTCGATTCAAATCGGATCCCCAACTACGACCCGGCATACAAAGAAGAAGAAAATGAATTTGAAAGTAGAACAAATGACCGAATGAAAATTTATGATCGTGGTCTCTTTCACATTTATAGATCGGAAAGAGAGGACAGTAAAGACGGATTAAACGAAGCATTACCCTACGGCCATATGACTGGAACCCTATCGGAAGGTATTTACGGAAGAACTATGGACCTCTCTAAGACTTCATTCCAATCGCAATTACTCGCTGGTTTTGCTGCTTCTGTTATTGCTGGCACTTCACAAAGAGATTCACAAGAGCCTTCAGGTACGACTTTAATTTGTATACTGTAATATACGAGTACATACCTAGTTATGATCCCTGTTTATGATAACTGCTGTATTAAACCCAGATACAAAGTTAAACTTCCAATTAGTCTATTAATTACACGAAAAATTAGCAATATCATCTGACTCTATATCGCAGTGATCCAAAATTATAATATTAACACTACAAATGTACATTGCAATCAATGTCAAATTAATACGTAATATGGCTCGCAGGCCTTTTTATAATATGTAAAAATGTTATCTTTCATCTTAGGAATATTCTAGGTTACTAAATGTTTATCATTTTATTAGATGTGTCGCACGCAGTACGCCCACGCAACAGTAGCTGTGTTATATGCAACAATATAATCTATAATATTTTTTTATTTTTTCAAGCAACCAATAATTTAAGCACTTCACCAAAATTGAAAAAAAAAATACAAAACATGCTTAACTTAGAATCTAAGTGTTGCCTTAATTAAAGGTAGTTCTCACATGCAAAAAAGCAGTGTAATTGAGTTTAAATGTTCATGAAATCAAGATAATACAAACAAATATCAAAAGTACTTAGTTACTAGACATATGTTTCAAAACGTGGTCTCTGTAGCATTTGTAACTCTGGCCAAATATGTCTATATTGGGATCTTTGCTTATGCTGTTGTATTATTTTTGGATTCTATTCTTATAATAATCTTATAGTAATCTTCTATAATATATTTTATTTTATATAATGAAATAAAAATGCTACATATAGATCGCCAGCAACCAGCTCGAACGCTGACGACAGGAAACTCCAGTCGAAAGCCACGACGTCGTCGAACTGCCTTCACTCACGCTCAACTGGCATATTTAGAACGGAAATTTCGCTGCCAGAAGTACTTAAGCGTTGCTGATAGAGGTGATGTTGCTGAAGCGCTTAGCTTAAGCGAGACCCAGGTAAAAACCTGGTACCAAAATCGACGGTAATTATTTTTCATATATACATACATAATATTATATACATATATATTTTACTTTACATAATTATTTTTGATGCTTGTAGTTTTCTTTATGTATATGATCATATATCACTATATATTTTAATGCTGTTCAAATATACTAAAAACAAATGAAATAAGATATAAGAAGATAATTGTTATTATAATCCGCCATCTTGCTTCTCATTTCGCATGCAACTTTAATAAACCATTATTTTGTCAAAAGTCAATAACGAAGGGAAATAAATTGTATGGTACACTGGGTTAGTATTTGTAGCCCCTTTTTTAAATTTATAACCTAACTAGCGGTGCTCCGCGGCTCCGGACGCGTTTATTACGCAGTAATTATTTTCATCTGTAGTTTTATTATTACTGATATTATTGACAAGTCTTATAGCCTATCAACTGAGAAATGACACACACTTCCCGTGTACAAAATTCATCAAAATCGGTTGAAAATGGAATTTTTATATGATTCCTAAATGTATTAGTGATTTTTTTTATATATTTACATTTATCCTTAAAATAACCGGCGGGCGACGGTCACCGTAATACTGACGGCATTCTAGTCCACGAGAGCGGAGCCGCAGGCACAGCTAGTCAAATAATAAAATTCATTAATTTAAAATTAACAACACGTTGGGCGCCAATATGTTATTAACGATGAGGTGTTTAGAATTACACTTGATTCGAATTGGATAGAGGTATCTATTAACTGTTAACGCTTAGATTTCATCTAATCTTATTATGTAATAATATAATCTAAGTATTATCTCGGGACGAGTTTATTCTCAAAGAATAAATTATATACATTGATGTTTGCTTTACATTACGCATAAATTAAAATCCTAACAACAATAATTTCATCGGTAGTCTGACGTCCGTTGGTATTGTTTTAGGCATATTAATGGAAATTACACTACTAAATTACACAACTACTTCAAGATTTTATGTATGTTTTCTTGAACTTCTGTTTTTTTTTTATAGAACAAAGTGGAAGCGGCAAAATCAACTCCGTTTGGAGCAACTGCGGGCACAAGCGGCTACTAGTGAACGAGAATTATCAGCGCACGCATTGCCGCTTGCATGTGCTCTTCTCCCGCCGTACCCAACGTACATGCACTGTCATTTGTAAAAATATTTCAGTAATATAATAGACAATACCATTATAAAACTATTTTAGTTTCAGATGTATGTTAAATATCAGTAACATTTGCTGTATCAGATGAGAATAATTGTATGTAAAATCGTATTTCATAAACGAGGTGTACACCAGAAATTTATTTCATTATAATATCTTGGTTTATATATTATTTTTATGTGCATTATAATATACATGATATCTGATGTATATAGTCTAAAGATAAGTTAGGAAACAATTAGTACATAGGTATGTATTATTATATATTATATTAAAGCCGCCATTTTGTTACGTACTTTGATATTCAATATAGTGTTCTATTGTCCTATAGGACAACAAAATAAATATTACAAGTTAAATAAGCTTTGATATAACAAAGGGACACGTTGAGTGGAATCACTGATATCCTTAATGTGTATGGAAGTTTGCTGAAAATTAAAACTTCAAAAGCAAGCACAATCTAATGCGGTGTTTTAGTAATCTTTTTAGGTAAACGAGTAGTAAATTGAACTGTATATTTTTATTATCTGTAGGTACAACAAGTGAACTAAATTACTTCTTTTTAATGATAATTACACCATTGAATAAGGAGTTACAATGTATTTATGTAGTAAGTAATTAAAATAATGTAGATTATTAATGTAAATTGCACATAGAAATTAAATGAAAAGGCTAGTCGCAATAAAGTGAATTTTCAACAATTACACAAAGCTTTTCAATCACACTCCATTTTGAAAACAAACCGTACCATTGTTATACGAGAAATTATGCAAATGTTTTGGCGCCATTTCGAATCAGCGCCGGCAACCGTTCCCAATTTGCATCTTTTTAACACGGCAAATGATCTCTCAGTTATAGCAGTGCTGTAAAGCGGAACGTAAGTTCTGCCTTATTAAACGTTGTACTCGCTTTAAATCGATACTGCGCTGTTTGATAATATTTTAGCCCGCGGCGGACAACTATGACTGGGTCTGGAAGTCGTCATTAACTGTCAATTTGTATAAATGAGATGGTAATTTGCGGGTCTGTTGTTAGAGTTTATTTTTCGTTTTGACAAGATAACAGAATAGGCCTACAAAATTTTAAGTAGACATCTTTATCCAATGCGTTTTTTTATGTTTTTTATATCGGTGTTTTTTTCTTTTAGTTACTTCGGAAGGGAGAAATATCTGTGAAGTGAACGTATTTTTGTCAATGACTTCCATAAAGAGTTTTGGCATCATGTAGTGGTTGTTATTTTTATTCATTAACTTACGTTATTTGGTCTTATGTTATGTAATATTCTGGCATTTTGCGTGATATAGCGTGGAATAATATGGATGGATCATGAATTTTGATATGTCATAAAAACTCTGAAAACTCTACCAAGGGGGCGGACCATCATTTTGTTTAAACACTGAAGTTGCCAGAAGGCACTAACTTTATAATACGAAACAATTATCCACTTAATAAGGGCATACTAATCTTTAATATCGTGAATTAATTGTTCGAATTTTTGTGTACAAGAAAATTAAAACAATACACGGCCATAATTTCAAAGGGATTAGTAATTAGTGGCACCAATTGCACTTACACGTAGGGGGAACAATTAAAAGAGTTAAGAATATTTCTTACTCTTTCAAAACGTACAGCAAGAGTGAAATACAAAAAATATGAAGAGCAAAAAAGAAAAAGAAGAGGATTTTAAGAGAGGAAAGAGAGGTATGGTAGAGGATTTCTCTCTCTACTTGCGGCAGTCCAACTGATAAAGAATGCCTACACGCTACAAAAGATCGCGAATAACCCTGTGTGGTGTTCCTGTGGTGAGTTGGGTTTCCAGAGCTTATTGGGTTAGAGAGGTTCCAGGTCAGCAATGCGCTAGTGGTTTATATCGTATTACAAGCTTCCATAGGCTACGGTAGCCGTTTGCCATCAGGCAGACCATACGCTTGTTTGCCACTTTAGTTGTATACAAAAAATAAATTCTCTTTCAAAAAACATAATTCTCATGAACGTTAAACATTACAACCGGTTCGGCAAACATCCCAATCATCGAGAAGAACCGGCATGAAACTCGATTGGGCTTATCATGTTTTTATGTAATTTTTTCAACTGTACAAATATACTATAAATATATATCTATTTTGAAGCAATGATGGCTCAGTGGTAGCGTGTACGAACATCGCGTCGATCGACGTGAGTTCGAATCTCTACAATGAGCCTGAGCTTTCGCTGAAGAAAACATCGTGATGTAACCATAGCATGGTGGTAGGGCTTTTTCTAATGTCGGCCTGGCTAGCTAACACTCTCAAGTTGAAAATCTGTCGCCAAGTACCTATAGGTATGTTCCGGCAGCAGCACTTGACAGCCAGTTTTCCACTAGGTTTAGCGTGCTACCATTTTGGGTCACATCGTCACTTAACATCAGGTGAGATTGTGACCACAACGCTAAAACTTATAAATATAAAAGAGAAATAAAAAATTTTGTGTATACACAGAGAGGAAGTTACTTCGAGATACCACTATTATTCTCATAATGATCCATAGTTTGACCCATCCTTCGGCAGTAAAACCGGCTTGACCATGTCAACTTATTGTACGGCAAATCAGTAATGTGCTTCGGGATTTTATTATAGAACCTAATGCAGTCTCTATATCGCTGACCGCGTCTTATGCTTATATTTTTTAACAATTAAAAAAATTAACTTAGTAAAATGAAATGACATTATTATAATTTATAGCTAAATTCGTCATGCCACACTTCCGTCACATTCCGACAATCTCAAATTCAGTCTATAAAAAATAATTAAACGCGCCCATATAACTTAAAATATATTTGCAACTGCAATGTACATAGAATCAGATACCGGCGCGGCGTCGAGTGAAACTGCGATATTAGAACTTGATCTGTAGTTAGGGTTGCCAACCTTACTATATAATATGGTATCCTACTATAATAGGCGTCCGATTTCTATATTTTTAAAAAAATATATATAATGGGCGAAATTACTATATTTTTATTGAATAAAAATATTCAGCAACTTTTTTTCCAAAATGTTTAAGCGTAAAACGGTACCCAGGCCGCAGCCTTTATCTCTTTCTGAACAATAATTGGTATTTCATTGCCAATTTGGTTATTTGTCATTATCTGTCTATCAAGCAATAAAAATATTCCCAAATCTGTGCTTAAAAAAATGATATTCAGGTCAGACTTCAGACTTCAGGTCATAGCCTCAATAATACTATATTTGATATAAAAAGAGTTGGCAACTCTGTCTGTAGCGTATGTAATAGTTTTAACTTGCATTATTGGTTTATTTGACCATATATTCTACAATATAGGTGTAGGTGTAGCACTTTGCGTGATATCATTATCATTTCAGCCGAAAGACATCCACTGCTGGACATAGGCCTCCCCCAAAGATCGCCACAACGACCAGTCCTGTGCTGCCCGCATCCAGCGGTTTCCCGCAACCTTTACCAGGTCGTCGGACCACCTTGTGGCGGGTCTGCCCACGCATTGTTTTCCGGTACGTGGCCGCCACTCGAGAACTCTTTGACCCCATCGGCTATCCGTTCTACGAGCTATGTGGCCCGCCCACTGCCACTTAAGTCTAGCTATTCTTCGGGCTTTGTCGGTGATATAGTTCGATTATTATGCATAAGTGAAGTGAATTAGAAATAATAGCAGTTTGGAATATGTTGTAAAAAGAACTCCCTGGATATCTCCAAGATTAGAAAAATAGTATAAAGTCAGGCTTTAAATGGTCGTAATCTTTTATATGGTGGCGCCACTATAATTTATGGTTACCTACCTACCTATACCTACCTACCTGTTTATTTTATCCAACCTTAATGGGGAAGGCTTCATATGTTATAGTTTCGCAAAACACAGTCCATTAAATAATTTTACATATAACCCGCGCCAACATATATCTATACATATTATAAAACTCAACGTCTCTCTGTCTGTCTGTCCTTTTATGTTCATTTCACGTGATTTGCATGTTTTTTATTTTAATTTATAGCTTTCATATCTGACCAGGTTATATTTTGTAAGATAAGGTAACGTACGAAATAAGCAGTGACGATAATGGTGAATCAATTTGAAAAAGTATGCATTTGGGGCGCTTAAATGTCTTACGCTGAGTTAACCATACGAGATGGGTATATCAAATTAATGTTATACATAATTGTAGATCTTAAAAAAGTTCTTGCGTTGTTTGAACTGTAAAAGCCACTACTGGGACTATATTGGTGAAATTACTTTTGTTTTTAGAAGTCAAATAAACCTTTGCCAAAGCTCCCTTTAAATTCCAAAATTTGTTAAATGTATCTCAAAACTAAGCCTAACACAAAACATCACAATCGCTTAATTAAGGTAATTGTAAATTGGAAGAAGCAAATGTTATAATGATATACCATGATTTAACTACCTCTTTATTTAACATTTGATTCCAGTATGTCTATTAAGGGTTGGTAATTGGGATGTTTTGATCTCCTCAAACGCCGGGTGGTTGGAGGGTATCGCGAGGTCGCGGGGCGGGTGGTAATTGAAGTATTTTCCTAACGTTTCAAGGGTTTGAGAGTGAATGGATTAGTTACCGGAGATAACGATCTGTGAGTGACGCCGTCTAATTTGTGGTTCAGATGAATTTCTATTAGCAAGTATTATATTCGATTTGTGATATTAATTTGTATCGTTTGTTGCTGTTTATCTATTCGATTTACTAACGTGTGAACAATTGTATATACATATCTAGCTGTGTTAAGCTTAACCTGGTTAATGTATTATAAACAATATTGTAAGTGTAGCGTCTGCCATAGTTACATGCTTAGGAGTGTCTCGTTCCGGTATCAACCGATGCTTATCCAGTAATCCACCCGACTGGATAGCGACCACCGTTCATATGGTGATAAACCCATTATAATTACTTTATTTTCGTTTCGGAATCAGCCAGTGTAGCCAGTATATCCAGCTGTCGAGAAGCCTACGATAGTGTCAACCGGCGATGTAATGTCGATCTTTCGGTAACCATCGTTGTTTTTGAATTGTACCATCAAGTGTCGTCACT
Source organism: Saturnia pavonia (assembly GCA_947532125.1). Taxonomy (NCBI): domain Eukaryota; kingdom Metazoa; phylum Arthropoda; class Insecta; order Lepidoptera; family Saturniidae; genus Saturnia; species Saturnia pavonia. The sequence continues at coordinate 18,924,764 of OX383898.1, read as the reverse complement.
TTGCCGTCTTACCAAAAAATGCCACTATGGCGAGTGTTATACAATTTTCGTATTTTACCAACCAGCAAGCAGTAATATAAATTTTATTACCGGACTAGTTTTTTTTAATAAACATTCTATCTTGATCAAAAGCCGTAACAAAACAATAGTTTTAATTAAATTAATTATTGTTTTCAAACGACATTTTGTCCGATAATAACGTATACCGAGAATGAAAATTTTCGCAATATTTTATACTTTTTTATATCTGTACAGAATTGATGCTAAAGTCGTGACTGATGAAGACCATGATTCCAGGGAAAGGAATAGCGGGAAATATATTCTAAATTCTAACAAGTTACATAGAAGGTTTTTAGAAGATCTAGACGATGACGAATGGCACGTGTCCCACCTTAAAGATGTAGATTTTTGGGGCAGGAAGAGTTCTTGTGAAGGTGAGACATTCGACGACAAAGTGAGAGCGTATAAACGGATGTTGAGAAATGATGGCGCTTTAGTAGATTTCGTTTCAGCTGATCCCCTACCATTTAATGAAACTGATTTGATTCAAGATCAAACTTGTAAGCTTATAAATGATGCAAAAAATGTATCAAAGATAATAAATCAAGTTGAACCTTTGAAAGATAAATTAAATAATGAAAACAACGGAACTAAGAATGACGAAGTGTTTTTAAAAGTGGATGAGCAGCATGAAAATAGATCTGTAACTAAGCAAGTTGACACGGCAACTACGATGGACAGTGTACCGAATTTATCACAAAGTAATAAGGCCCATAGTGCAACGGCTGGAGAGAAAAGCAGACGAGGAAGCGAGTACATGTTCAGCTCAGCGGAATATTATGATGAGATTGATGACTTTGATGAGACATCATGCCCAGCGGCGGTGGAAGTCATCACCTTGGAGTTGGACCAGTTGAGAAATTATGAAGTTGAATGTGAGGCGATAGTTGAGTGGCGGAGTTTGGAATGAATAATATATTTTTATAATTATTTAAATATTTTTTTTACAATAACATCCGTACTTATTGATTCGTTTTCTGTACTGCTAATTTTAGTTTTAGTGCGTTTCGGCTAAGAGCTCCGTTTGTGGGTATTTATCATCATGCCATGACCCTCCTGGAGTATAAAGAAAGGATAGAGCACCTCTGTTTTCTCTACTTACAAACCTATTACGCTTCCTACATGTTTATTAGACGCTTCATGCATCGACGCTAGCCCCGAGCGTTTCTCGTTTTTAATTAAGGTCAGTGATTTTTCTTTTTCAAACGAAATCTGATGTTAACTTTTGTTAGTCTTTATCGACTCTGGCTTGTACATATTACACATACACATATTCGCACTATATTTCCTTTTTTGTAATTTCTCGTACGTTCAACGTGTCAGTGTGTGCGGAGAGGGTGACACATTGTGCAAAAGAAATATCTTAGTTATCAAGCGTCTCCTGGGGTGTATCTCAAAGTCGCTATGAAAGCGATCAAAGGTTCCATACGGTGTCTACTTCTGGCGCTCTTGCCTTAGCACTATTCGAAACCCTCTATTTAAGAGTTCGAGAGATTCATCGTATTGAACTTACATGACTTACGGGAAAGGCAAAGTACCTTCCTAGTGACATCACTTTTGTAATACCCACTAATCTACATCATCTTTTAAATTGGCGGTGAAGGAGATACATTTTGATATGGGCAAAGTAAACAGATTTTATATGATAAAAAAGAAAAATTGTCTAAGCTGAACTTGTGTTATCGGTTCCGTCATGAATATTAAAAGTAATAATACTTATGTGAAACTTTGGGCACCTACTCGCAAATATAGGCTAGAAATAAAAAGAAGCGAATGGGGTAGTTATTTTTGTCAGATACTTTCTAGCCGTTGCTTGCATTCAATGGTAAGTACAGTCCGAGATTAGAGGCGACTGCTAAGAGGTGGCGACAGTAGCCGCCACCGTGTGAGCTTATAAACCTACCATTACGAAATCCTACTTAGCTGAAGATGAACTTGTTATACCAAAACCATGACGCATGGTAAATAGTCACTATGACTGGCTTAACACTATGTGTCTGTCATCATTTTGTTGTGCAGGTTGGTTTATTTATTGCATACGTCTCATATAACAAATTTTAAAAATAAATTCGTGTTAGGATGGTTCAGATACGAAATATTCCTTTCTTTGGTTTTTAGTTGTAGCCCATGGACTACAAAGTGCATAAAAACAATAAAAATACAACGTTTCTGCTACATTAAGCGTGTTATTAACTAAATAAAATAGTATGTACAAACATTTTGTTTCAAAATTTTTATTCATAAAGGGACCTTATAGTGACATCTAGTCGACTGGTATATTTCGATACTTTCGATATAGGTAGCAGATGCGTAAAGGAAAATAATTATGTTTTGACTATATAGATCAGTACATGAAAAACTTAAAAGATGGCGTTTAATCAGATTCTTAGTTTGTGGTGCTACAGTGCTACGATCGTGTCACCTACGCTCTACGAGAAACGTTTCCTAAAACGAATCTAGATGGCGTTAGTTTTAAATCATAATCGAGTTCGTACTTTGTAAAGTACATAATCATGAAAATGCATTTTTATTCATGAATTCAGACATCAAATAATTATATACATACACGTAAATTATTATTAAGCTGTTCAAAATAAATAGCTTGGACAATTAAATACAGAAAATAACTTTACGTACAATACAAGTAAATACTAAAAGTTCTAAAAATCAAAGACGATAAGCGACAAGAAAGCTTTTAAAATAATTTTGTGGGCAGATATGAGAAATCAATATGTGTTTATGGGGATGAAGTTTAAATTATTTTAACGCTGATCACTTCACTCAAACGACGGTGATAGACGTTTTGGTATTAATTAAATAGTGAGAAAAATATGGTGACTACCTTGTTAGAACTTTCTAGGGAGTTTTTGTGGTATCTCAAAATTCATGATCCATGTGATTATTTCCAATCCACTTCACTCGAGCACAACAACCAAACTTTATTATGCAAAATGCCACCTGTATTACACAATATAGGGTCAGGTAACACAAATTTATGTATAAAAACAATAATCACTACATGACAGTTTGATATCCCGCCAAAAACTCTTCCATCCTATTCTCTTAAATATTAAATACCTGTCTCTACTCACTAAAAAGTATTTACAATAAAAAAGTATGAACGCCACTTATAATAAAATTGAAGTGTCTCTTCGTAATATCAAAATAACACATTTTTACTAAAAGAATTTCAAAGTACGAGTATAACGAAAAAAAAATTTGTTTCTGTCCGTTTGTTCCGGCTAATCTCCGAAACGGTGGAACCGATTTAGACGGGAATTTCATTGGCAGATAGCTGATGTTATAAGCCATAACTTATATTAGAAAAATAATTAGGGTCCCGCACAGTTTTTTTTGTAGTCCACGCGAGCTAAGTCGCGGGCACAGCTAGTATAATATATATATAAAACATAGCTCAAGAGATTGTTTGTTCGTTTGAACGAACTAATCTCTGAAACTACTAGTCGGATAAAAAAAATATTATTTTATATAATATTTATTGAGAAAGGTTTAAGGCTATATAACTTCCCGCTACGACCGTAAGGAGCGGAGTAGTAACCATGAACATTAAGTAATCTGGAGAGATGTATGCAAGTATGGTTATTGAAAATAACACGGGTACGTTAAAAGCGTCACGTTAGAGAGTTTTTCAACTAAAAGGGGGGGGGGGGTAAGGCTGTCTGGTTCGAATATCACCTCCAAATGGGTGACCCATTTGAAAAAAAGTCGTCTAGTGGCCAACACTTTTCTTATTTTCTGGTCTAGCCGCTCCTGACAAAAACACAGTTTTGTGGTCTTAAGTGTCACCAATGCTAATTACACCACTACCAGGTAATACGTAAGAACTCTGAAATACACGTGGACTATGGTGCTGGTGATCTGGGTGATATAGGGAAAGACTAAGGTTGGAAATATTTATATAGCTAAATAAGGTTAATTAACATTAAGTCAATTTATAATTAAAGCAAATACTCCACGATTATCCTGAAATATACTCATATATACTGTCCTCCATATTTCGCAATGGATATTTAACAAAGCAACACGACTAGTGCCGTCTTGGAAATGGGACTCCCTTACACATGTAGGGGGAATATAAGCCCCGCAATAATACGCGGTGGAAATTGTAAGGAAGGCATTAGGAAGCCCCGAGGTGCGGGCCGACATTATCCGCTGGAATATTTGCTTTAAATAAAAATCAAGGTTTGTGGGTCACCGGCATGTTTGGGCGTTATTACGTTACAAGTCCATATTTTGCAATTTGTTTAGGAAAGCCGTTTCTGACTGTAACAGCACATTTTTGATATTATTGGGTGAACTTAAATGTAAATAATAAAAAAAAAATCTTACACAGACATGATTTATAATAGGAATTTTTAATAATAGGCTTACAATCCACATCATGTGGATTGATCACTGCAGCCTACAGTTATCTATAATTAAACTCAAACAAGACAACGATCGGAAATGATGACAATCAAGGATAGATTGCTTCTCCTGAGGAGTGAAATTAAACGGATCGTGTGCCGGTATGTGTTCCTTACTTACTTACACCTTTCAAACTGGAACGTAGCAGCGTGATGTAGCGTGACGTAGCAGCGTACTGCTGTATTGTGGCTGAAATAGTTGTTATCCGCAGTTAAACTCTACAAAAAACCACTGTAGGAACTTTGATTGATTAAATATTGAACTTGAAAAATTATACTTGACTGCTACGGAATTTGAATCTTTAACTGAATATCTTAATTTTTTTTTAATGACATCGTTAAGAATGATTACAAATGAAACCCTATGATATCTATTTGTATGCAAAAATGTTATTGTTAAAAACACACATATCTGTGTTTGACTCGCTATATGTTTCGTAAATGATGCCGAGAATACATAATTAATTCTTAAACCTGGTTTGGTGCTTGAGTGTATATACCCAACGTCTTTTAGTTTTTAAATAACTAAGTATACAATAGTGACTTGCCGTAAATGAAAACTGTAATAACGGAATCCAAAAAAAATATTGTATTACAGCTAATTTTAGTGATGGATTATAAAACTTCCAGTAAGAATTTGGAAAATCATGTTTTGGTCTATTTGAAAAATGAGTAGAAACAGAAATTTCAGAAGGTTTAGAAAACATAAATAATTTCATTATTATCATAAGTAATAATTTTAATGTAAGAATTGTAAAAATAAACTTCTTGCGACAGTGTCATGTTGATCATAAATCAAATCAAGTGAACAATATTTCTTCTCTCTCACACGTTCTTAACTAAAATTAATGCATCCCTCTCATACATCATATACTATTAAGGTGCCCGGGAATTATACCTTTTCAAAACGTTATATATTTTACTATTGCTGTAGTAATTTTATCTTTATTCCGTTGGAATATAGTTAAGAATTAAATAGGCGAAGTCTCAGATAGTTTTCGTCCAAAAACTTTTTAGGCATAAATTTATCTTTGTTCAATGCCGTAAAGTTGCATTTACCTTGGTAACTTATCCTACTGCATTAATATGTTATTACAGTTCAATTTTAAACTTACAATATTAAGGTTCTAAATTGCTTGAATAGGCGGGCTTGCAAGGATGTGATCTCTTGCTGGAGTCTGTTCTCCTGGTACCGTAGGGCTTTTTAACACGTGACGTCATTCGCTGTCTCATACGAAAGAAAATGTGTGTCGGGATGATTCGAATATTTTTCATATTTTGCTTATTACACCATTTTTATACGGCTTAATTTGGTAAAATCAATCCATTATAATTGATAGTAATGGAGCGTTAGAGGTAAGGAAAAGTATATTTATGTATAGAAAGTCTCCATAAAATATAATATACTAAGATGGCGTTGCTGTAAATAAATAAATAATTTAATCACTTTGGTTATTTATAATTGAACTTTATGCATTTTGGTGTACACTTTTTTAGTTAATACCCATATGAGATACCGTAGAAATTCTTATTCATATACTTATGTTATTTGGCCCTTTACCTATTATGTAAATTTAGCGATATTTTACGTGTAGTAGTTTGGGTATTGATCATAAATAAATTGGATTATAAATAAGTACTAGAAAAAAGAAATTTAAGTTTCCACAAAATCTTCCTGGATTAACAAGGGAGTCGTCTGCGCCATCTTGTTAGAGCAATGTTTGAAGATAAGAAAAATAATTTAAAAAAAATACTCTATTAATATACCTGTGGTAGAATTGAATATTAAAAAAAAAGAATATGGATATTTTTATGTATTTTAAAGCTTCATCATAATTATGATAATAGTTAATTGGAAAAAACTCTTAAAACATTTTTTATTAATAATAAACAATGGAAAATTGTAATATTTTAAATAGAATCACATGACTACTAACGCACCTCGATTAATCGCCAGGTTTGTGACGTCAGAATGTTATTGGAATTTCGTCGATTAAGTGTCAAAGCACTGTAACAGCTGTGTGCTACAATGAGTAGAAATTAACATTGTGACGTCACACGCGCTCGGATTTATTCGGGAACGATCGGCGCGTTTTCGGTACTGAATTCAAAAAATATTTTTTCGTTTGAAATACCTTTTGAAATATTGCGAAAAAAAAACAAAAACAAAGTTTTGTTATAAAAAATATAGGTATATATTCTCTTATCACAAAAAAAATCAATTGTGGATAAACTCAGTTGCCATTGAATAAGAAGAAGCGAAAGAGACTTCGTAAGTAAGTACAGATTAAAAATGACAGCGACGTACGTCGACATTCGTGGTCGGTAATATATATAATAGCCAGTTCATATAACTCATCACATATCGTTAGAAATAACCGATATATTATAAAAAACGACACTGTTAACGAAAGCATGATAAATGAAGTGTTGTCGAGTTGTATACACATATATTTCTTTTTCGCTATTATGTAAAAATGTATGCGTTAAATGGACCAAAAATGATAATGCTCATGTGCCTCAGTATACTCTACAAAAAAAGTACAAAAAACAGGTTAGATATTCTAAGTGAACCTAAATACAAAGGTAAACTCTGGAAGTAAAAAGATATAAGCAATGATGGGGCTTTGTGTACGGACACTGTGTCGATTGTCCTGAGTTCGAATCCCTACAATAGCATGATAATAGGGTAGTTTGTAATACCAGCCTGCTAGCTACTACCCTCAACTTAAAAATCTGTCGCCAAGAACCTATACGTGTGTACCAGCAGCTGCACTTGAGAGCCAGTCTTTCCACTAGGCTTAGCATGTTACCATCTTTGGCCACATCGTCACTTAAAGGTGAAATTTTGACTGTAATCAATATATACACTGAATTTTTAAAAAGACGCCTTGTTTATTAAATATCAAGATTTCTTTTTATTAGCTCATAGGATTCTTTATTAATTAGTTTATATTTGGTTATAAGAACTATTCATTGTCTATGTCATCATTATAGGGACAGCTTAGTTTGAAGGAAGAGAATGCATTTCCTTCTTTAGCTATTTGGGTGCAATTTTTGTACATATATAAATAGTTATAGATATTGTAGGCATGCAAAAGAGCAGAAACATTTCGTCACTCCCAGGAGTAAAAATTCGCACAATGTTAATGAAGTTGCTACGTTCCAAATTGTTGTTTAGGTGTACCAGTTTGTTGATCAATCGGACGTTATATTACAGTCGTAAAAACTGTACACTACATACTTTAGATGCCAGTTCTTTTATTTCGTTCATATATTTCCGGGCGTGCATCGCTTTCAGAAGTAATTGATAGTGCTTCACGAAGTTACATATTTCGGTTTTCGGGATTTATATTCGGCTGCTTTTTTGTCGATGTTTGTTCTAAGATTTTTCTGTATTCTCCTCAATGGTGATGGTGTACGTATGCACTACTATTGAAACATTATCGGTTTGAATCTGTTACTTAGTGGTTTGAACTAAACTTTGATAAACGCGACAGTTAACGCCTTGCCTCGAAGAACAACTGGTATAAAAAGCCGTCTTCAGAGAGGTGTCACTAGCGTGGTACCAAAATGATACCCTGGAAACCCTACTCACCGCAGAAACACAACACAAGAGTATTTGCCTGTGATCTTCTATAAGGTGGAGGTATTTCACCAGCCGGACTATCCAAAGTACAGAGATATCTACAAAGAAATATCTCTGTGCTCTTACCATTCTTGAAACGTATATCTTTCGGTATTTTAAACTAAATCTTATATTGTTGTGTCAAGCACTAGTTCTCAATGTTGCTTCATATTGTATTTAAATATCCTCCAATGGAAAAGATATTTAATTTTAAAATTAGACGTAATCATTTACTAAAAGGTCGAAATAAAAATACACATAACGATTTTATTATGTAAATATTATATAAAAATATCGTTGTTTTTTTTTAATTAACTGGGGTTTTAGCTTTCACCGCAATCTCACCCGATATTAAGTGACGATGTCACCGAAAGTCGTGACACGCTAATCTCAGAAGGGAGACCGAATCTCAAGTGCATCTGCTAAAACACACTTTTAGGTTTTGTGTATTTATTAATGTTTTTCTCGAAAGCTAGATTTCAGTTTCAATTTGTAACTTAATGAGAGTCCGGTAAATCCTTTTAGCTAAAGTAAAGTAATCACCGATATGAGTGATTTTATATAATTTTATGTATTTTTAAAAGTCCAAAAAGTTTTGTTTCTATTGGGTTTTTACGGACTGCATTTAAACGACAGACGACAATGTTCAACAGCGTACTATATTAGAAGTTGTTCTACATATCTTCTCGATTGATCGGATAATCCTTTCCACACCGTCTTATGAAGCATTTACACGAACGAGGCCAATTGCCGAACCATTCAACTAAGCCAAGCCATTATTGGCGTTGTATAAATAGAGACATTCCATTACAATGGAGTGCCTTTAGGCCATTAAATTAGAACGATTTCAAATTTTTCATGGCTCGTCGAATGGTTTCGTGTAAATGGTCCATAAGGCACCGGTCTTCACGTTGCCGCCGTGTAAGCTTATCCGTGAAACACGATCTTTAGGAATCTAACTAAAACTAAAATATTTGACAATATGCAAAGGAAATATACGATTTTTCTAATAGTTATTAGTAATATGAAATTTTAGGAAAAAAATAAATTATACATTAAATTGTAAAGTTTATTTATATATTTTTTTTCTATATTAGCAAAACTAACTTGCCAAGAAGAAAGCAGGAGTTTTGTATTTCATTGTAATACATAAAGTTCGTTATTTGGCCCTGTATTCTGTAATTTTTTAACATCTTTTTTGATATAGTTTCGTTATTGTACACAATTTAAGTGCATTATAATTAATAACTAAAAATATGCATTCTGAATTACCACGATAATTATAATAATAAAGCCATCATCTAGTCAGAGCTGTGCAAGTTAAGCTTAAATAACAGGTATCCAGTGGCTTTAACAGTTATATAAAACAAAAGAAGCAAGCAAGGTTCCTTTCACTTTTAAATAGGGTTTATTTACCACTAAACATTTTTGTTAAAGTAGCGAATAAAGTATGTAGTATTTTCTTCTTCATGTGATTTTTTTCTCTACAGCTAATAGAGTGGAGTACCGAACACAAAAAATACTGATATTATATTTTTTATTTATTTATTGTAATGCTGTATGTGTAGGAAGTACGATAGAAAAAATATGGAAATAACCTTTCATATATTCAGAAGACTCTGTAAATAATTCAGCATTGGGTCACAGTGAACGCGGACGTCATGATGTAGAGTAATTAGAAGCACTACTCGCACTGTAATAATTTTCCTAGAGAGTAAGCGAGATAGGTATACAAATATATCTCGACACTTATATTTAGAGTAAATATTGTTTGGAAGGAAACACTAAATTAGTCAGTTTTAAAATGATGTAAAACGTCTTTATAAAACTTATTATATTTTCTGTATTGCGTCCGAGGTATTGCTATAACAAGACGAACCTTCGTTATCTTGTAAGCGCCAGTATCGTCTGTGATTACTAGAAGTTAAAAGCCAATAATTTAGTCCGTGTTCACTATTTCAATAGAAAAATAAAATTGTACTATAAATATAGAATTCATTGATAGAAAAACACAAAAGACGAAAAATGTAGTTATACCTATTTCAGAAAAAGGAATTAAATATGTAAATATTACTTAGTTTTTCTATATGTGTAAGGTACTAGCAATCACTCATGACTTTGTATGTCTTAATAACTAAAGTATAAAATCTAATAATAATAAAACAGTTTGTAAGTATCAGCTTAAACGTAGCTTTCTATCTGTCTTTTAGAATCGGTTTATTATACCTATTTCGTTCACAGTTCTCAGTTTAAAATAAGTATAAAGTTTTTGATATAGAAGAAATACCTGAATACACAATATCTCTAGTAATTTCAATCTGGTTGCATCCCCCTAATGAATTGACCACAATTTCGTCATTGTGTTATATTTAATACACTACTTACAAGTACAAAAATAAATAGTTTATTGCATGTATATCCTTTTCAGCTGTATAAGGGGCGTCCTTTATACCGCTGAAAAATAAAATAAACTATTATATAAATAAGTATGTTATTTATGGCATTGTGTACCACGACACGTCTCAACAATGCAAACACAAGTTATACGGTAAATTAGTGCTTTTTAAAAGTGATTAAAACACATTAAACGGCTGTTAGGGCGAGCTGACGTCATCTCGTAAGCGAAGCGACACTAGAAATTTGCATTCGACGATATCGTTTCGATGAGTCAGTTGGAAAACAACGACTTTTATGTCACATTAGACACGCCGCGCCGAGCCATGCCGTACTGTGCGTACATGCGTAAAGAGTGAGCATCAAATTTACACATAATTGTATAAAATTCAAAAAGTAATTTCTATGTAAGTGACAAGAGACTTTCTTTATGTTATGACAATGATGCGACACAGTAAAAAAAAATTAATTTCCTTTATTAATCCAAATTACAATTGCTGGGTGGTAGGATACGATAATTGTGTCCAATGGAATCACGACCACCATAAACCAGATGTAAAGGTTACAAGTATACAATGCACGGCAATGCGTCACTGTGGGCTAGCATCGCCCGTCTGAGAACAGGTGCTCACACAGTGGTGCATGACTCATTGCTGCCTGGCAAAATACTTAAGATGGACACGTCGAAGTAATCACGGCTACGGAAATTTATTTATTTACTGCGTACAAGTACTATGGAAGTGTGTACCGGAACAAATTATAAAAACTCTTCATTGCTCTACTATAGTTACATTTCGGCGTTCACAAAATAAAATATATCACGACACCCGACTCCTCAGTGAAAGGTAAAGAACTGAACAATAGGCGACTGTGTGAACACCATCGGCCACGCTACACCATGGTTCCTCTGAAGTGAGCCCTAAAACCGGCAACATTGCCATTAAGCGCCACGATCCATTGCCTATACAGTCAGTGTCGCCCATTACCGACCATTGTGCACTAGGGGCCTTATCACTCATTATAGTAGGACGCTGGCGTATCACGTTCCGGAATCAGCCGGAATATATCCAGTAATGAAGCGAAGTGATAGAGATCTGGACTCGACTGGGTCACGGAGCGGTCACAGTAACTCTCATTTGATTAGTCGTGTTTCGGGATCAATATGGCAGCACAACCGGCGACGGATTGTTTATCTCTTGATAGTCACTGCTGCATATGGATTGTACTGTTTTTTCCATTAGGCACATCACCGTTACTTTGCTCTGCTACTATAACGGAATTTGGGAGTAAATAATTTATTTCAGACTGACTTGTTTTCATGATTTCGTGTACGTTCGTATTAAAAGTAAAGGACTCGTGCGCTTATAAAGAGTTTGCACTAATACAGAAACAATGCACGGCAGGGCAGGGCATGTGCAGGGCGTGCACAGAATAATTCACTAAAGTTTTATCACAATCGGAGGAATAGTATGTAAACATATACGCGTATATGGGACAAACACACAAAATAAAAATTCATTTTATTTTTTTAATTTTTTACTTTTAAATTGTTTGTCTAATAAATGTATAGTAGTGTTGTGTGAAAAAATATATATGTGGGATTATTCAGTAACGAACAATGTGATCATCTCCTACTGCGGGTTTTAAAATAAATAAAGTTTTAATGTCAAATAAACATGACAAATAAAGGCTGGACAGGCCTCGTCGCGCAGTGGTTGTAAGCAGTAGTTGTATAGAGTCGAGAGCCGCACATAAAAAAAAGATATAAAACTTAGTAAACAAATCTCTAAGACTTTTGATGTTGATTTTTTTTTATTATATTAAAAAAACGATTTGAAGACACAAAGGTCGTAATAAAAGTGTGTCATTTATAAATAAAGTCAACCCACCTTTTAAATATCTATAAATTCCAAATAATTGAGCTGTCGGAGAAGTCGTATTTTTTAAGTGGGGAAAAATAAAAATAGCTTCGATGTTCCCTCACGTGTACTGATCAAACGAAAGAAAACTGAATAGAATAGAATGTAATGTGTGAAGCGTCGAGTCGGTCACACGGTCGCACGCCTCCAGTGCGACCTGTAACTTTTCCCGCGGTAGTCGACACCTACCGGGCGGTGACGCTTTAAAGCGCTTCCAGTGAAAACTTCAAACGGCCTGTAAAAGTGTTATCTTTGCCTGCGTCGCTTATATATTTTTTTTAAATGACATGTGACAAAGGACACTGAATGGGTTTCAGCGAGTGACATATCAGTTAGGGGACAAACTCTGGCTGGAGACAAATTTGACGGATGAACTTCCCGCCTTTTGATTTCAGGTGCGTTCAAGTTTAGAATAATTTGATATAACATTTTCAATATTTTTATATTTTAAATAAATAAATATAAAGTATTGGTGAGTTTTTAGCAGAATCTCAGTATATCCTGTAGTATATTAATATTTTTGCGTTATTACCCCTATATTATGTATTGCAGGCGGTGTTTTAATTAATAAAGTTTGGTTATTGTGCACAAATAAAACATGGATCAAGAATTCTGAGATTTGGTGGCCACTATTTTGTTACAAGACTGAAATATCAGAAAACAATTGGAAACGAAAAATTATTACTAATACTATACTAAATATTACCCACGAAACAATTTCAGTAATGGTCTTCATTAGTGAGGACTGGTTGCCAAGTTAGGAGAAACAAGTAAAATATAAAACATTCATCCCTTAAATAGGAAAGTAACACATGTTATACAAATACTGACTGTTTTTGTAAGTACTAAAGCAATGATGGCTCAGTGGTAGCGTGTACTACTTCGCGTCGATTGACGTGAGTTCGAATCCCTGCAATGAGCCTGAGCTTTCGGTGAAGGAAAACATCGTGAGAAAAACATAGCATGGTGGTAGCGCTTTTTCTAATGCCCACCTGGCTAGCTAGCTACCACCCTCAACTAAAAAACTGTCGCCAGCACCGCCGGATAGGTGTGTTCCGGCAGCTGCACTTGAAAGCCTGACCTAGATTTAGCGTAAAGATAAGTAAGATTTAGCTAAACCTAGGTTTAGCGTATTATCATCTTGGGCCACATCGCCACTTAACATCAGGTGAGATTCTGGCCACTACGCCAAACCTATAACGATAAAAAAAGTACAAACGTCGACATACTCTTAAAAGTGTGATCGATGAGAGTTTTTGACGGAATCTCAAACTGTCATGTAGTGGTTTTTGTTTTTATTCATACATTTGTGTTGTTTGACCCTATATTGTGTAATACAGTTGACGTTTTGCATAAAGCTCGGTTATTGTTTACAAGTGAAGTGGATTGGAAATAATAACATGGTTCATGAATTCTGAGATGTCACAAAAACTCCTTAGAAAGTTCTAACAAGGGAGTCACCGTCTTGTTAGGATACTGAAATCATCATAAGACAGGACACTCGATAATGGCAGTAATGGCCTTCAGTAAAGAGGACTAGTTGCAAAGTTATTAAGAAGAAGAAGTAATCGTTATATATTCTGTATTTTAGTTCTAGTAAATGTATTTACTAGAACAAGTTAGTAGTAGAAGCACTTTTGGCGGTGTTAGCAAAAAAAAACAACTTTGTCATAATTGGTACTTTTCATTGTATACCCATAGCTTTCTATTTATTTTATGATAAAAATGTACGTTTGATCTAAATTTTCGTATTTTGTTTAATAAAGGGACAATTTTCTATGTTATAAGTATAGTTTAAACATTCAGACGTCAAACGGCTATGGCTTAAGGAATTGTGTCGTAAAATAAAATTACTAATCCGTTTCGTCCCAGTTTCGGAAGACTTACTACTAAAATTAATTAATACAAACATCAAAGACAATGAAAAAAAACTTTATTCGTTCCGTTATTGATTTTAACTAATGGATTTGAGAAATAATTTTGACGTGTGAAATAGTCTGGTACTTTCTTGAACATGTTTTTTTTACTAACACCGCCAAAAGTGCGTCAGATATGATTAGTGAGCGCGGCAGAGCGCATGTGGCGGTTGTTTGATAATAGCAAGTGATTCTATTTTAGTCTGGACGTTTAGTAGCAAATTTCCTTTCCAGTTGGTACAGTGATAAATTGACTTTATGTTTTAAAACTACCGTTTACTATGGAGTTATGGCTGCGTTCCGGGATGATTTTAAAAAGTATGCACGTTCAGTTTCACGTGAGTCTTGACTAAAACTTTTTTCATTTAGTACGTTACATTGATGCAGTATTAAAAAAAACAGTCAAGCGCGAATACGACTCGTGCTCCGAGGGTTCCGTTTCCAGCACAATTTATTTGTGTTATTTTTATAGCAATAAATAGTGTTTTATTGCTTTCGTTATCATTCTTTAGGCAATAGTATTAGGTTCCATAATAAGAATCCCAAAAACATTTTTTTTATAGTACTTTCGGCACATTGATGTTACTGTTCCTGATTGTTAAGCACATTACAATTCAAATACAATGTCATACCGGCCTGCATAAATATCTCTTCACGTTACGCTTGAAGGACCCGATGTCATAAGAAGGAGAGAACACATTGACCGGGAGATGGTTCCACAGTTTCACGGTACGACAAAGATAAGACAGAGAATTTTTTAGTTCGTGCCCAGATGCAGGTTACCTTAAAAATATGTCTGCGAAGCCCAGCGTGTGTGGTTCTGTTGTGGGAAGGAGAGAATGGAATTAGATTGAACGGTTCTTCAGAAGACTCTCCAAGATACAAACGATAGAACACGTTCAGCGAGGCGATGTTCCTGCGCAGCTGAAGCGGCTAGATGCATTTAGTAACGTCTGCATCATTAACAATGCGAACAATCCTTTACTGTAACCTGTCCAGAGTATCGAAGAGGTATTTTGCGGATCTATCCCAGAGATATGAACTGTATTCCATACAAGGCCCAACTTGTGCCTTGTAAAGAAGATACAGATGACCAGGCGTGAAAAACCGTCACATACTGTACATGATTCCGAGTCTACGAGATGTAGAGGAGATGACATTTTCGATGTAACCTTTGGAGTTGAGGTTGCTGCGAAAATCCACACCTAGGATATTGAGGCTATCACTCATTGCTATTGAGATGTTCTGAAGAGTGGGAAGAGGAGATTTTTTAAAGAAAAGGCGCACTACTGATTTTTTTTGGCATTGAACTTAGCTAAGTTAATTGCTCCTCATGTAGATACACAAGGATTGGTTAAGTTCAATGATAAGTTCTTCCCGTCTCTTTCCTGTTTCTCCCCGACCACACGAAGGCTTGCTTTAATAGCACCCATGAATAATGCTGTCATTTGCATAGCAATGAATATGGCTTAAAGGAACATATCATTGATATGCAGAAGAAACAGAGTAGGCGAAAGCACAAAACTTTGATGAACTCCATCGTTTATTGACATGAACTGCGAATCACAAAACGAATTACTGTTTTGTGAATTCACTATATTATTAATTATTAACTGTAAATATGATTTGTACAGTAAAAAAAGAAGACAAACTTAACTGTGGTGTTTTCCGAACCTATAGTTTTAACGATTATAAATACCTTCTTAGGGCCTAAATTGAATAAAGTATTTTTTGAAATTAATTTTGAGTTTGATTCTTCTATTTATTACTGTAACTACGATGAATCAATAAAAATAAAAAATGCGTATCCACTTAATATAACATATAATTTTGTTCTCTTTATTTGTTAGGATAACGTTCAAAAGGTACACTAACTTTTTAAAGGTAGGACGAAACAGCGTAGGTTTAGCAATAGAATTTCTTTCTTCAGGAACGGAACCCTGGTAATTGTTTTTTCTTCAGTGTTGTGAGTAAACATTAGTATATAAAATATTTCAACAATAAAATTACTCAGTAAGAATTTACTCATTCTTATTTACGAAGAAAATTTTAAAATATTTTTTAATAATCATTAGAAAAAGTAGTATAATTTATGTTACTTAAATCTGTGGTGGACTATAGTAGAATTATAAGATAAAATGAAAATTACATTATCTTTATTTTATAATGATTAATATTATTATTATTTCATTCTGACTGGGCAGACAACGTATCGAACGTTGTTTATTCATAAAAGCTCATTTAATAAACAATAAGCACTTGGGACACTATCTTCTTTAATGTAGGTATTAAAAAAAAACTTTGCTTTATTTATTACATAAACAACCTCTTCCATTTTCTTTTTTGATTAACTCCTCTTACAATTTCCACAAGTATAAAAATATATCTAAGGCATTATGATGGAGGTATGTATATAGATACCGAGCCGAACCGGTAACAAACTACCAGTTTTCACATACATTTGGCATGCAGCGCACTCTGCCGACTTAATTAAAGATTAACATACTTAACAGTTTCAATTGACTATTATATTAGTAACAGATAGTGATGGAACTATGCCTGAAAGTAAGCACAGTGCAATTCAAAAACAGTAGCAACCCTTAAGGGAGCGTTCAAGTATTACGTAACGCAGTTTTTGGAGATTTTTGAACCTCCCTCCCCGCCATGTAACGCGCCGTAACGTTTTCCTTTACCCCCCTCCCCCCAGTAAAACGTTACGTAACCACCACCAAGTTGACCATTTTTACCTGAAAGTCACAATTATGTCACAAAAAGTCCCAAAAAAACCCTACGCGACCGTTGTAAAGGGTTAAAACAATGTTAGGTAACGCGTAGTTCAAAACCCCCCTTCCGCGCCTGTAACGCATCGTAACGTTTCAAAAGACATCCCCCCCCCAAATACGTTACGTAATACTTGAACGCTCGCTAAGAGACCGGCATTTAATCACCATATGCACCGGTTGAAGGCGAAACGCGACGCGCAATAGCGAATCACTATGAGGGGCTTTTCACCATATGTGTGGTGGTAACGACTACTAGCGATCCTACGATTGTTAGAACAAAAATAGTAATGTTCGTATAACGTTAAAAAGGTTTGGATGTAATCCAACAGTATGTAATAGACCGCACTGTCGACGAGTTCGTGTCTACTTCCATAACAATAATCGCTTGTCGTCGATAATTACGTGGGATAACATTGATTGTTATTAACAAATAAAATAATTATAATAATAATATAATAAAATAAATATATAATAGTAATTAACAATAAATGCTATCCCACGTAATTTTTGGCGACAAGCGCTTATTGTTATGGACTCATATGACTTGTATTACTTAATATTGCTTTTTTAATGGTTCTGTATATTATGTAATATAAAAGCGAAATACCGCTCATTACGAGATCTCGATACAAAAGGTCAGTTTAACTTGAAATTAACATAGGTACACTAAGAACGGATTGTGGAAAATTCAACCTCTAAGGGTATAAAATAGGGGTTGAAAGGTTTGTGTGGGTTGGGTGAAAAACATTGCCTTTTGACTTAAAATTTTGTACTTACAATCATTAATAAAAATAATAATACATGTGTATATAAGTATTGCTTTTTTAAGTACATTTTTATTAATTCTCAACCGATTCTACACGGGAAGCATACATTACTTCATAATTGACGTCCAATAACATTAAGAAGTCATATCTGATGAATTTTAGTACACGACAAATATAGTATGTCATTTCTCAACTGATAGACTATATGAATTGTCCATAATATGAGTAATAATAACATTATGAGATGAAAATATTTACTGTGCAATAAACGTGTGCGAAGCCGCGGGCACAGCTAGTGTTATATAATTACAAACGTAAAAGTTAACTTTTACTTGTATATTGGAATAATTAACTAAAGTTTTGGGATTCGTTATTTTTTATAGAAGCAGGATGAAGTGACTTATCTGTGCAAGTTGGGAAGTACAAAAAAAAACGGCGACACCGAGAGATCGACTGTCCATCCATGCAAGCATCTCGGCGACGCCATATACATTGGGTGGTCCTGAAACGCGATAAACCAGATATAGAGTCACAATGAAGGGTTTTATTATCACTTGCATTGTATGTACTTGCATTTTTACACTATTTATTATACCACCCCGCAATACAATTATTGTTGTATAAATAGACAACGAAATATTAATATTACTAGCGGACCGCCCCTGCTTCGCACGGGTATTTAACAAAAAAATCAAAAATTATACATTTTCATACGGATCCCTAACTTTTTATTCTATCGCCTATGTTCACCAGGGATAATGTAGGATTCTAATGGTGAAAGAATTTTTCAAATCGGTCCAGTAGTTTCAGAGCCTATTCAATGCAAACAAACAATCAAATCTTTCCTTTTTATAATATTAGTTTAGAGAGATGGAAGAATAAATGAGACAAGGGTTAAACCGCGAGGCATAGCTGGTTTATAAAACTGTCTGTTTTTAACGTCAAAATACCAGGATACCTATGTAAAGAATCAATTTTTAAAATTTTTGTCTGTGTCTGTTTGTTCCGGGTAATCTCCGAAACGGTTAGACCGATTTTGAGAGGACTTTCAATGGTAGATAGCTGAAGTTATAATAAATAACTTAAGCTAGTTTTATTTTAGAAAAATAATTAGGGTTCCGCACAAAAAATAAAAAACCTTTTTTTGTAGTTCACGCTACTATAAAAACGTTTGCTTACAGCAGATTGGTATAGTGTTCGCTGTTGGCTGAAAAATAATTAGCATGACCTACGGAGTCATAAAAACTGTGAAAAAGTAATTTCGAAGTTCCATTTAACAGGATATTATTCAACGGCTAATAGGGTGAGAATCTTTTGTTAGCTGATGACATCGTTTTCACTAGTCGACTGTCCGAATGCGATGAACTCGACAACGCGTGTCCCAGAGATTCAAATCTTTCTTAGTTATTTATTATTGGTTTGATGTATTTTACCTATTCATTTGAAAACTATTATTTAACTGTGCTATTGTGTTGCAAGACCTTAAGCAACATTATGTATTACAAATAATAATGTTAATAAACGCGATGGAGTTTCTTGCCGGTTTTTTTTTTTTCAATGACTGCGATATTTTTCGAACCGATAGGATTACCTATAGGATTCTTGGCGACAGATTTGTAACTTGAGAGTGGTAGCAAGCACGGTTAAACTACTATATTTTCTTTCATCGAAACCTTACGCTCATAGCAGGATGCAACCCAACGTCGAATGAAGCGGTGTCCGAATACGCTAACATTGACCAATAATCGTTACAGGTATTCTTTGTACTTGCATCACTGTTGTTCTGTTTTATACGAGACAGTTTCAAAATTCACACCAAGCGTAACCTAAGCATAACTATAGGTTAAAATAGATATTTAACAGCATTTAAGACGCATATATACACGGTGAAGCTGTCAAAGCCTCTAATGGCTCCATGGCCCTTAAGGCTAACAATATTTACTACAATAATTTACGTACTATTTTTATATTTCTCTATAATTTTTAATATAATTGTGAATAGTTTTCCAGCATGTTTTGTGTATTTCCATAGCTTTAAGTATATCATGTTCGGCGACGAAATCAAGCAATTATCAAGTATTTTATTATCCTTCATCATCATTCATTGCACGGAATACAGTCGCAGTATCAAATTAAAAAACATTTTCGTTTTCTCTCTGTAATCGTAATACGTGTTCATACATAAGTAGTGAATCGTGTCCCGCGGTCCCGCCTGTAACTCAAGTATTCTCATTACCCGCCGAGACTTGCCTCGACCGAATAACCCAAGCGGACAATAATACGCCAAGTGCGGTAGAGGTTTTATTGAAAATTTTCACTTATATTTTTTGCTTATAATATGATTATGAAACTATGATAGCAATGCGTCAAGATACCGCTTCGGTCGATCTGAGTTTTTAACTTAGATTGGAATCAATTACAGTTTTTTTATACATTGTATATAAGTTGAATATAATATGCTGCAGACACGCGGTCAGGATAATTTTTAGTGTGGCTGCCATTTTGGATTTAATATAAATAATATTATTACACAACATACAGCCAACCTAAAACTATGTGAGTTCCTTTAAAATATTTATATAATATATTAACGGATAATTGTACAAACCATTGTCCATTCAGCCGAAAGACGTCCCCCGAAGATCATCACAACGACTGGCCCTGCGCTACTCGTATCCAGCGGATTCTTGCAACATTCATCAGGTCGACGGTTCACCTTGTGGCGGGTCTGCCAAAGCTAGTTTGCCACTCGAGAACTCTTCGGCCCTGTCGGTCATCCGTTCTACGAGCAATGTCCGTTCACAATCTATTGCTAATATTAGTATCGTTTGAACCCATTATGTAAGCCACGTAATATAGTGTGTTAACAACAAACTTCCAGTAGAAAATCTGGCGTTTAAAAACAAGCATGATTCGTATAAACTAATCGTTAGTACCAAATAAATAAGGTTCATAGGCTTAAACTACTTAATTAAACAAAATTCCGAGAGAATTCGCCAGTAGTAAATAAATATATCACATCCAAACCACTGAGTATTGGATGATCTATATGATTTATGCCATGACATAGAGGTCACGGCATGAAGTATGGGGCACGTTCAAATTTTATGGGAGAGAGTCGGGACGCACAGGAAATGAGTGGGGGAGGGTTTATTACTTATAAAAAAATCTATCCTGTATATAAAATATTAGTGAAAGAAATATATCGTTGTGTTTAGTTTTTATACCTTTCAATTTACTTGTTAGATGATTAATGGTATCTCATGGAAGACTGAATTATAAACAATCTATACTATAATATTATAAAGCTTAAGATATTATTTATTTGTTTGTATGAATGCGTTAATCTCTAGAACTATCAGTCATATTTGAAAAATTCCTTCTGAGGTTCATAGTCTGTTTATTGAGGAAGGTTGAAAGCTATGTAACTTCACGCTGCGAGCCTAAGGAACGGAGTAATAATCATGTACGTCAAGAAATCTGGCAAGTTGTAGGCAAGCACGGGAAGTGAGAACAACGATACATGCGATACATACGAATATACCCGTTGCGTTGGCGGCGCGGTGGTGCGACGGAGAATTTGTTGAATTTAATACGAATAAAACCATGGGGCACAACTAGTTCTGTTATAATCAAAGCCCCATAGCGTCCTTTATCAAGTATCCTATTTGAAGACTCTTAGGCGTCAAAATCGGTTTAAATATATTTTGGAAAATATGTTCAGAAGAATTCAGATATTTTTAAACTTGTAAATGACTGGCACAATTTCAATTCAAGAAATAAATATAAAATAGTCATTCCATCTTTTAGAATGGTAATATAAATAGAAGTTTTTTTTAGGTTATATTGTATCTGATAATCAGTTAAATACAAGCCATAAAAATTGAATTTCTATAAAACCCCTGAAAATATCTTAAACGAATCACAAATTACGAATAATACGAGATAACAAGTCCCTCTAATGGAAATTATAGTTCACATTCACGCATATAATAATAAGATACCGCACCCTAGTCGGTTAGTCACTAATAGAAAATTCTCTAGCTCTGTGACGTCATTGTCCGCACCTGCGGCATACGAATAAATAACGCGCAGAGCGGTGACTTCTTAGCTTATTCAACTATGTATATTAACATTTTATGAATGGTTAAGAAAATTCAATTTAGATTCTGTGTTATATACAAAACAAAAAAAAACAAATTATAAGTTTGGTTTATTTGACGATGGTGGTTCAGTAGTACGAGCTCGAACACTGGGTCAACAACTGACGTGTTTTCGAATGTTACTTACGTAGCTAAAGCTTTCGGTGAAAGAAAATATCGTAATGAAGCCACAAGATGGTTGCTCGCGTATATTGGATGGCGCTATTGTCATAAAGTATAAATATTTTCGAACTGATATCTGTTATCAAGTATTAATTTATAAATTTGATCTTTTTAAGGACTAACTTAAGTGTGGTATTTTATTATTTATTACTTTTTTATTGTTCATCTTGGATACTAACACCCTTTAGTTAAAAATCCGTCGCCAAGCGCCCAAGGTGTATTCCGACAGCTATATTGGATTGGAGGTCCAGCTCCTATTACCAGGCTAGCGTGGTCTAGACTTAGTACAACGTTATTTATCATAAGGTGTGTTTAGGGTTGCCACCTTTTTTTTTTAAGCAAATCTAGTATATTTACTATTATTAGATTTTATTTGGAACTGTGATTTTTTGTAACTCTTCTCGTAGTAGATGTTAGCGCATGTTAGTTTTACTTCAATTTGGTTAGAATTATAAAATCAAGTTTATTATTTAAGTATTATCATACCAGGATTTAGGATTTACCAGGATAGAGTATAATTGCCCGAAATAGCGTATAATACTTTATTATAAAGTATAAGTGGTAATCCTAGGCGAGAATGTAGTCAAACACATATATATGAAGGATAAAAAGTCCTGAACTGAACAGCGCACCGCACACAATGAATAAGTTCTACAATGCTCAGTATTCAACGTTTTGTTGGCGTGTCCTTAACTGCACATGCAATCAAATCAGATAACACGTACAGTATAGCAAAGTTACTCTCTATAGTAAATATACTTTTTGGATGCAGTTTAGTTAGTTGTCTATGAAATATTGCTACACATTCTATTGTTCACAAAAGAAATTTACGTGTGCTTTGAATTTTTCTTTAAAATCTATACTAATAATAAAATAAAGTTGAGGAGTTTTATGTTGGATTGTTCTGGCAAGCTGTAGGCAAGTACGGGAAATGGAACTAGGATAGCGGCTTTAATCTAAAAATTAGTGTTAGACTACAGCAAATCTTGAAAAATGTACTAAACTTAAAACAATTTTTGGCAGTAGGAACTTTTCATTAGGCACAACTAGTTTATTCTTACATATTTTGAAACATTACAAAATTGTTAAACGAAAATTCACAGTTACGAAATCTTTGACCATTAGCATTAACACAACAGCACCAGGAGACAATATTCAAAGGTCATTTATAACCATTAAGAGACTGAATTACATAAAATAAGCATCACATTTCTCACTATCTCGGTGACCCGTACGAAATTATTCAATGTAATCCAAGCCGAGATTAGGCGAAACTTCAACGTGCAGTACGGTAGGCGCGTAAAACCAGCTCGTGGAATTTTTATCTGGGGTCGTCCCCGTGGGGTCTTTTTAATCGCCACCCAGGGCGGACAGAGTCAGTGCGTATAAATCTCAAGCTTATTTGTTGGAGATATACCTGGATTACTTTTAAAATTGTGATTTAGGTGAGTTGGTACCTTGTTCTAATGCGATTGTTGCTAATGGAAGGAGATTGTTTTCACGATTTAAGTTTCTTATTTCAAAGGATGATTAGTAGGGATAGACCGAAGTTCGGTAAACATTAGGTTTAACCGAATTTCGGTTTATTTGTGTTAAGTTGAAGCGAAGTTTTGCCGAACTTCTTTATCTATTTAATGCTGATAAAGTCAAAATAAAAAGTTTGTAATGTAGAAAAAAAGATATAAATAAAACAATATTTTACTTCAATGACGAATCAAATGACGATGATGTAGATAAAACTCTGCACTAAGCTAACAGGGAAATGCAAGATCACAACAAATTGTTCATAGTAGTTCATTGTTAAAATATCATTTGCCATAGATATAATACTGGCCTTTGAAAGCATTTGTCGAATTAAACCTTCTCAATTTTCAAAAATCTGAGGTATAACTGCTTTCCTCATAAACTTAGTAGTTATTTAGTATTGGAGTTTCACTACAGACATTAATCGATTAAATGCCAGTACCTTCCAAAATTTAAAACGTTTAGGTATCCCACACTATATCTGCTAAGCCTTTATGAATTTCCTAATTTGCCAAAATGGCTAGTGTTAATGTTGTTCGTTGACAAGAAGAGACACACTATAGCTCGAAATTAACTGCAAATAAATAGCACGAGTTAACATCTTGTGAATTGGATATTGTAGCTGGTAAAACTTTTTGTGTGTATTCTTCTAAGATGGTTAGATAACGCATAAGTAAATCTATGCGACCATTACCACCTCGAGGAATCGTTAACTCGAGTGTGTTGGCGTCTGAGGAAAATGGAAAAAAATGACGAGAAGCGCGCAAGAGAAATAGCAAGCGCAGCGTAATTTATATGTTTTAAATCGTTTTTAGCTCCAAAATTGAAACGAAGTTTGGCCGAAGTTCAGATTCGGTATAAACCACATTCGGCCCATCTCTAATGATTAGAGAGCGTTGAAATTTTTGTTGAAATTTTTTTTTATTGTACATATTGCTTTGTACATTAAAGGTTCGGCAACGCACATGTGTGATGCTTATGGTGTTGCAAGCTTCCATAGGCCGCGGTGTCTCGAAGCGATCCAATACGTGTGTACATGTGTGTGCACGCCACCAATACGCAACACCGCTGTTTCACTAGCATTACTCGCTTGCCAACGAGCACATCAATATCTTTTTGTAATATCAACTGTACCTAATCAGTAAACCATATATAAGTTATAAGGAATTATTATTTCATCACATTCATAAAACACCTTTCTTCGGCGCCAACATTGATAATGCACTTTGAGGGTCGACATCGGCACCAACAGTGACCACTAACATCAGGCGAACCGCACTATTGTTTGCCACCATCGTGATATAAAAAAAGTACATGTACATGTAATTTATTTAACACAGATCACGAATATGTCTAAAAAATATTTGTTGGCAGACGTTTGTTTTCTTTACCCTATATAATGGTAGGGGAGCCCACGATGCTAAATGGGGATTTACTCGAGCGTCATAGAGACCTATTGGGTTGCAAAGCTTGGATGATAAGAAGAAAAAATGTTATGTAATTTATACCTTTCATCGGTTGGGGGAGCGGCTATAGATTTTCAAATATGTAAAAAATACTGTTGCATGGACATACTCAAGCGCGTCAGATATTGATAGCATCAATGTCCTACGTATTTTTAATAACGTGCGTATGGACCTGGTCGTAGGTAAGGGTTAAAAATGAAAAAAATATATAATAATCGAGCGCGTCAGATTTTCTAAGCGGATGTTAAGCGAACCTTAAGTAGAATACTTGTATTTATAAGAAAATAATAAAAAAAAAAACCTTCAATAAAGTTTAGGTAACAGGGGAATATAAGCATCACGTAGCTGCACGCATTAAACTTTATCGACGAATTTTTGTTACTTGGCTTGTGGAAATCGTCTGATTATATATTTTTCATTATCCTTGAATTATTTCCTACAAAATACAAATTTAGCCACGCTCGAGTATGTCGAGATGCGGTTTTTTTACAACTTTGTAGCCCACCCGTTTCTTTATGTCACTCTTAAATTGTCAGATTAGTGGAATATACACTTTTTAGCATGTAATTAACTCACCCTTAATCTGACGCGCTCGAGATATTCTGATGATCAATTGTTTTTACTATTCTGATCCTTTATCCTTGACGGGCGGCCTTATATATGTGGCTCATATTTGGTGGAGGTACTTAACCGGATACAATGTATCCCCCTGTATATTAATTTGACGCGCTTTAGTAAATCCCAAAATCCTTTCATGGGCTCGCCTACTATATTAGATGTCTATCAGTAAGTTCGAAAAAAAAACATATACAGACAGAAATAGAGATTTATTAATAAAGATAAGTACGAGATATAATTTACTAACAACCGACAACGCCATGATTACGTTGAAGCAAATATTATCTACGTTTTTTAATATAAACGATGCTTTTTTAAAACCATAAGTGTTAAATATTAGATATCTAAAATCATTAAGCCACCTTCACCGGCTATGAGGAGAGGCTAATACCTACGACGACGCTCGGAACACGTCATAAAGATATCCTACAAGATATAGGTCAAATTTCACATCGACCCTGGCGTCTTCATTATCGGCCTGTTAAACGCCCCGTAATATTATTTAATACCAATTTGCGAGTACTTCCTCCCTTAATGTTCGCTTTGATAAAAGATAACGAAACGGTGTGGGTGTGTCTCATGTATAAAGTAAGTGGAAAGGGTTTGGCTAATTTACTCAAGTTGAAAGATCGTATTTTTATTATAATATACAGTTTTATTACCGGGCTTCGTTTGTGTTAAGTACATTATTTATGCGGTAAAAAATTAATGTGCTATACCAGTGCCGGCTCTAGTCCTTTGTCAAGGTATAGCGAGATTGTCTTTCGGCACCCTTTGTATATTATCGCCCTCCGGAGCATGTTGACGTGGGGTTGACGTTTGTCGTCAGGTTCGAGGTGAATTGGATCTCTAACCTCTCTGCGAAGATATCCGTGCGATCCTCTGCTCGGAAGTAAAGATTACCGTTTCTTCCCAGTAGTGGTTTTACTGGAGGTATCCACATAGTCGATGGACAGAGGGCATGGCGACATCTATGGAGTTTATGTAGGATGTCCACGACTCCGCATCATGGTTGTCAAGGGCGGACTTACGCCATCCATACGCTCAACAAGATTATTCAATCTGGTTTTCAGTTGGGGGCAGCGCGATCGCTGCCACTGTTTCCGTAGTGATCGTTTCTCAATTATCAGTTTCATAATCCGAGCCGGCAGCGAGGTGAACCTGCCTCCGGCGCGGTTAGTATGCGGCGGTGGGATCGATGTCGCTTTCTCGAGCTCTTCAAAAATGCCTTTTGTCTCATTCCTACAAGGCCGCAAGGCCATGGCGGGCGAAAGTGGCGTTCAGTGGTCGCTCCGAAGCACAGACCCGACTATACCGCCGACGGTGGTTACAATAGTAAACAACTATTGTACTACATGGTGGTTTGGAACTAGGAGGTCTTGCACGCTAGTGGTTACGGAGCGGACACTCCATGCCTTCATCACTCAGCTACTTGCGCTTTATAGGAGCATCGTTACCGTACAACCACCACACCACCGCCACCACCGTACCACGAGTGATCGTATGACATCACGTGCTATTTTACAACAGTGGCCTCATCATCGAGGATATTCAGTTGAGAGTCTTCTAATGGGTGGTGTTACAATTTTACTATCTTGCTTATGCTTTAGTAGAATTTCATTAGTGTGAGTAGTGCCGTAAAAAACCTACTTACATTATTACACGAAAAGCTAAGCAAGACCACCTTTGATCACACAATCACATCCTGCCACTCCATGAACCGTAGACAATAACCTGACACGTTTGTGACCCCTACTAATCAATAAGTTCATAAGGACGGTACTCCTCCGGCTCACAGACCTCGCATAAAAGAAAATTACAAGTCCATTCGTATAATATGAAAAAAAAAACAACAATTGTTATATGTTACAGATATTAGATATTTTCCGACTGGACTTCAAAGCTTTGGGAACACCGAATAAGGGTGTCTCATCCGTGAACAAGAGTATAAAGGTATATAAACTTAATACACATAAGTCGCGTATACCCGGAACGACGGACCCTCGGACCTCGAAATAATGGACTTCACGGATAGAATTCTATTTTTTTTACACGATGTTATTTAAATCTTGTTCTGTTGTTACTTAATGTTTTTAAATTTGTGCTTAAACATAGTTCATTATTATTTTGTGACTAAATTTTCAACATATTTAAATAGGTACGAGTATGACTAGTTTCTTTAATAGTATTTCGGCATAGTGACGGTTGGCACTATGTCTGATGGTAAGAACAATACAATCCAAAAACAACCGTGACCGCCGAAAGATCCGACATCTATCGCCAGTCGTCGCCATCATGCCGGCCTGCAAGCCATCTGCTATATATACACTGGCTGATCCCGAAACGCGATAAACCAAAAGATAGTCACAATGACGGGTTTCTCACCAGATGCATGGTCGTGACATCTCTTTACTTTATATAAGTTTCGCGTTTACAATCTCATCCGATATTAAAAGTGACGTTTTAGTCTAAGATAGTAAACATGCTAAGTCTAGAGACGATTGGCTCTTAAGTACAGCTGCCGGAAAACACCTACAGGCGTTTTAACAACAAACATAATAACTATATTATTGATGTGCACTATAATTTTCATTAATTACATGAATACTAGATCATAATAATCTTAAATATAGAAAGCTTCATTATAGATCTAAATATAATAATAATATTAGGAAGACGATCTCATAAAATGTAATATAGTAATCATACAAACTGAGGCTACTACTGATAATAATATTTTGATAGTTTTTGAATAAGACATATCACAAGGTCGATGCACTAAAACAACTAAATACGGTGTGAAACTTTGGATAGAACGTCTGTTCTCCACAGCTTCTTGTAATGGACTGTCACGTTCGTCCTCCACAGCTTCTTGTAACGGACTGTCACGTTCGTTCTCCACAACTTCTTGTAACGGCTGTCACGTTCGTTTACCAAGTTACGCGTTTATTTATATGCTCTTGTTGTATTTCAATTCTACCTTATAATAATTATTTTAATATTACTAGGTGACTTTCCGTGATTATACAATTAATCAACAAGGAGTCAAGGTTGTTTATTATTGACAATATCCAGCCAGGTTGCCGGGCAAGTGTCTTTAAACGCGGGACTCGAATGAGCGAGGTGCACGTCCAACAGCTCAGCGATAGGAAGTAGGCGGGCGGCCAACGCTTTCAGCATCTCGATGACTTGTGCGCCCACCATTTGTGGCTTTGTCGAAAGCACCTCCAATGTCTTTGATCTGATCGCAAAATTTACAGTGTTCCGAAGGTGGTACTGGTAAACAAAAGAAAACTTGATGATATTTATTGGATATTAGATGATTTAGAAAACGTCAATCTTTACTGAAATTCTCATTTTGATAAGAAGAGTTACGATTAATATTTAGGTATCTCAATCAGTGACTTATGAAAATGGCAAAAACTAAAAATAGAGTGACTTAATTAAAACAAAAAAAGAAAACTAAATTTAAGATTTGCTGATAGGTACGTAAACCGTGTTTTGTCAGAGTGAGAGAGAAATAGACTGGGTTTTATTTTAATGACGATATGAAACTTCTTTGGCTAATATGAAAGTAAAATTCCAAGGTGAAATTTCAGTGTAACATTTTACATGCAATTTTTCTGACGTAAAAATGGAAAATAGGAACTTGGCCAGAGCGGGAGGAAAAATAAATATCAAATCGAGCGAGTTACATGAGCGCGATAGAATTATAGAACTAGTGTACGCATGCGCGAAATTAAGCAGCAAAGCTGAGAAAAGTATTAAGAAAACTCTACGTTACTGATAAAAGTTTCACATCTGTGTAGTTTTCTTCATTTCGTAATCTGAATTAATTATATTTGATTTGAAACATACCTGAATGAGCAATGCTACTCCAAGGTGGACCGGTTTTACGTCCATATCTTTCAGTTTGTTCATTAACAACCTTGGCGTTAGGTCGTCTAGATTGCCCAATTGTGTGACGATTCGTGGCGCCTATAAAATAATAATGTTATGTTGTTAACAGTAATCGTAACATGTGCGGTAATTGAACACGTAAGCCCATGGCTTAGCAATACGCCTATGAGTGGGAAAAGTACGGAACTATACATTTCTAGGCGTTCGAAGTAGCCGTCGTTTCGAAGGACACGACGATTGTTTGACTGGATCACCATACACTAAGGGTAAAAAACCGGTGTAATGGCACGCTTAGTGATCGTGATCAGTCAGTGTATACCCTGCTGCTAAGAGGCTTGCAGGCTGGTATGACAGCGACGAGTGTTTTTGAATTGTACTATACTTACCACTACAGCAGCCAGAATCATTAAAAAACCGGGAAAGCTGGAGGTGAAGGATGTACTGCGATTCCGTTCGATTATTGAACAAAACTGGTCACAGTGGTCTGAAGCGGATCTAGCTAACGAGACGTCCGCTGCCCTGTGGGACCGAGCTATGACACTTATCACTACAACTGTCTCAGAAGCCGCACCATCAACATCAACCAACAAAAGACAGCACTGGATGACTGATGGCACCTTCGAGCTTGTCGAAAAACGTCGGAAGATCAAAGCAGCGGGAGCTGATACCAAACATCTAAACAAAATATCGGCACAAATACAGCTTAAATGCAGACAAGATCATAATGCACACCTGCGCAGTATCTGTAAGGAAATTGAGGCTCATGCAGACACAGATATGAGTGAAGAGACTTATATCACAAAATCCGCCTCATCACGAAGACGCTGTCGTCCAAAACCTGGGCTATTGAAGATCAGAAAGGCCATGTAGTCACTGAACTAGACAAAATTTCGGGGGTATGGAGGAATTACTGTCAGTCTTTATTTCAAGATTCTGAGTCACGAAATTTCGTACCCACGGAGACTGCGAGTGGCATACTTTAGCCGGATAAGATATTTTTGAGTCAGAAGTAAGAGCCGCTATCCAACATCTTAAAAATGGGAAAGCTACGGGGAAGGATGAAATCCCAATTGAAACTATACGCGCACTGGGAGAGCGTGGCGTTCATATCTTCCACATCATCTGCAACAAGATATGGCTCACAGGCTAATGGCCCTCTGACTGGGCTCATACAGTTTTCACTCCTCGTCATAAAAAGGGTTCCACGAAGAAGTGTATTAATTATCGACTTATTGCCCTAATAGCACACGCTAGCAAAATAATGCTACACATCATTAACGAACGACTGAAAGCATACTTGTCCAGAGAAATTGCACCAGACCAAGCTGGTTTTGTAAAGGGAAAGGGAACCCGAGAGCAGATCCTCATCGTTCGGCAAATCATTGAGAAGTCTCGAGGGTTCAACAAGCCGATCTTTATATGCTTTGTTGATTTCTCCAAAGCGTTCGACTCTGTCAAATGGCCAACTTTGTGGAAAATACTACTGGACATGGGCACGCCACAACACCTCGTGCACCTGCTCAGCGAGCTCTACGAAGGAGGAACAGTTTCAGTGCGGGCAGATGGCCTCCAAGTGCAGGCGTGCGACAGGGATGCATAATATCACCTTTACTATTTAATACCTACACAGAACTTGTAATGCGAATCACTCTTGAAAACTGGACTGATGGTGTAGCGATTGGTGGATATAAAATTGCGAACTTGCGATACGCTGATGACACCACCTTATTCGCGAGTAGTGCTGGCCTTATGGAGGATTTACTTCTCAAAATGGAGCGCGTGAGCCTTATGTTTGGATTAAAGTTAAATCGATCTAAGACAAAAATGATGATCGTGGATCGCGTCAACAACAACTTGCCCGAAGTGATACAGATCGCGAAATGCGACGTGGTCCAGACCTACGTTTACCTTGGGGCTTTGATCTCAAACAACGGTGGGTGCGTAGATGAAGTGAAACGGCGTATGGCCATAACCAGAGCTGCGATGGAGAGGCTGAAGAAAGTATGGAGTAATCGCAACATTACAAAAGCCACCAAAATCAAGCTCGTGCGAACACAATCAATAGGGAATACAATCCCCATCTTTCTTTACGCGGCAGAGACGTTGACAGTGCGCGAACTGGAAAAGGGGAAGATAGATGCTCTGGAGATGTGGTGCTGGCGGAAGATGCTTGGAACATCGTGGACGGAGTTTCGCACCAATGTGTCCATACTCCATGAGCTCAGCATTGTACAGCGTCTATCGGCCGTAGTACAGCCGCGCATACTAAAGTACTTCGGGCATGTGTCTAGGCGGAATAACGACTCCATAGAACGGCTGGTCGAACAGGGAAGAGTGGAGGGAACTAGATCGCGCGGCAGGTCATCTATGCGCTGGGCTGACCAGGTGATATCCGCAGTAGGAGGCCGTGTGTCTGACTGCACCCGACAGTCTACAAACAGAGAGAGATGGCGGGAGATCGTGTGGAGAGCTGTGTCCGCCTCTACCACCGACGTAGACGCCTCTCTGTGACCACGACCACTCTGCCAAAAGCGAAACGACAGAGAAGATGCTTACCACCAAGCGTGATACAGTCACTTTCCCATGCTACGACGATAAGCGAAGTTATTTTTGCGTGATGGTTTAAGGGTTTGACCACAATCTCATCTGATGTTAAGCAACGATGTGTACTAAGATACAGGTTATACCTAAAGCGAGCTGGCTCTCGAAAAGCAGCTGCAGGATTACACCTATAGGATTCTTAGCGTCAGATTTTTAATTTGAGGGTGGTAGCTAGCCCTAGGTGGGCTTTAGAAAGAGCGTTAACAAAGTGCTATGGTCTCATCGCAATGTTTCCCTTTACCGAAAGCTCTGGTTCATTGTAGGGATTCGAAGTAAAGAAAACATTGTTTTAGTGGTTCTTCCCTCGAAAAAAGGCTTTCAACCAACAGTAGAACATTTACAGGCTGGTATTATTTTAATATTATTATTCTCTAACGGTGAACATGATGTCGTAGAGCCTGACGCACGCGTGGAACACTTGCACGTCCGCCATCTGATCGTGCATGTCTCGACTTTCCACTGTCATGTAGTATCGGTGGGCGGTTTCGATCCGACTGGTGGCGCTCGTATTACTCGGGAGGTCCTGCATCATAATTTTACATTGAAACATCCTGTTTAATACCCTGTTAAACAATAATTGGGCAAATAACGAAAGCCAGGTTGTTGGGTCTCACTTTTTCAATGAATAGATAATTTTATTTGAGGAATAATGTTTAAATTTTGACAGGATTTCCATACATTATTCCTGGTATAAGTATATCTGACGATTGAACAAGCACCGGAGTTTGTTTTTTGAACATTTTATATACCCTTTTTATATTTCATAGCTTATTTATCGAAGAACTTAAAAGGCTATATAAGTAATATGCTACGACCCTAAAGAGCGGAGCAGTAACTATGAGTGTCAAGCAAACTGGCATTTTGTAGGCAAGTATTTATGAGAAGTAAGAACAACGAAGGTTACACGGGTCCGTTGGCGTC
Source organism: Saturnia pavonia (assembly GCA_947532125.1). NCBI lineage: Eukaryota > Metazoa > Arthropoda > Insecta > Lepidoptera > Saturniidae > Saturnia > Saturnia pavonia. The sequence goes on along the minus strand of OX383898.1, from coordinate 18,891,515 downwards.
AACGCGGCGGAGAGTTGGACGAAGAAATTTAACTCGGGTGAAATCGTGGGGCACAATTAGTAACAAATAAAGGTACTCGGGAGCCGAATTAGGAACGTTACACCTCCCATACATTATTAAACACTCAGATACTAAATGGTTTTAATTCTTTAATTGTGGTCCATGGACTATAAAGTGGTTTTACAAATAACAGAACCACAGTCTCTGGTGTATTTATCAAGTCAATGCAATTATTTTTCTTTTATTCTCTTATAGCCTAGAGTTTGACAATTTAAAAGATGATTACAAATGGTTTTAACTGACGGTATGGCAAACATAAGCGGTAAACCTAGGAAGACATAGTTTGGAAACACAATTGCCTACTTTAATTGATATTTTTGAACAGTTTGCACTATACCTTAGCAATGTCGATTAGCTTCATTATGAGCGAGGAGTAAATACGGCGGCTGATGGCGTCAGTGCGTCTCGCACGGTAGTTATCAACTTCTCTGAAATTATATTAAACATTACAAGCATTATGTACAAGGCTAGACCGATATACATAAATATTCATCATTCATATAATATCCCTTTCAATATTATACTAGTTCAAATGACAGAGATAGCAACACGTATAATCAGATTTTAAGCTAACAGATTTTAGCAAAACTGTGTTTAAGCTGTTAAAAGTTTACAGATGTGTCGTTGATAGGCTTAAGAAATGCCTGACATACGTTATTCTATAAAAAGGAATAATTATTGAAAGAACAATTGATTACAATTGTTTATTCTCCAGTTTTCACTGTAATTGGTATTTGCAATGTAATTTATTACATTCTTATTCTGTTAGTCCGATTATTGAAATATCGATTCAGTATGAATTATTTTTAAAAAGAATGCTTAATTTTTGAAGTTATACTTTTTAGCGCACGAGTTTCATGACAGAAGAGCGACATGATGAATTTAGCCATCAAATTTATATTTATTAATTATTTCAATTAATTAATTAAATGAAAATAACATTTATTTATTAAATGTAAAATTATTTTTACATTAAAAAAATAATTAAAGGCAGTGAAATGAATTTACATTAACGATTGATAGCTAACTTCATCGTGTTGTTGGCTCGCGGTATAAAATTTAGTTTAGAGTTATTTTTGTTTTGTTACGCCAGAGAAGTATATCTTCCTTTATGCATACATCATTACCCACAAATTTCCCTGGAAAATTATATTTAGGGACCATTTTGTTAGACCGCTGTTTAAAGAATAGTACAGAGCTCTCTTAATAACTTTGATACAGTGGCGGTTTGATACAGTTGTTGAACACCGTTAATAAAATTGTTAATAATTGACAACGTCTCAACTGGTCACATCAATAAACGTAACCCAAATAAAGCTATGGAGTCAACATTATGTTGTAGTTAATTTCAATCTGTTTAGAACTTTAACATTTCTATTATTAGAGCGCTCGCTTAGCATGCGAGAGGTACCGGGATCGATACCCGGCGCCTCCAGAGTCAGTTTATTTTTTATTAACTACTTTTGTGTTAGATTTTAAATGTAAGTAATTTCTATTTCTTGTATGTATGTATCTCAAATATTTTATCTTTAGTAGGAAGAAAATAGTTTTCATAGTGATTCATATTACAGATAGAAAGTCTACAAACAAAAGTTCGGGATTGTCATTTGAAAAGAAAGCTAACCAATAATATAAAGTAAGTTAATTTATGTATTTACCGTTTAACAATGTACTTTATGATCAGAGACATCGTGCGGTTTAGATATACTTGATTTTCTTTCTTGAGGTCGAAAAGTATCTCGTCTTCAAATTTCGAGTCTTGAAGCGCTTCCACTATGGCCTTCGCTAAACGTCGGTGATCTTGGAAGTATCTCTACACAAAATTACCAAAGTTAATTAAGACGTTTAACACCGAATTACGTATAAGATTTACCGTTAGAAAGGGATACGAGGCTAAAATGATTAAGAAAACAAACCTCTTGTATGTTTTCTCCATATGTTCCGAGAATGTATAGAAAAAACACTAGCTGATATGCAACCGTTGTTACAAAGTTCATTTTAACCAACAATAAACATTTTATTTGTATTCATTCGAATTGTTTCCTGAGTTTTATTGATTTCGTTTATATAAATGTATAATATTTTTTATATACGTATTCTATTAAAATTGTGAAAAAGAAATGGTTACTTTTCATTGGAAAATAAATAATAATAAAAAATGTGATTAAAATTGAACATCAAAGAAAAACAAATAATGTTTCTTTAGAGTCTCCAAACAAGTTTCAATATTCAGGCGCCATTTTGTTAACTAATATTGTGACTATCATAATAGTGTTTTTTTTTATTATTTTTCTGTCTGAAGAGAGAAATCTTTATGCTACTCTAATAAAATAAAGTTGGTAATACAAATTATGTTATGTAATATGTATGTGGTAATATGTCCTAAGTATAATAATGTTATATGTTATGTGGCTAGACTTTTGTTTGTTGAAGGTTTGTTGAAAAGTTAAAACTGTATAAGAACGTCATGATTTCTTTTGGGTTTCTAGCAACCTTTACAAGGAACATGTACCTACTCACTATACGGCGAGAACATCTGACACCTGCGCACAAGAAATATCACATCATACGTCAAGTTTCTACCGTGATTTTCTCTCGCATCAATTCAATTCATTACTGGGTGCTAAATAAGTAGCGGTGCCTCGCGGCTCTCCTCTCGTCTATTATGCAGTAGTTAGTTGCGTCTGAAAATTTTATTTGTACTCATATTAATGACGATTTTTAACCACCAGTTAGTAACGATATATTTATATTCAAATTCGAATTCGATTCGATTTATATTCGAAAATTTTATTAAAATCTGTTAGAATTAATACTAATTTATTTAAAACATTTTACTTTAAAAGTGGGGTATTGTGCATAGAGGTTGAATGGTTTTATATTATCTACTAGTTGTGCCCGCGACTCCGTCCGCAAGGTAATTCAATATCGGTGAATTAATCATGCCTCGTGCTTTGTGAATGCCATTGGTAGTACTTACGGTTATCATTCAGCCTTCCTTCATACTCTGTGAATGCCTCTGACTCTCTAAGCCGAAGCGCGAAATTTACAGTCAATAGTAGGATTGTTAGATTATAGAAGGACATTTATTGAAACTATCAATTTAACGATATATTAGCGATAAATATTAGCGATTAGCGAGATATTGTAGCCAACACGAAACTATGTATTTCTTAGTAGCGTTTTTTGTCATTTTACAAGCACATGTATGCTTCGTGCGACAAACAAATGTTTTCACTTTTGAGTTCTCGTCCACGATTTTGGTTATCGAGACGAACTAGTGACATGACGAAACGTCGTTGTCTCGTTCCCACGGGCTAGACATTAGGCTTCGACTCTTTTCATTTTTATGCTAACCATACACGCTACGGTTTACAGTGCCACTCAAAAAAGTTAATTACCGATTTTACACAGGTCACCTGCGCAGGTTTAAAAAACTACATACGTTTATTTTAATACACACTTTGGTCTACCTGTGCAGTGTGTGTGCTCGGCTTAAAGATAAGTGTGTATTCGACTGAAACATAATTGTAAAAAAAAATATGAAAGGCAAATGTGCTGGGTGATAGGATTGTGTCACTGGATCGCGACCATTATACACCAGCCATAGTGGCACGCTTAGGTAGATAAACACTTTGTATTTGTTGGTATATTTGATACCAGTTGGTATGTTTGATATCTTGACCCCCCTGCACTCACAGAATTATGAAGTTGACGCGACTTGATACAAAATGCAACCCCTTATCATCCCCGTCCGATTTAGACAACTACTCATAAAGTATATTTATCCACGTAATTTCAACCTTTATAGTATATAGTTGAATAGTATTTATATTGCACATGATAATTATTATATTACCTTGTCATAATTTTAACAATCTTCAGTGAGCATTTAAATGCAATTATAATAGCAACACTGACAAAAAATGATGTCTTCATTTTTATAATTTATAGCTAACTTCATGTTTTTTGGCGGGATTTTGAGCTGCCATGTTGTCGTTATAATTTTTAATTCATTATCATAGGTTCTTTGACCCTATATTATGTAATATTGGTGGCATTTTGCACGATATAATTTGGTTATTGTGCATTCATGAAGTGGATCATGAATATTAACTGGAAACATGCATTTTGAGAAGTCAAAAAACTCCCTAGAACGATCTAACAAGAGAGCCACCATCTTGTTAGACCAATTTTGTAAAAAAAAATACTACGAAGACAAACACATTGACACTGGCAAGTGCTTTTCACGGCGCCAAAACAAGAAGAAAAAGAAGCTAACTTCATTATGGTGCACTTCGTCACCGATGCGCGCGCAGTTCTCAGTTTTTATCTCTACTACATGCGCCAAAAGAATGATAACTTAAATAAAATACAATTACGTATTTTAATACGTAAACTTTTTGCAAGCAGCTTCCCATATAGATTGTTAAAGTTCATCTGATGGTTTATACATAGTACAGTTAAAAAATAGCGATGAAAGTTAAGAGATAGCTTTTAGAAACTCGTAGTATGGCTGATCCCGAAATGTTAGTGTTCTCGAAAACACCGAAGAATAAGTGTCACTAAAATTATTAGAATTCAAAGACATTAAACAATTATGTACATACAGAGTGTAGAAAAATGACTAGTAATCTAGGTCGAGTATTTAACTGTCAAAAAATGTTCTTGTATTCTATGAAATGCATGAAGGCGAAAACGACTTATTTTAATCAAATTAACATACTGATCATTTATACAGTGTCGATTTGTTTTCAATCAAATTAAACTAATGTTTATATATAAGCCGTTAAATTATTTTTAAACAATTTAATAAAAGTCAAACAAATCAATTCACATTACTATAATTTGATGGCTAACTAACTTCATCATGTTGTTGGCACGAGGGATAAAAAAAAATGAGTTATTTTTGTTTTGTTGCGACAAATAATTATAACTTCATACATGCGTACTTACATAAATAAGTACACACATATTTTTTATCGCGTAGAATGTTCAAACTTAGGTTTAAAGATTTCGTTTTAAAAATGAACAACTCACTTGAAATAATATAAATTTATATTTCACAAATTATTTATATACATAATTATCAATAATGATGGCTCAGTGGTAGCGTGCACGGATATCGTGTCGATGGACATGAGATTCGAATCCCTGGAATGAGACTGAGCTTTCGGTGAAGGAAAACATCACGAGGAAACCACAGCATGGTGGTAGGGCATTTTCTAATGCCCGCCTGGCTAGCTACTTCCCTCAAGTTGAAATTCTGTCGCAAAGCACTAATAGGTATATTCCGGCAGCTGCACTTGGGAGCCAATCTTCCAATAGCCTTATCATATAAGTAAACCATTTCACAAGCTTAAAACTGCGTATTTTTTGACCAATGATTCTAAACGAATACCCAATTATTTATGACAATATTGTAAATATCGGTCAATTAAAACAACCTAAAGTAGATCCAATTGTTTATTTTTAATTACGTAATAAAAAAAAAGGTGTGTGTGTGCGATTCACACACGATAGAAGTGAAACTTCATTTTAAAAGATATTTTATATTTTATTTAAACAGTGTACAAACATACACACCGACATTTGCTCTCTCGCTCTGGCTCACACAAAAAGGAGAGACCGATAATGTGCGTTAAACGTTTAACTCATTGGAAGACGCATAAGAAGTTTCACTTCAATAAATAAAATACAACCTCAGCAGAAGACCTTAAGCTGCGCAACTATGTTGCCTTTGGGGTCCGAGTGCGCGCAGCCTTTTCAAGGAACTCGCGAGTCGGACGGTCGACGTTTATCATTATGCTTGGCAATGCAGTCAAACTTCTGGCGATGGATTGTATTTCACCGACTACTTTCTATTTGTTTTTTTTTAATTATTATTATTCATTTACATGTAGTTATTTTAATCAGGTAAAAATCGTGTGTTATTGTTCGTGTAATTACTGGTCGTGTAATTGGTTTATCGAGAAGATTAATCATAGCTATGCTAAGATCCGATAGGTGGCGATATGGTCAAGTCATTAACTACCAGAAAGGGCAGAACTCCGTCTGCTGGGTTAGCCAGTAATACATATTTTTATTACAGTAAAATATTTCACATTTAAGTAACATGAAAAATTAAATTATTTGTTATGTTATCTCTATTATCATTCAATCTCTTCGTCTGGAATATTCTCGACTGGTCGAACTAAACCGGACCAATCTCGATGTAGAGAGTCGTAAAACGTGCGCCGAGATAAAATATTTCGTTTCGCCGGAGCTAAAACACTTTATCAGCGGTCCACAGTGAATTCTATGTTACAAAGCGTTGTTACTTACGCAGAAACTGTGCACTAAATAAAAAAATGATGTAAAAACATTTGATGTTTAACTTGTACCTTTGCCATAAAGGAGGTTTTCAGTCTTACGATAATAACAACAAATATTTTTTTTTTTATAGTATCAAGGCAAAATGACGGTGGTGGAAGTTAGTACAATATAATCAAAACTATCACTAAACGATCATGAAATTCTTTGTGTTTTTGCATAAAGAAGGTTTTAATGCTATCCCAGAATATAGGTGGCCGAGCGGTCGAGGTATTGACCAATACAATAATTTTTGATAATGTACATTGGTAAAAACTTACAAGCCAGATTTTGACAAAGACCAGCACAGTTTTAATACTAGAAATAGATATGGCTCATTCTCCAAAATTGTGGCGAAAGCATGTTACATCGAGGAGAACGTAAATAAAAAGTAACATACGACACAAATTTATTTTTTCAAGATACAGTTAGAAGTCTTGTACAGCCTGCACTGAAAAAAAAAACTGAAAATATTATACATAAAGTGCCTGAAAAAAAATTGCCAAATCCCCAATTCACATAACCATGTAGTGTCACACTACATAGGTGAGTAGTAACTTCCTTAATTATTGTCTAAATGAAGAGTGCTTTTAGTATTTCTATATAGTTCATTTAGTATCATTTTTATATAGTAAACACTTAGATAGTTTACCTTTAACATAAGCCTAAGTATATGAAAACTATCCGTGAATATTTACAAGTCGCCACAAACTGTCACACCACTTTTCTCACATTCACGTGATCACGCACAAACACGCCTGTAAAGTCGCACGCACAAGTTTTGAGGCTGCTATTATGTTCAACGGACTCAACTAATATCGATAAACAGCTCGTGTAGTGAAGATGTATTTTAGTTGACATTTCAAAAAGATGGAACAGTTAATAGTAGTCTAAAAGGGCTTTGTCAGAGAATCGTTCACATTCATTGGACATTAATTAGTCTTCAAATAAATGTGCAATCAGATTTTTTCCATTTTGTTATATAACAGCTATATTAAAAGACACATAACCACGGTTCACATTACAGTAATTACCAAGACTAATTTGTGCATACGTAAAGTTACATACATTGACATACGTTAAGTATGTCCGAGGTTGATAATCTGAATGAACCATGATCATTGTACAAAAGAATGTATGTAATAGTCCAGTATATTTCATTCAAACTTATATTTACGTTATTAAATTATTTATTGTTTTTTTATATAAAATTATATTTTATCGCATACTATTTATAAAAGTAAACGGTATTGTAGTATATATATATATAGATAGTATGCCGAAAGTGGCCTATTAAATCACCATACAAGAACAATTTTTTAAATCAGACAGGGTATATGCACGGAGAATAGTGTATGAAATCTGTGTCACATACGTAAGAAACACGATTTTCATCATTTTCCGTTGCCCAAACGTCCGACGATGTTATCATCCTTCGGGAATCTCGCTGGGACTGAAACAGTATATTCAATTTCCGCGTCTGTTTTACCCGCGAAAATGTTGTTAGACAGCGAACACTTTAGCGTCGCTGAAGCGGTTACATACATGATTTTTAATTACAAATAATAGTATATTTTTAGATTTCAATGTGAATAAACTAGTCTATTTTACAACTTACTATGACTGCAGGGTTACACCCTTCTTAAATTTATCGATCAACTCTCCACTGCACCGCCATCAACTTACCCGTATAGCATCGTTTTTTTTTCACTTTCTGTACTTAACTCCAGCTTGTCAGATTCCGCTCCTTAAGATCGTAGCGTAAATTCTCTTTAACTTTCTCAATAAATATGCTGTAAAATCTGACTGGTAATTTCACAAATTAGCGTTAAAATAAGAAATAAAAATCTAAAGTTTTATTATATTAATATAGATTTCCAGTTTTGTCATATTTAATTCAATACAGTTATTATTCCGAGTCAATGTTAAAACTTGAATACGGATGAACATCCTATATAAAAATAAAACTTTATGCCGTTCACAAAAATGTAAAAAAAAAACTTTTCTAGAGAGTTACATAATTAAATATGTCATAATACTGTAAAATAATCATAATATCCAAAATAATTACTTTTAAAAGTAAGTAAAATAGTTACTTTTAAAATGTATTTTTAATTAATAGGAAAACAGAAATAAACACATTTATTAATTAAAGGGTTTAATGTGACAATGATAGACGAAGGGCTATATGCAATAGAAAAAATATAATTTTACACCATAAAAAATTTCGCAACTCGTCACGAGAACTTACTCTAAGTCGCTATTCGAAGATTTCTACACTCTTACCTTTAACATATATGTCGATATGAATTGTTCAAAGACTATATGTCATTTATGATTGGGAAAGTAGTAATGTATAGTGGTTAAATATTTAAAACCAATCACAAAAAGGATTTCAGTCCTGACGTTAGTCAATAATCGGTACCTACTCCTGAGGGACTAAGTTGAACGCCTCGTGTGCCAGTGCGGCTTACTATACAAACCCATCTTTCTTTCTTTTATTCAATCAAATATATCATTCCCATTGTACCCAAACTTTTCTAGGGTCAAATCAGGACAGTCGCTGATGAGATAGCGCTACTAGATCATAAAACATCTTGGCATCCTCCGAATAAGGTTTTTCCAAAATGCTGTAACAATTTTGACAATTTCAAATATTTTGACAATTTTAATTCATGCTATTCATTAGCGACTGTCTTACAGTTCTTCTTCTTCTTTTAATTATGTCTCGGCACCATTCGTGCATTGGGCCAGTGTCAAGTATTTTACATTTTGTCAACAAAGCGAGGGAAATATTCTGTAATCTTTAAACATCGCTCCAACAAGATGGCGGCACCCTTGTTAAAACTTTCCAGGGAGCCTTTGTAGCAACTTAAAATGCATGGTCCTAGTTATTTATTGTAATCCACTTCACTTGTGCACAACAACCACACTACATCACGTAAAATGCCGCCAAAATTACATAATATAGGGCCAAATGACATAAGTTTATGAATGAAAACAAAAACCACCACATGACACTTTAGGTTACCGCCAAAAACTCTGTCTTACAGTTCTGTTGTTGACATACTCAAATAAAAAATATTTCGATAGTTCACAACTTTTGTAAAGTTTGTGTATATTTTTATAAGGAGGTAATCTTCGGAACTACTGGTCCGATTCTAAAAATACTTTTACTGATAGAAAACTAACTATGTTCAATCTGATCCTTATGGGCTATGATATTTTATTATTATTGAGTTTTATATTTTAACTAGATGTGTCTTCATCCAGTGTCAAATTTATTCAACCAACTGTAACCCGTGTACCTTATCGATGTTCTCACTTACTGGTTACTGCTCCGCTTCTTAGGATTAGCGTGAAGTTATATACCTTATAATTTTTCATAATAAATAGCTTATAATATACCATGAAAAAAGAAGATTGCAAATATGACTGGTTATTACAGGTACTAATTACTGGTATTTACGCGTTCAAACAAAAAAAAACCCTTGACATTTATTATATTAGTATAGATTAAGCTTGTACAAAAACACGGGCGGTTTCAAGTATAAAATTTAATGGAAAATATAATGCAGAGTTTACTGTTTTTATGCAGGAGTTGTGGCGAGTAATGCGGCCAGGCACTCGAACAGCCAGCGGCTAGACCGATGGGCAAGACATCTGGAGGCCGCCCCGAAGCAGGAGTGCGTGCACAGAGACTGACAAACAAAAGGTAAGAATCCTCTGATTGACATAACAAGTCGTAATCGAATGATTAAGATAGTGGGACATCTCAATGTCTTAGCTTCGAGCCTCGGCATACATCAATGAATGTATCAGAACTCATGCACGTCTATTGAGTTCATTTTAATTCTTGTTAATTTCAGTTGACGTTGAATGAACATTTTATGAGGAAACGGATGGTTGACAAATGTTCTCATACTTTTTAAAATTTTATATATCTTGAGGTTTGAAATCGCGAATACGTTATGCCTTGGCTTGCTGAGTAAGCCTGTTATTTCTTTCTGATAAAGGTGTCTAGTAGTGGAACACGCAACTGTCTTATAGATATGTACGACTGCTGGCCTGATATTGTATTGGCGATTTCGGACGCAGAGAAACATAAAAATTTTCTTCTTGCTACCACTGGTTAGTATTGCTTTATGATCAATGTTATTTGTCACGAAACATCGTAAAACTTGATAGTGGTTTTATGAAATACGTGTTTAGGTCGAAAAAGCGATCTATTTAATTAAAACTGTCGGACGTTAAATTGGATTACGCGAGGCGAACGACCAAGCCGTTTATCACTTCTATCTGTAACGTGTCAACGATTTGGAAATATTCCAGTTTATTTCATAATATTGTCACGTGAAATTCAATTTTTATTTAATTTATCGAACACGACAGTACGAAAAGACATCTTAAATCACTATATTTACAGTTTAATTTGGGGTACGATATACCTAAAGACGAATTTCAATAATTATTCTATTGTTAAATAATACAATCAATAATTAACTACTGTCGCGTTCACGCAAGAGTATTGGAATTTTAAAGAATCACCTTTTACGCTTGGTTTTTTCTGTTTCAATATGGCATAGTAATTTTCTTCTTACATAGAGATCCATAACAGGAACTGGGTGGTAGGACACGAGAATTGTGTGAAAATGTTTTGCGACCATCATAGTTTCATCACCATGACGCTTAGGTGTCTCGAGTTTCGGGGTCATCGGTGTATATATCCCGTAATTAAGCGGGGTGGTGGGAGTGCGACGACCATACGCATGGTTATAAACTCGTCACAGTAATTATATTTTAGTTTGTCACATTTCGGAATCAGCCAGTTTATAAACAAGCTGCCGAGAGCCTTGTAGGTCGGCATGATAGCCGCGACCAGCGATGATCTCTCTGTGATCGCCATCGGTTTTAGCATGTACCTACAGTGCTAACCATTAGGCACTATATAGTTACTTCATCGAGCTTTATATAAAAAAAACCATGCCGAAAAAAATTCTTTACGTTTAACAAATTAACATAATTTTCAGATAATAAAAAAGATACTAACGTTTTTCATACATAAGTAAAACACATAATTTATACTTTGAAAATATAGTGCTTGTTAATTCTTTGTTATATTTGGTAGTTGTTTTTAAGTACTACATTATGAATGATTAATTGTTTATTATTTTTATGTGAATAGTGTATTGTTATTTAGTTTCAAAGTTAATAAATAACTTCTTCAGGTATTACTTGTTAAAAGTCAAGTTGTTTAAATTAAGTTCTTGTCTTAGACCGACACAGTTTTAATACTAGAAATAGATATAAATTAGTCAGTCATACAGTGCTTAAGACCTAGTAAGGCCAATGTTTTTTTTTAAGTAATAGTCTTAGTTTCTGTATAAGATCCCTAAGAACATTACCGATTTACCGGAAAATAAGTTCAAACGTCATGTCAAGTAGCTTTTACTGTCAAAAAGTCATTATAGGATGACTCATTACTAGAATGATCACTGCCATTATCTCTCTCTCTCTCTATATGCACTAAATTAATTAGATTATTAACTGCAGAAATTATTTTTACAGTTAAAAAAGAAGATAACCCCGATCGAGCTTTTTACCGCTTCTTCTTCATGACTGGGCCGCTTTCCTAACCCTTAGTAATGTTTTCTTAGGGCCAAAATTGAGTAAAACATGTTTGAATTAGTTTTTTTTATTTGTTTTATATTTAGTTGTTTATGTTAAGGGAGTCGGGAGCCGTGTGGGGCCGACGAGGGCGGGCGGGGTGCGGGCGGGCGGGCGCCGCCGCCGCAGCTGAGGCAGGCGCGTGGAGACGCCGCGAGCGCGCCGCGCAGCCCCGCAGGCCCATGGAGATCCTCACCAGCATCTACGCGCTGCTCTCCGGCGGGGTGAGCCGCTCTAAAATTAATTTTAGTATTACTAATAATATGAATAATAATATGGTAAAGACAGTCTTTGAAAAACCGTTGTGGTGGCCGAATACTGGTGTAAATGACTGGCAGAAAGCTGATCTGATGTATTTAGGTTCGAACCTGGGCAATTAGCAACGAAGCTTTCGGGTTTTGCACGCCTGTATAAAATTATTTTGTAATATTATCGATGGCAGTGAAGGAAACTAGAACGCTTGAGAAATATTATCGTAATAACATTATTAGGTAGGAGAATACAGAACTGCAATTATTTTCATCTTATGAAGTAACAATCAGGCGTGTTGGGCGTTTATATTTTGTTTTATTAACTTAGGTTCTTTGACCCTATATTATGTAGTATTTATGGCATTTTGCGTAATATAGTTTGGTTATAATGCATACGTGAAGTGCATTATAAATATAAAATGGATACATGCGTTTTGAGCTGCCATAAAAACTCCCTAGATAGCTCTAACAAGGGAGCCACCATCTTGTTAGATCCCACTTTGAAGATTAGAAAATTCTGCGGCGCTTAAACAAGAAGAAGAAGAAAAACAGGCCTGTTGCTACACGCTTTTTTATCAGTCCAGAGTTAGGACGCGTCGCGTTGCCACACCTTTCGTAGTAGCACTGCTGCTTTGTGATTGAACCAGGTGTGACGGTGGTGTTCCACAGTTGAACCTTTCAAAGGCTCTAACACTCTTTAAATAACCAGTACGTCGTGAGCCAGTATGAAAATTAAGGCTATGATAATGATGAAAGAGGATTTTTTCCAACAAAGCCCGTTGTTGTTCCCTAAAGTATTTACAGGCTGGTGTTATGATCTTCACAACGGCAGTGAAAGTAACAAAAACGCTATAGTCTACTAAATATATGGTAAATGACCAGCTTTCGTCATTAAGGTAAAATTAATATAATTAGCAGCGCTCGTTAAACTTCACTGGTTAGGTACTCCGTAATAGCTAGCCAGGCAAGCATCAGAAAAAGCCCTACCACCATGATGTTTTATCACGATGTTTTCCTTCACCGAAAGCTGAGGCTCATTGCAGGGATTCGAATAAAACTTTTGATGTGACCATCAAGTGGACCATCATCGCTTTAAAATTATTTTATGTTGGCATTACGATTTGTTAGAAAAAATGATATGTAGTGCTAAAAGACACTAAACTCAAAATTTGTCCATGCTACTTACTGACTTTTCGTGCAAGTATTAATTTGCATGCGGCAATTTTGTTATCTAATGAGTTTTGCTCTATGGGAGCGATATACGCTCTAACGAGGGTCTCTAAGTCCAGTAACTGACAATACCGTGGTTGAAAATTTAATTTTGTGTACAAGGGACTTTAATAGAAGTGTTGGCATACAACGCTACTTAATTAAAAGGATAATATTGTATCATAAAAGTCTTTATCTTAATAAGACTTAAACACATGTAGGATTAATTAATTTGAGTATTACTCAACTTAGATTCATTCATTTCATGTTTGTCGATTCTTACTTAACCTATTTTGGTGATTAGTGTTTGATATTATAATTTATTATAACAGCAAGGTGTGAACCCAAAGATTGATTCGTTTGCGTTCCGGCTACACTGCGGTGCGACAACCGCAGCTTTATTAGCAGCGAGCGCCGCTCTCACCACACGCCATCTAGTGGGCAACCCTATAGATTGTATACATACGAGGTAAACTATGTATATAATGTGTAGAGTATTTCGTTTATTATTGTGCTGATAGATGGCGTTAACTAGAATATAATTTTCTACTTTCTTGTCTGTGATGAAATTTTATTAATAAATAAAATAAGTATAAAAACAAGTTGGTTACATACATAGTCCATTTTTTAGCAAATTGTATTAAATTCTAATTGTATTAGATATGATTAAAATTTTGCCGATATAGTTATCTTCTATATAAATAAAAATAATTAAAAGATATAACTAATCAAAAACTAGAAAGAAACACAGCAAACAATAAGTCTTCATTTATAGGATAAGAAAAAAATACAAAAAAACACCCAAGGCTGAGATTCCACAATACTACATTATCGAGTTATAAATTTATAATAAATAAAGAAGGATAAAATTCGAAAAAGTATGAAAGGAGAAAATAATGTTAGTTAATGACAAAGTGAAAAATTTACAAGTTGACCGCCCACAATCGATATTGCTCTCACCTTGTTTGCAGTAGTTTTAAAAATAACAATATTTGAAAAGGGTAATTAATTAATAATTATTTGTAATTTAACAATCAATAATAATAATTTATATTTATATCTGGCATTAAACTATGCCGATAATTTACAAAATCTAGCGAATTTAAAATTTTGCGAACATACATTCAATCATCAAGGATGTATCGGGAGGCAAAGTAATGATATTAATTTCCTAAAACATGTCCTATACTAAAAATTAAATATTAATTAATTTACCTACTAAAAACTTCCAGTGTGAATTTTTTCTTCCTAAATTTAGAAAGAAATCAAAGTTGACATCAGTGTTAAAAAGTTCATTTATTTTTAAATGCGTGATTTTGCCAAGATTTCTTTAAAAATTGTTAATTTTATCACAGGGACATACCAGAAGATGTTCTCAACACATACTGCTGGATCCATTCCACGTTCACTGTAGCCGTGGAGGCGGGTATAGGTGCGTACCCAGGTGTGCGAGGAGCTGGCAATGCGCCCCGCCGCTACGGCAAGTACTACCAGTGGGTCGCGTTCACGCTCTTCTTTCAGGTTAGACTTATAAAATAGATAATAATTACTTTTTACTGAAATTTCACTCTCTTGATGTTAAAGAGAGGTTTAATATTTAAAAAACAGCCATAATGTATATTAAGTTAAACGATAACCAAGCCTGATGTATAAATTTAACATTTCTCTCCATTACCTTACGCTGTGAGCGATTATAGCTTTATATATGTACAAGTCACAAAGGTCTTATTTAGTGCAAAGTTATAATTTATCTTTAAACTTAAGAATAGTTCATTTGTTCAAATTTTGTATTGAACAAGTCATTGTGTGCATACAACTTTTAGTTTTATATTGTAATTAAAGCGAACGAAATCGCGGCCGATTGTTAGTACAATATATACTTTTTTTATTGTTATAAATTTTAGCGATGTGGCTTAATCTCACCTGATCCTAAGTGATGATGTGGCCCAAAATGGTAACACGCTAAGTCTAGTGGAAGGACTGGCTCTCAAGTGCAGCTGCCGGAACACACCTATAGGTGCTTGGCGACAAATTTTCAACTGGAGAGTGGTAGCTAGCCAGGCGGGTATTAGAATAAGCCCTACTACCATACTATAGTTTCATCACGATGTTTTCCTTCACTGAAAGCTCAGGCTCATTGCAGGGATTCGAACTCACGTCTATCGACACTATGTCTGTACACGCTACCACTGAGCCACTATTGCTTCAATCTTGGAATGACGGAACGATTAAGATCAGTGGATGAGTTTCTTTACTTTACAAAAATAATTGGCCTAAATATGATAACCGACTTTAAAAAAATTATAACTCGTATCCTGGATCGATACTAAAATTAAGTCAGCATTATTTGATGAAAGAAATGTTGAATTCCCTGAAAATTTCATGCAATTTGGAGTTCAAAGAAAATAGTTATGGCTGTCTTAAAACAACGATTTTTCAAAAACAAAATAGTTTTTGTTTGTTTAAAAGGATAGAGGTAATAAATAGATGTAAATTACGATAGATATTAATAAATGTATTTAAAAAAGGCCTATCGCTCAGCCCTCTATTTCAAAAACCGTAGATCGTATTTTAAAATTCAGCAAAATTAAGCAAAAAACAGTTGCAAGTCAAAGGCTCCCAGCCTAAGCGAATTTAAGTTTAGAACGGTTTTGGATATTTTTGTGTTAACATAGAGATTGCAGGAAAAAAACACTGGGATTCGAATTAATAGGTTATAAATTTTGAATATTACTAAAACTTTACTTTTTAAAAGTTATAAAAAATACTACGGCTGTGGTATTTAGTAATCTCGAGTTCATATCTGGAGGATCACCGAACCTACTATCGAAGAAAAAATCGCCAACCATACCGCTAATCAACGCGCGCACACTTTCATTTTAAAGTAATGGATATGCTATTTATAATTTACACATTTCAAAGGAAAAGATAATAGTTGTGGCGGTCGAGTGATGAAAAAAATTGAATGTTTCTTGTTTCGCGTTTAAGTACAAAGTAAGCGAATTTATCGAATGTCAAGTATGTTTTCAAGTAGTCAACACTATTGACTAACGTTGAAGAAACATTTCGCAGGAAACCTGGTCGCTCAACTTATTATCCAGCAAATCGGTAATGTACTTTAAAACCTTATTCTAGAACTTAAGACTATTATTTAAAAACAAAACTTCTATTGATCTTACTAAGTCTAAAATATAGGACAAAGAATTTATATTTATATCTGGCATTAAAACTATGCTGGTCGTTTACGAAAATTAGCTTATTTAAAATCAAGGATGTATTGGAAGGCAAAGTTATGATATTTATTTCCTGAAACGTGTTCTTTGGTGATTCGTGATGTAAATTATTCCTATTTACAATCACTCTAAAAACTTATTCGTATTTTGTCTTAAGTTTTAGAATCGATTTAAAAAGAGAGACCAAGAATTGCTGACATGGAAAGTATCTTATATAAGGTAATTGAAACTAGTCTTAGCCGCGTAGTGATGTTGATCTATAAGTTACAATAAAGCAAATTGTTTTATAAGCGAATATCCAATCACTTAATACAAGTATCGAGGTCGTTAACGGAGTGTGTGGGGTCACGGTGAAATTGCGGTTTCTGCTCATACTTGATTGGCCTCTTGGATTATCTATCACGCCATTTGCGTACAGTCAGACTGTACTTTATTGGTCTCTTTATAATTTCTATGTTTCTTTTTTATATAACTAAGGTGGCAAACAGCGTACGGCCCGTCTGATGGTAAGCGGTTACTTTAGAACATTTTTTTTATCGTTATAGTTTGCTTAGTGGCCTCAATCTCACCTGATGTTAAGTGACGATGTGGCCCAAAATGATAACACGCTTGAGGGTGGTAGCTAGCCAGGCGGGCATCAGAAAAAGCCCTACCACCATGATTTGGTTTCCTCAAGTTTTCCTTCACAAAGCTCAGGCTTAATGCAGGGACTCGAACTCACGTGAATCGATGCGAAGTCGTACACGCTACCACTGAGCCATCATTGCTTCAAATGGATGCTTGTATAACACTAGAGGTATCACTAGCACGTTGCCAGCCATCAACCCCTCTTCTTCAAGGAGCTACTAACCCTACTCATCGCAGGAACACAACACAAGATTATTTGGCTCTGATCTTCTCTAGGGTGGAGGTATTTCAACAATCGGGCTGTCCCAAATACAGAGAAATTTCCAAGAGGTTTTCGAGGCAGCTTCGGGAACTAATTATAGTACCTAACATTATTACCTAAAAAAACTTGTATTACTCTTACTAAGTCTAAAATACGTTGCGACCAATTAATGTCTATTTCTAGTATTAAAAAACTGTGTTGGCCTCCGACAAAATCTAGCTTGTCAATTTTTTTAAACATACATTATATCATCAAGGATGTATTGGGAGAGTAAAGTTAAGATAATAAATTTCTGAAACTTGTTCCTTAGTGATTCGCTAGGTCACATGTTGTAGATTGCTTAAATTACTCGCGTTTGATATATATGTATGGTATCTACCTCAATTACTGAATCCCACAGCAAAATACACGAACTTAGCTCCGGTGTAAATCAAAGTTCGTAGTGGATACCGCTACGAAAATGCTACGCAAAGCCGTAGCAAATTTACGGTCTCAAGGTACAGCTACTAACCGTCGTAGCCTATGATTTTTACATATCGCCTACGGGTAGTAGTAGTTTTGAAAGGTGAAATTTATAAGTATTTTAAAGGTTAAATTTATAAGTATTAGTATCAGATTTATTATGCTATAATATTGTCTTGTTATTTGTGAAATTATTCAACTGTTTTCTTTAATTGTATCTTTTATCAATAAAATAAATCATTCTATAATGTGGTTCTGAAACCAAATCTAATTGTACTAAATTTAGTAAATACTATTTTGAATTACGCATCTTGAGTCTTTTAAAGCGACAAACATTAATTATATTATTTCAAAATTAAATTGGAACCTTTTATGATTATTGAAACAACCATTTTTCCTTCACAAGACGCGACGTAAACATAACTAACGCTATTAATTATCTTCTTATTATCACATGTTAAAAAAAAACGGTATTCTATTTATACACGGCGCATGGTTTCTCTACTTTTTTTAATTACACGACTCTTACTTTAACTTTTCGAATAGGGAAGCGTGGAAAAGAACAAATGATTAGAGAGGTGCTAGTGCTGTACGGCCATGACCAATGTGACCACCATGCTGCAGTATGCATACCATGCATGTATTATGGTGAAAAGTTCGTAATAGTGATTAGCTTATGCGCCTTGCATTTCAGGATTGGTCGGTACATATCTAGTTTCTATTTATGCAGGCCGTATGGATTATACTGTACTTACCGTCAGGTACATACAAGTCCAACACTTTGCTGTGCTACTATTAAAATATTGTGTTCAGACGCGGTAGAAATGAAACGTTCAGAAAACACAAAAATATGTTCTATAAAAAATAAAAAACTTTTTTATATATCGTAAATCAGCGGAATTCGTATTAGCGACCACTCGTGCATACTGCGTATGAAGGCTGACGTCACACCACTAGGCCAATCCGACGATTAGCACAATTATGAAAATCAGGACTTGCATTAACCGTGTATAATGTAAATGTATTCTCTCTCATTCTCTCGCACGTTATATCCTATAGATGTATTAGGTGTACAAATAAGTTTTAGGACAGTTTTCAAAAAATTCAAGATTTATTAAAAAAGAAGTAAAACACAGTTATTCATCGAAGTAATCTCCATCGCATTGAATGACCTTCAGCCATCTCTCAGGCAATTCGCGGATGCCTTTCGCAAAGAAACTTTCGTCTTGTGAGGTGAGAAATTTAGCGACCCATTTTTCCACTTCTTCAAATGTTTTGAATCGCACGTCAGACAAATCGTTCTGCATTTTCCGGAATAAATGATAATCGGATGGGGCTAAGTCTGGTGAATACGCCGGGTGTGGTACAGGTTCCCATCCAAGCGCTAGTAACGTATCCTTGACCGGTTTACCCACATGAGGCCGCGCGTTGTCATGGAGCAGTTTTACTGGACGTTTTCCTTTACCAGAAAATGGACGTTTCTTCTCAATTTCTTGATTCACTTGCATCAATTGATAACAATAGCGATCGGCAGTAACTGTTTGACCAGGTTTGAGAAGTTCATAATACAGTACGCCTTTCATATCCCACTATATGCACAGCATGACTTTATTACAATGAACATTGCGCTTTGGCGTGGATGTTGTCGGCTCGCCGGGGTCAACCCAATGATATTTGCGTTTCGGATTATCAAAATAAATCCACTTTTCATCGCCAGTCACAATTTTCCACAAGAAAGACTTTCTATGTTGCTTGTTGTAAAGACTCACACAAATGTTAAGACGGCTGTTTTTATTTTCTTGAGTTAGAAAGTGTGGTACCCACTTTGTTCCTTTTCGAATCTTACCCATTGCTTTTAAACGATAAGAAACAGTTTG
The DNA here is from genome assembly GCA_947532125.1 of Saturnia pavonia. Lineage (NCBI taxonomy): Eukaryota > Metazoa > Arthropoda > Insecta > Lepidoptera > Saturniidae > Saturnia > Saturnia pavonia. The sequence goes on along the minus strand of OX383898.1, from coordinate 18,871,516 downwards.
TTGAGTTACTCCAAGCTGTTCCGAAAGTTGTTTCTCCGTCTGACAAGAGTTTTCATCCAGCAACGCTTGCAGTTCCTGATCGTCCACCTTTACAGGAGGCCCGGTGCGTTCACGGTCACTAACGTCGAAATCACCTTCTTTGAATCGCTTATACCAATACTCACATGTACTTTTAGATATAATGTTGTCTCCAAGAACAGAACATATCGATTCACACGCTTTCCTAACACTTTTTCCTTGATGGAATTCATAGCGAATGCAGTGTCTAATAAATAGCTTATCGGTCTGCATGATTAATTTACAGAATTTATAGGTTATGTTTATGACTCCTTTAGGTTTCGATACTACATATCAAGCGCCATCTATGATAAGTGAGCGGGACCTTTAAATTAATTTAGAATAGCTGTTATGATACAAAATCTAAGTGTCCTAAAACTTATTTGTACACCTAATATATGGTTGTCTCTTTTTACTGTCGCTTTTTCGTTTCATCGAGTTTCAAATCACGACGGTGCTAAAGATGTATTCACTTTAAAAAAAAAAAACGAATTAACGATAATATGAAATTACTAAACATAATTTATTCAATATTTTAAGCTATCGTTTGTGAAAAGAATTCAAAATAATCTCTTTAAGATAGGCTAAGTTCTTTGTTTTATATGTAGTGGCCAGTTCACAGCGTACAAACTACAAATAGGCAATAAATAAGCGATGAAACTAAAGGATTATGTTAGTATAGCGGCTTCCGTGTAGATTGCTTATTTCATTCTGATCTGGACTATCTGTTCCATTTGACTTTACTCGCTAGTAAATATTATTTTGGATAATTTTGTGGTCGAATTAAATTTAGTGGCCGATAGGTTAAGGACAGTGGAATACATATCTACGTTTGGTTTACATGATTTGAACTTTATTTAGGTAACTAATTTATTACATACGAGCTCAGCGCATGCGGCTTCGCTCGCGTGTTATTTCGTGTATGAAAAACAGAAATATATACGAGTATACATTAGACTGCGTCAGAATGTTTTTTTTTGAGTAAATAGATCTAAAAGTTTTTCGTTAGACAAAAAAAAACCTCCTAAATGATGAGCTGGATACTTTGAAAATTGAGCCGGCGCATGGGGACCCATTTCCCATTTAAAATACATTAAAAAAACTTTTTTCCTTATTTTTATTGTAAATAGTCGATTTTTTTTTAATTTCACTTTTCGTTTAGTGTAGGAAATCAAATTCTCTACAGAAAAGTATTCTATTAAATAGAATAACATTATTTTTTATTAAGTTTTTAGTAAATTTATGTTATAATTTTTGTTTTTAAAGCCCTGTAACTATTTTCCTGTGCGTTTTTAGCGAAAAAATGAAAGAGACCTTTTTTAGAGAATTTAATTTCCTACGAGTTAACGAAAAGGGAAATAAAAATTTCTACGATTTACAATAAGAAAACAGTTTTTTTTTTCAATGTATTTTGAATGGGAAAGGGGATCAAGCTCATCCTTTAGGAGGTTTTTTTTTTCTAATGAAGAAACTTTTAGATGTAGGGGAAGCAGGGGGAATGGCGTTCACTTAAGGAAAACACACTATATTTTTTAAATTATTTGTTTTATTTTAAAATTTAGAACATTATCATAAACTTTAACTATTAAATAATCAATTTTTTAATAGAAATCGTATTTATCTTAGAATTATTAGCAGTAGTAAACATTTAAAAAAAAAGAAGGTTTGAGCGTCATTGCCCCTGTCATTGGGTAATGCCGCTCAGGCGACGGGGTAATGACGCCCAAACCTGTTTCTTTGCAATATAATAAGTAAGATCCATTATTATTAGTAAATAAGCATGAGATCTAAGTATAAAATTAAAGTACACTCTATAATCATAAAATGACATCAAATATTTGTATTTGTACCTGAGATCAGCCTTATACAATAAACAAATATTGCAACGTATGCAACGACAAACTTTTTATAATTAAACAAAGACAAAAGAGAAATAGAAATGGCAAGATTTTATCGTTTAGCACATGAATCATAGATGTATCCTTCTACCCAATCCCATCAAGAACATGTAGCATGAGACCACAGCCCACATGTCGTACAGCAAAAGGTACAGAGGTTTCTCTTTGTTTGTCAACGAAATCCTGGTTAGAAGGACCAGGGACTGCCAAATCAGCTTCGGAACATAGATTTACATTTGATGGACCTGCCAAAGGAAGAATGTTCTGAAAACAAGGCTATACTACACGACTGCGTAGCTCCAAGATTCTGAACATTTTTGTCGTTTTGTTCTACTTCTTGTGCCCTCAAAGATGCTGCTAGAAAGTCTCGATCAGCAGAAGTATTCGGGCTTAAAGGGTTTATCCCTGTGGCTCGAAATCCAGCTTCTCTTTTGCTTATATTTGCAACTTGTGCATACGCCTTATTGAAAAGACACGCTACATCATATGGAGTTATTTTAGACATCAAATGAGTCTTTATATGCCTGTTGCATTCCTACCTATAAGCAACTTTCAGGGGTCCATAAAAAAGATACATCTAGTGGCTGTGTTCTATGTGAGCTATGAGGTGGAATCGAGAGCATTGCGATGTGGTTTTCTTTGCAAAAATTAAAAGCTTCAATGGAGATGTGACTGCTGTGGTTGGGATATTATATTGTTTTGCGCCTTGTCTCTTGGACATCCCATTTTCAATCGCAGTTTAGTGGATTTAAGGTTTTCTTCGTTCCAAGCCGCTTTGGTGGTTGTTCTTTGGCGATTTGTGGGAATCTCTATAACAATTAAAAAAGAAATCACTAAGGGGTAATGGCGCTCATGTGAGCGGGATAACCCCAAACGGTCGTTTTGAATTGAACTTTAAATTAAACAAACATTGAAAATAAATTATTGAAAATTGAATAGTTCATCATAAAATAGAATGATTAAAGTACCTAGGAAAGCTACATTAACAATTTCATAAATATCAATATTCTGAACTTACCGAAAAAAAGATCACGACTAAAATTAGTTCAGCGCAGCCGCATACAAACAAACTCACTTTACCGTCGCTTGCCACGAGCTGACTGCCCCTGCACGTCCCTACGTGTTAGAGGCCCTTCCCCTCCCTCGTTTTACGTATGGTGGCATGTTGTTATATACCATTTTCATAGACTTATAGAGGTGCGCGGCATTACCCGATGAGCGCCATTCCCCCTGCTTACCCTACATACTCAAAAAAAAAACTGACATTTTATATATATCCTAACTACTTAGCATATCTCTGGTGGATAGTTTGGAATTGCATGTCTAGTGTATGTAAACATAGAAACTCGTTAAACTGTTAAATGTGTAAACGTGTTAACGTGTTTCGATGTCGCCGGTCGTATTCATATTTCATGCCGCACATGATCGTTCCGGCAACGGCGCATGAGTGTTATGAACAGCGAATTGTAAAATCACCATAATTATAAATTCCGGTATAACTGTGCCGGATGGTGAATAACAACGGCGGCCATCGAGAGATCGACTATACATTGCCGATCGTCACTGTTACCGAGTTACTATGACGGAGTTGTTACCATGTTTTCTTTTTTCTTAGTGGTTATAGGTTTGCGTAGTGGCCACAATCTCACCTGATATTAAGAGACGATGTGGCCCAAGATGATAACACGCAAAACCTAGTGGAATACTGGCTCTCAAGTGCAACTGCCGGAATACACCTATTGGTGCTTGGCGACAGATTTTAAACTTGAGGGTGGTAGCTAGTCAGACGGGCATTAGAAAAAGCCCTATCAGCATGCTATGGTTTCCTCACAATGTTTTCCTTCACCGAAAGCTCAGGGTTATTGCAGGGGTTCGAACTCACGTTAATCGACGCGAAGTTGTACATGCTACCACTGAGCCATCATTGCTTCAAATACATTGTGGTCGTGATACAGTCGGGTACAGATACCCTAACACCCCGCTTGATACTGGATATTAATCGGCTGACCCCGGTACATAACACGTCTAAGCGTGCCACACGGACGAGTGCTACGAAGTACTGTGGTTGTTATCTAGTCGTCCACGAGTTGACAGTATGTATAAAAACTATAGTTAAATATGTAATAATAATATTCTATTGATAAAAAACCTAAAACAATACAAATCCGTTTTTTAAATGTAATTTTTCGGTCTGCGAGTTACGTCTTTGTTCAAGAAATTTACACAGTACAGTGTTATATATTGACTCTAAAATTATTCATATAAGTATAGGCTTTCAAATAGTGGCTTTAAAATTATATTTGCTGAGGAAATTTAATAATTGAAATTTTTGAAAAATCGGCCTAAATAACAAGCAGGTTTGCAGTTCACTTGATTTTAAGCGCTCACTGCAGTCCATAAAGAAGTTATTTGAAACTCTAACGCAGTTTTAATATTCTTAGTACAAAAGTCTGAGGCATCTCTCGCTCACCGTTTGTGTCTTGCGGCCTTTCGCAATATTGTAAGTATGGAACCGATTTTACGACGCGCACATTCTCCATATGGGTCGTCACGGTGTTCGGTATAACACGTGGGGGAAAGGTAGAATATTCTAGAAATTATATTTGAAACTTCAATATAACCACTGAAGAGCGGGTGTTAGGACATACTATTGTTTCCGATTGGATCGCGACCATGAATGGTATACGTGCCAGGTTCCTCGTACAAGTACCAGGTTTCAGGGTCTTGTACCATGTACCAGGTAAACATTAATATCGATATCGATACGCAATAATATCGATCAAGGACCCTGGTGTATTATTATTCACTGAGCAGCCTAAAAAAAGGTCCTTCAGGGGGCCGATGACGGTACTAAGACCCTGGTATTTACTATTTACTAAAGAGTATCAACCTTTTTGATCAAATATCAACTTTTAGTGACATCTGTATCAGGATTATTGGGCCGTTAACTATCATCACTGATCGACCCACCATTCACTAGACACGCTAAGATGTCTCACGTTCCGGGATCAGCCTATGTATAACTAATAATCAAGTGGAGTGGTAGAGATCTACACTCGACTGGCTCGCTACCACCATGTGGGTTATAAACCCGTAAAAGTGAGTTTCTTTTCGCTTTACTTTGTCGCGTTTCGGGATCAGGCTGACATGACAGTAATGACCGCCGATAGATTGCGGAGCCCTTGGTGGTCGCCGTTGTTTTCGGATTGTATTGTGCTTACCGTCAGGCACAGTACAAAACTAAACAGTACACTATAAAAAGGACACATTTTCTATATTTTAAGTAAACCCCACTGTTGAGCCTTTTTTTTTTTTCGATCTGACTATACTGTTAGCCATAAGGGCCCAGGAGCCTCGAACGGCTTTTACAGCTTCACCGGACTTGGGGGCGAGCGCTTAAGGCACTCAGCCACGAAAGTTTTGCAACAACATCCGAGGGTGCCAAAGTGGCCGAACCTCGGCTCGGACTGTTGCGCGCTATGCAATTAAGTCGCGAAATGACTAATGCCCTAGCACACTATCTAACTAACTATACATATATACATGTCGCTATCCTCTGGGAGGAGGGTAAGAGACAAGTGTATATGTATTTAGTAATCTGTAAATTTTTGATCTAGACTAACTAGCCTCAAAAAAAGAAATAAAAAGGTCCCTTACAGAACCTATGTACCTGAGTGTAGTGCATGTCTGTAAAAAGTGTAATGCATGTATGTAGGTAGCTAGTGAATGCAGTGTCACTGAATCGCGCGAGCGGCTGCTAGACTCAAGGGCTCCTTGCCGGAGGATCGGACCTAGACTGTTGAGCCGAGAGGTCGCGGGTTTTATCTCCGCGAATCGCTGACTTTTGTGTGATGAGGCATAATTGTCAGTTGCCTGTTTAGGTATTAACATATTTATATATGTATAGCAGGTATATCAACTGTTTAGTTATCATAATAGAAGCTATACTTAGTTTAGAATTAAATTGTTGTGTATAATCGTGTCCCCATGTTTATTTTTTTGACAGGAAACTTACAAACTTTACAAGTTTTTTAAACTCATTGTCCTTCAAGACGGTGAAGTGCTTTGAAACCTTGTTTTCAGGACCAGCTCTAGCAATCCCATTGTCTCGGACGAAATATTTTTTACCGTCATTATGGATTTGGTCTCCATCGGTCATCGCTTTTCAGGGGTTAGGCTCAAAGACGGAATAAGCCAGCGCGATATATAGGCATAATATAGCAATAATATAGGCTTTAGAGATAAAACGAAAAAAGGATTGTCATTAAATAGTACAAAACATTAAAAGTTCGGCTGGGGCGACCGCCTTGGTCACACCCCCATGAAGCCAGTCCTGTTTATTCTAAAAGCTGACGCTACTATTTTACCCTAATAAATAATAAATTTATTAGTTAAGTTATAGTAGTAATTTATAAGTTTTAATAATTAATTTTATATTCTAAATATTTTATATAAATATCATAAAATCAGTTCAATAGTTGATAATAAAAAGAGTTCTTTATTATATTTCCCAACGACACATGTCATGAAAGGAGAGATCGTCGCAGTAAATTAGTATATCTTATATCACCTTAGATACCAGTTAGACAGCGAAAACAAATATCGCCTCACGGGGCTTGACAGAGAATATTTAATATGTATTTTATTGTAGGGACCAATTCAAGTTTATAAATAAATAAAATCTTTGAATGGCATATCAAGTTTCCGGTATTAACATTTTTTGCACAAAATTTCATAAAAATTGGTCAATCCGTTTTAGGGTTAAATCTGGACATACAAACAGACAAAAAATGTAATGTCTTATTCGTGATCAAAGTGTCCTTTGTAATAGATGTCTATCTGGAAAATAGAAAAAAAACACATGTACTTACAGACACAACTACGTTGGGTGGCTAGTTTTATAGTAATCATGATTTAGTTGTATGTTACCACTTCGCTTTCGGCGATTCTTGTCTCTTTCAACAAACCGTATTGCGTGAAAGTTTACTGCCTTGGGTGAGTGTAGATTTTATATGTAAGATTGGTATATGCCGTCACACGTAACGTCGTAATCGTCAGAGTTGTCTTAAACGCCATCTATCGCTCATTCATCGTACTACATTGATAGCTGTCTTTTAAATGTTTAATATTTTCTATATTATCGACACATTTGTTTTTAATGACATCAATATTCTCATTCATAGAGAATTTAAAATTTATTTTGTTAATTTTAATTTATTGCTCTTACTTTAGCGTCTTGTCCGGTTGTAAAACAATTCAGCTAAAGTAACTTGATTTGTAGGAACAAAGTTTATACGTACGAGTTATATAAATTTAAATTTATCGTTATTTGAATTTAATTGATTTTCATTTTATTATCGAATTTCTTACCGCTTTTCTCGATGACTGGGATGTTTTCCAAACCGGTAGTGGTATAGTAGTGTTTGACGTCTATAAGTGACTTCTTGGGGCCTAAATTGAATAAAGTATCATATGTTTTTATTGTATTTTTTTATTTGAGGGTATATACCAAAATCTACAATTTTTGTTTGTTTGATAATTTTTATCCTGGTAAAATAAAAAGCTCTTGTGGCTTAGGTAAATAACTTATTAACCTATATTCTGCCATGGACAAGAACGTTAATGAAAACCATTTGTTCAAATACTGGTAAGAGTTAGAACTTAAGTTCGCTGCAGCGCTAAAAAATTAGTTAAGTCGTCTAACCAAACTGTACCAAGATGGCGTGGCATTTAAATGAAAAAATATTTTTTCTTTTGTGGTATTGCGATATTATTATTTATTTATTCACATGAACAGTTAATAATTTTAATTATTTGAATACTGTTTTTGTATTTACGTCCAGGTTTGATTACGTTTTGTTTCGAATTATCATATTATTAGAGCCGCTTCGTACACTGCATACATGTTGCAGTGTGTACGGATAGTTCATTTGAACGGAGTGAGCGTTCAGATCACGAAATCTGAATCAAATAACTATACGATCGGAACAGCAACGATTCCTTTTAAACGACTTCTTTAACTAATTAAGAAAGAAACTTGTTGTTTAAGACAGTTGTCGTATACATTGATGTGTAGTACAAGCACTAGAATTATCTATATTAACAAGTAAAGTCGCACTAGTGTAAAACAAAATTAGAACAGAGGATGTTATTAAAAGTGAGTTGATTACATAAATATAATTTATTTAAACTAAATTACGGATAGAGAGAGATAACATCGCCTATATTTTATTCAGTAGGTAATATCGTTAACTACGTAGTGATGTGTATATATTATGGATAGATAAAATGTAGTTTTAGTTCGTGATTAATAATCTATATTAAAAAATCTATAGTTATGTCTGTATATGTATTTTTTCCAAATTTCCTTATAGACGCCCTACATAAAGAGCACTGATCACGAATTATGACATTTAAAAAAAATCTGTCTGTTTGCTATCTATCTGACTGCCTATGTTTACGATTTTGATGAAATTTTATAGACGGCAAGAATATGGCGTTTCAATATTGAAAGACTATATGAATTGTTAATAATATGAGTAAAAAATGTGTGTTGTTTATATTTTGTAAACAAATATTAAGTGTCAAGCGTAGCGAATCTTCCCCTTGTTATACCATCTTTACAGGTAATGGCGCCAGTGACGGACGTTCCCGCCATCAGGTTTATTTATATTCTATGACAGTATATACCATTTAGTCTATGCTTAGCACGATTGATGAATCATTGACCGTCTTCACAAATATATGCATATGCATATGTCTGTACAAATAAATAATGAAAGTATTACTCGTTATTTTTATTTTATAGTAGCTCGGCAAGTTGACGGTCTATCTGTTATGGTAAGCATAGTACAAGTACAATCCGAATACAACAGCGACCATCGAGAGATCGGCAATTCATTGGTAGTCGCCACTGTCCTGTCAGGCTGCATAAATATCTCTTCACGTTACGCTTAGAAGACCCTAGGTGGTAAGAAGCCAGGAGATGGTTCACAGTTTCACGGTATGGCAATGATAACACATAAAGAAGTTTTTAGTTCATGTCGAGATGGAGCCAAAGCTATGGCTCCGAAGGCCCGCTCGTATGATTTTTTTGTGAGAAGGAGAGCAGGAAATTAAAGTTTAGTGTCGCTTGTAAATGCTTGCGTATCTCTCAAAAATAGTTACAATATTGTAAATTAAAAAAAAATGTAGAAATAATTACTGAATTTCATATATAGTACAAACAGCCAATGGCTTCTATGTTGTGTAACCGTATGTCTATAGTATTATAGATAGACATCACATGTGTGAAATATTGTAAACAAAATCGAATTCCTCGCAATGTTGTTTCAACAAATCACGTTATTACAGTCCGTTTATCTCGGTTTTCTTTTACATTTTTCTCTAATATCATTTCCCCTGTACCGTTTTGTAGCGATTTTATTTGACGCTTGTCAAAAACGTAAACCGCAGCTGTCAAAGCGACAGACGTCTCGGTTCGCAGTTAGAAGGAGTGACGTTAACGCATTCACAAGAGAGCTTTCAGCGATCTAGAGCTAAATATCAGCAATAATAAATATATGAAAACATTTTATTTTACGGTTGTAAATATGTCGAATGTAATATTTACAACTTTTTATAGTTTTTACTGCAACTATATATATGGTAGTTTAGTAAATACATATTAGCTCGTCAATTTTTTTTTAATAATTATGCTTTTTAGAATTATTGGTTGGCCACCATCTGAACTGATGTTAAGTGGCAAAATGAGTCAAGTTGATAGCACGCTAAGCCTAAAGTGGACTGGCTTTCAAGTGCAGCTGCCGGAACACACCTATATACGAGTATGTGCTTGGCGACAGATTTACAACTTGAGGGTTGTATCTCCAGCCAGGCGGGTGCTTAGAAAATATTTAACTACTATAATATGGTTTCATTACCATACTACCTTAATCGATAGCTCAGGCTCATAGTAGAGATTCGAACTCACGTTGATTGCGGCGGTGTCCTAACACACTACCACTGAGTCATAATTTCTTCATTCATGTTTCATACAATGTCAATTTTATATTATAATAAATATGTCTATCACAAGAATCCTTTGAATGATGCAACTAATTGAACAAAAAAATGTTGCACAAGTAAGCCTTTGCATATTCAGAACCTCTTAAATTAATGATGACATAAATTTATACCGACTGATTTTCTAAATAAATTCCATATTCTTAATATTCACTTTCAGTTGTTAAATGAATACATAATTCATAAATTATAATTACAGTGGGCAAATAAAAATTTGTTGCAGCAACTTTACTAACCTAATAACTTCGGATACGCATTTACCGTTAGGCAGTGTAGGGCGGGCGGTGCAACCGCGCTCACGCCCAAGTTAACTTTATAAATAGAATGCACATCGGGTCTGTGTTTGAAGGAGCTTTTACAGCGTGGCCGGCACGCGACGCGCCACTCAGCCAGTCAGGCAGTCGACGCGGACGGTACAGCGCGCCACCCGGCCGCTCGGTCGCGCCGCACGGTACATAAGTTTTGGATGCGATCTTTCCGATCCCGACGAGTATAACAGTGAACTTAGTGCCCCACGTCCCCCATCAGCTGTCGCGTAACCCGGGCATCGGCGACGTGATCGTCTCTATCGTGTGCTAAACGAAACGCGCTCGTAACCGTGTTTCAAAAATAAACCGAATCCGGAGCACCCCGAAGGTTAATGACAGAATAAAAAGCATGCATTAAATCGTGCCCGAAATCCCGGACATGCTTGTCGGCGGATAGGTTAACTTCAGCCGGACCCTTTGGGAACCTTTGACTTGGTTTGTTTAACGTAAAGGTAAAAATAGCGGTGGATTCTTTATGAAATTATATTTACAGCAATTAATACGTTTCTGCCAATCCCTTGCCCTTGCCAATTAAATTGGTTGTAAGTCATTAAAAATTTACAACAAAAATATATCCATAAGTTGCTACATATTTGTTAAGTCTATTCTCTAGTGATTTATGGGTGCCGATATCATGTAATGGTAGTTGATGATGAGTTTGAAGAGATGGAACTAAATCGCTCTAAAGTGTAACTGACAAAACAATTCGATAAGTTGAAATATTTATTAACTTGTCTTCCATAGCTAAGTTAGCAATAGAAAATGTTCTACCATTATATTGTGATATGTTTTCCTTAACCAAACGCTCAGACTTACTTAAGATTCAAACCCATGTCAAACGAAGAGACCTCCGGGCTCGCCACCACTGAACTATCGTCGTTTTAAGTGTTATAATCACAATTATTTTATGTTATTAGAAGCAAAGGTATATGTGTATATGTGTGTAAACTACCATTTAATGAAAATCCGATTAATGTGGCTATTTTCATATGCCTTTATTTCGGACCTGAAACTTTTATTCAAAAGTTCCGGAAATTAATAGCATCTTTCGTTAATGATATACTTTTAATCCAATCGTGAAAATGTATACATATCATTTAGTATATACATAATTAATATAATCTTTCGCATAATAATTTAGTTCTTTGTATTAAGGTTATAAATAGGTAACCCAGTAACCCTTTCTGCTCAATCAGTTTTAATTGCAATTGAATTTGGAACTCCATAAAAATAGACGTAAAATTGACGTCACCTACTTGCAGAAAACAATATGTTTAAGTGAATCGACGACGAAAGAGGTTTATTATCATACTAACTGAGAAAAAAAAGTAAATTTTAATTCTTTTTAAAAATGTTATACGCGTCATATTTCTTGATTCGCGTTGAAACCAGAGTTTAGGAAAATGAAAAAAAAAATTTAATAAAGTGATTCCAGAAATCATATATCAATATAAGTGGCAATCGAGAAATAAATCAGTTTAAAGAAATTCTCGTAAAGAAGCTAGAGCTAATCAAAAATTTTCTACCAGTATCTACAAGACTATAGATTTTTCTGACTTCAAAATCGCCAATACGATCATGAGCCGGTGTGATATAATTATTAGATGTAATATATTAGGTTTTATTTTACAAATTTTACAAGGTAAATTGAAAATTTTAGAATCCCTCTACACAAGTAACCTAGTCATTGTGACCATTCCAATGAGCCCAAACACGTTATCTCTGCTGTAAGTTGGTGAAGAGTTAGATATCCAGATGATGCTGCAGCATCAGCTGAATATTACCATGTTCTTCTAATATCATTAAAATAACAGAATACCAAATTTCATTTCGATCAGATTTGTGAAAGATGTTCACATCCATTTATCTACTAGGAAAGAGCTCATAATCATGAAATGATTAGCTTATGAGCTGATAATCTGAGCTTTCGGTGAAGGAAAACATCGTGAGGAAACCATATCATAATGGTAGGGCTTTTTCTAATGCCCGCCTGGCTACCTACCACCCTCAAGTTGAAAATTTATCGCCAAGCACCAATAGGTGTGTTCCGGAGTGTGTCTTCCACTATGTTTAGCGAGTTATCATCTTGGGCCACATCGGCACTTAACTTCAGGTGAGTCTGTAGCTACTACGCCAAACCTATAACGATAAAAAAAGATGGTTGAAATGATTTTCTTGGATCATAGCTAATAATATTCTCGATCAAGTCACCATTCAAACAAAAAAAAAAAACTAGTTATAAAATCGCGTCAGCCGTTTGGGAGCTACAATACCATAGACAGACAGACAAAATACACAGATCACATGTTAAACTTATAACATCCCTAATTTTACGTCGAGGGCGAAAAACTTAAAGCTAAAGCAATAAGATAATGTAAAGTTAATACTGAAGGTCATTTAAAAGTTTTCAAAATTACAAGACAATAATGAAGAATATAAGAGAAGTTAGATCAGTTAACAAGCACAGAAAGAATATCAACTTACAAAATATTGAAAATCTTAGTGAATAATAGTAAGGAAGCAGAGTGTTAAAAAGCAAATCGTTTAACATTTTATTTATAAATTAGAGTTTGACCATTAGTTGTGGTTCAAATCTCACCTGATGTTAATGGACGATGTAGACCGAACCCGTGCTAAGAAAGGGGATTCAAAATAGCACCAGTCACCGAAAAAATTGAGCGGTAATGAAGGTGGGTGAATATTGAAGAAGAGGAAGACAGAAGAGGAATGATATGCGTATAAAAGGTGTAATTACTGAAATGATAGGTAATATAGTAGAGAAGAAGATGAAAACATTGTGTATCGACGCTACTTAGTTGCAATAAGGGTAAGAAGAAGATGTAGCTAACAAACCCATCTTACAGTTTCAACGATTTTTTCCTTCAACGAAATTGTCTTATAATAAAGTTCAAGAGATTGCTTTTGTTTGCTTGTTTGAACGCGCTAATCTCTGGAACAACCAGTCAGATTTGAATAAATATTTTTGCAATTAATACTCTACTAGCTATGACCTGCGGATTCACCCGAGTATAATTTAAAAGAAATGGCTTAGATTTATAATACTTCAGTATAGACAATATTTTTATCGGGCGGCCAGGATTATGCCCTATAGACAGATCCGAGCCGAGTGTTGAATTATCTTAATTTTACATTATCTCCCAAACTATTCGTCCAAATTACATTCTATAAAGGGCAAAGTTTATCTACATAAAATTGTCTTGATGATGAAGTAACTTTCGTTCATAAGGATTAATGTGCCATGCCTAATATTCTTGCTCATAAATCACTTTTCAATTTTCAATAAAACTTTGTCACAAAATACCTTATTATGGCTTATGTATAAAAGATAAGTATATAATATCACGGTCTTTTTTTAGATTTGTAGAACATTGTATTTACGTATCACTAACCATTTGGCCAGCGCACGCGGATAAGGCAGAAGGTTGCGTTATTTATTCCGACTTATTTAACAAAAATCAATATTTAAGGCGCTGAGAGGTGCAGCCTAATGCTAGATAGCCTATACTATTTATTTCTCGTGAATCTGGCTATCATATACAATTAAGCATTTTTCGAATCGACTGGTAGTTTCAGAGATTAGTGTGTTTAAACAAACAAACAAAGAAAAAGCTCTTCCGCTTTATTATTTTATTATAAGTATAAGCATATAAGTATAGGTTTATTAAGGAAACTTATAGATTAACTTTACGCTACGACCGTAAGGAGCGGAGCAATAACCATGGATTTTTAACAATCTTGTAAGCTGTCGGCAAGTACGGAAAGCGAGAACAACTATAGGTTTTTTTTTTCGGACTGGCCATACTGTTAGCCTTAGGAGCCCTGGAGCCTTTACGGCTTTTAAAGCTTCAGCGGGTCTGGGGGAGATCGCTTAAGGCACTCAGCAACGAAAGCTTTGCAACAACAACAACTATAGAATACACGGATGCTCCAATTAATTTAACACGAGTGAAACCATGGGGCACAACCAGTGAATGATAATACGTATTTGTTGATATTGTTATTGAATCCACTCAATACAGAATACCGCCAGTTGATTTACATGCTTACGAGTGGCGAAACATTCATAGTTATGAGGCGTTTGGGCGTTTGGACAATGTTGACCCAGTAACGCGTGTAAAACGGTCCGCCGTATTAACAATACACCGGTATATTGTTCATTACGGGTAAACATTCGCTAATCGTGTTTTTGCTTTTCTTTTTCGTTATTAATTACGCGTACGGACGGACCGGCGTATTTGTTTATATGCTATTCCGCCTATTATCCCCGCGGTATTTCGGGCGCGTTGACCGACTGAACGAAAAATATTATCTGTATTAATAAATGAGTCGTATAGAATCAAAGGTGGCCATCTTATTTTTTGGCAGTTTTGAGATATCTATACCCAAAAATTTCAAACATTGAATTAAACGGTTTTATTTGACAACACAGAACCAAAGGCGACTATTTTCCTTGCAAATGCTATGTTAAATCGTTGTTTAGTTTCAAAGACGGCAATATTCTGGGTATTCAGAATCAAACTCGGCGCTAATGCTCACTCGACCAATCACAGTATTGCATTTGGTCACGCAACAAGAAGGCGAAATATAAGTTTTTGGAGCACTTTAAATCTGTGAATTTAATTGATTTATTGCAGTTTTAAGTAATGAAAGTGGTGTTATATGTTATAAATTAGTAACTATGGAGGTCCACCCTTCAGAAACTATAAATAGTTTATCAAGAAAACGGAAAAGAAATCCTGAAAAATGGAAAAAAAACATTGCTAAAAGAAACAGGTAAGATGGGTGCGTAGGGTTTCCACATAAAGGTGAAAAAAAAAATTTGAATTTCTTTTCTTTACCTATTTTGATAATCCTAGTAAATAAGGACAAAATCATGCGGTGCCATTTTAGTAATTATTACGAGAATGCTTGATCTTTTTAGCCGACTTCCAAAAACGAGGAGGTTCTCAATTCGTCGGAATCTTTTTTTTATGTATGTTCACCGATTACTCAAAGACGCCTAAACCGATTTGGAAAATTTTTATTTTGTTTGAAAGGGTATACTTCTCAGGTGGTCCATATAAATTTTTATCAAAAACGGTCGAGAGGTTTTAAAAAAAATCAACAATAAATATTTTTTTAAAACAAATTGCTTAATCGAATATGTTATTAAAAACTTTCTTCCTATAAATTACGTCTACACTAAAAATGTAAAAAATAACTAAACGGGGGATTTCATTTAGAATAGATACCTAATCAGATATTTTCAAAGTTGGTGCCAGCGGACAATATTTTAAGATATAAATATCTAATAGGTAAATATGTATTTTATGTATTAAAATATATTAGATTTCCTACGCGTTGGCTGGCACCGACTTCGAAAATATCTGATTAGGTATCTATTCTAAATGAAAACCCCCGTTTAGTTATTTTTTACATTTTAGTGCCTGGAAGTCGGTTTTTTTAAGTCTACATATGAAATTGCCGTTTTGTATGAAAAAATTTAAACGATGTTTTTTCATGTATTTTTTATTTGTATTAATCGAAGTAATCACCCATGCACTCAATGCATCTTTGCCAGCGCAGTGGCAGTTTATTGATGCCCTCCTTAAAGAAATTAGCTGGACGGGAGGCAATAAATTCTTCGAATGCATTTTGTACTGCCTCTCGGGTATTGAATTTTTTTCCCGCCAAAGAGTTATCCAAATTCTGGAAAAAGTAGTAGTCTGTAGGCGCAAGGTCTGGTGAGTAGGGCGGATGACGGAGAACTTCCAACCCCAGTTCTTGCAACTTGGAGACCGTCTGTTGTGCAGTATGAGGTCGCGCGATGTCCCAATGCTTAATCCCAATCAAATTAACAAAACTGTTGCGCTTAATAAAAACAAACTTAAAGATATTAATAACCTTCTAAATAAACATTTTGGCAGGAACTGGCAGGAAATACTCACTCTTGAATATTACAAGAACTTGATAATAAACCAGGAGTCCCTAACCTTTACCTGTCCTCCTGAGGGCGAATACTGCCATGAACCACTCGAGGAAGTAAGTGACTTGCGAATTTAAGTAAGGCATTAAATAATTTGTTTCTGTTTAAGTAAGCCATTTTTTATTTTTATTGTGATTAGAGTTTTTAAATTTTAAAAAATGTTTCTTAGGGAAAGTACATACTTTCTTTATAATTTTTCTCATTTTTATGGTAATTTAATATTTTATTAGTATTTAGGAACTAATGACTGACTCATTAGTTAAGACTATAGTAGTAAGACTGATTGTAAGATGAGTGATTGTTGTTAGATACGTAATAAAAGTTATTATTAAAAAAAATGTATCATTGTCATTTAGTACAACCCTAATTCTGCATTAAATTATGTAGAATCAAAAGAGGTAATCTTCGTAAGATGTGGTGTCAAAAGCGGCCACCTCTATTAAACACGGAATCACATTCGGCAATCTTCAAATGTTATTATCAAAGGTGGCTATATTAATATTTGATTTTAAAATAGGTACGCTATAATAAAAGTAAAAGTATTATTTATGTCTTAAAAGTATCCTAAATCTTTAGTACTTACTATAATAATGGCCAGTAATACAATATGACTACTTTGTGATCTACAAAACGTTTTTTTCATTTACCCAAAAATGACTGAAAATGAGATAGCCGCCATTGATTCTATACGACTCAAATCTGTAGTTTATGACTTATATTTAAAAAAAATGCTAGATTGTCTGGATTTAACTCGAAAGGGCATGATAAATTCTAATAATTTTATACACGGATGTGAATGCCATTCTGTAATTAATAGAAGCTATAAATATATATATATAATATTCTTTAAAAATCATTACACAAGAGTTAAAATAAAATTACGAAACATGAATAATTGTTGTGCAATACACACGAGTACAGCCGCGGGCTCAGCGAGTCATAAAATAAAATAATTGATATAATATGGACGTGTACACGTATTTGTATAAACGTGTATAATTTCCGTTATTACTTCGCGGTGTATTTAACGGCGTTATTATCAAGTTCTGTCAGTTTCGGTGAGGGCAGAGATGTAGAGATTTAACTGTGACATATCTTCTTTCTGCATTTATTGAAACTCTTGTTTTGCTGAGTGATGGGACACGATGATTGTGTCCGACAGGTCCGACTGGATCGCGATTACCATACACTAGATATAACACCTGCCATAGAGGCACGCTTGGGTGGCAATCGGATATACACGTGCTGATCCCAAAACGCGACAAAACAAAAGAGCCACTGTGACAGATTCCTAGTACTTAGTCACTGTAATACACCTGTTGATCCCGGAACAGGATACGAGTAAGCATTCCACTAAGTCGGGTGTTACACCTGGTGTGTGATGGTCACAATCCAGCCATACACAATTGTCGTTTACCACAACCCAAAATTAAATGAAATTCAAAACATCCGTAGTGTGACATTCATATATACAAGATGAGACATTAAAACATCTTCAAGGATATTTAGGCGTGGTCATTACGAGATCTTTTTTCCAACGCTGGTCATTAATTGGACATAAATGACCGCAATATTGTCAGTCCCTTCCCGAGTCGTTGTGAGCGCTGAACATCAGCCACTCGTTACCGATTCATGGCATAACATTGTTGACTGACATAAAACTGCGTGTGGTGACATCTAGATAAGTTTATTATCGCGTCGACATAAGTCGAACAAGCTACCTAATGTTGCCATCATAAAAAATACAGTGTTAGAAATAGTTCTCTCCCATAGTACAATTAGTCGGCAATATTTTTTTAAAAGGCTTTTAAAAGAAATATCTTATTTAAAAAAAAAAAACAGGATTTCATAGGGCGGTGGTAGAGTTTTCTAGCGAGTTCTGGTTACGGTCCCCACTTATATAATAAGGAAGTCGAATCTTAGCAATTTGAGTCCTGTACAACCGGTTTAATAGTGTTTTTTGCCCGTCTTGATACTCAGCTAGATGCGTAATGGCAGCTCCTTTTTGGAACTTACTATACTGTAGGCATGAGACGTGTAAACTGGTCCTGGTTTTAATACCAGCTATGACATTACCAGTACGCAGACCGGGTGCTGACAGAAATACCCGGCACATACCTTACGTCATCCATACGGGGCCGCGTACGCATCTTGCTTGCCGAAGCTACACGAAAGTACGAATGATGGGTATATACTGGTACAGTTATAATACTATATAAGTATGTGCTATCCAGTATGTAGCCGGGTACAGATACAAATATACAAAACACCTGATACATATCTTAAATAAGGATAGCTACTAAAAGGATAGGCGGTGAGATCTCGTACGATATGCAAACTATAAAATAAAATATAGACTTATAAAAATATTCTAAGTACTTATATTGTCAACCATGGACCTCAATTTTATGACGAAAAAATAAAGTTTTATAATTTTTTGAACCATTTAGAAATTATAAAAATTATAAACAACATTTAAAAACATCATCATGCCAATTTTTTAGTATAGTAATGAGAGGTAAAATTAAAAAATATCGTTTTTTTAGCTATCCTTTTGTACACGCACGCATAAAGCATAGAGATCATATCCACCCATATACAATACTTAAAAGTATTTTGTTACCTGGTATTTGTACCGGATATTCAGTGATACTCGTACCTTCAAGGCCGGGTATTGATTTTTGCAGAAATGTCTCATGCCGACTACACTGTTAACCTTAAGGGCCCTGAAACCTCAGAAGGCTTTGACAGCTTCACCGGGCTTGGCCAAGCTTCAGCTTTGATACCGGGTTTGGCCTACTGCACGTTTATTTAATATTTCTTTCCACCAATAAACTTTTATAAATCAATATACCAAATTAAATATTTTGTTTCATAGATATAACGCATGTTTTCTAGGAATTAAATTATAAAATATGTATAGTAGAATTATTTGTATTTATTATTTATGTAAAGATTTAGTTTTAAAATGAATCACTGTATATGACGTACGCTAATAATATCTTGGATAGTCGTAAATGTCTGTTATATAAAGCTGTAATAAAACCCAAATAAATAAAACCCAAAGCTCAGAATAAAGATTTGTCTCCATATATTATAATTGTTGATCTAAGACCTGATAATTTTATTCAAGTAATTTATCTTGGATGCATGTAGTCTTCAATTTATTTGAACGTGGCGTACACGTGTGTCCGTGCCACAGGTGGTTTCATACGTCGCTAGGCAACGTTTGCTTTCGAAACTGGATTTATACATACCTACTGTATATAAATTTCGCGTCTTTGTACCTATGAATTAATTGCATAACTAATAATTAGTTGTACAGCTATATTATGATGTACTTTGGCAAGATCTAAGCGTACCAACTGTAGAAGGAATTGATATATGAAACTTGCATACATTAAGAACCACTAGAATAGATATTTCTAAATTTACCTTTATATATGTTGCAAGAGAATATACTCGTAATTCTGTTACCAAAACAGTACAGTTATTTATATAATAAAATATATTAAAATAAATAAAAATGTATTAAATAAAACAAGATTACAGACGAACCATGAATGAGTCAATAAAGGGCAATCATAATAATCTTCAGGGACAAATTTAGTACTCATCCGAATATCAGTGTTGCCATTACTAAAATATTACTCCTGATAAATCATGACAATATTTTGAAAATTATATTTTTTCAAACGCTTAAAAATGAAAGAATTTTAGCTAAATTCGTTTCATACTCTTTAGAAATAACTTATTTTATTATTGTTTTAAAATTATTTTATGGTGTATATATAAACATTAAGTTATTTACTCAATAAATAGAAGTCAATAGAATGAATTCACATTGTAATCATATATGGCTAACTAACTAACTTAACTAACTATGGCTAACTTCGTAATGTTGTTACTACGCGGGATAAAATATTTGGAGTTATTTTTGTTTTGTTAAAATTAACTAATTATTTTGATTAAAATAATACTTATTTATGCAATGATAAATTATTATTACACAAAAAAAAAGTCATTGAAATGAATTCAGGTTATTATCATTAATTGCTAATTCATTATGACGCACTTCCGTTCAAACGATGCGCGCGCACCACTCGCCTGGCTAGCGAGCTTAACCACCCTTAAGTTGAAAATTTGTTGCTAAGCACCAATAGGTGTGTTCTGGCAGCTGCACTTGAGAGCCAGTCTTCCACTAGGTTTAGCGTGCTATCATCTTGGGCCATATCGTCACTTGACATCAGGTGTGATTACGCCTACCCTATCACTATAAAAAAACCTATTTACTCTCTACTAAACGCACCAAAAGAAGTATAAATTAACTTAAAATTAATTAATTATTTGATTCTATATTCTACAGGCACACGTTTGATAATAATTTTACCTGATGACAGTGACACTGTTAACGGAAATGGCAACACACTAAGACAAGAAATAGATATGGCTCATAAGTACGGCTTCTGGATTTTCCAACTTGCGGGTGGTAGCTAAACAGGCGAGCAATAGAAAACGTACTATGATCACCGTGATATTATTATTTCATCATGTCGGTTTTCTTCCGTGAAAGCTTAGGATCTTTTTAGGATTCGAACCTACGTCTGTAGTGTGTCAGCATGCTACACGTAGCTAACTTGAAATAATATTAACGGATTGTTTTTTAAATATGTAATTATTTAAGTCGTTTTTAATATCGGTGTTCGGGGAATTTGTTTTTTTTTTTTAAACTGGTAATACTAAGCCACAGAAGCGGAAAGGAACACAAATAACGGCGCGTTGGTTCTGTCTCATTTCTCGTCTGTAATGCTTGTTCTCTCATTTGACATAAAATGTCGATTCGTTATCTTTCTTTAATTTTCACGATCAATTCTGTTTGAAACTTCTTTGAATCTGTTTTAGATATTCCAAAAAATTTTGTAGTTTTTTTTTTGTAGTAGTTTTGTTATATTAACAGTTTAATTCAAAAACAACGGCGACCACCCTGAGATACGATATTCATCTACGGTCGTCGCTGTCATGCCGACCTGCAAGCCTCTTAGTAACTACATATATACTGACTGATCCCGAAACGCGACAATGTAAGAGTTACTGTGGCGGGTTTATCACTACACGCATGATGGTCCCGACCCAGTTGGCGGGTAATGACCAACCTACTTGATTACTGGATATAAACTGGCTGATAGAGAGTTTTTGGCGGGATCTCAGACTGTCATGTAGTGGTTTTTGTTTTTAATTCATAAATTTGTGTTTTTAGACCCTATATTGTGTAAAACAGGTGGCATTTTGCATAATAAAGCTTGGTTATTGTGCACAAGTGAAGTGAATTGAAAATAATAACATAGAACATGAATTCTGATATGCCACAAAAACTCCCTGGAAGGTTCTAACAAGGGAGCCGCCATCTTGTTAGGGCCCTGAATTCGACATAAGACTGGAAAATTTCCCTCGCTTTGGTTACAAATATAAAATACTTGACACTGGCCCAATGCACGAATAGTGCGAAGCCATAATTGAGAAGAAGAAGAAGAAGAACTGGCTGATAAGCTGATCCCAGAACATAACACGGCTATGCGTGCTAATAAGGCGGGTGCCACTTGC
This sequence comes from Saturnia pavonia, assembly GCA_947532125.1. Classification (NCBI taxonomy): domain Eukaryota; kingdom Metazoa; phylum Arthropoda; class Insecta; order Lepidoptera; family Saturniidae; genus Saturnia; species Saturnia pavonia. The sequence continues at coordinate 18,849,602 of OX383898.1, read as the reverse complement.
TCTATTGTGGTCGCGTTCCAGTAGGATAGAATAATTGCCGTTCCCGATGAAATTAAATGTTATGAACGCAGCAAATAGCATTCGAGAATAAACGATAAATAAAACTCCAAATGATAATTATTTACATAAATGTTTAGTGTTATTTGCGAACTATTCTCGTATGAAATTAATTTGTGCCAGTATTTATACGCCATGCGATGCGTAGTCGCAGTTTACATGAGTGTATAATTCAACCGCACGACGATTCAACTAGCTAACAAACTACCTAATAAAATTTCGTTTACAATCTCAAATATTGTGCTCTGAAACGCTGTGTATAGATATGAATGGTATGTTAACTTACACTCGATTTCTATGAAATCATTTATCGTCGATTCGGTTCTCTTTCAAAAACATTGAGTTAAGTTTTTTTTTCGCAAATTCAAAGTGTCCTTGGTGACTTTTGTATAGTAGTTGTTTGTAGCTTAATATACTTATGTACTTTGTACAAGGATGACACGCAAATTCGTGAAGCGTTGCATTTTTTTTTAAGCTACGACGGCTCAGTAGTAACTTGTCCGGACACCGCGTCGATTAACGTAGGATTGAATCCATCACTTGGGAAAATATCACAAAGTACGATGCTAGTCATACATAACAGTTCTCCTATAGAGTAGCGAGGTCACATCGACACTAACATCATTTGATATTATTGTCAAATGCTAAATATATAAAAAAAATATATTATACAATTTGTACTATATATAACTGAACAAACTAAAGAATCAGTGATAGAGGTTTTCACCTTGATGCTTACTGGCTGGATTAAAGACGGTGTTCGTCAATTTTCTATTTTTGCTAAGAATTGAAATGAAAGTTGTCATACTGAATATATGTTCACAGTATGACATTGAAGAAAATTGCTTAAAACTAAAAGTTTATAGTTTTTATACTGAAATGGTTAGGTGAAGAATGTCGCGTCCGAAAGGTTTAGTTAATTTCCGTAATTCCAAAACGTATGGATCAACATAAAACTCGTCTGGAGTTTTAACGACTTTGAACAAAACAGTAAAATGACGTTTAAATTTACTAACTTGGAGTAACAATATTTTTTGTGTACTGTTAAACAAACGCTTCTATGATGTCAAAACGAAAAAGAAAATTATTAAAGTCCGACCCTGGTGTAGAGTGGGGTACCGAGAGATATTTCAGAAAAAAAAACTTCAAACAATCTTGATCCTTAACTATAATTACAGGTTTCAAAAATAAATAAGAAACATCAAAACAAGTTTATGTTCAAAGAAAACCCGGTGAGGTTAAGAAGCTACGATACAATAACACTTGGTGGCCGTTATCAGCGCTGCTAATCAGAGTCTCCCCTCCTCGTCCGAGATAGGTGCTACCGAATTTGTCAAGCCTCAAAAATTAGGTTAAATCTTAATATACGTATATTAAGGAACGACATTGAGCGATAATAAAAAGTATTCTATGTCCTATCCCACCGCATAATCGACCTCTATGTCAAATTTAATTAGAATCCGTCAAGCCGTTCATGCGTAATTGATTGAGAAATATTCAAACAAACGTACTTAATCATTTATAGTATAAATTATATGACATTAGATAGATAGGATAGCACTAATTACTAAAAATGTAAATGAAATAAATACAAATGAAATATTGCTTATAAGTTTTAGTAATTGTTACTACCACTGTCAGTTGAAGAATCGTGAACAAGTTGAAACTTGCTAAATATTTAACTACAGTTGGTTAATTTAAAATGAATTCACTGTAACATTCGCTATTATAAGAATTAGAATAATGGCCAGTGTGCCCGCAGTACCACTGCAAATGGCGCTCAATTCAGCATAAACTGGCTGTCACCGTTAGCGCTGATTTTCAGATGTGGCAGGTGGGTTTATATAAAGAAGTTAAATATTGAAAGTATTTCGTGTAGTATAATAATTATAACACGATTTAACATTAATATAATATTATATGTAGTTATAAGTACATATATTTTAATATATAATAAATAAGTTTTAAACAGATATAAAAGAGAAATTAACACAGAAGAGAAGGGGGTTAAATAGCAGAAAAGAACAAATTACAGTTTTCGAAACACGCCTGAACATCTAGACAAAACTATCTTAACGTAAACAAACTACACTTCGTTCATCATAAAAAGACTTGCATGACACGTGTCAAATGGATATATTATAGAGATGTAGCATAATTTAAATTGGACGCTGATTTTACGATTATCGATTCTTTTTAGAACTAAATATAATTGATAATAGGATTATGCTTTAAATAAATTGAGGGGTGTGTAAGCTGTGTAAATTAAATAACAAAAATAAACTATAACAACAATTGAAATCGTAATCTAGAACATTTGAATCATTGAAAGCCTGACTCTATGCTGCAGTAAAAATGAAGGAATTACATAAATATATATGTTTATTCGAAATTAAAAAAGAAACAATTAAATGTACAACGGCATTCGATCGATTCGATTAATTTTCGATTTGTACGAGCAATACAATAAATTTTCAATTCGTTGGTTTTATTATTTTAGTTTAATCTAGTTTTAAGTAAGAGTAACGCTTGCACGTAGTAAGAAAAAATGGGATAATTAACACAAAAATCATTCTATAGAAGTAGTTATTTCGGATTTTATCGTGTAAAATGTTATTATTATATATATATATAAATATTTTTTTAATGATAATATTTAGAAATGTATTTTTTTAGGTTATATCATAATTTGCATCACGTAACAATTTACGTTCTGTGGATACATGTTCTTTCATGTCATGTCATGCAAGCCTTATTATGATGAATAAGGTATAGTGTGGAGTTTTTGGCGGGATCTCAGACTGTCATGTAGTGGTTTTTGTTTTTATTCATTTGTGTTATATAACACTATATTGTGTAATACATTTTGCATAACAAAGTTTGGTTATTGTGCACAAGTGAAGTGGATTGGAAATAATAACGTGGATCATGAATTCTGAGATGCCACAAAAACTCCCTAAAAAGTTCTAACAAGGGAGCCACCATTTTGTTAGGACCCTGAAATCGTCATAAGACTGGAAACTATATTCATTCGATAATGACAGTAATGGTTTTCAATAAAGAGGACCGGTTGCCAAGTTAGGAAGAAAAAGAGGAAGAAGGTATTAATTTTTTTCGTCTAATCCTGTTTTCTTATATTCCTCAATGTCTAAATCATTATGGAAGTATATTCAACGTAATCAAGTAGTAAAAATATTTTACACATTCATTGAGGTAGGAGGTCGAAAAGGCCTCCGACGTGTTTATTGCCCTGTGCATTATCAAAATTAATATTGTCTCATACGCCAAAAAGATTGTAAAGCAACATTGAAAGTAACTGGCACTGGTTTGTCTGGTTACGCTGACCAAACGAAAATATTTACAAGAATACCGATTTGAATACTAAAGCGATTAAAAGATTGACGTGAACAAGTTAAATACTGACAGCGGATGGATGTGGGCCGGTTAATAGATGCTTCGCGTGCTATACCTACACTATATTCAATATTAAATTGTAAATTTACACTAGCAATGTAATTACGTAAACGGGTTGTATTTACGCAAGTTCCCTCATACTGTACAACTATGCATTATCAGATTATAACTCTTAACAGTTTCAACGATTGAATACCAATTTGTTTGTTTAATTCTCTTAACCGCAAGCTGTTGTCGTTCCGAGTGTTTCCCTGATACCGAACTGTATCTCGTAATCTAACCTTTAAACATCTCACTGTAAAAACAAACTGTAAAAAATAAATGATCTTCGAGTACACAAGAACGCTCTAACGCAGACTTGGTCCTTGAGATTTGTTAAAAGTAACTAATTCATTACGTATATTACAATTATTTACAATTGTAAATCGTATCAACAAATGTACATATTGCGTATTTATTTATTTTTTAAACCTGGTAACATTAATCGAATGAACTGAACGGTTATCTAGTGTTCATCAGATCTGTAGGTGTGAACCGTGAACGGCAGACTGACTATTTCGGCGTCTAGGAAGTTTATAAGTATTTATAAATTGAAGTCGGAATTACATACCGCGTTTATGCTTCGCCGATCGATGGATGAAAATTATTTTTGATTACGCAAATATATTGCTGATACGTCGGAACTGAGGATTTTACAGACTCCGTTAGCGTTCAAATTTAAACAAACCAATTTATCGCGTTGATTTGTGACATGAAGAATACGTAAGCGCACGGTGAAGTGTTCGATTTCTCGGAATATCACACTAAGTCTGTTTCAACTTTAATAAATCTCATTTGAATTAGTTGCAAGGTTTTTCATTCTGGCTATTTTCATTCACTCATTCACTCGCTGCCATCATTTCCCGCCTTTCTATTTGTTACGTACGTAATCGTGTTGACATATCTGTTTGCGCGAGTGTCACTACTGATTTCATCCGTCGTCTGTGGTAATAAATAACATTCTAATTTTAAAACACTTGTTGTGTATATCGGTACTGGGAACATTATGTAGATTCAAGAACATCCTTGCTTTTCATCGCTGTCAATTAAATAGAAAATTCATTACAATTAAGTTCTATAACAACAGAACTACAATGTAAGCAACTTCGTCCTATTAGTACTATTGAATAGCAATAAACAAGAATAATTACTAAGTATTCCTATTTTAAGAGCCGAGTTCGAACATTGTTGTAAAAAGGTAGGTCAGTCGAGACCTGTTCAGGGTTTTCCGGACGCTATTATTAAGCAAACTAGAGAAGGCGGCAAGTTTCAGTAGATTTTATTTTAAAGGGCATCGAATACTACAATGTATTAGGTCTTTACCTATGAAATTGTCGTTTTGTATGATAAAATTTAAACGATGTTTTTTCATGTATTTTTATTTGTATTAATCGAAGTAATCACCCATGCAATCAATGCATCTTTGACAGCGCAGTGGCAGTTTATTGATTGCGGCTGAGTGCCTTCAGCGCTCGCTCCCAAGCCCGGTGAAACTGTAAAAAAGCCCAACGAGTTCTGGTAACCTTACTCACCTCAGGAACACAACATAAGGTTATTTGTCTGCGAACTTCTGTAGGGTGGAGAAATTTTATGTTATGTGACGCATGACATCGACTATGGACTATCTCTGCCACCATAAAACAAGAGATTTAGCAGGCAACTTCATAAGACTTTATGTTACGATGTGCACGCAGATCGTTATAATTCACTCTATCATTTTATCATAAAGAACTATATCCTCAAAAATTTGCCATTCGAGTTATATACAACTTATTTTTAAAGCAACGCAAGTAGGGTCGGCAACGCATATGTGATGCGTCTAGTGCTACAAGCATCTACAGGCTGCAATAACCGATTACCATCAGGCGAACTCATGCCTGTTAACCATCATCGTGATACAAGTAGCGAGTAGAACTAGCGCCCTGAGGGTTCCGACTGATTATATTACTTACCGTACATTATTGTACCGTCTTTTATATAAATATTGTTTATAAATTATCCTTATATACTCTAATGTACCTCGATCTGTCCGTATGCCTGTCGATCTATTAGTGCGCTTATAACTCAAGAACCACTTAACAAATTTCGGTGTTTTTTTTTAATTATTTTATAGATGTTTTATTTCACTAATAAGGGTGTAGGCTATTTTTCGAAATTTTATGTAACATGTCATAAGGAAAGACAAGTAATGATAATATAAAATCAACTCGGAAAAAATCACTACCAGCACGCTTTCTTGGAACAGGCTGCCAAAACCGATAAAACAGGATAATAGAAACACAATATAAATAGGTGATAAAGAAATTGTCTTGTAACATAATATACTAGACATCTGTGTAAACTAGACAGATCTAAAACCTTATACATTATAACTAACGTTAATATTTAAATCCATAATAAGTAATTTAATGTTACAGAAGAAATCAAAAAATTAAAATATACGTGAAATAACAATAAATGAATTTCAGGCTGAAAATGGAGACCCGGATCATTCTTTACTTACATTGGATATTATATGCTTGTTGGAGGGCTTTCAAAATTGTATGTAGCTTGGAAATGCCCTGTAGGTTTTCATAATCGGTCACTGAGTACGAGTTTTAGTATGAAGAGCTTTATTACGTTAACCTAGGATCTTGATTTTTTTACAGCAGTTTGGGGTCATAGATCTTGGTATTCGGTATTAATTTTAACTATATAAGTTATTTTCGAAAAAGAAACTTAATACAGATTTGTTACATTATAATTTCACACGGGATTAGAAATCCCTTATTTTTGGATTTATTCCTAAACTTTTGTTAAAAGACCTTCCTTTGTGCCAATTTTCAAGACTATAAATCTGCGGGAAATACCCTATAGCTTTGATAATAAGTTCGTGAGCGTCACGTGCCGTAATTTAATGCGTTAACCTAGAATTTTTTTACAGCAGCATGAGGCCATAGGCTTTAGCATATGATATTAATTTCAACTTTATACCTACAGTCGTTTTCGAGAAAAAGTGTATTGACACACGGACAGGCAGCCAGTTAGCCAGACAGACGGACAATAAAGTGATCCTATTAGGGATCCGCTTTTTTTTAAGGTACGGAACCCTAAATAGATTGCTTGCTCGATTGATTTAAAGCTCGCTCGCTAGTCGAGTTAATCGTTCCACATCTATTCGAATAATAACGCTATATTGTTCAATCTCCTACGGCGTTTTATAATTGCCCCAGTTTCGAATGGTGTGTTAATATTTTTATTTGAATTTTTAACACTCACTGAGGTTAAAACAGTTCTATTTATTTTACACACTATAAAACTGATTTTTATTGAGTTTTCACGATATGTTTTCGTTAAACAAAAAACATTAAGTCTATCAGTTTGATTTTGTTTATCAATTCCTAAGCCAGCGTTTCATTGGAAATATTTTTTTAAATTTAATTCAGGCTCTAGGAAGACACCCATGAACGTTAAAACTGTAAAGGGTTCGGGAAAAATCCCAGTCATTGAGAAGAGCCGACGACTAACTCGATAGAGTTAATTATTTATTTCAACTGCGTAAATGTTTACGGTTAATAATTATATTGTTTTAGTGATTGTACAGAGAGAAGCTTATTTCTAGACACCACTAAAATTCACATAATGATCCAATGTATATTAAACATAATACTTAAACTTATTGTCCGGCAAATTGGTAATGCTTAGGAACCTTACTATAGAACCTAACACTATTACCTAACAAATTTTGAGTCTAAAACATATGATGACTAGTTTGTACTTAATGATGTATATTACGATGTAGCCTCAGATGGTTACATGCTAAGCCTGAAAGGACTGTCTTTCAACTGTAAGAATACGCGTACAGGTGCTTGGCGACAGATTTTCAACTTGTAGCTAGCCAAACGGTTTCATCACGATGTTTTCGGTGATTTACGGTTTTTTATTTTTATTTTGTTACACTTTTTTAGTTATATTCTTAACTTTAACATTGCTTTATTAAAAATACTTTTATATATTGTGTAAAGATCATAAGCTTACAGTGCAGGCCTTACAAGGCTTATGCACTGATAAATGTTTTTGTTTCGTTAATATAATTAAAATGTTAATGTATTGGTCATTGACCATCAGTTTAATAAATAAATAAATATTTTTTATTAACTTATAATACAAATAATTTCTATTTTATTCATGTGTAAATGTTTGAATTTTAATATACTCTGAATACCGAGTCTAGTGTAACATATAATATAAAAAATAAATGGAAAACAATTTATCGCAATTATCGCGCTGTCCTTTTGACCCGAGAGTCATTTATGAATTTAATTCAAACTAGCTGGTCCATTAGACGTTTCTCTGCCCTTTCCGGTAATTAATGCGCCATCTACCGGATCCTAAAATAGATATGAACCATAGTCTCAATAAAACAAATATATTACGTAAATATGAGCTCAACCTTTCAAGTCGTTCAGAAGTTATTGAATCACTAACAGACGCACACAATATTTTTATATCTTCTATATCTTTATCTTTTTTTTCTTTTATATCCATATCTAAACATTCTAAACACATTATAAAACTCTCTCTGTCGGTCTGTCCGTTTATGTTCTTTTACGAGAAAACCAGTAATCCGATTATCATCGTTTTTCCTTTAATTCATTGATATGTTATCTGGCTAGGTATGGATATAATTTGTTTCATAAAGTAACATACGAAATAACTAGTGACGATAATCGTGAAACAATTCGGAAAATGGCGCTTTTGGGGCGATTAAATGGCTTTTTTTTTTTCGTACCGACTATACTGTTAGCCTTAGGGGCCCTGGAGCTTTACCGGGCTTGGGATGCGATTAAATGGCTTACGCTGAATAAACCATAAGAGAGATATGAAATAAAATTAATGTACCACATAATTGTAGATTTTAAAAAGACCTAGAAAAAAACAGCGATAATCTTCTATAATAAAGAAAAAATATCTTCTAAAGATCACCCAAAATAAGCATTATGTAGGCACCACAGCTAGTATAACATTATCTACATAAAAATGGGGACAAAGGAGACACAACAATTCGATTCTTGGTATAGGTAATTTATTTATAAACAGCGTCGCGTCGCGTCGTGTCGTCTGATTATCTCAATGGGACCGATTTAACAACACCGCTGGAACACTGAACCCTATTTATCTTGTTACTAGATCTGGCGATGATATTAATATACGTTTATTTGTTTAGTTTGCTTTATTGTCAAATTTTTCATAAACCTACTGCAATATATTTCGTTTGTTTCATTTTTATAACAAATTTCATTAGTGATACAATAGTTACATAGACAAAAAATAGTTATAGTCTATTGGATAATACTTCGAGGTGCAAACAAGCCTTGAAAAATTAGTATTTAATGGAAGTCGGTGCGGATATCTAGTCTATATTGTCATCATCTGCTTCTAACTGCTTTCGGATACAGCGACCGCTTGAAATGTTCATTCTAACAGTGTAATCGCATTTTCGTCTGTACGTACATAGCTTACGTATCCTACGATAAACATGCGAGCACACTTGGGGCAGTCAGAATACTGTCACAGTACATGAAATGGCGATACTGTACGAAGTTAGGCTTAAAGGACGTGTCTTCAATGGCCATAATAATAAATAAATCAAAATGTGTGTAGAGTTTTTGGCGGGATCTCTGATTATCATGTAGTGATTTTTATTTTTTATTCATAAATTTGTGTTGACTCTATATTGTGTAATACAGGTGCCGTTATGCATAATAAAGCTTGGTTATTGTGCATAAGTGAAGTGGATTAGAAATAATAACATTGTTCATGATGCCACAAAATCTCCCTAGAAAGTTCTAACAAGGGAGCCACCATTTTGTTATGATCCTGAAATCGTTATAAGACAGGAAACTATATTCACTCGATAATGGTAGTAATAGTCTTCAATAAACAAGACCGTTTGTCAAGTTGGGAAAAAGAAGAAGAATAAGAAAATATGTGTACAAGTTTTTTCTATGTATGTCTGTAAAAGTGTAACATGTTTAAGAAATTACGAAACTATCAAATGTGTATTTAAGGTTTTATGAAATGGTTAAAACTCCTATTCCAAGAAGCCCTGGAAACCCTACTAAACACGACACAAGGTTAGTTGGCTGCAATCTTCTGTAACGTGGATGTTTTCCACCAGTCCGACTGCCCCAAGTAGAGAGAAATGTCCAAAGAAATTTCTCTGTGCGCTAACTCTCTTTCTGCTCATATACTTTAAAAGTTTGGTGAAGGTGGAACGAAACATACAAATCATAATAAAATAAATTTAATTTCGACACTTATACAATACTCTAGAGAACATGTAAGTTTAAGAAGAGATTTTAGTGTATATCGTTATATTTTATAGGTTTCCTAATTTTTTCCTTAATTGTTTATATATTTATTTATGTATATTATAAACGAAATATATACATTACATTTTTCATATGATTTGTATAAAGTAGTAAAAAATGTGCCATGTAATGCCGGCTAATTCTAACCGATCGATCTGCGAAAATAGAGTAAAAAATTAGGAACACGTTTAGCGTTTAATTTTAGTAGTAGTAGTAAGCCGCACATGCGTCACATTTTGTAAAAATATACATGAATACATGCTCGTAAGGTATCAATACACGTAAGATGTAACAAATTAACTACAAACACTACTTATTTCGCTCGCCTTCCTCATAGATTAGTTTATACATCACTAAATACACTATTTTTAACACTAGCAACACCTATTTTTTACCCGCAGTGTACTTGCTAACGATGCAGATAATAGCCGATCTCAAATAAATAATGATAAATATAGGAAACTCGGGTAAATAAATGTTAGGTTAACACTCGTACTGCCGGCGTGAAGTTTACACGTTAAAAAGAATTATAACTGTATCGAACTTGGCATTCGTTTCATCGAATTAGTTTCTTAATGTTGGCCACGCACGTGTTGCGTCCGGCATCCCGCGGCCGCTGTCTATGGCATTTAATTTTTTATTTTTTTTATTTCATGAAAACTATCCTACATTCACAATAACATAATAATAAAGTAGTGAAATTTAACGATGATAGAATATATAACATAGACACCTATTTAATTACAAAAGAAAAATATTTTTTATGTAATTATATTTAAATTAATTGTACTTATTTTAAATATCTTGACGTAGCTATGTAATACGTTATTAGTTATTACTAATATTTCGTTACATTTAATAACTCATATCATAACCAAATAAAGAACCATTATTATTAATAATTACCAAAATTTAATAATATTTTTATTAAATAGCTAGGTTTCTTATATTTTACTGGAGCTATACGCATTGACAGGAATGGATCAAAAAGTTTCAAGTCACACTTTTTGGTACACGAATATTTCGGAATGATTTAATTTTATAATATCTAGTGTACCCCGCGACTTTCTTCAAGTGAAAGTAACACGATAAAAGTATTTTTATTGCAATTTTATCATTACCAATCAGTCCCCTATAGAAAAGCATAATTATATATAGTCTATGTAGGTCTTTCCTCAGGTTCAGTCCTATATTAATCTGAAATCTATATTGAAATTAGTTCAATAATTTTCAAATGATGCGCATTGCAACACGGCATTTGTAATTTCATTACAAACTAGCTCTGCCTCACTATTTTACCCGTGTTCAATTTATTCCACCAACTCTCTACCGCGCCGCTGGGCCGCGCCGCCAACGCACCCGTGCACAACGTAACCTATGGGTGTTCCAACTTCCCGTACTTGCCTACAGCTTTCCAGATTGCTTGACGTTCTTGGTTACCGCTCCGCTCGTTAGGGTTGTAGCGCAAAGTTATATAGCCTATAATCTTCTTCATTAAATATACTATAGAATGGAAAAATACATTTCCAAATCTAACAAGTATTTCCAGAGATTAGCGTGTTTAAATATACTACGCATGATAAGCTGTCTTTATCCCACCCTACTTCTGTACTGCTTTTTTCTAGACAGCGTGGCGACTTTAGCCGGCCTCTAGTAGCTCGGTAAAGGCCTTTGTTGGCGATCTTCAGCGTTTAACAAGTTTCAAGCATTCAGATTTACTTATGACATTTATCTTTACTTTCAACCTATATATTAAATAAATTCAAAATTTTATAAAAAGCATGGAACAGTGGCCATATCTTTGATATGATATTCTGGTTGATCATTATGACTTCTTTTATATCTAGATGGTTTTAAAAGACTTACACATGTTATATACTACGCTGCCAAACACTTTGAATATTTCAAGTGAACGGATGCTTCTGTCTTCTTTGAGTATATGTTTGTATCACGATATATCATTCACTTGTAAACGATAAATGAAAAGAATTTTATTTCAAAAAATTAATAGCGTAATTATCACCATGAGCAACAAAACGAAACAAAAGTTTGTCTATAACCGAAGCGGTAAGTGGCCAAAAATTTATAACCTATCGAAGTTTTGAAGTAATGGCAAAATAATTTTTCATTTTATAATGTTTTCACAACGAATTATTGCGTTTCGATAGTTAATGCGTAGGAACGATTTATACGTCTATCCTCGGTTTGTTTTGTGTATTTAGGTCATATTTGCTTACGTGTGAAATGATGAATTCGTTATGTATAGCCCGATACGGCCGATACAGACGCTCTTTTGAGATGTTTCAAAGCGTTGTTCAATACAGTCGATTTAGGGTTTTTATGAGTGAACGATGGTAAACTTTTGTTCCTCTCTTTAAAATTTATTAAAACCATTCTTTAGTTTTAATAAAGATTTTGTGACATCGCAGAATTTATTTTCTTGCTATTATATACTCACTTCACGTAAGCAGACCAAACAACATCACGTAAAATGCCACCAAAATTGCGTAATATAGGGTCAAATAATCTAAGTTCATGAATTAAAATAAAAGCTAACACATGACAAATCAAGAGCTTGTCAAAAAACCCTTGAAGGATGTTCTTCTTCTTCTTAATTGGCGCCGCAAAAAGTACTTGCCAGTGTTAATGTGTTTAAAGCCTTCGTTGTATTTTCTAATATACAAAACATCCTTTATTTTAGTGATGCCAACATTTTTTAAATGTAATTCCGCCAAGCAATTTAAATATTTGTTTTGACGGTTTCTTAGTACTGTTGGTAGAATATATGCCATCCGTTATTGTATCGCAGGCCAGAGACAAAATTAATGAGCAAAGAAAATTTTGGTTTCCGACATTTATGTACGTCTGTTTCTTGTAGAGTGTCTCTATTATTTATGGTATAGTAATATACGACAAGCGGTTTGACGCGATGAAGCTGTTTTTTAGTTTACCTACATATACTTGAATTGTAATATACATGTTTACATATTAATATGTACATTAATAGATGGATATATACTGACTGATCTTGAAACGAAGCAAACCAAAAGCTAGTCACTGTTAATAGTTTACAACTATGTGTATGGTGGTCCCAGACCCAGTTGAACACAATTACCGTGTCCTACCACACATATTATTGTTAACCTGTACACAATTCATTTTCCATTTATTATCTGTATTCATTTCACCGGATCCGGAATAGCTTATCAAATTACGATTCTTTATGGTATAATTTAATCTGTTGTTCACTAATTATTCATTCGCACTTTAGGTTCCATAGAAAGTTTGTTAAACTTAAGTAAAATAATATTAACCACTTAATACAGCATTAAATAGCGTACGGCGTTTCGTGTTTACGTAATAAATCTGCAATGACCGAAATCCGTACATCTGGCATTTGTTGGCCAGTTCGTTACATTAGCGTGGAGTGCACTTTACTGCCAGCCACTCACCTTTATCAGTAGGTACACTGGAAATAGACGGGTTTGGAAGAAGTTCAGGAGATCTGGATGATCTTTAAAATAGATCTGGATATTGGAATCGACTAGGATTAACTATCTATTTAGCAACAGGGTTATATTTTTACTTTGAAACGCTTATTTAACTTTCACCCAGTCTACCTGATCTCAAAATAAAATTAAACTGTGTAGTTTTCTACCTCTGGTACCATCATAAGATCGGCAATTTTTCGATGGTCGGCATTATATCCGCCTGTCGGCAACTCGGCAGCAACTTATTCATTCTCAGTCCACAATCACTCTCTTTCACATCTCTCGGACAATTATTCATGAGTAGGTTGAACAGCCATGGAGACACTACACGTCCATGTCTAACACCCTTTTGGATATTAAAACATTCAGTGTACGCTTCGTTTATTCTGACACAAGTATTGGAATACTCATAGAGAGATTTCAATACTTGTATCAGATCACTGCTCACCCCATGCATAGACAATGTCGAACATAGCTCATTCACCACTTTGTCATAGGCCTTTTCCAAATGTATGAAGATTTTCCACTGTATCACACGAGACTTTATAAGAGAGACTTCACATAAGTACCGATAAATAATTGCATTACCCTAAAAGGTTTTTTATAGATTTGTGTGTAAGTTACGTTAACTTTTTAAAACTTTTTTATAATTATTTTACTAATACCTTTTGCTTGTCATACTAGGCCAATTTAATATTTATTATGCTAACTTCAGTCATTCAAATATATACTATTTTATTTAATTATAGGCGCAATTTCTTCGAAGCAGTATGTAGTGCTCGTACTTACTTTATTCAAGCAGTTGGTCAACACGCACTGTGAGAAGAGCCGTTCTGATTATCTATGGTTCACACCCCGTACTTCAGGGATATTTTAAATACACTGAAGTGTAATTGACTAAAATACTAGAATATATTATATCTAAAACAAATGATAATTATATGGGAAATAATCTAAAATCTGTCAATCATTTGTGGTCCATGTAGTTAATGGTTCATTAATAGTATAGATCCATTCGTAAATTCCGTCACACGTATTTCATTATTTTTGGACATACCTTCTGCCCTTATCACAAGTGGGCACATTTTAATCTAATTAAAATCTTGTTCACTTATAAAACGTTAAGTAATATTATCACAATTTAAAAAAAAAAAACTGTAATATAAATTTACATTATTATCATTGATGGAAGTTTGACCACTTCCGTCACATGATTCGCGCGCAGCTCTCAATTTTACCCACTAGTAAACGCGCTAAAAGAAATAAAACATAAAAAATAACTTTTTAGTAAAACTGTTGTGTGTTAGTAAAAAATAAAATAATTTTATGTAGTTCCTATTTAATGAAGTTTTATGAATATGATGTTTTATTCTTAACATTTTTATTTTTCTTTTCGTTTTAGGTAATATGCCATACTTTTTCTTTGAACGGCGATACAGCCAGTTTTGTACAATACATTTTTAAACAGATATTTTGCCTAAACGTAGTTAGTTTATTTATATAATATATCATCTGGTGTACAGTAATGAACCCGTATCACCGTCCATTTATGCACAAACATAAATACGATTTTATTGGTGCCGGGTGCCATATTTATAGCGATATTGTACGATACAAATTGCTCTGCAATAATTTTATTTTTATATTTATCGATGATCAATTTTTCTTATCGCCACTTTATTAGTTGGTTTTTAGGCTTGAAGGGTTTATTTTATCGTATAAACAAAGATATCGAACTATTATGTGGTGGTGGTCGAGTGGTTTGATCGGCGGAATATCAATTCGATGTCCACAGTTATGAGCCCGGCAAGTACCAAATATTTTTTTGAAATTTCGTGTACCACTATTAAATTGGAATGGTGGTGGTGAATGGTGGTTAAATTGGTGGTGGTGAATGAAAACATCGTGAGCAAACCTGACCGCTTGAGAAATGTTCTTTTAAATATCAAGCCGAGTTTTTATTTTAAGGATCTTAAACTGGCATATTGTGGTTTTTACTTTAATTCATTATCTTAGGTTCTTTGATCCTATATTATTTAATATTGCTGGCATTTTGCGTGATATAGTTTGGTTATTATGCATCCGTGAAGTGGATTATAAATATAAACTGGATACATGCGTTTTGAGTTGCCACAAAAGGTCCCTAGATAGTTCTAACAAGGAAGCCACCATCTTGTCAGACCCCACTTTGATGATTAGAACATACTTCGAAGGTTTACAAGCACTGACAGTGGTAAGTGTTTCTGCAGCGCCAAAACAAGAAGACGAAAAATTATCAAACCATGGTTGCATGCTATCTTGCCCTAAGGGCCTGCTTACTTAATGATATATTTACATACAAGGTGGCAAGCAACCACGACTGTCCTCTGAACATCAATTACTATATTTATGAGTTAAACTAAATAATACAAGACGTCAATTTGTTTAATGAAAAATAATTGAATAGTGGGAAATTCGAACAACAACATTTTCTTGGTTCGTATCTTTCAGAGCGCGATTTTTTCCGCAGCCGTGTTTTAGTTGTAAACATTTTTTTCCTTTATTTTATTTAAATAATGAAAACACTTACATATATTTTTGTTTTTGAAGTGAAACTTCTTATGCGACTTCCAAGCGTTCAACGTTAGACGTTAAACGTTTAACGCACATTATCGGTCTCTCCTCTTTGTGTGAGCCAGTGCGAGAGAGTAAATGTCGGTGTGTATGTATATTGCACACTGTTTAAATAAAATAGAAAATGTCTATTAAAATGAAGTTTCACTTCTATCGTGTGTGAATCGCACACACACCTTTTTTTATTTATGGATATGAATTAGTCAACAATGGGAGTTTTTTGCGCATTGATTGTTTTTTACTTTATTGAAAAACTTTTCCATAAATTATGTTGTTCTTTTACAAGTAATATTCTAAAACTTCTATATCAGCATTGATATTGGTTGATATGTAATTTAAAAAAAAAAATAACTGGTGTTTAAACGGATATGCATCGAAACTTAGGTAATTTTCTCCTGATCTCGTGTGTTGTACGGTGCAAAAAACCGATTGGGGTATTAACCTACTTGCGATCTATTTCGGTTGCGCGTACGCAGTGCGGCCGCTGCGCGACGAACGCGGGCGCTCCCGAAACGCGCTCGGTACCGTGATGCCGATACGATTCAACGGTAACTCATTGTTTCACGTAGAAATTATTTATGACTAGCAGTGCCACACGGCTTCACCCGTGTTAAATTTATTCGACCAATTTTCCACCACGCCTCTGTCAACGCACCTGTATAGCATATCGTTGTTCTCACTTCCCATACTTGCCTACAGCTTGTCAGATTGCATGACGTTCATGGTTTCTACTCCACTCCTTAGGGCTGTATCTTCCCCAATAGATAGGCTGTAAAATGGTTTTTTCTAATCTGACTAGTAGTTACAGAGATAACGCGTTCTAACAAGCAAACAATCTCCTTAGCTTTATAATATCATTAGGGTATATTTTTTGCTAGAAATGCACGTTCAATGACTTAATTAATAACACTTTTTACTAAAATAATAGAAGTCACCAGAATCGAATCACCAAACACTATCAAAACGCTAACTTGAAACTTCTTCAATATTATTAGTATCTAGCACTCGCTGACGCGGCCGTCTCCCGCCGCTATTTCTTATCTCAAACCTAACCTAACTACACATCTTCAGTGAATCAATCATCTATCTTAGGAATTTGATCCAATCTCCGCTTATATAATCTCCCTCTGAAGGTCTCCATCATTAATATGATTACAAAAATATTTATTGGAAATAGATATTATAATTAGGGGATACGTATTAGTGACGAATATAAACTTTGGTGACAGAAAATACTGTTGCCATATTATTATTATAATAAAGATTTGTTTGATAATCTGGTTGCTAAAAGGCAAACAATATTACCTTAATATGAATTTAATTTCATCACCCATTAATTCACATACAATTGTTGATGTTTTCAACGCTCCCTATCTAGTATAAGTTCACCACTAAAGTATGAGGCTCTTTAAAATAGGAGAGAATAGTTCGGCACCGTGCATATGATTCTTTTGGGGTTCTAAGCGTCCATAGGCTGCGGTGACCGTTTACCAAGCACCACACGTTTCTTTTCCACTGTTGTGGTATGAAACAATTATGATTTAGTGTTACCAACGTAACGCTAAAACACATATGCTTCGTTGGTTTCGCCGGGATGAACGTATGAACGATGACAGTAAGATAAAAATGAAACTATGAAGTGATTTCATACAAATCAAATAGACACCTATTGACTCAAGGAAAATAAGAAGCACCATTGTAAAAGGTTTTATGAATTTGAAGGAAGAGAAATAGATTTGTTTTTAAGGATAGAGAAATGCGTTGCTCCTATTATATTATAAAAAAAAACCTTTGGGTCTAAAACTAGGAACATGGCGTTGTGACAGGTAGGTAGGATTTACATTCGATTTTTTTGACAATCGGAAGACATAGTTTTGATCACAATCAAAATATTTACACACAATATTTTTATACTGTAGATAAAATTGAAATGTCAAAGAGAGAGAGAGAGAGTGACATCAGAATATACTATCGAAGACACCAAGTTTTTCTTGATATATTTCTCCATTACGGAATCATCAATCTTTGGCGTAATCAGGGTTAAGTGCAAGCATTGTACACGGTCCGACAATCCAAGTGAGAGTGACGTCTGTATGTTGCCCCCAGTGGCCTCCAACTTCCTCTATATAGCCGCCCCATGCCTCGCATGTCTGATGTTATCGCTGCCCGTAGATGACCTAGTAATTGATCTTGAACGTCCTCACGATCCGACAAGCTCCAGCGAGAATAATCTTCTCTTCCGGTTCCGACTTAGTAGGTGGTCTTGAAATATTAATGAAGGTCTTCACGACACGAGAGCTCGAGCTAGAACTATCCTTCAACTCTGTCGATGTCTGCTTATATGGTTGCGTGTATCACTGAGCACACCTGATGCGAGCGCGCGGCGTCATCTCTACTTTTCTTTTTCAGTTATTTTATATACGCTGTATTTTAAATTCCTGTCAGGATCTGTTATCTCGTTGCTATGAGAAGGTGATTTATTTTTAAATAGTGAAATGGGGACGATTCTCTGACAGACATATTAAAACAAACACCACATTTTGTCATTTTTAACTTAGTAAAAAAATTGTATGATATCAACGTGTATGTCCTTCTTATGAAATGAATATGTTAAGCAAAGAAATAAAGCTGGTTTGAAAGTGCTTGACGACAGTTTTTAAACTTGTCGGTGATAGTGAGCCAAACGAACATTAGAAAATGTCTCCTACTAACCATGCTATAATTTCGTCACGATGTTTTCCTTCACCGAAAGCTCAGGCTCATTGTACGATTGACAGATCTGGCTTTCACTGAACCATAATCGCTTTATTTTAATCTATATATCGTAATATTATAAAGCTCAAGAGATTTTTTGTTTGTTTGTCTCTGAAACTACTAGATATTTATATCCTATATGAAGGAGGTTATATAACTTTACACTATAACCCTGAGGAGCGGAGCAGTAACCATTAATGTCAAGCAGGTAACCAGAAAGCTGTAGACAAGTACGGGGAGTGAGCTACACGGATGCATTAGTAGCGATACAGTAGAAATTCTGTGGAATAAATTCAATACCGGACGTTAGAATGAAATAAATCAACTACGTGCACCGACGTATATACCGTGGACGTCGAAGCCATTCGAGATTTCTTAATAATAGGTACAAGTCAATCACTTTCTTACGTATGGATCAATGGATAATGGTGTGCCTGCGCCGGCTTGGCACCAGATATCAAGCCCGTGCCAGATACAACATTGGATTTTGACAGATCGCTGTAAGCATGAGTGCGTTGAACTCGGCATATTGTAAAAATATTGAATATTAGTTTATGCGTATGATTTTGTATCTCCTAAATGCCGATAGCCGTGTGTAGTTTATTGAAGTATATATCTGTAACTACGGTACGTGTAGCTCTCATTTCAGTAGACAGGCGCGAATACAGGATTACTTTTGGGAGCGATTTGGCCGATCTTTGTGTGATTTTAAAAACATAGCATCTTCCAGAAAATTTTACTTTATCATCCATCTATTACTTGCATTTGAATAGTTCCTTTTTATTTATCATTTAAATTTAATATGTAGTAATTTTGATTGAAACACATTTGTTTGATCGATGTCATAGCGCTAGTGATCATTTAATAACAATTCTTAAAAACAAAATCTTATAAGCAAAATTTTGAATTATGTCGAAATAAAGAGCTTCGGTCGTAACTCAGAGGGAGGGAGGTGGGCAACTGCTCCCATTGTCTTACCGTGTATCCGGTCCTGTCAGTGGTACTTAACAAAAAGTATGGGCGGTAGAGTTACGTGGAATTATCTATGTTTATAATAAGTACCCGCAAACATTTATATAATCTTGAAGCTGTTAATTTTATTAGTAGCTAAAATTTGAAGAAACGCGTCAATAATTGGGAGAATAAAACAGAATTAGTTATTAAAATTATTCGTTTTAGTTTAGGAAGTAACCAGGATTGTTGCTAAAAATTACTTCAAAAATTAAGATAATCACGAGACCTACTAGCTATAGGTACTAGCACCATTTTGGCCATTTATTGATCCCTTATTTGAAACATTTAAGTGGACACTTTTTCCTTTGAAAGTATTCCATAACAAAATTTTAAACAAACCTAGATATAATATATTTCTTTATTATGACTCCCTAATGGCATTTAAACCGCTAATCAGGGTAGATAAAATATAAAAAATATATAACAAAAAACGGAATTAATTTATTTAAATCAGTTTATTTTTTTTAATATTCCGATTTTTCTTAATCGGAAGTCAGTTATTTTATTGTTAACAAAAAGTTATATATAATTTATATTTATTTTAATTGTTATTATTCATAAAATTAACAAAAATCGACACATTATTTCTTCCAAAAAGTCAATACTTAATTAAAAAAAAAAAAAAAAACCATATAAGACACTCATTCAGTTAGTTGCGAGGGGAAACCCCGAACTGTGTAGATAAACATATCACGTGTTACACGTGTGTGCGCGCCCTAGTTTATGTCGAGGGAAGTCGCTTGACACTTTTTGACTGTTTTGGTATATTTATTTAAATCATTGCTTTTTTTAAACACTTTATTTCAATCGCGATTTAAATCAGATGATTTAAATGACCTCAACACTAGTGCAAATAGGTATATCCCACAGAATCCTACGTGTGACTTGTGCATTTCAACCACTAAAATTAATAAACAATATTTATTTTTACACTTACTAGAACATTGATTTGTTGTGATAAGAATACACTCGTATGCTAATCAGTTCACCTTTATGTTAAGTATTGCTGACACAAGCTATACCTAGTTAGAGTATGGGATTTTTGGGTCAAGCGTTATGTTTCGTTTTATGGGTTGAACCTTTCAGCTTACAATATAAGCAATATGTTGTTACGTGTTTCCACGAAAACGGTTCTTCGTAGATTTATAACTAACATACATTTGAAATTGATTTTACATTCTAAAATGGCAAATTGAGGTACATATAAATATATATTTAGAAGGCCGTCTAATTCTTAAAAATATAATAGAATTAAAGATACTGTCTTTCTTTAGTTTCTTTTGAATTCTCCATTAAGCATACATTTTCTTATCCAGAGGAATACGTATTCAAATACACGACGTATAAATTCCTTTCTTTGAGTTTTTTGGTTCAATGTATCGCACTTTTACAATTACAATGAGTTAAGTGAAAACTACCGTTAATTCAATAAAAATAGCTTTTGAAACTTTTTTATTTTAGTGTTCATATGTTTTGTAAAAGTTTTTTTTTAACTAACTATACTATGTTGTTCATAAGTTACATAGCATATGTCAAATGTTTATTTTAGAGATGTAACATAACTTAAATTGTAAGTTGATTATACAACAATTGATTCTTTTTTAGAGCTAAATATAATCGATTATACGATTACGCTTTAAATAAATTGAATGGTGTGTAAGTTGTGTAAATTAAATAACAAGAACAAACTATATCTAACAACATTTGAAATCGCAATATGGAACACCTGAATTATTGAACGCCTATCGCCAAGCAATAAAGTTAACTTTTCCAGTCAATATTCTTCGTTGCGTGTTGCTGCAGTAAAATGCAGGACTTACGTAAATATATACTTTAATTCAAAATTAAAATGAAACGAATTAAATGTACAAAGACGTTCGTGGTGGCCGCGATCCAGTCGGATACTATTGTCATGTATTAGCACCAAGCAACTTAATGCCTTAACGCAAGTATGCATTACGAAGGACACAACAGTAGGATATACACTGACTGATCTCGAAATGTTCGACGATGAGGTCACCGGTCAGGACAAGCGTACGGCCCTACTCATGATAAATAGTTACCTAATCATATGGACGCTTGTAACACCAGAGGTACGAGTATCACTAGCGCCTTACCGACCTTGAACCGTCTTCCCCAAGGAGCTCTGGACTCACCGCAAGAACACAGCAAAAGACTATTTGACTGTGATCTTCTGTAGGGTGGAAATATTTCACCAGTCGGACTGCCTTAAATAGAGAGACGGTTCTAAAATGACTTCTCCGAGCCTTAGTTATTTTATACCTTCTTTATTCTTAAAAAGTTTCTTCACTGCATCTATAGTAGTTGCCATGTTAAAATAAATCCGATTAAATGTATTGTCCAAACCTAAAGAGAGCGTAGAGCTAATGTTATACGAATTTCTATTAGCGGTTTTTTGATTGATTTATAAAATAAACAATTTATACTCGACGTCACAACATCTGAGGCTATTCCTGGAATAATTGGAAATAATATAAGTAGCAATATGAAGCGCTTACCTTCTATTAGTGTGTGAATCACTCTATCAAACGCATTCCAGAGTTTCCTGTTGTCATGACTAAGTTCAGGTGACCCGTCTCGCAGATCCCGGCCGCGGCCGTTGTATATATTTAAAAAGGCACGTGTATATACGAGATTTACTCACGATAATGGTATGCTAACGTATACAGACAGTAACTATATTGTTTATTTTTATCACAAACACGACAAAATAACGCCACGCTGTCGTAAGGGGAAGTTATAAACAGCAGTGTCGACTGAGCACTATTCACACATCGAGTGAATTGTACCAAAAACTCGACCGAGAGTCCATTCCCGTGGTACTTATATAATTCTACGAAAAAAAAAAACAAATTTTTTGTTAACATTGTACTTACTATTATTTTACTTTTTATTATTTGTTAACAAATCCACCATCATTAATATAAGAAGAAATTTAACAAAATACATTTATTTTAAACGATTACTTAATAAAATATATTTTATCCTATGTTTATTTTACTTTAACCGTATTATGTAAAAAAATTATACATTACAATCAAATAATTTAAATAATACGAAATCTTAGTTTGGGATAAATGTTCCCTTGATTTCTTTTCACTGACGGTATTTTTGAGAGTACCTAATGATATGTGGTAGTTCCACACAAAACATGGGATTCAATATTGATATATTTTTTTAAATAACTTTTTGATAATCGGTTTTATTTATTATATATTGTTATCAAGCTCTACTATGTAATTCAAAAGTAAGTGTTAATTCCGAATTGTTTGGCTGATTTGTTCCGGAAATGGGTGTATTATTAAGTCAAACAGTGCATAAAATGGCGAAAATACTATTAATAAGCGGACTACAGTGTGGGGGGATTCTGCAAAAGGGCAGTGGACATGTTTTTAAAGGGCAACGCGCATGTGTTGGTTCTGGTGTTGCAAGCTTCCATAGGCTGTGGTGAGCGCTTACCACCACGTGGACCACACACTTGTTTGCCAGTGTCGTGATATAAACAATAATTCCGAGAAATTACTCATCGACAGTCGTTTTCGCCATCCCCTCGTTTCTTCTCTAAGAGGGTGTAACATATGCAGGTTATACAATATTACTGTGATATGATATTTTTCTGAGTTGATTAATGGTCTTTATATATCTCAGGATATTTAAAAAAAAGTGGATGCGTGTTCTTATTTGCGCACATTAGATAATATACTATGACGTATAACATCGAGTGTGACTATCTTTACAATGATAAAACAAGGGGTTTAGTAAGCAACTTCATGGTGTACACTTTTTGTTACAATGAGTGAGCGCATCGTGAATATTCACTCTCATCATTTTTTCATAAATTATCTAAAGAAATATAACTTCTGAAACTAGAATAGAGATAAAGCGTGAAGTGGAACCGAATATAGCACGGATCGATAACCACGGCACAACGGCACAACTACGGTTTCCTTATAAGACTTATGAGAGAAACTACTGCAAATACATGTAATCCAATGTCAACAGACCTAGACTGCACATGGTTTAATAATCTAAACGTTGAGGTCTTGCATCATTATTTCATTATTAGTACATATTTAAAAAAATGGAAAAGGGAATAACGAAAGGTTTGCAACCTCATTTTTATAGTATCAAGGCATTGTACCTTTTGGTAAGCACAGCACAAGGAATAAACAACGGTGATCTCCGAGCGATCGGTAATCCAACGCTGATCGTCACTGTCATGCCAGCCTACATTCATCTCGGCAGCTGGATATACATTGGCTTATCCCTAAACTCGACAAATCAATGAGAGTCAGGGATAATCAACATGTAAATGATGGTCGACTCAGTCGAGCACAGATCCCTACCACCTTGCTTGATTACTGGATATGCACCGACTGATCCCGAAACGCGAGACGCTTAACGGCGAGTCCCTTCCTATGGCGAGTGTTATGTTATGTGGGCTCCATCTATCCGCACCTACGACTTTCGATATGTCCATTGTGTCTAGATATTTCGGCCAGCTACTCCAGCCAGCCCAGCCCCGATCAGATGAAACAGCAGAAACCTCCTGGGGCATTCACAGGCTTCTCAAAGGGACCTCGGGTTTTTGAGTATTTCTGCCCGTTGAGTTGTAACTACAACGCATTTCAGGATTACGTGGGTGACGGTTTGTGATCCGTTGTGTCCCTTAATCTACTATAGGCTTACTTTGTTGTTAGTTGTAACCTTTTGCAACTTCGTTTGTAACCCGTGCACTTCTTAAAATCTGCATTAAAAAAAATCAAAATATTATAACAAATCAATCCGATATTTTGAAGTAAATAACCGAAGAAACCAATATCCCTGAGTAATATTTTATTACACTATATAATATTATAGCTGCGTGTTTATCCATTAGCCTGCACGGGAATCGAATATCAATAATATCTGTTGCAACTCGTATAAGAACTAGATAACCGGGCAATATTCTAAATATTTATAACTTTGTTAGTACCGTGCGATTCCATTGACTGTAGTTTTACGATATTTAATGACGTTTTTTATTTATTGCTATTTGCATTTTGCAATAATGTATTGTAGAGTTGTATGTGACTAGATAATCAAGTTTGTTTCGAGTGTATTTTCCTGCTTCAAAGAGAAGAGATCTGTAGTTCTCAATACAACTTTAAGCACGCTAATTTGCAAAACAACCTTCACCTTTTATTTTTTCTGTTGATACTATTTTTGAATTATTTTAACATTGTTTTAATTTTTTTGTATAATATTCAAGTAACATAAAATCAACACTGTCTAAATAATGTTTATAGATAAATTATTTTAGTGGACGTATAGAGTGGGAGTCATTTCCAGAAATCACTATCATTTACATTATTGTACAAAATTTCGAAAGCAAGACTCGATTTACATGGTCTCTGAAATAAAGCAGAAGAAGTCATCAAACATAATTAGAAATTTATTTATCATAATCAGAAACAAAATTACGAGGATTACATCAAACACAATGGAAACACTACCCCAAAGCAGCAATGATCTGTACCGAACACTTTTATCCTCGATCGGCTGCATCCAAACACAAATAAACTGTTTTAAGAGTAGCCAGACTCGATCAAACGGTTACCAAACCGGCCGTGTATTGTCTTCTGCTGTTAGTAATCGTACTGTTCGTTTATTTAGACGATATTATTATGTTGTGCAATTATGTTTATTAACTTTTTATGAGAAATTACTGATCTTCTGGTAAGTACCGTCCAAGAAGCGGTGATGCTTCAATGTAGTTTTTTATTGTTATAGTCTAGTTGTCTAGTAGAACACCAGTAATTGACCACCTCACATTCTCTATCATGTTTGTTGACCAACACCTTCTACATGCAGATGAAGTTGCTATGGACGTCCCTGTATATAATTCGACAAATCTACACATTTCTTCTACAATTTGTATTTATAAAAAAAAATGTTGCATGTTAGGACGCACACCATTTGAAAACTCATATACAACTTAATATTACACAGATTAATATAGGACAGAACTTATGGGAGGATCTCGAGATCCCTAGATTATATTGCCTATATATTGCCGCTTTTCTATAGAGGATAAGTAGTAATGATAGAAATAAAATCACTCTTATAAATCAGATAAGACTTGACCGTGACTCAAACGAAATGCTTGTGGTTGTGGCGTCAAATTTGTCACAACACTGATTATTTTATTGCCGCTTTCGTGCAATTGAGTATTAGAGGATTTGATAGTTTTTTGGCATTTGATACATAATTTTCATTACGGGATAATTATTTCAACATAGAATATATTGTATCTAAAATTTTACTCCGATATATATTTCACATAATCGCATACTAATTATATTTTTTACTGGAAATTGAAACGAATTTGCTTGCAGTTATATAAATTTCAAAACTGCTTTATCTTTATAAAATTAACTGCAGTTTGATATACCGGCCGTACATCTTGTAGGAACGGAAGACATATCCTTAAATGGCTACTCACAGTAGAGGTCGGTAACCGTTTCCATGGATGTATTCAAAACCCGGTCTGCGATGTCGACGACACCGGATATCTCCGGTGCAGTGCGGCGTGCGACCGGTGAATATGACGTTTTTATAGCGATTCAGACGTAGTGCCTTTGTCGGTTTTAACGTGTTTTATGTTCACATCGGATTGTGATGCGTTCACCTTTACCGGTTTAACGATTCGTGGTGTATTTATAACTTGCACATAAACTTGTTGTAAGTTAAATATGAGAACAATGAATTCTAAGTTTTCTGTTGTCGAGAAACAGTCCAGAATCCTGGGCAAAATTTTTGTAGCGCCAATATGGGGTTTCAGTTCTATCGGCCATCTCTTTTCTGGTGCTTGGCTCTAAGACGACTTAAGGCAGCGTGGAGCTTACAACAACTTGAGTAAGAAACGGTCGTCCACTTGGCATGGCCAATTGGGGTGACCATCACATGACCCTTAAAAATTCGTTCATCTTACTTACTCCTTAAATATGAACTAACTATAAACTGAAAATTCAATTATAAAACTGACTAAAACATAATTTAGAATCTGTTGTTAATTTAATCATTAACGACAATATAGCAATAATATGTAGGTAAAAACGCGTACAAATTCTGTTTTTAAAACAAATGAAGCATGCAAATTCATGCTTATGTAATTCATCATTTATTGAGGCAATTTTTCAATATTGTAGTCTAACTTACTACATTATTACGAATGTAAGGTAGGATAAAAAAAGGAAATAAATCACAAAATACCTTTGTAATGTTAGTATGAAATTATATTTTATGAAATACTGTAATATTGAAATACTATAAAAGTATTGTAATACGGTGTTACACTGTAATAATGTATCACGGGAAAAGACGAGCGCTTGAGACACAAGCTCGGCGTAGTTCAGGCGCTAGGATTCATTAGTATAAAACAAACAATTGTAAGTCGTAGAAATACCCCAAGTCCGGTGAAGCTGTAAAAGCCGTTCGAGGCTCCTGGGCCATTATGGCTAACAGAATAGTCAGATCGAAAAAAAAAGTCGTAGAAATAAGGTTTTCAGATTCTTGTAATTTATTATATTATATTAAATAAAGGTAATTTTTATTATTATCATGTTTAAACAGTCTAACCAGTTTTACAACGATGTCTTTATTACCAGGTGAATCACTTCAGCACCTTAAGCTTCAGCTTATAAATGTTGATAAACAATTTGTACCCAGCTGTACAATATTCACTAATATTTAAAAAAAAATGATACTACTTTCTGCAAATATTACATCTACATGCAAACGTAAGTAATAAATATATAAAACTTAACCCAATTACACTTACTTTTTAAATCAAAGGATATTGTAACAACAGCTTTGGATAAATAATTCAGTCCCAATATTTTTATTTTTTAGCAATACAAATAAAATACTTTTATAATATTGTTATTAATTTTAGAAAGGTTACAGACATTCATTTTGTATATGATATTTGATTGATCGATTGCAATATAACCACTTATATCCTAATCCTGGTTAAAGATACCTTGACCCTTCTTGATGATAAAAACTAAAATGTAAAAAAAATATGCTCTAGGAAAAAGTAGGGGATACATTCAATAACTATTCGTATTTATTATCAATAATATAATTTTTATATCACGATTCAGAATCTTGTATATTAAGTTAATAATCCTTTTTACATCGCCATCTACATTTCGCAGTCTTTGAGGAGTGGTATATTTAATAAACGGTCCACTTTTCATATGAGACTACAAAGTAGTCATTATTTTCAATTCCATATGAAGCGGCCTTGACCCATTCTAAACCATAATAAAAATTAACGACCAATTATGAAAAACGAAATAAACAAATTATGGAGGAGGAAAAGGTCTTTTAGAATTGCCGCTCTCCGTTGTAAATTATGTGAATCGTTGGAGGTGCCACGCATCACTTACGAGTGGCTTTTCTTAACACACACTGACCATTTAATTTTGACAAATTATCGTTCTAGTTCTTTCATCTTTATGCGCTTTACGTGATTCAACCCACAGGGACTGTGACTGTTATGATTTGTTATAAATTGTTGATAATTTATGGTAGTGATTCACAATTACCTCGCTTTGAAATATTTCAAGATATACATACTGAAATATGTTTTATGGATTCTAATATTACAATGATCAAGAATCTGTGTAGTTTGCAAGATATGTCAAAGATGGCTTAGTAGTAGCGTGTACGGGTACCGCGTTGATCGGCGCGAGTTTGAATCCCTACAAAGAGCATAAGTTTTCGATGATGAAAAACATCGTGATAGAACCATAGCACGGTGGTAGGGTATTTTCTAAAGTCTGACTGGCTAGTTATCACCCTCAAGTTGAGGGTGTTTTCTGACAGCTGCACTTGACAGCCAGTTCTATCACTAAGCTCAACGTGATATCATCTTGGGTCATATCTTCACTTAACATCGGGTAAAATTGTGAACATACCGCTGAAACTTTTAAGGAATATAAAAACAGTTTAATTAACCTAATGGTTAAAAAACTTAACGGAATTCTATAAAATTACAATTATAACTAACAAATTTCATAGAAATTATAATGAGTAACAGTTACTTAACCCACTTTTCTCGGATCGATAAAAATCCCCTCACGAAACTTTGAGAAAAAGTCTATATTATCCCCTGAAGCAATTGATCATACAATCTGCCAAATTATAATTTCTTACGGCTTACCTTAATAATTTATTATCGAGATATTATTTTACGACTAAATCATCGTATCAATAAATCTTAGTGATTACATCATACGCAGAGCATCGACTAGTTTATTATAGACACTTATTTAATTAATGATATTTATTGAAAGGCAATTGTCTATTTTGCAGCTTCCATTATTATATTTTATACGATAATAAAATTATTTTCATAGTTCTTTTATGCACATATTTTTGAAGTTACCTATATTCCTTTAGGCGTGTCATGATTCATGAGAGTATTTTTTTCGATGCTCGCGCTCTTTGTAACTAAAAGTCTACACTATCAAGTTGTTTTTTTTTTATCGTTATAAGTTTGGCGTAGTGTCCAATCTCACCTGATGTTAAGTGACTATGTGGCCCAAGATGACAACATCACACAGCGTGTACGGACATCGCGTCAATCGACGTGAGTTCTAATCCCTGCAATGAGCCTGAGCTTAGGATGAAGGAAAACATTGTGATGAAACCATAGCATGGTGGAGGGCTTTTTCTAATGCCCACCTAGCTAGCTACCACCCTTTAGTTCAAAAACTATCGCCAAGCATCTATAGGTGTGTACCGGTAGCTGCACTTGA
Source organism: Saturnia pavonia (assembly GCA_947532125.1). Taxonomy (NCBI): domain Eukaryota; kingdom Metazoa; phylum Arthropoda; class Insecta; order Lepidoptera; family Saturniidae; genus Saturnia; species Saturnia pavonia. The sequence continues at coordinate 18,820,037 of OX383898.1, read as the reverse complement.
GAGCCAGTCTTCTACTAGGCTTAGCGTGTTACCATCTTTGGCCATATCATCACTTTTGACCAGGAGAGATTGTGGCCATAACGTTAAACTTATAAACGATATAAATATCCATCTTAAAATTCGCATCTCTGCCACATCCTTAGTGCTATGTTAACTATCTATTTAACTCTAGATGTGTTAGTCTTATTCTACCATATTACGATTGTCGATTGCTACCTGCCTTTTCAATTCACCAGGTCTGATTCATCCTTTTTTTGTGTATCCATTAACACTTTAAACAAAATACTCAATGATGACAGACCAGTCGTCCGTTAAAAGCTTCAAAAAAGATCAAAGTCTTCTTTGAGATACATTAGTGTTTGCAGTTTAATGTGTTCCTAGAAGTTTTACTAAGCGACATTTATTCATATCTATAATTTGTTTTAACTTAGTATTAAAGTAAACCTTGAGATCTATAGGCTAGGCGATCTAGACGGTTCACGTACCGGCTTTTATCAACGAATTTTACGAAATTACTTCGATTTTGATGGAATAATTGCTCGGTGGTAGTGTGTATGGACACCACGTCGATACCCGCCACGACCACCCTCCTCTGCGGCAACTCAAGCCTAGGTCCGATCCATCGGCATGGAGCCCTTGAGCCAAGCATCCGCTCGCGCGATACAAGTGACTGTACAATCACTAGCTTTCACAGCCATACATGACACTGCATTATACACACATGCACAACATACATAGGTACATAGGTTCTGTAAGGGACCTTTTTTTTTCTTTTTTTGCCTAGTAGAACAGACAAAAATTTCAGACCACTAAATACACATACACATGTTCCTTCCCTCCTCCCAGGGGGCAGAAACATGTATATATGTATAGTTAGTTTAGATCGAATTACGGATAGGGAATTAGTCAGATCGCGACTTAATTGCATACGCGCAACAGTCCGAGCCGAGGTCCGGCCACTTTGGCACCCTCGGATGTTGTTGCTTAGCTTTCGTGGCTGAGTGCCCTAAGCGCTCGCCCCCAAGCCCGGTAAAGCTGTAAAAGCCGTAAAGGCTCCAGGGCCCCTCAGGCTAACAGTGTAGTCAGTTCGAAAAAAAAAAAAAAAAAAAAAAAAAAAAAAAAAAAAAAAAACCACGTCGATCGATTTGAGTTTGAATTCCTAACTAGCCTGAGCTTTCGGCGAAGGAAAACAACATGATCAAACCACAGCGTGCTAATAGGCTATTAGGCCTCAAGTTGAAAATCTGTCGCCAAGCATTCATAGGTGTTATACGGCAGCTGCACTTGAGAGCTAGTTTCTTCACTAGGGTTAGCATACCACCATCTTGGGCCAAATTGTTACTTAAAGGTGAGATAGTGGCTATAACGCTAAGCTTATAAAGAAAGAAAAAAAAAAGAGTGTGTGCTTAAGACCGGCACGGCAGAAGTGAAAACTTCATAAAGAGAATTATTACGTATGAGTTGAATATACTAAACACAGCGACACAACAGCGAAGAGCAGCTGACTCTATCTTTCTCGCTCGGGTACACACGGCGGTGCCGAGTTCACCTGATCGAGCCTTTCACCTCAGAGCGTGACGGATCAGCCTAACTTACTACCTACGGAAAAACTGTGTGCGGTGCGCCAAAAGAAGTTTTCACTTCAAAAACGCATTTGTATAGTTAAGATTGGTATAACCTATGCATGGTACGACTGCGGAACCACCACCGCCAAACTTTCTTCTTAATTAATGGCACAACGTAGGCACAGATAAACTTCTTTAGAGAGTAATCTAATAATCTTCTCTACTTGAGGCTACAAGTCGGGCTTATGGAATAACCCCACCCTACAGAAGGTCACAGCCAAATAATCTTGTGTTGTGTTCCTATCGTAGGTAGGGTTTCCAGAGCTTCTTGAGGTAGGGTGGTTCAAGGCCAGTAACGCGCTAGTTGATATCTATGGTAAAGTGTCCATAGGCTACGGTAGCCCCTTGCCATCAGGTGGGCCGTATGCTTGTTTGCCAACTTAGTAGTATGAAAACAACTTTTTAAATGACCAGGGAGTAAACAACTCAGCATAAATGTTACTAGTTATTATTTATAATCCACTTCAGTTGTACAAAATAACCAAACGACATCACGTAAAATATCATCGAAATTATAATATAGTATTTAAATATGTTTACTTACAAAGCAGAAGTGCTCGTGCTGCTGTGTTCAGGTCCGAAGGCTGTGGTTTGTAATACACACTGATACACGAAGCGTTCCAACTCAGTTTTCAGTTTTCAGAAACCTATTTTATAAATTGTCTTAGGATTGCGGTCTTTTTTAGGTTGTTTGTGCATAGACTGAATGGATTTCTTAATTTTAAAAATCCATTAGTATACGAGTATACTAAATAGAAACATTGAGAGTTTTGGCGAGATCTCTAATCCGTCATGTTGTGGTTATTTATGTTTCATATTTTAATTCATAAAATTATGTAATTTAAGCGGCATTTTGCGTTATGTAGTATGGTTGGAACTAATAAATTCTCTTTGTCTTATCTTTGTCGTACCGTGATACTGTGGAACCATCTCCTGGCGAATGTGTTCCCTCCTTCTTATTACATCAGGTCCTTCAAGTTTTATTAAGAGATATTTATGCAGGCCGGCATGACAGTGGCGACCGCTGATTTGTTTCGATCTCTCGGTGGTCGCTGTTGTATTTGGATTGTACCGTAGTTACCATCAGTCTGTGATACAGTCAATGTGCCTAGATACTATAAAAATAGGTTATTGTACACAAGTGAAGTGGAATATAAAAACTCCTTGGAAGTTTTAAAAAGGAAGCTGCCATCTTGTTAGCTCTACGTTTGAAGATTAGAAGAATAACCAGAGAGATATTCTATTCACGTAACACTGGCAGAATTGTGGATGAACACAGTTGTTAATAAATAAAATAAAAGAATAATCATAAAGGAAAACATTGTGAGGAATCTTAAAGACTGGAAATGTTAAGGTCCACAATCAGGTCCGAAGATAGCAAGAGATATTTCAGGCAATTGAATCGCCAATACTTATTCCTAAAGCACCATACCCAAACGTTTTAAAATATAATAAGGTATGATATATTTTATTTTATTTCATTTTTTATCATAATAGTTAAACATGAAAAAGTTTTCGTGTGTTTTCGTGTACACATCACGAAGCTGTGAAATGAAAATTTGTAAATAAATTACAAATATTATGTAAGCGCAGTTCCGTGAAAATCCCTCGTAAAGAAATTAACTATGTGAAAATATTAAAAAAAATGTTCGTCGTTTGAAAAGATGAAACACCAAAATGTGAATCATTCACCTCTGTTATGACATTCATTTACGTACAATTATAAATTATTTATAAAAAATTTTTGAAGTATTTCTTTGAAAATTATAAATTTCCCAGGATTTCTCGTTTGATTTAACAGCCGAGAGGCGAACGCGATCTCTTTGACTTGTATCATCGCCGCGATCTTTTTGTTTTAGTTCTTGCCTTTGTGACGTCAGAGCGTTATGAAACCCGGCTGAGCGTCATCGCATTACGAAAGCTGCACGGATGTACATTTATTGCGGTCAGTTTACCTACTCTGTAAACGTTAATTGCTAAGTTGAGTAAATAATACACTAACTATAATAAATTGAGCAAACACGAATAAATAAATGTGTTGGCCTGTGGGATGTTTGTTTATAAGTGTATTGATTTACAATTTCGTACAAGCTTTGAATGCAGGTGGATTTGCATTATGAATTCATACTACGAAGCTGTAATGATCAAAGTTATCACTTATAATATAAGAATCAAGGTTAAAAATGAGATCTTTTTTGCCAAATTAATGTCCGATTTTACAATACTCATATAAAATATGTTATGACTACCAAACGAATAAAGTTATTTGTTTGTTTATTGATCTAGTAAGTGTTTGTCTATTTTTAAATTTTAAGTTATCTCACTTATAAACTATTAGAACGTCAATTCAGACTTTAGCGCCGCTAACTTCAAGGAAGTCCCACATTTGTACACATTTATAATTTTGTAATATAAAATCGCAGCGCACAAGTTTCTATAATAGTAAGCGTCTGCCAAATCTAAAGTCAAAACCATCAGTTTGGACAACATTCCTAAAATAGCGAAAAACTACCTTACATTTGTATAGCTTGTACTTTATGTTTGAAAAAATAAAAACTGTCCCAATATTGCTTCAGGTCTGAGTTGCTTTAACCTCGCAATGAAGTACATCGTTATAATTCTAAAATTAAACTGAGTTTTCGGTGAAACTTTCTCAAGCAAACATAGTATGCCGATAGGGCAAATTCCAGTGCTTATCTGTGCACTTACTATCCTCAAGTATGAATTAAGTTATACTTAAGAGCACACTTAAAAAATTGAAGTAAAACGAAAAAATACTATATACCTACTTAAAAAATTATATTTTGTATAGTAGTTATAGTAATTTCTATCCAGTGATCCAGCGGGATGGTAGGGTAGGTACCTACTGGGTCATTTGTTTGTTTAAACACGCTTATCTCTGGAACTACCAGTTGGATTGGAAAAATTATTTCTGTATATGATAGCCAAATTGACGAGGAATAGTTATAGGCTAGCCTTAATTATTGATTTTTCTTAAGTAAGTCGTAAGAAATAGCGTACCCTAACTGCTTTATCCGCGTGCGCTGGCGTAATGGTTAGGATACGTAAATTAAATGTTCTACAAAAATATTCCTTCTTAGTACATCTAAAAAAAATCCGCGATATCATATGCCTATCTCTTATACATAAGCCACAATAAGGTATTTTTTGTCAAAATTCTATTGAACATTAAAAAATGATTTATGAGCATTATTATTAGGCATGGCATATAAATCTTTACGAACGAAAATTACTTCATAAAGACAACTTTATGTAGATACACTTTACCCTTTATAGCATGATATTTGAACGAATAGTTTGGGCGATAATGTAAAATTAATATAATTCAACACTCAGCTCGGATCTATGACTATAAGTGTAATGGCGCAAACGAGTCGTATGAGTTGTGATGCATAACCCTGGCCGCGCGATAAAAATATTGTCCATACTGAAGTACGAGTATTATAAATAATCAATCAGCAATTTCTTTTAAATTGTACGCGGGTGAAATCGCGCGGCACAGCTAGTCTTGTAATAAAGCATGTGAGATTATAGGAATCATTGTCCGACCGGATCACAACCACCATGCAGTAATTTTTTTATTCCTTATAGGTTTTAGCGATATGGTTACAATTGTACCTAATGTTTAATTGACGATGTGGCCCAAAATTTTAACACGCTAAGGCTACTAGGGAGGACTGGCTCTCAAGTGCAGCTGCCGGAACACACCTATAGGTGCTTGGTGACAGATTTTCAACTAGAGGATGGTAGCTAGCCAAGCGGGCATTAGAACAAGCCCTACCACCATGCTATTATTTCATCACTATGTTTCCCTTCATCAAAAGCACAGGCTCATTGCAGGGATTCGAACTCAAGTCGATCGACGCGATGACCGTACACACTACCACTGAGCCATCATTGCTTCAATCATGTCTAACTTCTGACATATAATGCGAGCGCACCTCTCAATTTAAATTATAACTTAAAAACAATTCAAATTATATGAAACGTTAAACAAATCTCTTGTACAAATATAAATTGATATATTTCTCATCGCTTGCAATACAACAATAACGTTATCCAATAAGATTTAGTAGAGATGCTCCGCGGTGCTCCGGCCGAACTCATAAATCATCCAAACATATGACCCGATGATCTATTTTACATAATTTCTAAGTAAACTGCTAACGTTTCCGCAGTTTCCATCGTAATTATAACCAGTGTTGCCATCCTAATGATTTTAATGTTGCACCTTTCTTAATTTTTAAATCGTTTTGTCAAATTAAATCAATAAAGTAATTAAATAATGCTAGTTGCACAAATTACTTTTCTTAAGTTGAAGTTGCAAAAGCATTTCCAATGTCAGTGAAAACAGAGATATTACATACAGTTTGAAATCGCAAATACATTGTGGGCTACAGTAGTGTTAAGAAAAGCTCTCAAATTTACAGCTATACGAGTATTTTTTCTTGTTTGGAAATAACTGTTTAAACCTGTGGGTCTAAATTAAAATGAAAATTGTTATAATAATTGGTATACATAATACTATATAAAAAATATTTCGAAAAAGAAATCTTATTTTTATGTATATAATTCTTCTGTAAGTGTATATGTGACTGAATTCCTCCTAAACGGCTGGACCGATTTTGATGAAATTTTATGTTTGTGCTTGTTTGATTCCTTGGATGATTTAGATTCGCAAATGGACTCGGTATTATATAAAAATCTTGTATGTTTGTTAGTGCTTCTATAACTTCTTGGCTACTTGACTGATTGAGCTCATATTTATATAAATTATTTGTATTATCGAGATAATCGTTTTTGAATATATTAGAATCTGGTAGGTGACGCTGTAGTCGAGCTATTACCTTTCGGAAAAGGTAGAACAACTTAGCCAGGCTAACTAGTGTTATGAATTTTTTTTAAACAATAAAATTGTTATTAAACGCAACACTGATTATAATTCTTTAGAATCAATGACAGCCGGACTCGAGGTTATAAGCGTGACGCGGCGATTAATAAATATTAAAATGAAACGGAGAAAAGCGAAAACATAAAACATTAAAAAATATTAAAAAAAAAAGTGATGAAAACGATGAAAAACACTGCCATCTATAGTGCCTTACGAACAAACTAATGGTGCTCAAAATAATTGAATCAATAATGTTAGTAGTGAAAGAAAAAGGACAAAGTGAGAACGTTAAGAAACATTTAAGATGTTAGACGTGTTTCGCGGTTTGAAGAATCTCATAAAAGTGAACTATGTACACATCGATTCTCCCGTATTCAGGCTACATTATTCAATAACGGTAATACTGTTGATATCGTTCAGCCTGATCGTGACCACGAGGCAGTATGTTGGTAATCCGATAGACTGCATTCACACTAAAGACATACCAGAGGACGTGTTGAACACGTATTGCTGGATACACTCGACGTACACGCTGAAGAGTTTCTTCGACAAGAAGGTCGGCGTAGAGGTCCCCTATCCGGGAATCGGGAACAGCCGGGAGAAAGGCGAAGAAGATATGAATGATAGAAAGATTTACAAGTATTACCAATGGGTGTGTTTTTGCCTATTTTTTCAGGTGAGTGTTTCTTATTGATTATATTATTTGCCTTTACCTATAAATATCGTAGAGACAACAGATTACCTATGTGACGTTAACAGTGTAAACCTATATTTTGTCAGAATTCACGGAAATCTACTCATATGCATTTAATGTTTGTAACTCTATTGGCGGACGATGAAGGAAAACAACTTAAGGAAACCTTAAGATCTAGAAATTCTTATAGTACCACCATGTATTGAAAAGAACAAAAATAGTATAAATCTATACTATAATATAATAAAGCGGAAGAGTATTTTTTGTTTGTTTGTTTAAACACGCTAATCTCTGGAACTACCAGTCGGATTCAAAAAATAAATTTGTATATGATCGTGAATCTGCATTCACGAGGAATAATATAGGCTATCTAGCATTAGGCTACACCTCTCAGCTAGCTCTAAATATTGATTTTTGTTAAGTAAGTCAGACATTGCACACTTTAACTGGTTTATCGGTGTGCGCTGGCGTAATGGTTAGTGATACGAAAATACAATGTTCTACAAAAATATTAGTGCATTTAAAAAAAATCCGCGATACCATATGCCTATCTCTTCTTATACATAAGCCACAATAAGGTATTTTGTGACAAAGTTTTATTGCAAATTGAAAAGTTATTTATGAGCATTATTATTAGTCATAGCATATTAATCCTTACGAACGAAAGTTACTTCATCACCAAGACAATTTTATGTAGATAAACATTACCTGAGGGTAATCTATTGTTATAGAACTTGACCTTCAAGGTTTGACACTATTATTATCAATTATTGTACATTAATTCCTTTGTCCGTTAGTTGTGGCCGGAACACTTGACGATGATGTTTTATTGATGCTAGTTCATGACTGTCAAATACGTCAATTAGAGGATTAAAATATTTGCTACCGGTTACAATTTGAGCCCAGTAACTAATGCCAACAGAAAAGACTTTAAAATAGAGCGGAAATTTTTAAACATTTTCTGTAAAACTTACCTAAAGTTTTACATTAGCAAAGTGCTTCAAATAAAATCAGGTGAGTGGAGATCATGTCGCAACGTGGCGTGTAGTAAGTAGATAGAGGTGCGCGCGCGCAAACAAAGCGATCGAAACAGGCTTACTAATAATAGTGCAGCCGTTTGTTTACAGTTCGCGACCCGTTTCAGTTAGTTTTTTATTATTTTTACAACGCTTTTATCGGCGCATTAAACGACGTATCAGACTGGACTGTTAATCGCTCGGAATCCGCGATTAACATATTAAATATTTTAGTCTTCATAAACGAATATTTAATATAAAAAGAGCTTGACTTTGGCCTAGTCTCCGGCTGTGATTTATTTACATAACGTTAAATATGTTATGGCAAAGTGTGTATCAAGTACAATATAAAATAAAAAGAAGGTACATTCAAACTCGTCTTCTAGTTTATAAACAACAAATAACTCATATCGGGGCATAACATTAGACTTTCTCTGGACAGTAGCCGATACAAAAGAATAACTGTCATCCATGATTAGCTGGAGAGGCACAATAAGAGATAATAAGAATATTAAATATATATAAATACATAATCACCTTTGATAATTGTTTAGCAAAAAATATTCTTACGCCAAACTAACTAAATGTCATGAAGAAACATAAAAAAGGCTGTAAATGTCCCACTATTTGGCTAAACTCTCTTTCCGACGAAACGCACGGGTTTAATAAATACGAGAAAGCACGACGAACACACGATTTTAAACGAAAAAATTTTTTGTACATTTTTAAACCGTTCACATTTCTTGAAAACATTTTCTTTAATCGTCCGCCTGTGAGAGTTACCGATTGAAATTAAATTAGTTTATGTATGAGAATGTTGAAAAATACGATATAAATGCCGAGGCGCTGACTTGCAAAAATCAAAACGGTATTACTGTTTTTCACCGTTAAACCACGAGGAATTAAGACGCAATATTTCAACTTTAGGGCATTAATTAAAACAATGGCTACCTACGTTCAAACAAACATTTATAAATACAAATAATTTATAATACAAATATTCAGCGAACGTACGTTACAAATTGGAATTTAAATATTTATGACACACTTTGCTGATCATATTAACCCATTTCTGTAATCTTTAGTCCAAAGTTATATGAACACGCAGTTTACGTCAGCTCTAGGGCTCTCACGACCCTATTTATATTACGAAATAGAAATGGTTTAGGAGTAAAACAATTAATTTTTTTTTATACATAATGTATTTAAATATTAATTGGAAGTTGTAAATAGCTATAAAGTCAAATAATATATTCAATTATAAATCAAACTAGTAACTTAAGCTTCCCGTAAACAGAATTTTATAAGAATCGGTCTAGCCGTTTTTGATTTATATTTAGGTATATATATATAGAAAAATTCTTCCACCAAAAAATATATATAAATAAATATAGTCAAAACATGTTTGAATAACGTGTTTGACTTGTTTCGGATACATGTTTGAATAACATCTTCGGCTTGTTTCGAAAACACTCGATTACAATCGAAAAAATCCTTATAAATTCGACTGACATTTTCGGCAAGAGTTCGCCTCCAAGCCCGGTGAAGCTGTAAAAGCCGCAAAGGCTCCAGGGCCCATAAGGCTAACAGTATAGTAAGTTCTAAAAAAAAAGAGCGGCTAGATATTCTCCCTCGAGGTGTCGGATAGTGAAGGCTTGAGTTATTATGGTATCCTGTGATTGCTTGAGGCTGGAAAAATAACCACCTCATTCTAACGAAGTTAAGAAGAGTCATTAATATGGAGCCTCCCTGGTCCATATGCTACCTTAGTGCGAGTACCGAGTACCACCCAAGCCCAGGTGCCGCCCAGGTCCATGTGCTGCCCTAGTCCGTGTGCCGTCATTGCCTTGCCCAAGTTCATCGGCCGCCATAGTTCACGACCGCCCTAAATGGCGGTACTAGGAATCCACAATACAGTCACAATCCACAATACGTCATATGTATACAAGAAATGTTCACATAATAGTATTATCAGAATATCAATATTATATAAATATTTTTTAAACGACAAGAGCCAACCTCGAGTGATGAAAATCATCTACATTTAGAAAATAATCTAATATCCAATTGTATAAGATAATCTCCAGTATTATATGTACCATAACAGCATTACATCATCACCTTATGCTTAAAGTATAAATATTTTACGTTAAAATGTAAATAGTTAAATATTTGAAAACAAAGAAATACTCATATGATAGAAAATGCGGTATTTTCTGTAGTAATATCTAAAATATATTTATTTACAACTGTATTTAATCGGATGTTAAAAGCTTGAACTCTAGGTATTATTTCGTAGTTGTGCTGAATTTATTTTATCTACTAAATTAGCATCAAACAGATATGAGAGCTGCTATTATTTTACGTTTATGTGCTGTTTATTAGATTTGCTTAATAATTTCAAATAAATTGTATTTTTTTACAGTTATAAGTAAATGACGTTCATTTTTTAAATATAGTAACATCGAAAACAAAAACAAAACTTTTGTTTGTAACGCATAATTTGTATAGTATAAAGAGAGAATACCTTTAAAAATTCATTGAGGAACATAAAAGTGTTAACGAGTACTATAATGCTAATTTTGGCAGAGAATGTTGTTTTTATCTTGTCTCCGTCGGAAACCATGCTTAATCCAAGCGAATAACGACATGCTAATGTCGCAGCCCTACTCTATTAAGAGGAGTTTCATTGGGGCGACTTTTTTTTTTTAAATAACGTATGATTCTGTTTTTGCGACTTACCATAGAAACTGTTACAAAATATAATTATAAACCAATAGTATAATTTTCGACTGCTTATCGTTAAAGTTGGTACAATTGGAAATAGATCCAGCGAACATCTTAAGTAGTTTAAGAGAGTTCTAATCTATGTAAAGTTCGATTGTGATAGCACCACCATCACACTTCTATCTGTCGCAAGGCAGCAGTGTTTTATTTTGATTAATTAATTTAGGTTCTTTGACCCTATATTATGTAATATTGGTGGTAGTTTACGTGATACAGTTTGGTTATTCTGCATTCGTGCAGTTGATTATAAGTATAAACTGAAAATATGCCTTTCGAGATGTCACAAAAACTCCCTAGATAGTTCTAACAAGGGAGCGACCATCTTGTTAGGATCCTGAAATCGTCATAATACTGGAAACTATATACACTCGATAATGGCAGTAATGGTCTTCAATAAAGAAATACGGTTGCCAAGTTAGGAAAAAGAAGAAGATGCGCGTGCAGCTCTCAATTTTTTTACCCTCCACTAGACGCGTCAACTTCAAAAAATAACTATCTCAAATTTTTGCGTATTCACAACATAAATAGTATAAGAATTAAATGCAATATGTTTATTAATGTATAAAAAATATGTATTAAAGCTATGATAATTACATTTATTATTATTTTTCCAAAAAAAGTCTCACCAGTGAGACAGCAGCTTAATATATCATCAGTATAAAAATACAAAGTATAGTCGCTCAGTTTAGTATCTTAATATCGGCTGATTATTCCTCTGAACATTACCCTCGTGTTGGCTCCGTTTTCACTTCATTTAGGACGCCTCTTATTTAGGATTCCTACTGAAAAACTCTTTTTTCTTTTCAATTTTTTTAAACGGATCAACCATTTTTGTTCCTCAACTTCGTCTTTCTACTACCGGATATAAGAATTCTTCTAACAATCATAACACGCTATAAAATATATTGTTTTGATTACATCCGTTCGTCCGTGTGGATGGAGTATTCAAGCATTCCAGAGCTAACAAATTTAATATTATTATACGTGGCAATATAATCATGCAACCTTTTGATTAGAGCGGACTATTGTACCAAAACTTTAATTTTAAGATTTTATATACCCTAATAAGCAAATTGGAAGTATGTAGTTTATTATTTTAATAAATCTGTAGTAATTAATTATCAAATTATCTGATTGTCTATCAGACATCTTATACTGAACACGAGTATGACATTTTTTATCTGTCTGTCTGTATGTTTGTATGTCCAGATTTGCTTCAAAAACAGCCTAACCAATTGTTATGAAATTTTATACACGGGGATGCTTATATCATTGCTCAATTAATAGGCTTTAAGAATTTTCAATAATATTTCAAGAAATTATATAAAAAACCAAATGGTTTAATTTTTATAAATTAATAATCAATTTCGATGTGATTTGATGAGTATAAGTCATTCCATAATTGATGGGCTCTAAGAAACCTTAACGTTACTTTTAGAAATCGAAAAATTATACGCGTGTTGAGACGCGACGTTCTGCTAGTAGGATAAAAAACAAACGACGTTTAAGTTTAGCTACATCTTCATTTACTCTCTTGTTTTTACAGACTGAAAACCATTAATGTCACAATTAATCTGTTTCTTAACATATATAAACAAGGAAGTTTACATTAAATACGTTACTTATTTCATTAAAACAGTTCAAAGACTACAATAATAGATAGCATTGATGGTAAACGAAATCGATCTTGAATTTTCTGCATCCGCCGAAAGAGACAAAACGTTCTGATTTTCTTTTTCTGTGTTTTGAGTTCTTGAGACAATTGTAACGTTTCTTTTTAATTTAAAATGTTTATATTTGTTCATCATCACGCTATATCTTTACTGTGGTAGGTAGAAAGGATGAAACAGCACTTTTTTCTATCTACAATGCAATCTTTTCTCACCTCCTTCCGTTCAAGTGCTTTTCAGTTTCCCTGTTAAAAGTTATTCTATTTAATTCGCCAAAATTCTTTCTTAAAATAATATTCTTAATCTATGTATTTTAGAAGTGATGATGGCTCAGTAGTTGGTTTTTTTTCACACACGGCGTAAATCGACTTAAGTTGTCCTGCAATGAGTCTGAACTTTCGGTAAACGAAAACGTCGCGATGAAACCACAGCATGTCATTTTATCATCGTTATAGGTTTAGCGTTGTGTCCACTAACTCATTTAATCTTAAGTGACGATGTGTCCCAAGATGGTAGCATGCTAAGCCTAGCGGAAGACTGACTCTCAAGTGCAGCTGCCGAAACACACCTATTAGTGCTTGGCGACAGATTTTCAACTTGAGGGTGATAGCTAGCCAGGCGGATATTAGAAAATGACCTATCACCATGTAATGGTTTCCAGACGATCTTTTCCTTCACCGAATGCTGGTTTCCTGACGATCTTTTCCTTCACCGAATGCTCGCTCATTGCAGGTATGCGAACTCAAGTCAATCGACGCGATCTTCGTACACGCTACCAATGAGCCATCATTGCTTCAAGGGCATTGGGCCAAGTTAAAAATCTGTCGCCAAGTACCCATGAGAGCTAGTTCCCCTTTGGCATAATGTAAGCTAATTGCCAACTTAGACCACATCGTTAATGAGACGGTGAGATTGTGGTCCAAAATTAGCGTAACTACTATCTAAATTAGTACATCTTCAATTGTAGTTTTTTGGCATATAGCGTGACGAAGCGCTTTGAAGTGTCTGATCTTACAAGGGCAAATGAAGGGCCTGAGATTGCGTTATGTACTTTATCTATCAGATTAAGTCTACCCTGGACGGCCCACTGTAAGAGTTCAACAGACTAATGGCAGATAAAGGCAAATGGCGAATTTGGATCGTAACGACCATAACTGCTCTGTCAATAGTGAATGAATTGCGAACACGAAGTAAATAAATTCAAGTTCACTTTTGCAAATTTTCGAAAACCAAAACCTAGTTCTAATTAAAATAATTAACTAATAAACCCACACGTAACCCGTAAGTAGGATGTGAAGGGTTAATTAGCTAGATAATTTAAACCTGAGTGCGTGTAGCGGTTGCCGTGGTCATGCATAATGTTGTACCTGATGCTTTAAATAAGGCACAAGAGGGCTCCGCGTGGTACTCCTTAGATATGAAACTTATATTTACAACCTCAGTTAATTCTTCACATTATTTTTCGTGTTAAAGTGTGGGTGTCAAAGCAGTCAAAATATATGGACTAAGAATTGGAAACCGCTTGTTCATAAAGAATATATTCGAAACATATATGCAAAATGGGGTTTTTATAAGTTCAAGTGCTTAGTATCGTTTACGCTGCAAAGTGCATTCTCTTATCTTTTTAAGTTTAACATGTGTACCTGTCTGCGGTATCGTAGCTCCCAAAGCGATGAATCAATTTTGATTTACTTTTTTTTCTTCGAAAGGATTCATGACCTAGAATGTTCTTAGCTACCACCAAAGGTAGCTTTGGATGGTGGTAGGGCTTTTTCTAATGCCTGCCTGGCTAGCTACCATCCTCGTGTTGATAATGTGTTGCCAAGCACCAATAGGTGTGTTCCGACAGCTGCATTTGAATGCCAGTCTTCCACTGGGTTTAGCATGTTATCATCTTGGGGCACATTAAGCGAGATTGATGGCCAATAGCCCAAAACCTATAGAGATAAAAAAAAGGAAAAATGACCACTAAATGATCTAAATGTAGCGGGGCTTTTAAATAGTTGATAATTATTTACTTGATTCAAATTATACAATACATATTTTAAATTATATTTTTTTATACTTATGACAATATTGATGACTTTTTTTTACATGATGAGAAAATTTTAATAATTGATTAATTTATTATTGACGATTACACAATAAGAATAAGACGTATTATATAAGCGGAAAATAAATAGGAAGGTAATGTAATATTAATAGAAATTAAATATACATAAATAGAAAAATGTAAATAGGACACGGAAAATTAGATATAAGAACACCAAAATGTATTAATGAAAAAGATTTACGTAACAAGGGTATCAACGTAATGAGTAAAAAAAATTAAGTCTAATAATAACTCGGAATCAATATATGAGGAAAAACAAGGAACACAAAAAAAACTTAGTAAATACGAGACTTTAAAACGTTATTTCTCGAAATATTAAATTCTCATAAAAAATGGCATGTTACAATGGCGTTACGTTGAAATGTCGAAAATTTTATGTCGATATATCAAGGATTGCCCACCAGGCACAGAGATAACAGTACGAAACCTATTTATTTATATTGTTAAGAATGTACAAGCCCCATGGGTTCACTGTAATTTCCGGGACGATAATGCGTACAGATCTAATAATAGAAACACTCTTGTAACATAATTGGAAATTATATACTTCACGTGATGTGTACAATAATTAAGTTTTGTGTAGACGTCAATAATTATCTTAATTTTCCAATCGTGCTTAATTCTCATTGCTACAGGCAGTAACGTCAATAATACCTTGACCTAAGAAAACATTTATTCGACTACAACCCAATTACTACAACTACTATTAAAAAAAAAAACGACTAGTAATTTATTTATTGAGAGCATTAAAATGAGCATAAATACGATATCTGTGCTGTAAGTTGATGAGGAGTTAGGTAACCTACAGATTCCATATGATGCTTATGTTCAGGTAACAGGATACCAAATTTCAACTCAATTTGACTTGTGGAAATCTTCCACGTCTCATCCACTTTCACATGTAAAACAATCTAAAATTAATTTTATGGTTTACAATGATTGTTTTGAAAATTCTTCTTTTAACTTTAAACCGAACTGTGGAAGTTTATTTTTACAAAAAAAAACATAACCTAACTAGTAAACATTCTCAAAAATCTGTTTTTCATGTTATATTGCAGTATTTAAATCCCATTATTTATTCAATAAAGAAAAAATATCCGTGTTAAATTACAAATTATCTCATCCGATATTAATGAAGCGCACTCCACCGGAGCAGATGTAAAATAAATATTTAATCTGTACAAATATTTAGAAAACAAAATAAAAACCTTGGACTCGTCGATCAATTCAACGTTGCGCATTCGTTAAAACTGATCCGATTTTTTATGTTTAATGTAATTACAAACATACAGACAATAAAGTAATCGAAAATCCATAACTTTCAATGTTAAAGTAAACAAAAATGGCGGAACTGACAGATCGATGCAACGAATAAGAAATTCAAATGAAAATTTTATTTGCGGTATAATTTTATTTCTTCTGATAACAAACACGTCTTGTTTGTTCATGAATCATGAACCTCTGATTTTAATGTTCCTTCATATTTATCAAATATTACTCAATTTAAACACGTTTCTGATTATACGAAAATTGTTTCGAGCAGTAGAAAATAAATAACCTAGTTCGTTTTAATCTATTCGTATGCTCTGCCAATATGCATTCGTCTGCTAATCCCTTTTAGGCTTATAATTCTTTTTTTTTTCAAATCGGCGTACATTATGTACTTTATATTCGCACCGATATTGTATTCGACAATATGTAGATTTTGAGCTACCATGTTGTAGTTTTTTTTTTGAAGTGAAACTTCTTATGCGACTTCCAACACGTTAAACGTTTAACGCACATTATCGGTCTCTCCTCTTTGTGTGAGCCAGAGCGGGAGAGCAATATATTATCGGTCTCTGCTCTTTGTGTGAGCCAGAGCGAGAGAGCAAATGTCGGTGTGTATGTATATTGCACACTGTTTAAATAAAATATCTTTTAAAATGAAGTTTCACTTCTATCGTGTGTGAATCGCACACACACCTTTCTTTTTAATTCATAATTTAGGTTCTTTGCCCTATAGTATGTAATATTAATGTCATTTTGCGTGATATATTTAGACTAGCTGTGCTCACGGTTTCATCCGTGTTAAATCTTTTCGACAAATGCTCCACGGCACTGCCGCCAACCTTATCCGTACTTGCCTACAGCTTGTCGGATTACTTGACGTTCATAGTTATTTACCCGCTCATTATGATCATAGCGTGAAGTTATATAGTCTATACTGTTCCTCATGAACCTGGCTATCATATACAAAAATATTTTTTCGAATCCGACTCTTAGTTCCAAAGATTAACTATTTTAAACAAACAAATAAAACACTCTTTAGCTTTATTATATTATAGCTAAGCCCCGCGGTTTCACCCGCATATAATTTAAGAGAAATTGCTGATTGTTGATTTATAATACTTCAGTATAGACAATATTTTTATCAGGCGGCCAGGGTTATGCGTCACAAACTCACGCTCTTTCGCGCCATTACACGTATAGTCATAGACACGCGCCAAGTGTTGAATAATTTAAATTTTACATTATCTTCCAAACTATTTGTCCAAATAACGTGATATAAAAGGTAAAGTTTATATACTTAAAATTGTCTTGATGATGAAGTAACTTTCGTTCGTAAGGATTAATATGTCATGCCCAATAATAATGCTCATTAATCACTTTTGAATCTATTAATAAAGCTTTGTCACAAATTATCTTATTGTGGTTTATGTATAAGAGATAGGACGGATTATCACGGATTTTTTTTTGATGTACTAAGGAGCAATATTTCTGTAGAACATTGTATTTACGTATCAATAACCATTACGCCAGCGCGAGCGGATAAAGCAGTTACAGTGCGCTATATCTTCCGACTTACTAAACAAAAATCTATATTTAAGGCTAGTTGAGGGGAGTAGTCTATTGCTAGATAGCCTATATTATTCCTCGTGAAGTTAACTATGATATAGAAAAATAATTTTTCGAATCCGATTGGAACTTTCAAAGATTAGCGTGTTTAAACAAAAAAAATCTTCCGCTTTATTATATTAGCATAGATTATTGTACATACGTGAAGTGAATTATAAACAGAAACATGAAACATGCATTTTTAGTTGCCATGAAAACCTATGTAGTTCTTACAAGTTAGACCCCACTTTGAAGATTAGAATACCAAGAAAACTTAAAAATGTTAGCACTGGCAAATGCTTCTGCGGTGCCAAAACAAGAAGAGAAAGAAAACAATATGTTGTCACCTTATTCTCCTCTTTGCGAGAGCGAGATTTTCGCATTTTCATTGTCAAAGTTTCATTCCTATTACATTTAAAATTGATTTTATTTTAATCAATACCCTGTACGTTTTTATACTCAATGATATTATCACATTTTAGTATAGCTAAGGTGATTTTGAGACATCCCAAAGCGAAGCAAAAGCAAAAATTCGTTTTAATTTTTAATTAAGTGTATTCGCGTAAGTTGTTTAATCTACTTTGCGTAAAATGATACTAGTATTACTAAATAAATATTATTATTTATTAAACAAATGCAAGGATATGAAATGGAAATAAATATATTACAAGACCTATAAGATCTTGCCAAAAATGCGGTAAAATATTATATTAACCCTGTTAACAGAGAATTATCTTGATTTTCAGATTTTGGGAAAGTTTTACTATAGTTAAGTTCTTCATAAAATTATTAATATGTAGGTAGACCTGCGAGAATAATAATACAAATAAATTTTGGAGTGTTTGGCGGGTCTCGATTTATAATGTGGTAGATTATATTTTAATAAAAATGTAGATTATGTTACCCTATATTATGTAATGTTGATGGTGTATTGTGTGATATAGCTTAGTTATTGTGCATAACTGAAGTGCCTATAAGTAATACCTAGGAACATTAATTTTAAATTACCACAGAAACCCCCTGGACACTGGACAGTTCTACAAGGGAGCCACCATCTTGTTAGAGCTTTGTTTGAAGTTTGAAGATTAGAAAAATGTAACCCCCGTGACATTGGCAGAACCGTGTATCAACACACGTCGCCATTAAAAAAAGATGAAGAGAACAATGCAATACAATATAGATTCACATGTCTAGGGCATGTGAATTTGAATCCCATCCGAAATACAAACGAAGTTGTAAATTATTTATTATTAGCAAGTTTAGCGGCTCGGAAGCACTCGCGCCGTGGGAACTACAACCGTGTGCAGATGACCGAACGGTGAACGACGTACGGGTTACAATTCTACCGATGTTTATTATTCACTACGAAGCCGTACATAGGTTTCTTTAATTCACGACTAGTGCAACACATAATACATAATGTGAGCGCTGTCACTTTTCGTTGAAGTGTAGCGGTCATTGTTATTTGTTTTTTCTTTTATAAATTACCATTATTCTAGACATTTATTTTGACGTGTCCATAAATATCACACGCTTATTAGGAGTGTTAAAAATGATGCGATACCAAATTTTTATTTTACGATTAGTATGAAATTAACTGAAATAAAAAATTATGTGTGTACACTTGTGTATACACAAGTGTCAGGAGTGAAACCTTCTCAAAAAAAATTATTTAATAATTCTTTCTAAATATCCTTTTCGAACTATTGACCACTCATACGTACTGCGTAAGTCTGGTCATCTCACTCCAATCCGACTACGATCACAATATATGAAAATCAGTACTTGCATTAACCGTGCATAATGTAGATGTATTCTATCTCGTTCTCTCGTAGGCTAAATCCTATAGATTTATATGGTCTCTTTTTACTGTCGCTATTTCGTATCATCAAGTTTCAAATCACAACGGTGCTAAAGAAGTTTTCACTTCAATATTGCATTTTATGTAGTTTAGTTTTTCCGGCGGTTTTACTGGTGTTAAATTTATTCGAACATCTCTCCATCGCGTCGGCCGCCAACGCACACGTGTAGCGGTCTCGCCTATCGTTGTTCTTACTTCTCATACTTGCCTAAATCTTGCGAGATTGTTTGATGAATCTCCAATAAATTTCTCTGTGCCCTACGTCGCTTATTTGTTATATAATAATAAAAAATAATTACTATATTTGGTATATAACTAATTATTTGTTTACAGAAATTGAGGCATCGGTGAGATGCGAGATGTTATTTGTGCTGTTTTGTTACATTTCCACCGGATGACGTCAGAGTACAGAGATTAGAATTAAAAAAAAATATATTTAATGTATTATAGACATTTCCTGTTCAGTTGAAAGGCAATCAATTATTTAATAGAACACAAAATTTGTTCACAGAAGTATATAGTTAGAATTTATGTAACTTATTGTTTTTGTGTAATTGTACAAATAATGTACAAATGAATTATTGTATTATAAGAGAAACTATGGTTGAATGTCCGAAAGCTGAAAAAAAATTATCCTAACGTTCCATTTCCCCGTTGCAAAATCTTATTATAAGCCACAACTCACTCGTATGATTTGTTGGTATAAATAAAATAAACATCACTATATCATATAAGAAACGAACTCGTTCTTGATTTTAATACTTATTGTCAAACGAAAATAAGTAAAACATACGCAATTCATAATTATGAATGTTCTGCGTAAACCGGTGGCCGTATTAAGAGGCGATAACTCACGCCGCCGCAGCCCGGCCTGATTGTGTGGCCGTGAAAAAGTCACGAGCCGCGAGTTGAGGCGGGAAACGGGTCGTCTGCTGGGAAATTATCGCGGTCTATATTATAAGCGTTCGGCGTTGTTTTATTTTTATATGATGCGTTTAGTAGAGGGTGAAATTGAGAGCTGCGCGCGTATCATACGAAGGAAGTTTGACATGATAAGGTTAGCCATCAATGTTAATATGAAGATGAAATATCTAATAAGATTTCCTTGATGTAAATGCACATACATCGTGAAGGTAAATATGAGATTGACTCACGGTGTTGTTTACAGATAAAAGCATATTCAATTGGATATGAGATACAGACAAATATGCAATCCATTGATTTATGTCATGATTGTAGTCTAAAGCGATTTATTACGAACTTCAAACAGACGCGCAGTTTTGAATGAGGTCTTCCTCTTCTTCTTCCTAAATTGGCAACTAGTGCTCTTTATTGAAGACCTTTACTGCCTTTATCGAGTGCCATTATCAGTATCATAACAAGATGGGAGCCACCATTAGAACTATCTATTGTTGATGTTTTCGTTGTAGAACTGTGGTTAGAACTTTCTAGGGAGTTTTGTTTGGCATCTCAAAATTCATGATCCATGTTATTAGTTCCAATCCACTTTACTTGTGCACAATAACTAAGCTTTATTGTGCAATATGCCACCTGTAATAGACAATATAGGGTCAATCAACACAAATTTATTAATAAATAAGTTTAATTAGTTTAAAATACTAAAAACACGCCTTAACTAAGCACTAAAATTATAAAAAAAAATAGTCTTATCATAATATCTCGTTACGATTGAACTCCTCAAAACGAATCATATGAGTCTAAACTCGAAGGGTTTGCTAGTAATCACTGAAGAATTCCACTATCCATCACCATACCCTCGTTACCAAGTCCAATCTATTGAACTCATCTAAACAAATCATATGAGCCCAGACTCTAGGGGTTTAGCAGCCGCTGATGTGTTCCTGGCTCCCTGGCTCCTGGCTCCATCATTAGAACAGCTCCAAGATACCATATTATAGTATTGTCATCCGAACTACATATACATACAAAGTTTCATTTCGATATGACAGTTAGAAGTAGGTTAAAATTGTCTTCTAAAATTTTATTACATTGTTTGCTAGTTACGAGTAGTTCGTTAGTAAGCTAATATAAGCGTGTTAAAAACAAGAACCACTACATGACAGTTTGAGAACCCGCCAAAAACTCCTTGAATGAGGTCGGCCAATTATAGGTTAACACTCTTGACACCTTTTGTACCGGTAAATGTTGTCAAACACAACCAATAAGCCAGATATACAATAGCGATAGCGAGTTATATGATATTAGCGAATATTAATAAATCATATTTAGAACATGGTAGATATTATACACGTTATGCGGTTTTGAGTTGGGCCATGCGACGCGACGTTGACCGCTCTTCGATGCCAACTGCTAAGTGAGTCACAACCACGATATTGGACCTTGGATCCAGTGGGCCAGTCAGTTCATACTACATGAAGTTTCACATTATTTTTGCTTTTGCATGGGATATGTTTATTAAAATATTAGCGAGGAGATTAAGCTCTGCTGCATTTGTTTATTTTTTATACTATATCGTAATAAATAATTTATTCAGACAGTACATATAACATTTTTTTTTCTACATTTGTTCATTGTTAATTTGCCTCGATGACCCCTGTCCGTGTGCTTCTTTTGACAAAAGCATCCTTTAACAATGACCATTAGGTAAAATTACTATACAGTACCTGATGGAAAGTAGGGTATATTGCTGAAACAATTCCATCGGCAGTGGTCGCTATCATGCCGACCTGCAGAAATGCCCCTTCACGCCTTGTTTGGAGAACTAAAAGATTCGTAAAATTTGAACTTAATATTCAACTACATTTTGCTGTGAGTTCTGCAGTTGTAGTGTATTTAATTACAAACACGGACAATATATTATGACTTAGAATTTAGCATATTAATTTTGCCCTCCCAAGATAAAAGACAGGTTGAATCCTAGTGTAGAAAAAATACAAACTATAGCTTGACCGCCGCAAGCGTGACCTAATTGTTTGCGGGATGCGGGAGGGGAACAAGACCGACCAATAAGCTAGTCTGTTACCTATTCTTCATTCTTCTCTTCTCCGCCTTTTTTCTTATCTCTGCACTCCATGACTGCCTACATAGCATTTCACCATCACAATGCAGTATTAATCAATAGAACTGATGCCCTTTTTCTTTATTTCCTTAGTAAACTACGTGGTCCTGCTAAATCATTAATCCCATTCTCACGTAGATGGAACAACTAAAAGAGTCTAGGATATTTCTTACTCTTTCACTTCGAACCGAAAAAAAGACATACAAAATATATGAAGATCAAAAGAAAAAGCTATGTCTTCTGTTTCTATCGCTGGAACCGCTTTTTAGTGCTAAAAGCGCCACTGTTATCATAATAGTCAATGTTGAAAGTGTGTATAAAAGTTATATATAATATCTAGTTATATATAAAAGTTAATATTACCAAAATAAGCATCATGTATTAACATGTATGTATTTGAAGCAATGATGGCTCAGTGGTAGCGTGTACGACTTCACGTCGATTGACGTGAGTTCGAATCCCTGCAGTGAGCCTGAGCTTTAGGTGAAGGAAAACATCGTGAGGAAACCATAGCATGGTGGTAGAGCTTTTTCTGATGCCCGCCTGGCTAGCTACCATCCTCAAGTTGAAAATCTGTCGCCAAGCACCAATTAGTATGTTCCGGCAGCTGCACTTGAGAGCCAGTCTTTCACTAGGTTTAGCGTGTTACCATTTTGGGCCACATCGTCACTTAACATCAGGTGAGATTGTGGCCACTACGCCGTACCTATAACGATAAAAAAATAACTTTTTTTTTTCGATCTTTGATAACCGCAGCATTCTTCATATTTAAATGTAAAAAGACATTTTTTTCGTGATAACCCTTACAAAAATTAACGACACTGTATTTGTAGATTGACAAAAAACTAACCGCTAATATGAAAAAAAAAACAGTTTTTCTAACCTTCAGATAAAACAAGTTTTCTATTTTCCACCGCTTGCGTTTGGTTTGCTCAGGCGCACAATATAAAACGTAGTAACCGATACAGTTGTGAGGATAATAAAAAAAAAACAGTTCGACTAACACACTGCCAATGTAATTATGTGCGGTTTATTAATCCGCTAGGAACATTTGCCAAGCAACGCAGCGTTAAATACTCGCGATTTTATTAAAAACTAGTTGTGCCCCACGGTTTCACCCGTGTTCAATTTATTCTACCAACTAACAAAATGCAGCCGCCAACGCACCTGTCTTCTCACTTCCCGTAGTTGCCTACAACTTGTCAGATTGCTTGATTGCTCCACTCCTAGAATCATAGCGTGAAGTTATATGGGCTTTCTCAAGAATAGGCTTTCCAAAACGCAAATTTCAAATCTGACTGATAGTTCCAAATATTTGCGCATTCAAACAAACAAACAATCTCTTCAGCTTTTTATAATATTACTATAAATTTGTCAAATGTAGGCCGCAAGCGACGATTTGATATCACATGCAAAACTGTTTGTTCAAAAACGGTTAAGTATTTTTTGAAGTGAAAGCTTCTTTTGGCGCACCGCACACAGATTTTCCGTAGGTAGTAAGTTAGGCTAATCCGGTCACGCTTTGAGGTGAGACAGGCTCGATCGGGTGAACTCGGCACCGCCGAGTGTACCCGAGCGAGAAAGATACAGTCAGCTGCTCTTCGCTGTTGTGTCGCTGTATTTAGTATATTCAATTCATACGTAATAATTGTCTTTATGAAGTTTTCACTTCTGCCGTGCGGTCTTAAGCACACACTCTTTTTTTTTTCAAACATTCGATATTTATTGAACCCCACCCTCAAATTACTCAATGTTAACAGTATCAATTCTACTTAGTTCGGCGAAGTGTGGTGTCCAGAACTAAATTTGCATAGAACATGGTGATTGTTCCGAAAGTTCAATTTAGTTCGCGTAGCACAATAAGATCGTTGGTGTGTCAGTCTTTCTACGGATTGCGCAGTGAGCGACGTGTGAATTAAAAATCCGTTCCAACTTTTAATTAACGTTAATTTAGACGAGATCTTTTTGTTAGGTAATCAAGGTCATACACTCCATTATTCAACATAATAAAATATGTCGTACGGACAATAATTTATTTCCTGCTTATTAAACGATTACATGATATCGAAATGGCATTTGATGAACAGATCATAATTATTTTACCTAAAATTAATGTTTTATATATTGTCTTGTCTTAATTATATTTTCCAGTAAAGGATTTAAAAAACAGTAAATTACTTTACGAAATATAAGTTCGAGCGATACTTTAGAAGGTTATAATACAAAGTACCATAATAAATATACAAAAGTACCATATACAAATACCATAAAAGTACAATATTTGGAGCGCGAGAAATAATTGTATTTCATTGGCAGTTCTTGGCAGCTAGTGTTTATAAAAAACTGATAAATGAGAAAGAATGATCCGGGTAATCCTCCCTGCGGGTCCTTCAAATAATTATGTTAAATTATTTATGACAAAAATATTACAGTACTTATAACTTCTTTCATTCGCAATTTTGCTTGGCAAAACAAATGTAAAAAAATTGCGATGTGCTTAATAATTATTTTTATTAATAAATAGAGGCTCAGTTGCATTGTTTCACCTTTGTTTTTAAATATGCAATTCATTATCGCAATTATTCTCGGTACGAAAAATCCATAAGTATTTAATATCAACAATTATTTCATTAACATGAAAGTCTTCAATGTTTTACCTTTGCCGTACCATGGCCGTCTCCCGGCCAGTGACCCGGCCATCCTTATGACATCAGGTCCTTCGAGCGTTCCTTATGACAATCGACGATAGATTGCCAATCTTTCGGTGGTTACCGTTGTTTTTGATTGTACAGTCCTTACCATCAGGGACTGTGTCGTGACTTTGCCGTGTCGTAAAAAAAACTTTAATAACCCGTCCGGGAATATTATGTTGAAATCCACGCCTTTCCTAAATCCCGACATCTCCATAAACGTCTTTCTCCGTCTCTCTACGTTACAATGGATTCACACTCGAACAGTTCCCGTCCATCGAACCGTGAAGATAACAAGATATTTTTACTAAGAACACCTTATATTTTCATATTAACATTATATTCACGAGAAGTGGACCGTATGTAGTCTATTAAAAGAATATTCATCCTGAAACAGATTGCTCTTCTATGTTCATAATAGGTATCTCCTTATGACTTTGGACTTTAATCTGCAAAGATATAATACGATTTATATGATTTTTCCTTTAATTCATAGATATGTTATCAGGCCAGGTTATGGGATATGTTTTGTTACATAAAGTAACATGCGAAATAAGCAGTGACAATAATGATGAATCAATTCGAAAAAAAAAAAAACTCATTTACGGAAATGAATTATATAGTACACATGAATTTATCTGTGTGGTCTTGGCAATCAGATAACAACACGTACGACCTTGTGAATAATGTTTCCAGGGTAGTTAACATAAGTTTTACTGTTTTTTTACCATTTCAGTAGTGTAATCGTTAATCTATCATCCGTCATCAAAAAACTGATTTTGTACTTGAAATGAAACGCTCCAAAGACCTTTATACATACTAATTTTCAACTAACCTTATATCTGCTATCTTGATTTTTTTCCTTATCATTAAATATTTCTTGGTTCTCTTTATTTATATACCTTTGTTTAACTTACCATACTTATGCCTAATGATTTCGATGTCGTAAGTATTTGAATTTTTTGGTGACAATCTTGGATTTTTGATTTTTGATTGTACACTAAATTGTCCAGGGTTCTCTATAATTTTTACTTTGGAACCATAACGCTATCTGTCAGTATTTGTAGGTCGTCGTCAAACAAACAAACTATTACGTGATAAATATTACCCTACCTTTAGTTTCATGATTAAATGTTAAAAGTTGTAAATAAAGTGATCTTCCAACGCCACATACATATATTGTACTATAACTTCCAGGAAAATATTTCATTGTAACCTAGCAACACAGTTGCAGTTTTGTAATCAATTACAAATAACACGGTAAATAATATCAAAATACTTAACTTGCTATGAAACGATTTTCATTTTTCCTTTTTTATCTTCAGGAAGAACATTTACTGTGTTATTACACAGAATACGGTATATATTTTTTTTTTTCGAACTGACTACACTGTTAGCCTGAGGGGCCCTGGAGCCTTTACGGCTTTTACAGCTTTACCGGGCTTGGGGGCGAGCGCTTAGGGCACTCAGCCACGAAAGCTAAGCAACAACATCCGAGGGTGCCCAAGTGGCCGAACCTCGGCTCGGACTGTTGCGCGTATGCAATTAAGTCGCGACCTGACTAATTCCCTATCCGTAATTCGATCTAAACTAACTATACATATATACATGTTTCTGCCCCCTGGGAGGAGGGAAGGAACATGTGTATGTGTATTTAGTGGTCTGAAATTTTTGTCTACTCTAACTAGGCAAAAAAAGAAAAAAAAAAGGTCCCTTACAGAACCTATGTACCTATGTGTGTTGTACATGTGTGTATAATGCAGTGTCATGTATGGCTGTGAAAGTTAGTGATTGTAGAGTCACTTGTATCGCGCGAGCGGCTGCTTGTCTCAAGGGCTCCATGCCGATGGATCGGACCTAGGCTTGAGTTGCCGCAGAGGAGGGCGGTCGTGGCGGGTGTGCGGGAGCGAAGTTAACCGTACGTCCCCTGCGGAGGGAACGGTGGTTTCGCGGGCGTGGGCGCGAGCACGCATATGTTGCGGGAGCGGACGCGTAGTAATTATTAGCTTTCTCGATGTCGTCGTCGGGATCGACAAAGAGATTTCGCGGACGGCGTTTATAACGTTTGGCAACGGGGATCGAGTTGTCTGGAACGTAGTTCGCGGTGGATTTTACGAGCGGGTTGGGATGATTCGAAGCGCTATCGAAGTATCTCCTGGTGAGATATTTCACATAGGCTTCTATCGAGGGAAGCCTCATGTCCCTGTGCAGGTCCATGTTCCTAACGAAGGATGGAGGGTCAAGCAGGCGACGGAGAAACCGATTTTAGACTCTTTGCATGCGGGCAAAGTTATGTTTGGACATATGTGCGAACGCGGCGCAGCTGTATGTCAAGATCGGACGGACGCACATCTTGTACAGTGTGAGCTTATGTCTTAAGGAAATTTTGCTTACCGAACTGAGCAAGGGTCGCAAGCGGGAAAGGATCCAGATAGCCCTATTCCTGACTATAGTAACGTATGCGTTGAAGTTAAGCTTCGAGTCGAGGGTGACACCCAGATATTTAGTCTTGGTGGCCCAAGGGATATTCGTACCGAATAATGAGAGGGGTTCTACCGTGCGTGGTAGTTTGCATGTATGCGGTTCGAACATAATCGCGGCGCTCTTTACCGGATTAAAAGCTATTCGCCACGTTCGAAACCACTCCCGAGAGTGGTTACGGCACGTTGGACTGCGCAGGCGAGATTTTTTCTGTGTCTGTTTGACGCGTATATGACTGTGTCGTCAGCGTAGAGCCCTACCTCGACCCCGGGGGGCTTCGGGAGGTCGCTGACGTACAGATTGAAAAGGCAAGGCGCCAGAATGGAACCTTGCGGGACGCCTGAGCGTATAAGGTGGGCGGTAGATAGTACTCCTTCCACTCGGTAGTGGAAGGTGCGGTCGCGTAGAAAATCGTGAACTAGATGAACTAACCTATCCGGGACTTCTAATTGATGTAGCTTGTGGGTATATTTTTTATAAAATATTAAAACATACGGGGTTTTTGCATGACGTTCCCTTTCAAAATTGACATAATTGAATAGTAATACAAAAATTGTTAGAGACATTTTTGTGTTGTCAGGCTCCATCTGCCTTTTTCTCAAATCGAAAAAAAAAAATTCACTTAAATGACATGCAATCTATTTACTTTTTGGTCGCGAGTAAGTTTGGACGACATAATATTTTAGCGCTGTAGTGAACTTTAGTTCTAACTCTTACCAGTATTTGAACAAACGGCTTTCATGAAAGTTCTTGTCTATCGATAGAGTAAATGGCAATGAGTAAACGTATATATAATTTTAATTTGATGCCACAATAAATAGATATGAGTAGAACATTCTAGATTCGTCGGATATGGTGAAAAGATTTACTTGTTATGTTGACTTTTGCTGAAAAGGAACATCGAACCCTGGATGATAGAGAATCTTCGTTTCCGCTAATATGTAGTATGTAGGTATGGGTGAACTGATGATGTAATTTTTTTTCTAAAATTGGAAAACTATTATACTCAGCAGTGGAATATAGTATATAGTGGAGTATTGGAAGCGAGCCTCACTTTACAATATACAATAAATTTATCGCAAATATTCAAAAATACAAATAGAAACGTGAAAATAGATATGCAACAATCAAAAATAGACAGTTTATGTAGAGCACGTAACGAAAACCAATATAATTCGATCTGTCATCGGGCAGGTAAGATTTCTATTAGTGCATGGGCTATACTGTGTTGCCAGTTACGTCCCACTCGTTTCAGTAAGAATTTCTAAGAACATTCAGTAAATAGCCAAAAATGCAATTTTCTAAATATAATATGTTTGAAGACTTCAGGTTATTATGCGAGACTATAAGGCATTTTATGAAAATTATCAAATGCAATGGATTCCTTCTCATGTTGGTATCAAAGGAAATGAAGAGGCTGACCGTAGTTCAAAATTAGGATCAACTCAGGGTATAATAAAGAATTTTAAAGTAGATTATTGGGAAATTATATCAAAATTGAAAAAAAAGTGTTATGAAAACTGGAATGAATATTTTGATGAAAGAAGCAAAGGCATTTGGTATAAAACAATACAGTGTCAGCCTTTTCATAAACCTTGGTTTAGTGAATGTTATTTAAACCGACAATATATAAAGATAGCATTAAGACTTCGTTCGGGGCACTATCCATCGGGAAAATTTGCATATCTCATGAAGAAAGCAGAGTCACCCAATTGTAATATATGTGGAAAGATTGATGATGTGCATCACCTACTGTTGGAGTGTGCCAAGAACAAGATCGAAAGGGAGTCGCTGGTGAATAGCATGAATTTAAACTGTCAAGATATAGGTGTTTTACACAGCATTTTGGCAGAACCTTATTCAGATGGTGCCAAGATGTTGTATGACCTTGTAGATATAAAGATGATGATGTGAAGATATAAAGGATGGGGTACAATGGGACTAATATATTCGGTAGAATAAAAGTCCCAAAAATAACAAAAAAAAATGAAAATTATCAGAAAACCTAGTATTAATATTGATGCAGGAAATTATAAGAAAGCTTTTTGATACGTGTAATAATAAATAAATAATCGAATAATAATAATTGAAATACATTATGTTATTATAGATTCAAAAACGCCGAATTAGATGAAAAAATAATTTATACTAACAGGCTTTCTTGCTGATTCCACTATATCATATAAATACAAAATTAGAGACCATGGGGGTAAATTGCTGAAATATAAATAATCATAACTTGAATAGTTATTTAAGTGACTCGTTGTGGTTTATTTGTAAAAGAAATTCTGCGATACATATTGAAGAAAATAATCAGGCATCATTGCTATAAAAAAAAGTCTCAGTAAAAGCATTACACCTGGCAATACCAGCCGGTAGGCAAAATAAATAATATTTAGTGCGTTCGACGATAGGTGCAATCATAGTTTATACCTATAAACAACGTTTATGACGCCATCTAGCTTGAGCGATTGAGTGTCTGCGAATATTCATATGTATCTAGTTCGTGGTCGCGACCCTATCAATTCGCGACCGGTAATTTTTATCTCACTATTATTCTATAATAAACCTGAGAGATAACAACGTCGTTGGATAAGTTGAACAATTTAAAAAACATCGATGTCGATAAGTTACTTACCGATGTAAGTAAACAGTAATGTTCGATGAATGAATGCTTAATTTGCCAAACCGAGTAACTCACCTTTTTGTTTTTTTTTGTTACTCCTCACCGTATCCATTTAAAACTTTTTTTAATGATATTAAGTATTAACACTAAGCAATTTTTTTCTAATGCCACTCGAAAAATATCATTTGATTCGTCGATAACAGCGAATAAATCTTTCTTTTAATCACTAAACAAGCACGAATTATGGAAATTATGTACACAATTAATAAAACGTGCTGAACCTACCTACTGGCTGGCTGAGTAGAGCTATTCCATTTGCTAAAATGAGACCATGACTCCTGAATTTTTTTTTCTAAAGTTGCATTTTTTTCGTAGTCAATGGTAAGTAGAGTACATAACTCGTGAGAAAAAAAATCATCTCGGTCCTTGTAACCCTCGCTCAGCTTTTTATTTTATGTAGTAATAGATTTGACAAGTGAAGCATTCAAATATCGAAATTAAACATCGATGTTTTGGTGCTACCGAATTTAAGTGGGTAAGCTTTTTTGTAGTACTACCTCCAGTGTTGACAACGTAGGTAGAGAATAAACTTTGTGTAACCGGGTGTGAGATAGCGATAGTGTTCAGAGTGTGTAAATTCAGATTCCTTAAAACTTACCATTGTACGCACGCAAAAACAGGACTGTTCAATTTCAGATGTACAATAAAATTTTATTTTCTTTATTCTGATCTAAAAAATAAATCGCGACAAAATTCTCTGAACTTCGACTATTATGACAACTATGGCGTTTTTACCATCAAAAATGTGGTTACAGTGATGGAAACATAAAATCCACAGCCCTTTCTCTTTTGCTCCTCATATTTTTTGTATGTCGCTGTTTCAGTTCCTAATATGTAACAAAAATCTCTTTTAGTTGTTCCCTTTACGGTTAATAAGGAAAGTTGGTTGTAGGAGTTAAATAAATTAGTTAAACTAGTAGTTTCTTAAAATATCGACATTGTCATGGCCAACATCAATGTTTCGATACATCGAAGAAGGCCCATCATTGGTAAGGTAGATAGAAAATAATTAACGTCAACGTAGTCAACGTGACTATTGACGTGACGTATTGTCACGACTGTGACAATAGAACAATAATTAAAAACGTCAGTGATATTCACATTTTCAGATTTAAGATGTGTTTTTGTGCACACGGTTCTGATATGTGTTATGTGTGAGCTCCACCTGTGCGCTATAAGACTCTTGATAGGTTAATTGTGCTTAGATATATATTATATAGTATATTCCGGCCAGCTATTTCCAG
This sequence comes from Saturnia pavonia, assembly GCA_947532125.1. Taxonomy (NCBI): domain Eukaryota; kingdom Metazoa; phylum Arthropoda; class Insecta; order Lepidoptera; family Saturniidae; genus Saturnia; species Saturnia pavonia. The sequence goes on along the minus strand of OX383898.1, from coordinate 18,788,341 downwards.
CCAGCCCAGCTCCAACCAGATGCGTAGAAGTTTCCTGAGGCATTCACAGGCTTCGGTTTTTGAGGGTTTCTGCCCGTTGCGTTGTAACTACAACGCATCCCAGGATACATGGGTGACGGTTTAATTGCCCTCCATGCATGCTCTGCACATGGGGCTGTCAGTGACACCTAGAACATAAAGGTGTTTGTTAAGACTTAGTAACGCTGCGACAATCGCGGTTCGTGGATGTGCAGTGTCACCCTCGACTGTCTACAGTCACTAGCTGTTATCCATCGATCTTTATGTAATTCTATTGTTCTTCAACGCAGCCAAGAGCGAATTGAAAGGCAGAGGCAATATGGATAGAGGTCCTACTCGCAGACTGCTCGAACCTCTCTTCGCCAGTTCATCTGCTGCGTCACTGCCAAGTGATCCGCTGTGTCCCTTAATCCACTATAGGGTTACTTTGTTGTTAGTTGTAACCCATTGTGTGCGTTTGCGTACTTGTACTTTGTTGGCGTTGTGACACTTATTGATGAGCCCAGAGTCGTGTATCTTACTCTCCAGGGCTTGTAACACTGCGGTGCTGTCGGAGAGCATTTTTATATTTTAGTTCTGTACTTTCATGGTCAGCACCGTTTGTACACATGATGTAAACGTTTATCAAGAAATCTATATAAAAAAAATCGGTAATGAACAGAAGCACTCGACAAGATCACGAATGAAAAGAGCTTTTATTGAATATTAGTAGGAAATTTTAGATACCAAGTTGCAATGCATGATTTCAAATTGTGTTAGGGTACGGAGAAATAGGCAGAATGTGGCTTCGACTTCCACACTGCGGTGAACTTTTTATATAATAAATGAATTCACGTCTACCACGATATTTATAGGAAAGACGACATAGAATATGATTTATTTTATTATTTATTATATTTCCCATAAATAATATTTTATGACATTATTAGCAAAGTACAAATACTAAATGGTAGTCGTAAAATTCTGCACCTTTATGTACAAACATAGCTTCTCCAAGTTATTTGAATCCAAACAATATTTTATATCAAACAATAAAACGAAATATTTTGGATTGCATTAGAATTCATTCGTCATATTTTGTTTAGACTATCTCATAAAAATAAGATTTTATAGATATATTGTATTGTATTGAATTTATTTACGATCCACTCGAATAAACTTTAAGGTCTGATATTTTTTTAAATCAGCTTTGTAAATCTACGCTTAAGAATCATACTAGAATCTTATAAAGTGCCTTTTTTCGAAAAGAGGCCTTTATTGGTAGTGATACATTTCACTATGCGTATTGGTAAGGTTACCTGCAATATTTTACATATAAAAAAACTAGTTTTGGGGTCAAATAGGGCGTGGCCTTTCACAACCTTACGGGCTGAATTTTGAATACCGGTATAATGCGTATTTCATTAAGTATTAATCCCAAGTTTCAAGTAAAGACTCAAATAATATTAGGTATTTCCGATACAAGCTTTGCCACCCTCATACCTTCTTAAAAGATGACTGCAATATAAAGCCGAACCATCCACCTCACATTTTCATTTCTATCCTTAGTACTTAAGGCTGGGCAATGATGAGCACAACAATGAGCATTTACAGTACAATACAATATATTTATTAGTCTGAATATGGTCGTTACAAGTCTTAAATATTAATCAAATACCATGAAAAATTTACGCGCCCCAGAAATCTGTAGGGAACGACTTATCAGGTTAAATTCACAGCTTAGACTTATGTCAGAAAATCGATCGATCGAAAGTAGTGAATGTGAAGAAAGGCTCACAGCTAACCATAAGTGTCACTCAGGTATCCGAAACATTTACAAATCGCGAAACACGGTTAATTCGCAGATGTTGAATTTCAATACACCTTTCTATCGCTGATTTTCATACACGAAATTCCACGCGGACGAAGTCGCAGACAAAGCTAGTATAGACCTGTAAAATTTGTTCCTTAAGAAATAAGACTTATGTTTTTATTAAGACACTGCGGCCTCTACACCAAAGACAATTAGATGTAGGTGAATAAATGCTAATACGTGGTCTCGTATACGTATACGGCCATTCGACTTACCGTAAAGCCTAGACACTAAGGTAATTGGTATAACAGATAGAGGTATACTTAAGGACACGGATTGCATACCTGTTGTCTACTTTCTTTTCATATGTACTTTCGGTTATTTCCAGGCGATGTTATTCTACGCGCCTCGTTGGCTGTGGAAGTCATGGGAGGGGGGCAAAATTCGAGCTCTCATGATGGACCTCGACGTGGGAGTCTGCACGGAGATAGAGAAGAAGACGAAGAAAAAACTCATCCTGGACTACTTGTGGGAGAACCTGAGGTACCACAACTGGTGGGCCTACAGGTACTACCTCTGCGAGGGACTGTCTCTTGTGAATGTTATAGGTAAATTATAAGTTATTTCTGTCATATTCATTTATCATCATCATTATTATTTAAATTATATAAACCATTATTATGTATCATCATTATTTAAATTGTTTGTTTTTTTTTTACCAAGCACCTATACAGCTATACTACACAGCTACACAGCTATACTACACAGCTATACTACACTATTCGATAACACCGTTTGTGCTCCTAGGCTATATAATAAATAAGGTTCCTCAGTAAATACATAACCGATTTGAAAAAACCTAAAAATATTTGACAAGGAACAAGCCACGTGGCAAGTTTCAAGTGAAAACAGTTTGTGCACGCAATATTTTTATTGCGGTATATTTTGTGCAGACACAGCGGACGGCAACGGCCGCGGCATCACGTCCCCGTGGAAATAAAACCGACGTTGCGTTGTAAAAGTTCCTTTTATGTACGTTTTAATTCAATTTCTTTTGATTTACAATAGGGTGAGGTCCGCTCGTGGCGGTATAGAAGCCGGCAGTGGTTAGCATCTCATAATCTCTGTCAAATGTTTTTAGTAAAGTCCACACATCCATCCATTCAGCCGAAAGACGTCCACCAAGACACGTGAGCCTCCCTCAAAGATCGTCATAGCAACAAGTTCTACACTACACTCGCAATTGCGCATTACCACTTAAGTTTAGCAATTTTGAGGGCTATGACGGTAACTGTGGTTCGTCTGCGGATCTCCTCATTTCTAATTTGATCACGCTGAGATATTTCAAGCATAATGGTCGCCATTGCACTTTGAGTAACCTTGAGCTTTCTTATGAAGCTCATCGTTAGCAACCATGTCATGCCATAACTGTCATAACACAAGTCATAACTGGCAACACAAACTCATCAAAGACTTTCAACTTGAGCCATTACGGTATCTTGGATGACATTTTAGTACAGTGTTAGTACAATATCTCAGATAACACAGCGAATGACTTTTGTCTTACATACACTGCGGTCTCTTGGACGAGAAGATATTTTTAGCACTTTGCTAGTATTTGTAATGTATTTTGAAAAATATGTTTATGTATAAATATTGCGTAATCAGTATTTTCATTAATTAATTACGCAAAATCATTTTTTAAAGAGATCATTACTATCTAATTAAACGTTAATTGTTAATAATAAAAGCGATACAAAATAATAAAATCCCTAAACATTAATTTGTTACTAATGGACCAATAAATTTGTCTGCTTAAGTTATAAAAAATATGTAAATATTATTATATTATACACAATAAACTACGACCAAATCATGCTTCATCTCAAAAAAAAAAATAAATCAAAAAACTTATTAGTTAATAATAAAAAAGGAATGATATGATTATTCGTTTAAAGGTGCCTTTTGAAATGTGAATTCGGAGGTGTGCAGCTCAAAGAGCGCATATCAGTCCAGATTCGGATCACGTACCGCGGCATATGGCATACCGACATATCAGTTTGATGTTTAGGTCCATCCTCGGGCCACGTAACACGCTTATAACAAATATAACACTCGATAAATCAATAATATTGGAACAGAACAAAATAATATAACAGTTTGTTTTATATTTCATAATATGATTTAATGTTATGTAAATTAAGTACGTAGATCAGTTGAGCCTGTGGTTCAGTAACTGTTCGTGTTAATGATCGCCTGTGTGCTGACGGATATAAAACCATTCCGCCCTCGTATTTTTTCAGTTTATTTATAGAATTTAAGAAATCATCGGCGAAGATGTTACAGAATATATTTTTAGCTAAAAACAATGTATGTTTTGAATTCAAGTATTGTATATTTTGTACCAAATATCTATTTTGAATGTCACTATAACAATTTGCATGAAGATAATTATAGAAGTTTTCCGTGCAATTGTAAATACCGCCGCGATAACAGTTCTGGGAGAACGATGGTGGCGAATCGGATGCAATGGCTAAGCTAAGCATGCTGCTTTGTTAGTAGTGTCCGACTTAATCTCGACCACCATACACTAGATGTAACAATTGCCAGATCGGCACGTTTTGGCGGGTTCGTTCCGGATTCAATCGATGTATATAAATATAACCATCAGGCACATTAAAAGGTTTCGAAATTTAAATCCAGTATCCACCCTCAATTGCATTTATATATATAGTTAATATAGTAAAAAGCTACATGACAAACTTCAATTTTATTATATGTATAGAAGGTCAGGTATTTTATTTATTCTTCTTGCTCCTGTCCGAACTAAGTAGGGTTGGCATAAAATGTTTTGTTCAGGTTGTGAACTGTGATCGGCCTAGTCTTTGTATCCGATTCAGCTGCATACCTGACGTCGCTCCTCTTAGGGATCTTCTTGTGTATGTCTAGCCGAAAATATATCTTTTAAGGCCTTCCGCTACTTGCCTTATAAATATAAGAATGTATAAACAGTGTATATATTATATACATATAGTATATACAGTATATATATTATACTGAGATTTAATATTTCATGTATTCTAAATTTTGATGTTAATACAAGGGAACTAATCTAGTTATTATGTATAATGAATATATTGACGCATATAACATAATAATAGTATGTATTTTAGACATTCTTTATATTACGAAGTTTTTTAAATTATTTAAGTTTCAAATTTATGTAATTTTGTTCCTTGTGTTAAGGTCTTCTCTTAAGTATCTAGGCATCTTAGTAGACATCTTAGTAAGCATCTTAGGCATCTTAAGTAGACTTACTAATAGTCTCAAGTCAATAATGGGGACCCTCATGGGAATTTATGATAATTCATTCATGAACCATTGGATATCGGTAGTTGTACGATGATGTGATGTCAACATTAAACAAGTATCGATTTGTGTAATTAATTTTAATTCGATGTAACCATTTATTTATAGTTTATAGTTTACACCTTATGTTATGGGTCCTTGTTGCCTTAGGAATAAATATACTATTATTTATTATATATTAAAGATTTGAAAGAGAGTGACTGTGGACTGAGAGTAAATGAGTTACTTTTCAAATGTCTTCTTTACGCCGATGATTAAGTATTACTTGCATCGTCGGCTAAAGATTTACAAGCGATGGTGACTATTATGAATGATGCTTTGGAAAGAAAGGGAACGAAATTGAACGTAAATAAGACTAAAGTTGTGGTGTTTGAAAAGGAAGAGAGCATGACAGAAGTATGTATCCGGATTGGTGGTGACAAACTAGAGCAAGTGATTGAATTTGTTTATTTGAGATCAATGTTTACTAGTGATGGAAAGTGTGAAAGTGATATTTTAAGGAGAGTTAATGCTGGTAATGCACGCCTTTATGGACATCCAGAAAATCTCTACAAAGCTCGTCTGGCTGTACATGGAGCAGTGTTAGTTCCAACACTCATGTACGGAAGTGAAAGCTGAATGTGGCAGAAAAAACATGAAAGTAGAATAAATGCAGTAGAAATGAGAGGGCTAAGAAGTATAGGAGTGAAATTGGCTGACAGAATAAGAAATAGTGTAATAAGAGAACGTTGTGGTGTGAGAGAAGATATAGTGACACGGATTGAAAAAGGGGTGCTTAGATGGTTTGGAAATGTAGAGAGGATGAATAAAAAAATATTGAGTAGACAGATTTATAAAATGAGTGTAATTGGGAACGTTGGAAGAGGAAGGCCTAGACGAACGTTCCACGATCAAGTCGGGGACGTTTTGATGAAAGGTCAGGTCAAGAGTACTCTAAACCGACCAGCATGCATGAAAAGATTGATAAATGTTGAGGAAGCGAAAGTTGTATGTCAGGATCGTAGCAAGTGGAAGGACGTGGTCTCTACCTATCCTGTTAGGAAAGAGGCGTGATTTATGTATGTATGTTAATATTATTAATAATTTCCACTCTTCTCTATCTTTCGCCAACCTAACCCTTTTTTCTACCTACAGTTTCGACACTCTCATTTTCCATCTCTTTACTTGTCTACCTTTTTCTTGCCTTATCTCCGAAGTACCATATTGTAACGGATATGTTCCGTTGTAAATATAATAATGCTTAAAATAAGACGTTTAATTGCTATCCCTAATTTGAAGCTTTTTAGTATAGTAGCCCGTCGTGATGAATTTTAAAAATTTCTATATTTGTCTCACATGTCTCAGTATTAGAATTAAAGTTTTTACGCGAGTTCAAAAGACATCATTTCAAACGTATGTTTTTATCTCGTTTCCAGGGCAAATGTTCCTGATGGATCGTTTCTTCGACGGAGAGTTCATGACTTTCGGACTGGACGTCATCAAATATATGGAGTCCGATCAGGAGGACCGTGTGGACCCCATGATTTACATATTTCCAAGGTATTATGTATACATTTAAATATGTTTGTTTTATCAAACGACAAGTTAATTTAGAAAATCCACTTGGTTCACTTTTGTTATATTATGGCTCAGAGAAAAGACAATTTAAAGATTGTACGTCAAAATAAACGTTAAGTTTGAAGCCAGATATAGCTTTTTCTATACCCTCCGTAGCCGTATATTGCTCATATGGCTAGAAGTCCACCGAGTACCGACATTCTTCGTACAGTTTGTTGTCCGGTCGGCCGGTGGCACGCTCACTTTATAGTAATAAGCCTAGTAATCTGATTAATCTAGATATGTAATCAATGTAATTCTGTATACTCTGTGCCTATAATTATATATTTGTAAACCAATTAAAAATCTATTATTTGACACCATACTTCAAAAGCAGAAAACCAACTTCCAAGATTCAGGTTTCAACTTCCAAGGTTTTAAGTTGTAATTTTATTTTCAGAATGGTGAAATGCACAATGTTCAACAAGTTCGGGTCGTCAGGCGAGGTAGAGCGGCACGACGCGCTTTGCATCCTGCCCCTCAACGTCGTCAACGAGAAGATATATGTCTTCCTTTGGTTCTGGTTCGTCATACTCGGCGTGCTCACATTCATTACCCTTATCTACAGAATCATCATAATCTTCTCACCACGGATGCGCGTCTACATGATGCGCATGCGATTCCGGCTCGTCAGGCGCGACAACGTCGATACCATCGTCAGAAGAAGCAAGATGGGCGATTGGTACCTGCTCTACATACTCGGAGAGAACCTCGACTCCATCATATTCAGGGATATAATGCACGAGTTCGCGAACAAACTGAACCACAACTACCAGCACCACATCCACGGCGTGCCGGACGCGTGACCTCCGATACCCGGATGGGTGTTTCACACGTGACTGACGTCGCTGCAGCGCGACATGCGCCCGCCCGTCTGAAGAACCTCACGATTCAATACTAATATTGAAGTCAAAGGAAGTTTAGTTCGGTGAAAGCGGCCAGTTAGCGTTGCAGCGCCCCTCGTACGTTCCATAAAGTCAGGACAGAGGTGTGTCAGAGACTTCTTCGATCGGCACATATTTTTATAACAGAAATCAAATAACAGTGCAATTATTCTAAACACGCAATAATAGTTTGTACTTAATCTATAAGAATGTGATCTCAGGAGGAACTCTATCAAAGGCCTTTCAAAAGTCTACAACGGCTGCCCCGTGTACTAGTGTTCTAACTTTTAGAACTTTTTACTCGTTACTAGTAGTAATTGCTTTGTTTTCTTAATTAGATTGTACCGTACGGCAAGGTGTGCAAGGTGGATGATGCTACTTTTACAAGATTCCTAACTTAAGAGGTTATTGACAATATTAATGGAGCAATAATGAATGATAAACGTTATAGTGTAGGGTGTAATATTGTAATAGTTGAAATTATATTTTTGTTTGTAGATTGTGGGTGGATAGGTTAAAGCATTCGAATGCCACGATCTTGTTACAGTGATTTGACTTTTGCGTGTCAAAAGACATTTTTACATAGATGATTTGATTTTATACAATTACGATTTTTTATTCCAGTATAATTCGTGATTAAAGTGCAGTACTATTTTGGCACTTCGCCATCAAAAAGGCAAATTATGGTGCAGAGGATCAACCCAGTATATTGTAAATGAAATACGAATCTTTTAGTTATAAATGTATCTTCAATTATCCAGTCTTCTAGAGTAAGTTTCGCAAGTTTTGCGGACGGCTGACAAATGTGCATAGTTAAACAGTGAACATAACAGTGAACTTATCTTTGTTGGTTAATAACCAAATGGTGGATTAGATAGAATGCGGATTTTTATGACGGTTTTAATTTGAATATTTTCCAAGGTCACTCAATATTGAGAAAATATTATTAGCAAAGAGATTTTTTATATTCATATGTGAATACCAGTTTTCAAGCAGATGGTTGTCGTCGGAATGAATAAGAACAAAATCAGAGTGCAATATAATATGCCGCTAACTCATTCAAATTCACGAGAATATACAATATTCTGTAATAAGTGTTCATTACATTCCGTTTTTTGTTTCGGACGCTATCGAATATCTCTTGTGACTTTCTTCTGGATCTACCACTGACTCAAGTAGGCTTCGTTCGTTCACATATTCAAGTAGAAGTATACACAGCGCCGTTTTATCGAGAAAATATACACAAAATTAAAACCTTCATAAAATCTGACAAATATTTTCATTGCTGATTATTATGTTTTTTTTTTTTTAATATTGTACCTATATCGAACGAAATAATAGTTAGACACAGTTATTGGATGTCGTAGATCGTCACTGCCTGACTCGATTGATCACTTTATCCATTTTTTTTTTAGTTTCCTGATTTTGTGATATTTTTTTGTTAAATGATAACTTGTTCTACTTAATCTCGATAATTTTCTCAACGATAATACATTTTAAATAAAACGCACTTTTGAAATTCCATATTTTTGATGTGTACAATGAATGTACGATAAGTTAGTTGGCACTAATTGTGTTTTTTTAATCATTTACAGGAATAGCGTTATGGTCACAATCTCACCTGATGTTAAGTGACGTTGTGGCTCAAGAAACACACTAAGCCTAGTAGGGAATCTGGCTCTCAAGTGCAGCTGTCGGAATACATCTATAGGTACTTGGAGACAGATTTTCAACTTGAGGGGGGGGTAGCTAGACAAGCGAGTATTAGTTATTCTTTAACAGAAAAAGCTCACACTCATTGCAAAGATTTGAACTTACATCGATCGTTGCGGTGTCCGTACAAGCTACCTCTGAACCACTATTGTTTATTAAAAATGTCTACAAATCTGATATAACAATTTATTAAAGATTTTTATTCACTTAATGTATTTTATTTTATCTGTTTTAATACATTTTAAAGCTGTTATAAATTTACCTATATTAACTTGATTATATGAAATATTTCTTTTTTTAACACCATTAAAAACTTTACTAGTCTATATATATGCAATAACGATATAATTAAAGTCAATAATTCAATGGTTAATAATTAGCGACGACTTTTTTTAAGTTCATACGTGCCTCGAGTCAAATTTGGCCGAGCGGTTTTTCTATTAAATTCCAATTCGACTAATAAATACTTTTACTGAAAATGTATTATTCCAGAGTATAGTCATCGTGTATTAAAGACCTAAATAATGAAAGCGATGGAACTTTAGAGTTGTGCCTAATTTGTTACCTCGTAGAATCTAATAATATTGTTACAAAATTTTGTTATTCATATCGATAAGTAAGTGTTATAATTCTCGAAGAAAATGTTTAGTTTTCGTGGAAGTAACCATTTTGTAGATGAATATAATGAATTATTGAAGAGCATTTCGCTGAACAAGAGATGGAGGGCGATGTCGGGGAATTTTAGTAAACTAAAAAAAATGACTGTAAAAAAAGAATGTATGCTGTAAAATTTATGTATAGTATAATTGTTAAATATATAAAAGTATGTTTTCTGTCAATTTTATGTTTAAAAAGAAATATAATGTATTAATTTTACTTTACAAATGGCTTAAAATATAGAAAGAAATAATTTATTGAGGTAGACGGTCAATAAAAGCTTTTATTAATTTTGACAGAAAACATAATCGTTTTTTAACTGCAATATCAAAATAGGTTGTTTAAAAACAAACAAATAATAGACGAATAATATGTAACTTAATATTTATTTATGATTATGCCAAATATTGTGCCAAAAACAATAAAAATGGAGGATGTTAAGCGAAAGGTGACCGGCAGATACTGAAATATAATAATTTGAAAAGAATGAATTTTTATTTATTTTATTCATTTATTTTTATTTTACGAGATTAGTTTAGCTAAGTTTATTAGCTAAGTAAAACTGAAACTAAGTAAAAGGTTTTAATTTTACATAATTAACTTTAAAACATTAGTACCTCTATGTATAGCGACAACTTTTGAGAAATTACGGAAACATAAATTGACCTTCCTGGTAAATATAATTAAAAACGACAACTGCAGTATCCAGATTCCAGAGGCTGACCCAAATGCGATGCGACCGCTTCTTTCACGTTCCCCTCTGACACTCCAACCCCGGTGAAGATGTAAAAGTCGTATGTGGTTTCAGGGCTCTTTCGGTTAACAATGTAGTCAGATCGAAAAAAACCTCTCGAGACAAGCGCCTGTTTACCTCGTTTATGTTTCAACAGTGAGAGTGGAACTGGCTCGGGTGTCTCGATGTAACTACATATCAGGCAATACAAATTGGACTTCAAATGACCATGACCAGAGGTCATGTCGGTGGAAAATTTGCACGCGCTCCGCCTGATGGTAAGCAGTCAATGCAGCCTATCGACGCGTGGAACACCAGAAACATCACATGCGCGTTGCCGACTCTTAATCTTAGGTGTCAGTGTTGAACATTCTCAGATGATGGCAGCAGTAAAATCAGATTTTTGGGAAAGACGACGTTTCTCACAAACTACTAAATGAGCCAGTGCGATAGAAAGAAATGTGCTCTTGTTTTGTACGAAATATAAATCGATCGAAATCTAATACTATTAACTAATACAGATAACTCGCTAACATAGCTCGACTCCATGCACCTGGTGTTCGCGGTCTCTAAGTTTTTAACCAAGGATGTTAGTTATATAACTCCGTAACCGTAACTATCGAATATCCAAAATAAAAAATATCCGAAACAATAACCGTATACCGTATAAATGTTTCTAATATTTTTTTATAATAAAACCTCTTAATTAATAAGGTATTAATAAGTTTATATTGTTCACCAACAAAGTTTTAAATAATACTTATTTTTTCTGTATACAATTCTTTAAAAAATGTAATATCCATAACTGAAATTATCCAAAACTATCGCATACCTCAAATAGTTTTATTATATTCATTACCGAAACCGATTAAATATTCTTGTACAGTAAAAGTCTGTTATAACGAAACAAAACGAACGCGTTTCGAAATGAGCCTATTTGATTGGAGAATCGTGATTGCCAACCATTTCGGTGCACCTTTCACCCCTGCCTATTCCAACTGCCTCTTCTATCGCGCGCACACCGGCACGAACACCGTTGCCGAAACAAATGATTAAGAAGATCCAAAAACTATGAATATGGTGGTTTCCAAGTGTCCTGACCTTGACCCTATCAAAACTGGTGAATAATTATGATTTATCTAACAACTCTTGCAATATTCATATCCAGATCCGAAATTTCATATCCGTAACATACCCTGGTTTTATTCAAAGTCAAACCTGGCGTTTAGTGAAGTTCCCGGTCGAAGGTAATGATTGTTTTGTGATAATGACAGGGTAAAACTATATAGGAAACTGGTTTTCGAGCACAGCTGCAGAAGCACACCGATGTGTTTATACTCGTACTAGACAAACAATTAACAAAAAAAAGTCGAATTATAAAATTAATTGTTGAAAACTACTAGACAAATATTGTACCTAATATTATAAGGACGTTACTTTCCTCGTAATAAACTGATGATTGTATAAAATAGCAATTACGTAATACTACAAAACACATAATTTATGAAAAAAATAAAAAACATAAAAAGTTTCTTCGGAAACCAAATTATACTGCGTTTCTTACTCCCACGGAGTAAATTGACAATCACTAATGTCAAACTTGAAAATAATGTTGCCACATTCGTTTTCGTAGTGTTAAGCTACCGTATATTTTACGGTACAACTATTTGAATCTTAAGATTTTAAATACTGAATTTAGGGTTTATATTTATAATTATATAATAATAATTACATAATTCAAGAAACTATTAAATGTATATATATATACGGTGCGGTATCCGCGGACTACCCTTAGCGCCACAACACGCTGCGCACTGCGTAGCACACGCTTGTTGTGCGCCACAAGAACCAGAACCAGAACCACCAGTCTTATTTGTTGTATAAAATAGCCGGATTCATGACGAATAATTTAGGCTATATAAGTTCACGCTACGACCTTAAAGAGCGGAGCAGTAACTATGAACTTCATGCAATCTGGCAAGTACGCAAAGTGGAACAACCATAGGGCGACACAGGCGCGTTAGTGGGCGGCAACTTAGAGAGTTTGTCGAATAAATTTAAAACAGATGAAACCGTGGGCACCGCTAGGATATAGATTGTAAAGAAATAAAACCACAGTATTAAAATAATTGAAAATTTGTCGAACAACACTTTATTAAATTTACATAAACGATTAAATATCATTGCATAAGAAAATTAAAAAAGTAAAATATATTTATACATGCATTCTCAGACATAATATATTACCATAATTCCAAAATAATTCATTTATACATATGAATAAAAAGATCATAATCATTATCGAAAACCTATTTTTAATACGGGAAATAATATCATATTAACCGTTTGCTTTAAGTTTGCCGTTACCTTCCGCCGCGCTTCTCCACACCGCGCTCAGTACTGACAGAATCAAAATCAGATAAACTCAATTTTTTTAATACATTCGAATTACAATTATTATTTGTTTTATGTTATTATTGTATTTTAAAGTTCCTTATCTACTTTTTTTTGATAATTTGCAAATACTAATCGTGAATACAAAAATGAAAGAATTACGTAGCACGAAAGGCTAATTTATTTTTATTAAGTTTTCATTGTTTCTGCAGACAGTACTGCTAGCTGAGACGCCAGCAAACTCAAATCTGACAAGTTTAATATCCCTCTTATATCTATATAATATACTCACACGAATAACGGATTCACAAAATAAATGCGCAACGTTACAAAGATCCTTAATGTTAAAATTATAATCTAAGTCTAATATCTCTTTAGAAATAACTCACGTTTTCTCCTTATGTTTGTATTTAAATTGCATTTACAATTTTCAATCTCCATAAGTTACATTATTTTGGGGCCCAAAAACACACCAAATGAAACAAAATCAAAATTCTATTGATTTGAAATGTACACATATCTGGCTATACAATTCTAGTCTCATAAAATACGTCATAAATTATTCGAATATAATTATTAATTGTAAAAGCTAAAGTCATGTAAATAAACTTAAACACGTCGACTAACATAAAACTGCGTTTAACACATTACCAGATAATATCGAATTAGGAACTATTAAAAACTACATTAGAATCTCTATGGAAATATGCGTATATAATTATTAATATATGGACAACTAACGGAATCACTAATAGAAATGGAATATATACCAATAACGGCAGTCAGTCATTTGTAATATTGATACCTTCATAAGAATCACAAACCGTTGTGATTTACGTTCAAAACCTCGTATCTGAAAAATGATAAACAAACTTGTTAAGTGTGATGAAGGGCTGCGGCTATATTCATTTCTTAGACGCGTGACGTAAATATCAAATTGAATGTCTGTCAGCATCAGTATATGTGTACACGTACTAGATTTCGCGATCCAAACACTCACTCTGTTCGATTAAACTGTACTGCAATCCGTACACCTTACTTTAGTGTGACTTCGACATTTATGCAGTATGAGTGCGTACGGAGCGGCGCTAATAATACGATAATTCGAATCAAAACGTGTACCTGGACGTAAATAGCAATTAAGTAAGCAAAATTATTAGTTGTTCAAGTGAATAAATAGGTAATAATATTAATTATAATACCACAATATAAAAAATATTAATTCACTTAAACTTTAATAGTTTGGTTCGAAGACATATTATTGTTTTGGTGTTGTACCGAATAGTTTAAACTTTTACCAATAATACTTTCTCTATAACCGATCTAGCGCTGCATGTTTTGATTTTTTGGCTAGACAACATAACTAATGTTTTAGCGCTGCAACGAACTTTAGTTCCAACTCTTACCAATAATACTCTATAAGCGATCTAGCGCTGCATGTTTTAATAGTTTGGTTAGACGACATAATGTTTTAGCACTGCAGTGAACTTTAGTTTAAACTCTTACCACTATTTAACATCTCATGAGGAAAGCAGTCACCTAATTATAATATATGTGGAAAGATTGATGATATGCATCACCTACTGATGGATTGTGCCAAGGACAAGATCGAAAGGGAGTCGCTGGTGAATAGCATGAATTTAAACTAGATATACCTAGGTGATGTATGACCATGTAGTGCTATCTCATCAGCGACTCTCTTGATGTAATGGTACAAAGGATGGGTTACAATGGGACTGATATATTCGGTAGAATAAAAGTCCTAAAATAAACAATAAAAAAAAATCCACTATTTAACCAAATGGTTTTTATGAATTTTCTTGTCTATCGATAGAATATATATCAATGTCTGTCAGTTAAAAACCGATGTTTTGAAAGAGTGTTGATGAAACCAGTGCAGGGTACGACTATGGGGAGCCGCAAAGCAGAAGTGCTCACTCTACTGTTATCCTGCCCAAAGGATTTAGTTTTATCTCAGTCCTGAGCAGTAGCGACCTATTAAGATTAACCTCAAGGCCGTGATTCTTTTTTATGCTGATTATAAATAGCTTCTATAGTGTTCACTTAACATTAGGTGAATTACTTCCCTGTTTTTAGACAAAGCTCCTTGATTTAACCAGTTCTAACCTTTAATTGTGTCTCATAAATATACAAATTATTTCCTCAGATATGATCTTGATCTCACCTTCTATGTAATAATCAAACAGTCTTAAGTTTAAAGCAATTATTCCTCAGTCTCGTCTACACAACGACCTCTAGAGTATTTTTTTTTTTGCAGATACGAGGTTGTAGAAGTAACTTGAAGAAATGCCGTTGAGTCAACGGAAATGTTGTCGGCCAGTAGCGACCTTCGCCATAATTATATTAAAACTAACAATATTCTTCACCACTTAAATCGCTTTAAAATATTATCTAAACCACGATATGGCGATGATTAATAACTAACCTCATAAAAATTATCATTAATAAATTTTATTGGAACTCATTATACATTTCAAAGTGGCACAAATATATTATAAATAGTATAATAAAAAAGAAATTCCCTCAAATGCATACATTATAATGTCAAACACACACACCTTTACATAAACATAGACAATGACGTCATAAACTTGTGAAACTTACGAGCATCTGAACAAAGTATGGCGTCGTTTGCTGTATTCGCTCTATATCCGACATTTTATCGCTCGAAAACTCGGAGTTAAAGCTTATCATAGATTGCCACAAAATTGGCAGCTTCATTCAAATGATGCGTGAGTCCATCCAAAACGAACTTTTTCCGACACAAACCCTTATTCCCTCTAAGAAGTAAAGTTAATATATCAACAAACACTTACTCTAAAATAACAGAGTAAAACACGATTACTCCAAATAATGGAGACAATAATAATACGAACACTCAAGTCTTTATATTTCACAACTCCATTTTTAGTTGAAAATTACGAAGAGAAAACACGTGGTACAGTGTTCACCGTGATAAGACAAGAATGCTAGAAGGGAGGGATGGTAGAACTATGTTTGAATGCGGTAACATCACCACTACAAATACTTCGACCTCCGAGCAGTAAATGTTGATAAACGCACTTGCAAATGATCTGTTCCAACTAAGTCCCGGGGGTAGCAACCTATCTAACTTCAAATAGGGCCGCGGTCCGTTTAATGTTTGTCTTTTCATAAAATATGATAATAATTGGCCCACGGGACGTCCAAAGTGTGACCTAAGTGAATAATCAACGCTCGAATGCGCGTAAAACATTTACGTAGAAGATTATATTTCAAAAGAGAACATCTTAATTATTGTGCCTTTTATTAATAATTTTAAGCAAGCCATCGTTTTGCTTCATGACATACTCAACGAAATTATTATACCAGACATGTTGGTATTCTGATACCATTTTTATATGGTGGAATATTTTAAAAGCGCAATAAAAATATAACCAACTGGTAATAAACTGATTAGTCATTAAAATATTTGGACAAAGAATCAATCAAACAAGGCTACAATAAATTTTGCACCTTACAAGTTTCAAAAAGGTTGATAATTTATTTAAAGTATACATTACTGATTTTAATTCATAGGAACGATTGTTAACGAGAAGAAAAATTACAATAGTATTGAAATAAAATAAATAACCAATATCATGGTGATAACTATACCACAATTTTACACTTATTTATTTTTACACTTAAAAGTAACAATAAAAATGCATACAAAAATTGTAATCTTACACTATACGATGCACGAAAATATGCACTTAAAAATATATTACAAAGTAAGGCCATATAGGCAGTCCTTCTGTTTATATTCAGTACCTTATCATTCTTACGATTTACTACAGAGTTTGGCGGTTCGCGTTACGCTATCACGCTAGGTGCACGTATCACGCTAGGTGCACGTATCACGCTAGGTGCACGTATCACGCTAGGTGCACTTATCACGCTAGGTGCATGTATCACGCTAGGTGAACGTATTGCGGTATTGCAAGTTTACACATTTACTACGCACAGCAATGACGTTTTCACATAAACAGTATAACCGTTTATGTATTCATTTATAATTATTATTTTGAAGTGATACACGGAATAAAATTTTCTATTACCATAAAATGTACTAAAAAAACGAGCCAATATACAATATTATTTTCTTATTGATTTTTTAAATATCAGCATCATAAACTTACAATCGGCATAAGGTTTGTAAGTCACCTGGTCAATCTGTCTAAAGTCAACTTTCACTATCATATTTCTATACATACAAAATCTAAATTAAACGACAATATATATTAGTTTTGAGCTTAGAGAATAAATTATAATTATATTCCTAATGCTTACTAATTATGACTTATATAAATAATAATTATATAACTATAAATATAAATATTATATTATATATTATATATTATATACTTATATAAATATAAATATTAATAAAAATAAAAACTATTTTGTGATGCATTCTTTTGTGATGTACGTCACGCAAAATATATTTAAAAAATTACTTCATAAGAATGTAATAAGGAATGTGTTCGAAACTCGATTTAAAAAAGAAATTATAAACAGGTATAAAGTCTGTGTATTTTGTTTTAAATAAAATTCCATTACGCATTTTATTGTTGTTTCAAATTTATATTTATCTTACATTTACATTTCAATTGTCCCTTTTCACGATTTAAAGTTATTTTTTATTACTAAACACTATAGATAATATTGAAAAAAAAAATATTTTTATTTAACTGTAAGAAATGCATCAAATAAAAATGCAGTGAATTAGTATTCCCATACAGAATACATACAATATATGGGTGATTAAAAACGAATTGTTTTTATATAGCTTTTTCAATTTCCTAATTAGACAGTTTTTAATATGGAAAAGTGAAAACAAAAACTTCAAAAGTAAATTAATGAAAAAGTTTCATTTAAACTTGAATAAAACAACAAATATACACTTTATCAACTGCGGGATTAATATAAATATTAAATTAAGTCAACATTTGTAACCAATTCCAGCACAGATCCAACACGCATACACAATACACAAACACACACACACACACACGCACACACACACACACACACACACACGCACACACGCACATGAATATGTCGAAAAGGACCTTATAGTCTCACTTTATAGTTTTATAAATCATTAACGTTATACAAAATTCAACATGAGATTATAAATTTCATTTATATTCGATTTCATAATGATATTTTAGTATATACTTCTTAATATAATTTTAAATGTAAATTTTAAGAGAGATTCATATTAAAAAATAAATGAAACTCAATGTCATAAATGAAACATGACTTTGTTGTTATAATTCGGAAACAACACATCTTATATTAGAAAAAAAATGTATCACCAATACGACTGAACAGTTTAAACATTTTTTGATTTATTTTTTCATAAAAAGTTTAAGTGGAAGTCATTAGAAGATTTGATTTGACAAATTTATTTTCAAAGATAGAATTTCCATGAATATCATGTTTCAGATTTATTATCCGATTTCAGTGTGAAACTCAGATGATAGGAATATGCGATGAGTATTACGCCATCTTTACTACTTCATATAATTAAATTTTGTTTGTTTGTTTATTGAACGTAACCCCCAAAACCACTTACTGAAACGATCTAATTGAAAACAATCTCTGGTAAAACATAGTCAGACTTTTGTATTCAGGAATACTCTCGAGTGTTCTAGAAAAGTGCTCTACCCGACAGAGAAAATTTAATAAATATGATATGATATTACATTCACAAAGACGAACAACGCTCACCAAACATTTTCTGTCGTTAACTTTCACCATTGTATAAAGCACTTTCCCAGTTTTATTTTACATTAAAAAAAACTAGTAATATATAATATAAGATTCTCTGATATTAAAGAAATTTTAAATTTTTATCTAGAAATTTCCACTTAACGTTTCAATAAAATATGAAGATTACTCGAATGTCGTATATTAATATTTAATTCAATAAAATGTCTGCCGACTTCCCCAATGAAGGCAAGACGTGAAAATGCGTAGATATATTTACCTGAATACCAGGTATTTGAATTTTATGTCTTTTAATATTCCATTGTAATTTGTACCTTGTTCACTTGAGATTTAGGGGTAAAGTTTGAGGATTCAAGCGAGGGTATGTTTTGTGTCAGATGCTGACGATAGCGATAGGAGGAGTGTCTGGGTCTGGTGGAGTCGGTTTCAACTGCCGTCACGCCCGTGGGACTGGCTTCACGTCAGCTAAACGATCCTTGAATTCCGTCAGCAGCTCCCTGTAAGAACAAACAATGTTATATCTCTTATTTTTGCGTGCGTGCGTCTGTGTGTGTGTGTGTTCTATCGCTACATTGAAGATTTTTATTGTAGTACAGGAAAGTGACGGACATTGTACTAGATGGTAGGCACAGTACAATCCACAAACGACTGTGACCACGGGGAGATCTAAAAAGCCTCCCGATAAATGGATAAACACTGGTTGATCTCGAAAGGCGATAAACCAAAAAAGAGTCACTATGACTATGGTGCAATCGTCTACTCGTTTGTAATAACCAACTTACCGCACTATACCATGAAAAAAACGATTACGATGTAATGTAAGCCATTTTTCCGAGTTTGGATAAAAACGGTACCCTCTCCTATAACACATATGATCCTTCAAGCGAAAAGTGTAGACATATATCAATTGATTAAATGATGGGAAGGACCTATTAATAATCTTGATATTTTGTTTGAAATAACGTTGACTTACTTGTATATAAGCGGGTCCATATTCCTGGCTAACATGTACAGTAGCCACCAGTCGCCCAGGTCGGTGTTCTGAGACACTATCGCAGCCGTGCGTCGGTCCAGGGTTCGCGACCTGGCGTGCAACAACCTCGGTCTTATCGAGGGCACGAATATTATCACCAATCTGTGAAATACATACAGAAATTATTTACCGTTTCACCACAATCTAGGGCTGCCATACGTGGGGACGTTGGTGGTCCCGGTCTCCCGGTAAACCGGAACATGTCCCGGTTTGAGGTGTCCTAATTACCCGGTAAGTAAGACAGATATCCTGGTTGTTAGTTTAGTTAGACATACTAAAATGAATTAAATTTTTTAATGAAAAAGTTTATAACTATATAATGACGTTTACCTATATGAAAAGTCTAAATTTTAGAAAAATACGTAGATTAAAGAAACCGAAATCTAAGTGTACTTAAGCGTGGTTTCAATGTTTTTCAATAAAGTTTTCTTTAATATTTATCGAGTCTATGAATCATCCAGAGTTTAATTTAGGCCGTGGCGCAGTGATAATACGCCCTATTATCCGAGAGTTCACAGGTTCGGTCCCCACACATGTCTGACTTTTGTTTGATGAGCATAATTGTCAGTTCTGTGTCTGGGTGTTAAATATCTATATGTACATCCGCTGTTTAGCTTTGCTTAGTTTGAAATTAAATAAATACCATGTGTGAAATTTTCTCCGCATATTAAAAAATAACGGTTTCACAGGAAATAAATTATGTACAGACCGCCAGACCGGCAGTTCATTGTTTAACTCATATCCGAGCGTCAAAACAAATTCATAATTTACGGCAGGGCTACCACAATCTCACGTGTTAAGTGGCCGAAGATAGTAATTCAGTTAAAAAAAATTAGATAGCAATTCAAGTACGGTAGGTGCTTGGCGACAGATTTACGTGTGATACGGAAAAACACGAATTATAAAATGCCCTACTAAAGTACTAACATTCAATGTTTTCATCAAGCTGTAGAGTTCGTTGATTATCACTTTGATAGGTAACTGGATCGACGTTTTAATAGTAAGATATATTTACTGAACACAAAACTTGACCCTTTGATTAAACTAGGTCAATAGATACTCAAACGTACACAGTAGACAGCGCACTTTGTGAATAAAAAAAATTCCAGTGAAATCTAGGTTTCTATAACTTCTCTGAAATCTAGTTATTTTACATAATCTGGTTAGAACTTTATTGCTAAAAAAGGTGGCGTGATTCTGCACACGATCCAAGAAAACCATTACAAATAAAACAATAACATAATAGGAATGAGGAATTAAATTAATGATGATAGTTCATTTTAGTTTAAAATCTCAATAATTTAATTTTTTAATTTCGAACTGACTATACTCTTAGCCTTAGGGGCCCTGGAGCCTTTACGGCTTTTACAGCTTTACCGGGCTTGGGGGCGAGCGCTTAGGGCACTCAGCCACGAAAGCTAAGCAACAACATCCGAGGGTGCCAAAGTGGCCGAACCTCGGCTCGGACTGTTGCGCGTATGCAATTAAGTCGCGATCTGACTAAATCCCTATCATTCGATCTAAACTAACTATACATATATACATGTTTCTGCCCCCTGGGAGGAGGGAAGGAACATGTGTATGTGTATTTAGTGGTCTGAAATTTTTTGTCTAATCTAACTAGGCAAAAAAAAGAAAAAAAAGGTCCCTTACAGAACCTATGTACCTGTGTGTTGTGCATGTGTGTATAATGCAGTGTCATGTATGGCTGTGAAAGCTAGTGAATGTAGAGTCACTGTAACGGCTGCTTGACTCAAGGGCTCCATGCCGATGGATCGGACCTAGGCTTGAGTTGCCGCAGAGGAGGGTGGTCGTGGCGGGTGTGCGGGAGCGAAGTTAACCGTACGTCCCCTGCGGAGGGAACGGTGGTTTCGGGGGCGTGGGCGCGAGCACGCATATGTTGCGGGAGCGGACGCGTAGAAATTGTTAGCTTTCTCGATGTCGTCATCGGGATCGACAAAGAGATTTCGCGGACGGCGTTTATAACGTTTGGCAACGGGGATCGAGTTGTCTGGGACGTAGTTCACGGTGGATTTTACGAGCGGGTTGGGATGATTCGAAGCGCTATCGAAGTATCTCCTGGTGAGATATTTCACATAGGCTTCTATCGAGGGAAGCCTCATGTCCCTGTGCAGGTCCAGTTCCTAACGAAGGCTGGAGGATCAAGCAGGCGACGGAGAAACCGATTTTGGACTCTTTGCATGCGGGCAAAGTTATGTTTGGACATATGTGCGAACGCGGCGCAGCTATATGTCAAGATCGGACGTACGCACATCTTGTAGAGTGTGAGCTTATGTCTTAAGGACATTTTGCTTACCGAACTGAGCAAGGGTCGCAAGCGGGAAAGGATACAGATGGCCCTATTCCTGACTATAGTAACGTGTGCGTTGAAGTTAAGCTTCGAGTCGAGGGTGACACCCAGATATTTAGTCTTGGTGGCCCAAGGGATATTCGTACCGAATAATGAGAGGGGTCCTACCGTGCGTGGTAGTTTGCATGTATGCGGTTCGAACATAATCGCGGCGCTCTTTACCGGATTAATAGCTATTCGCCACGTTCGAAACCATTCCCCGAGAGTGGTTACGGCACGTTGGACTGCGCAGGCGAGATTTTTTCTGTGTCTGTTTGACGCGTATATGACTGTGTCGTCAGCGTAGAGCCCTACCTCGACCCCGGGGGGCTTCGGGAGGTCGCTGACGTACAGATTGAAAAGGCAAGGCGCCAGAATGGAACCTTGCGGGACGCCTGAGCGTATAGGGTGGGCGGTAGATAATACTCCTTCCACTCGGTAGTGGAAGGTGTGGTCGCGTAGAAAATCGTGAACTAGATGAACTAACCTATCCGGGACTTCTAATTGATGTAGCTTGTGGACTAGTCCGGCATGCCAGACCTTATCGAAGGCCTTAGCTACGTCGAAAAAGACCGCAAGCGTACGGGCGGGGGCGATACTACTTTTGGCAAAGTTGCTCGTGATGTGCTCCGTGAGGCGGTGCACTTGATGTGTACACGAGTGTCGGGCGCGAAAACCGAACTGTTCGGGAGGGTATAGATTTTTAATATCTATAACGGTTTTGAGACGGTTCAGAAGGAGCCGCTCGTAAAGTTTCCCTAGTGTGTTTAAAAGGCTGATCGGGCGATAGCTATCGGGTAGCGAAGCTTTCTTGCCGGGCTTGTGAATACCTACAACTATAGCTTTTTTCCAGACGGCTGGAAAATAGCAGTGGGCTATGGCTACATTGAAGATGCAGACCAAAAGAGCTATGAGGTGATCGGGAAGAAGTTTAAGTACTTCATTCCTGATACCGTCGGGGCCAGGGGACTTTCTAGGCTTAAGGCCTTTAATAACAGAACAAATCTCGTCATGCGTGACCGGGGTTAACGTTTCCGCGGGGGGACTCGTCGTTAGTTCCTGAACGGCGGTCTCGATAGTTTCGATGTGGGCAGTATCTACGTTGTCGCAGTTTGGAGAGCACTGGCTCTCCAAGCTTGCGGCAAGGCATTCTGCCTTATCGTCACTATCGAACGCGGGTGGGAGATCGGGGCCCCTTTCGAGGGGCGGCATTAGGGCGGTAGCTTCTAACTTCAGAGAGCGGGCGAGGTTCCAGTAAGCCAGATGGGACGGCTTGAGACCCTCTAAGAGGTTATCCCACCGGTGACCTCTGAACTCGTCGATGCGAGTTCTGACCTCTCTCTGAAGTCGTCGTAACCTACGGGTGTTATCCCTCGTTGGATAAGAATCGTGTGCACGTGTCGCGGCGTTCTTTTCCGTGATTAACGCTCGTAAGCCGGGGGGGAGTATAAAGCGGCGATCGTTCGCCGCTTGCACCTCTCTCGAGGCCTCCCTTACACCGGTTTGGAGGTAGTCGACCAGGGAATCGATCGCTAAGTCGGCGTCTGCTGTTGATTCTAATACGTCGGGGATCCTAGCTAAGCTGGACGGGGTCGCGTTATCCGTTAGGTAGCGATTTAAGATCGCGTAGTCAACTACTTTGACTTTTGGCGGACTGGGGTCGAACGGTTGCCCGAGTTGTAAGATAACCGGGCGGTGATCGGAGTCAAGTTCGTGTACGACTTCTATAAGTCGTAACCGAAGTGAGACACCTTTGAGGAGGGCTATGTCAAGTACTGTCGGTTGACAGTTATCTTGAAAGTGCGTGGGCTCTAGCGGTGCTATAACGTCAAAGCTGAGCACATCGCTTAGTAGGTCGAGTATAACCCCGTTAGGGGTGTTACGCGAGTTGTTGAAATGGGTGTGACCGCTATTTTTTTTTTTTTTTTTTTTTTTTTTTTTTTTCGAACTGACTACACTGTTAGCCTGAGGGGCCCTGGAGCCTTTACGGCTTTTACAGCTTTACCGGGCTTGGGGGCGAGCGCTTAGGGCACTCAGCCACGAAAGCTAAGCAACAACATCCGAGGGTGCCAAAGTGGCCGGACCTCGGCTCGGACTGTTGCGCGTATGCAATTAAGTCGCGATCTGACTAATTCCCTATCCGTAATTCGATCTAAACTAACAATACATATATACATGTTTCTGCCCCCTGGGAGGAGGGAAGGAACATGTGTATGTGTATTTAGTGGTCTGAAATTTTTGTCTACTCTAACTAGGCAAAAAAAGAAAAAAAAAGGTCCCTTACAGAACCTATGTACCTATGTGTGTTGTGCATGTATGTATAATGCAGTGTCATGTATGGCTGTGAAAGCTAGTGATTGTAGAGTCACTTGTATCGCGCGAGCGGCTGCTTGTCTCAAGGGCTCCATGCCGATGGATCGGACCTAGGCTTGAGTTGCCGCAGAGGAGGGCGGTCGTGGCGGGTGTGCGGGAGCGAAGTTAACCGTACGTCCCCTGCGGAGGGAACGGTGGTTTCGCGGGCGTGGGCGCGAGCACGCATATGTTGCGGGAGCGGACGCGTAGTAATTATTAGCTTTCTCGATGTCGTCGTCGGGATCGACAAAGAGATTTCGCGGACGGCGTTTATAACGTTTGGCAACGGGGATCGAGTTGTCTGGGACGTAGTTCACGGTGGATTTTACGAGTGGGTTGGGGTGATTCGAAGCGCTATCGAAGTATCTCCTGGTGAGATATTTCACATAGGCTTCTATCGAGGGAAGCCTCATGTCCCTGTGGAGGTCCATGTTCCTAACGAAGGCTGGAGGGTCAAGCAGGCGACGGAGAAACCGATTTTGGACTCTTTGCATGCGGACAAAGTTATGTTTGGACATATGTGCGAACGCTGCGCAGCTATATGTCAAGATCGGACGGACGCACATCTTGTATAGTGTAAGCTTATGTCTTAAGGACATTTTGCTTACCGAACTGAGCAAGGGTCGCAAGCGGGAAAGGATCCAGACGGCCCTATTCCGGACTATAGTAACGTGTGCGTTGAAGTTAAGCTTCGAGTCGAGGGTAACACCTAGATATTTAGTCTTGGTGGCCCAAGGGATATTCCTACCGAATAATGAGAGGGGTCCTACCGTGCGTGGTAGTTTACATGTATGCGGTTCGAACATAATCGCGGCGCTCTTTACCGGATTAATAGCTATTCGCCACGTTCGAAACCACTCCCCGAGAGTGGTTACGGCACGTTGGACTGCGCAGGCGAGATTTTTTCTGTGTCTGTTTGACGCGTATATGACTGTGTCGTCAGCGTAGAGCCCTATCTCGACCCCGGGGGGCTTCGGGAGGTCGCTGACGTACAGATTGAAAAGGCAAGGCGCCAGAATGGAACCTTGCGGAACTCCTGAGCGTATAGGGTGGGCGGTAGATAGTACTCCTTCCACTCGGTAGTGGAAGGTGCGGTCGCGTAGAAAATCGTGAACTAGATGAACTAACCTATCCGGGACTTCTAATTGATGTAGCTTGTGGACTAGTCCGGCATGCCAGACCTTGTCGAAGGCCTTAGCTACGTCGAAAAAGACCGCAAGCGTACGGGCGGGGGCGATACTACTTTTGGCAAAGTTGCTCGTGATGTGCTCCGTGAGGCGGTGCACTTGATGTGTACACGAGTGTCGGGCGCGAAAACCGAACTGTTCGGGAGGGTATAGGTTTTTAATATCTATAACGGTTTTGAGACGGTTCAGAAGGAGCCGCTCGTAAAGTTTTCCTAGTGTGTTTAAAAGGCTGATCGGGCGATAGCTATCGGGAAGCGAAGCTTTTTTGCCGGGCTTGTGAATACCTATAACTATAGCTTTTTTCCAGACGGCTGGAAAATAGCAGTGGGCTATGGCTACATTGAAGATGCAGACCAAAAGAGCTATGAGGTGATCGGGAAGAAGTTTAAGTACTTCATTCCTGATACCGTCGGGGCCGGGGGACTTTCTAGGCTTAAGGCCTTTAATAACAGTACAAATCTCGTCATGCGTGACCGGGGTTAACGTTTCCGCGGGGGGAATCGACGTTAGTTCCTGAACGGCGGTCTCGATAGTTTCGATGTGGGCAGTGTCTACGTTGTCGCAGTTTGGGGAGCACTGGCTCTCCAAGCTTGCGGCAAGGCATTCTGCCTTATCGTCGCTATCGAACGCGGGTGGGAGATCGGGGCCTCTTTCGAGGGGCGGCATCAGGGCGGTAGCTTCTAACTTCAGAGAGCGGGCGAGGTTCCAGTAAGCCAGATGGGACGGCTTGAGACCCTCTAAGAGGTTATCCCACCGGTGACCTCTGTACTCGCTGATGCGAGTTCTAACCTCTCTCTGAAGTCGCCGTAACCTACGGGTGTTATCCCTCGTCGGATAAGAATCGTGTGCACGTGTCGCGGCGTTCTTTTCCGTGATTAACGCTCGTAAGCCGGGGGGGAGTATAAAACGGCGTTCGTTCGCCGCTTGCACCTCTCTCGAGGCCTCCCTTACGCCGGTTTGGAGGTAGTCGACCAGGGAATCGATTGCTAAGTCGGCGTCTGCTGTTGACTCTAATACGTCGGGGATCCTAGCTAGGCTGGACGGGGTCGCGTTATCGGATAGGTAGCGATTTAAGATCGCGTAGTCAACTACTTTGACTTTTGGCGGACTGGGGTCGAACGGTTGCCCGAGCTGTAAGATAACCGGGCGGTGATCGGAGTCTAGTTCGTGTACGACTTCTATAAGTCGTAACCGAAGTGAGACACCTTTGAGGAGGGCTATGTCAAGTACTGTCGGTTGACAATTATCTTGAAAGTGCGTGGGCTCTAGCGGTGCTATGACGTCAAAGCCGAGCACATCGCATAGTAGGTCGAGTATAACCCCGTTAGGGGTGTTACGCGAGTTGTTGAAATGGGTGTGACCGCTATTGAGGTCGCCTGCTATTATGACGGATTGACCGAGTGAAAGTAGCGCCTCCAGATCGGACTGAAGGAGTCTTTTACTCGGGGAGAGATATGCAGAGACAAGCGTGATTGACGGATGGCCAGTCATGCCTATTCTACAGACGGACACTTCCATATTGGTAAGTGCGGGAGGGTCTATTGGCATGCAATAGAGGGAACGCTTGTAGTAGATGAGCGTGCCGCCTCCTCGGGTGGCACGGTCATTTCTGACTATATTGTAATTTGCTATCTTAGGGTCGCGCCTACTGGGTTTTAGAAGTGTTTCTTGTACTAGAAACACGTCTATCTCCCGTTCCCTAAGAAAGGTGGATACTAAGTCCCGTTGTGGAAGGAGGTTACGCGCGTTGAAAAAAGATATGTTTAGGCTTCTAGGCTTAATGCGAGCCATTTCTAGTTGGTGTGTTTAAAGCTGCAGCACGGGACACACGCTGGAGCGTGGCTGTCAGCTGGGGAAAGCGTTTGATTGCTTCAATCATGCCGTACTCAGTGCCGCACTGATCGTACGCTAGCACTTCTTGGTAGTCGTGCTCGAGAAGAAGCATGGCCATATAGTCGAGGCCGAAGCGTTGACTACATAGCGGGGAGGCCTGAGCCTTGGGAGGTTGCGGGCGGGGCCTGGGGCCCCATGCTGCCTGAGGGGCTCGCATGGGTGGAGGAGGCGCGCGGGGCGCGGGAGCGGCTGCCACCGGGGCGCTGGAGGCGCCCGGGAGGCTGGGGAAAGCCTCTGGCGTGAGCAGAGGCTTTGGCTGTCCTACTGCGGGACGTTCCCTCTGAGGAGGGGTGTGTCGCGTAGTGCGCATAGGGCGCGTAGGGCGCGTGGGGCGCGGGGCGCGGGGACAGCCGCGATAGTTCGCGGGGTGACCCGCGTTGCCGCATAGCACGCAACTCGGAGGGGTAGACGACTCCCGAGTGCGCGTGCACTCGCTCGTCGCGTGGTCCCCGAGGCACTTAACGCACCTGGGACGGAGATGGCAGTTGCGGGCCGAATGCCCATACAACTGGCAGTTGTGACACTGCGGAGGACTGCGGTTCTTGTGTGGAGGCTCTACGGCTATTCCGGAGAGCTCACACACTTTCCTAACATTAAAAATGGCTCTGCCCTCGGGGGTCAGTTCCAGGATGACTAGAACCATGTCGAGAGGTCTGTTTTTTGATTGTCCGCCGTGCATTCTGTGCACTTCGCGGACAGGGAGGGCTTTGGCTAAGAGGTCAATTTTGACCTCCTCGGGTGTGATTTCCACCGGAATGCGGCGGATTACAACCCGGAGGTGACGTTCTTCCTCCAGGGAGTATGTGAAGTATTCCAGGTTGCTGTCTCGGAGCAACCTGGTGAATTTACGGTGTTCGTCCGAGGTGGTCACTTGGACGCGGATACCGTTGGCCGTGCTACTGGCCTGGGTGTAGTGGATACGCATATCTCTCAGTTTTTCCGAGAGTTTCGTCCAGACCGACTTGTTCTGGACCGTGACGGGGGGCGGGCGACGCGCCTTTCTGCCGGCAAAGGTACCGGCAGGCGCTGAGGGCGCTGCGGAGCGAGGGGCGTGGCTATTAAGCCCGGTTCGCTGCGTTTTTTGGGGTCTCGACTGAGTCTCCGGAGACTCTGGGCGCGAGCGCGAGGCCCGTTTGGCGGGCTTGTTTTTTTGTACGAGGGTGAAGCCCTCGTTGTCTGTTCGTATTGCCGTGTCCATTTCGATGGACTCGGGTTCCGGGTCCGGGCTAGCGGGAGAGTAGCTGTCGTTTGTTGCTACAAGCGACGGTGTCTCCGCTTCGGGGACTAGTGATGAAAATTGATTTTTCATCGGTAGCGCAGAGGGCGTTGGGGTCGGGGCTTGAATGCCCGGGGAACGTGAGCGCGACGATGGCCGTTTGTACGGCGTTTGACGGTGAGCGCGGGGTGCCGTTGAGCGGGAGCGCGGGACGGACTTCTTGTTCGTCGCGTGAGGCGCGGCGGGGTCGCTGGCGGGCTCGGTGCCCTGAGCGATGGCAATGGCAACGGCGGGTTGCTCGGCCACGATGGCCCTATTAAAGTCCGTCCAGAGCGACGGATGCAGGGTCGTTGCGAACGCTTTGAAGCGTTCGAGCTCTGATTGCTGTGCCATTCCGGCGGTGGCGGTTGGGCGGGCGGGGGTGAAGTTAAACCTCCCTGCCGGAGAGGCAGGGGGGTGCGCCGAGTGAATTTAAACGGCTATCCCGAGCCGTGTAAAGGGACCTGCGTGTCACGGTGTAATGACTCGCAGGAAAAGAACCTACCGGGCCCTACGTGGAGGTCCCTATCAAGCCCGAGGCAGAGAACGCAGCCGGTATAAATACCTAGCTACGCCCAAACAGACACTCGGGGATGGATGTGTAGCAGGATCGGAAGGGTGGGAAGGAGACACTCAGGGCTTGACTATGACTCTATCAAGGGCCAAGATTCCTGAGCCCGACCAAGTACTATCGTTTGCCTCTGAAGGAGGCAACCGAGGGGCGCTTGGGTCACGCACCCACTTGCCTTCTGTTGGCACCGAGAGGTTTCCGGCAAGCGACCACTAAAGTGTGGATTTCGTCGAATAGAAACAGACAGTTGCACTTAAAAGTGCAGTTTTTGTTTGTGTAGCGCTACACAATGGGTGCGAGCGAGACGGCGATACGCAGGTGCGGCGCAGGTGCGATGCAGGTGCGATGCAGGTGTGCAGCAAGGCCGGTCGGTCGTAAAACTTCACAAAGGCGGCAGAGAGCAGTCGTAAACACGTCCGTTCCCGCCGGCGGTCGTGATCGGTCTCTCGTGACCGCTATTGAGGTCGCCTGCTATTATGACGGATTGACCGAGTGAAAGTAGCGCCTCCAGATCGGACTGAAGGAGTCTTTTACTCGGGGAGAGATATGCAGAGACAAGCGTGATTGACGGATGGCCAGTCATGCCTATTCTACAAACGGACACTTCCATATTGGTAAGTGCGGGAGGTTCTATTGGCATGCAATAGAGGGAACGTTTGTAGTAGGTGAGCGTGCCGTCTCCTCGGGTGGCACGGTCATTTCTGACTATGTTGTAATTTGCTATCTTAGGGTCGCGCCTACTGGGTTTTAGAAGTGTTTCTTGTACTAGAAACACGTCTATCTCCCGTTCCCTAAGAAAGGTGGATATTAGGTCCCGTTGTGGAAGGAGGTTTCGCGCGTTAAAAAAAGATATGTTAAGGCTCCTAGGTTTAATGCGAGCCATTTCTAGTTGGTGTGTTTAAAGCTGCAGCACGGGACACACGCTGGAGCGTAGCTGTCAGCCGGGGAAAGCGTTTGATCGCTTCAATAATGCCGTACTCAGTGCCGCACTGATCGTACGCTAGCACTTCTTGGAAGTCGTGCTCAAGGAGAAGCATGGCCATATAGTCGAGGCCGAAGCGTTGACTACACAGCGGGGAGGCCTGAGCCTTGGGAGGCTGCGGGCGGGGTCTGGGGCCCCATGCTGCCTGAGGGGCTCGCATGGGCGGAGGAGGCGCGCGCGGTTTTAAAATCTCGTATTTTTTAGTTCCGTATAACGGTCGAAATACGCAGAACATGAATCAGAACATGATATTTCACCATTTTATAATCTGCCCGTGTCCTCATACACCACATTTCTAATTTTCTTAGAGCCTTTTAGCGGTCGCGCCCCCGTAAACCCACGAGCGGCCTAAAGCCCCCATTTACGATCCACTTCCATCATACAAAGACAGAACTATGTGATCATATATGTGTCTATTATGTAATCCAAGTACATTACAATCTGTTGACATAAGTCAACGGACCATTGTTTACACGAAGCGTCTGTAATTTTACACTTCAACGCTCAATATGTACTTCTTTTCCTTTCTCCGATAAAAAAAACACTGGCATTTGCACTGACTAAGCATTTCTCGATGTTTTAAAATAATGCAAACGTTTAAAATGAAATTGCACTAAAATTACATTAACTTAATATTAATTAAGTTTCCCTATTCAAAAGTTTTAGTATCAAATCTTTAATTTTATGTACATTATATATAAACAGACATGCACAAGATAAATTTACCGAGAACAAACTTTTTCAAAAAAAGTAGGATATTTCGTTGACTCTACATCAAATCAATGAACTCGCCCTTTTCAGTAACTTCGACAATCAGCACATACGGAAGGTCATCTTATTCAAAATTATCATTACATTAGTTATAGGTAGCTAAATCTAATATTTCGATAACGAGCATTATACCACATCCCAAATCAAATCAAGTTTGTTCAGTTAAGGCTCTGAGTAATCTCTCATACAAGTCAAACAAAACCGCAGTTTCGAAAAGTGTATTGGTTATCGAAAAAATGCGGCAACAAACTAGATCAAATTTATCAAAGTTAATATTGATTTTATTTTTATTGATTTAACCTTAAATATTTTTATTATAGTAATGGTATATAATGCATATAAAGAGAGGGAGTCACTTTCAGACTATCATTCGCATACTATATAATTCGCCTGATTTAAATGGTTCTTGAACTTATTATCTCACAAATTGGCACTTTATTTTTAATTTCACTCGATACACTTTAATTGTAAAGGATAATAAAGGTAGCAAAAATAAGAAAAAATCTGTAATCATTAAAAAGTTGTTCCATGATGAACAATAAATTATCTCACCTATAGACTATGAGCATCGCAAGAATAACCGCAAGGGCGATGTACCAGAACCACAAGAAAATATAGGTCTTCTCGTTGACGATGTTCAGCGGTAGGACGCAGAGGATATCGTGGGTCTGAATGCTACCGGACGCACCGTACTTATGGAAAGTGCACTTTGTCATCCGAGGGAAAACGTAAATCATAGGATCGTATCTGAAACAGTTATTGATTGATTAACATTTGAAAATAAAACTAAATATTTACACAAAATTAATACTACTTCTAAATTTAATACAGAAATACTCTAAATAACTATAGATAAATGTGTAGCAAGAAAAAGTAAAAATGCTATAGTAGGTACAGTAATCTATAGAATATGCTTATGTTCTGAGCAGTTGTCCTAATTTGACAAAATTTGAATGGAAATAACCTAAAAAACGAAACTGATATTGGATCTGTAATCCTTTAGTGAATGGAAAAACTAACGCAATTAACTATTATTAAACGTTTGACCGTTGTCATACAACTAAATAAGCTTTAAATAAGTAAATACCTTTCTTCTTGCGGTATTTCGCTGTAGCCCAGCACCCTGGTACCGTACGTCCAGAACTCCCCGTTGAAAAATTTATCCATCAACCACATTTGCGATACAATGTTGACGAAACATAGAAGCTCGCAGCCCCAATAACGCAGCGCGTACATTTTATGCGTCTGGAAAGGAATTATATGATGTTAATACAGTTCCATTTTATAATAGTCTAAAATATGATATATTACGTACTTTATAAGTTCTTTAATTGATCATGACAACCAAAAAAATTATATGAAAAAGTATTATAATTATTTAATAGATAGAAACTCTTAGACACGGAAGTGATATTGTCGATATCTAAATCCAAATGAAGAATATTTGTTTTCTTTTACATTTTCATTTTGCAGCTGAGTTCCCGGCGTCTTATATAAAGTGTATAGTCAAATTAACGTAATAGTAAAAAAAAAATTCTAATTATGTTTTCGTTGAAGGAATCTATCCAAACATGCATTAAATACAGCATCATCGCCCATTATTGAAATTCCTTATGAGTCGACAACCGCTTAATGTCTGACGTCGGGACCGACTTTCCATTTGACCTAATTGACTCCACATTCCTTCGATAATCGTACAACAGGCACCTCTATTTTCTACATCCTATACATTGTCATATAAAGAGACGACTGTTATCTCAAGGAATTGCAAATGTATTGAGAGCGCAGACACCTACCGCTTTGTTTTATCTTTGCCCGCATTCATTCAGACACCTCCACAGTTTTTAAACATCAAAGATATGGTTCATCGTTTGAATCGATATTGAAAACAACGATATGAATGCACAATGACCCAGAATTGGGCTTTTAAAACAGTCACTAGCATTCGTGCAAACCACACTATACGAAGTTAATATTAAGTCCGATCACGTCGAATGGAACCTCCTTTTCTTGAAGATCATAGAATTGAATTTTGTGCATTTTAATGAAAGGTAGTCATTACTAAGAACCATACCTTGAATACCGTGATGCATAGCAAGTTTTTTTTTATTTTTTTATCGTTTTAGGTTTGGCGAAGTGGACACATCTCACCTGATGTTAAGTGACGATGTGGCCTAAGATAATAACACGCTAAGCCTAGTGGTAAACTGGCTCTCAAGTGCAGCTGCCGTAACACACCTATTGCTGCTTGGCAATAGATTTTTAACTTGAGGGTGGTAGCTAGCCAGGCGGGCATTATAAAATGCCCTACCACCATGCTATGGTTTTCTTACGATGTTTTCCTTCATCGAAAGCTCAAGCTCATTGTAGGGATCTGAACTCACGTCAATCGACGTCCTACAAGTCGAGTCCTACACGCTACCATTGAGCCATCATTGCTTCAAAGCTACTATAAAAGGTACTTACTATTTACCAGCAACACTTTACTTCGCTGTCAATTATCATTGTGTCTATGTTAATTTTATTTACATGTTTTAAGAGATACATTGAATAAACACAAAGTATAATGCATTTCCTTTATCAATTGATATAGTTATCGTGTTAAACGAACCGGTGTTTACAGAATTATGGTCCTGATGTTACTTACACGCGTCGGGTCGCCAACAATTGCCCTCTTGTTTGGGTTATCATATGATATCGTATTTGCAATACATATATCCACTGATATCTGAGACCAACGCTACTCTACAAGCCTTATCAAAAGTTTTTTTATTATTAACTTATAATTTCTTACTTCAATATAAATACAAGTCTGTTTTTACAATTTATATTAAAAACAAATAATAATTAAATTCATATGATATCTTCTTGAAATTCGACGAACAAGTGAGTGCTGAAATACTGCACCAAAATGCTGAGGGCATAGTAGAAACCTCTATGATTTGAGGTAGAAACTCTATCATTGGATTAAACTGGAGGACAACATGTATTAACATGCATTAACAAAAGAAGGCACTAACAGACTTTAAAAAATCAGCAGGGCTTCAGAAAACATCCCACTCATCGAGAAGAGCCGGCAAGTAACTCGGATCGGGTATATCATTGTTTTTAAATGTGTGAGTAATGTTAAAAATGATATCATTTTAGTGAATGTACAGAGCCATTTCCAGACATCACTATTATTCACTTATTGATAGCTACATTTTTTATAGTTATAAGTTTAGCGTTGTAAACACAATCTCACCTGATGTTAAGTGACGATGTGACCCAAGATGAAAAACGCTAAACCTAGTGGAAGACTGGCTCTCAAGTGCTGCCGGAACACACCTATTGGTGCTTGGCGACAGATTTTTAACTTACTTTTGATCTGCTTGACATGGTGCTCGCTCGTACTTAATATCCGGAAAATAGGTAATACGCTTTGGTGCCTTATTGTAGAACCTAACGCTAATGTCTAAAAAACTGAATATAAAACACGGGTTGACTATTTTATATTTACTTCTAGTATTAGAAATCGTTTACAAAATCTAGCTTATCTAAGTTTTTAAAAGATTTTATGAGAGGACAAAGTTAAGATATAAAATTCCAGAAACTTTTGCATATTTATCACAATTATCAATTCATATTGAATTAAAACGTGTGATTATATATAGAAAACCAACGCCCGTGTACATGAAAAATAATTACCTACCAGAAGTATACTTCTGATTAAGTCAATTGTTTTTATCATACACTCTGTGACCTTATTTAATATACAATGCGTATTCAAAGAACAAAAAACTGTTTAATATATCATCAAAAACTCGGAAATGTTTCAAAAAATATATTTTTGTTTTGTTTCTATAATCAAACCATAATCATTTTTACATATCTGTGTGTGAACACGTAAACAATCTTGAATCGTAAACCTTGAATAAATCAGGACTTCATAAAAACTGTCATAAGAATGTTACTAATAAACATAGCAACAAGGCATTTTTTTTTTCGAACTAACTATTTTGGTAGCCTTAGGGGCCCTGGAGCCTTTACGGCTTTTACAGCTTCACCGGGCTTGGGGGCGAGCGCTTAAGGCACTCAGCCACGAAAGCTTTGCTACAACATCCGAGGGTGCCAAAGTGGCCGAACCTGGGCTCGGACTGTTGCAGCGATTGCAATTAAGTCACGATCTGGCGCATTCCCTATCATTCGAGCTAAACTAACTATACATATATACATGTTTCTTCCCCCTGGGACAGAGCGCCGCGCTGGGTCACCGACTGGAGGAGATGGAGATACGCAACTACATTCACTCAACATTCATTTATTCATTATTTCTGTGTATTTTCAAATTTTATAAGAACTAATTAAACGATTTACTTGTACGAATATTATACGACTAATTTAATCGTAAATATCATAATTAACAGTTTTATATTTTTGTTTTATTTAGTACGAACATGAATATACGGAATTCTGTTACCTAGGGTTACGTGCAGTGTATTGCTTTAAGTCGTAAACTCAAGATAGGCAGATGCATCTCACCCTTCGCTAATAATATGACTGCACCTGGCGTTTTTGTTCACAACACACACCATTGAATTAAATTTTTATCACCGTGTTAGTAAAGGTTATCTTTCATGGACATTATTTAATGTTTAGTTATAAACGGGATTTAGAAGACAAAACCCTTACACTCGAAATGTAAAATGTAACAAACAATTATCATCGCTGCTGGGTTCTTTATAACATAAAAATATGCACGCAATTGAGAAATGAAATCGATACATGGTTTTATTTAGCTCACTGCTGTATAGCCAACGATAACTGAGTTATATATCTTGAAGCCAGAATAATGCAACCGTTGTCGCGGCTACAATAGCCCCGGGGCCAAGTAGTTTGTCGTTGGTCTTTTCCGAGGACTTGTATTCATCAATACAACATAACATTGATTTTATAATTGAAAAAGTTTCACGAGCAGGCGTAGCACGCAGAATAATTAGCGCTATAATTACATATGAGAATGAGGTGAATGACAGTTCAGCAGTGCCACGGTGCGCACGCGCAAGCGCCCGTCAATCATGACCGCACCGTAAAGGGTGCTATTAACTTATTATTAAACAACCGTTGCGTATGGCCGCAATGACACAAGATACTTATTTAAGCTATAATATCTACTTGTACTACATGCGACATGCAATTAGGGTGACCAGGTGTTCAGCTTTTAACTGAACTGTTCGGTATTTCAGCTCCTTGTTCGGTATGACAAAAATACCGAACATCAGTGGTTCGGTATTTTTGGTACTTCATCTAGCAACTCTGCTTTTTATTCTAAAAATTTATTCAAATAGGTTGTCCTGCCTGATGGTAAGCGGCTACTGTAGCCTATGGACGCTTGTTGACATAGATACAACTAGCACGTTGCCGAACTTGAATCCCACTAACCCAAGGAGCTCTGGAAGCCTTACTCACCGCTGGAACACAAGATTATTTGGTTGCGATCTTCTGTATGGTGGAGGTATTCCACCAGTCGGACTGCTTCAAGTAGAGAGAAATATTCAAAGAATTTTTTTGTGTCCTACCTCTCTTACGATACAACAAAATATACAATTTTCTTTTTCTAAGAAGTCGAATGATGTTTAAATACAACCTAAACTAACCTAACCTATGATCGCAATCAACGGGGCACTAGCTTTAATACAATTAGCTTCGACAGCCAAGTTATAAAGATACATCAATTGTTGTGATTCACCAATATGAAATGTGAAAGAAATGCGCAATCGAAAATTTCGCTAGGTTGGGAATTCCCCGCTATCTAACACTAGGCGATAGTTTTTATACACATAGCTAGTTAACCAAACTCAAGTTTCTTTCTAGAAACCTAGTAAGAGAATACAGGACAGAGGAGGCAGCATTTTTACTTTTACACATGGGCGCTGTAAATCGCGACTGTCATGTCTGTCCTGGAAGGATTGGCCTTTGTGGGATATTACCATGAGATATTTAGGTTGAATTTTACGCTATTTATTGGTCACCTTGAGTACATCTCTGATTACTTAGTCAATTACGTTAAGGTTTATTCGACTAGTCATGGCTACTTCTGTAATGTACTCAGTAGTGGAATTAGTATGAACAATATACATTGCCTGTCTATAAAATAGTAAGCAGTCCTCATGTACAAGCTAACTCATTACGGATTCTTGTATTAAAACTAGACCCCGCAACACTAAGTTCATCGAACTTTATAAGACTCACCTCTAGTCTATTTCTGATTACAATGTTTTCAATGGCTATCATTATCAGTCCGACTGACAGTCCGGCAATCAGATTCTATCTATCATACCACGCAAAAAAAAACCATTAACTCAAAACACACCTGAACACATGTAATCTGGGTTCAGTAGTTTTTTCAAATCTATCTTCGTATTTAAAATGTGTATTTATTTATTCATTAAATGAAGACCAAATAGCATAGTATACATAGATAGCAATACAAATAGGGCTTGCTGTCTTCTAGCCTGGTTTATGTGGTTCGTGACCGCCATATATTTGGTGAAAAATTCGTCACAGTGACCCGTGATATCTGAGCAACTGAGCTTTGCTTTGAATCTTGCAAAAAAAAAAACATTCCTACCAAGATAAAACTCGGTAGTAAAATTTCATCCAAATCACTCGAGCGGTTTGAAAGAAACCAAATCTATAATTAATATTATAAAGTTCAAGAGATTCTATTCCCAGGAACTAACAGTCTGAGTTGAAAAAATATTTTTTCACTTATCGATATAACTTCAAGCTACGTCTCTAAGGAGCGGAGCAGTAACCATGTACGTTAAGTAAGCAAGTTAAAGCCAAGTACGGGAAGTGAGAACAATAATAGACTACATGGGTACACGTACCCATGAACGTGAACGTGCACGGCGCAGTGAAGAGTCGATCAAATAAATTAATTTTGACCCGGTATACAATAATTGATATAATAATGGCTCCCTTTAGATAAATTTAAAACACACGTTGTGATAAATATCGTTGAGTTATTTATTACAGGTAGATGCCAAGTAGCAAAATTAAGCTCTCTTGTCTTTTAGTATGGCATTGTCCGTCCCGTCCATAGATATTTAAAACAAGTTTTGTTGTCTTAATGTTTTGTTTTAATTATCTATGGTCCCGTCTGTGTTTCTGGTTCCGTTGGGTAGTTTGTTTCACAAAAGACTAATCGTCTACTGAATCGATTTAAATATATATAAGACTACAGTTATTTGTTTGGATATATGAAATAAACTGTAACGTATTGTTCTGTAAACAGAGTTTTATTTGATTAATTACAATATTTATTACTAAACTATACTAAATATAGACAATGTTATTTAACATACAGTCTGTAAGCAAAGAAACGACATTAGCAGTTTATATTTCACAATCCTATGTCCTTTCTTTAGTTTTATAATCTATTTGACATCAGTCACATTTATATGTACGTCATAACGTTCTTCCTAATCATAGATAAAACTTATTAAACCTACAAAACTTAAAATACAATTAAAGAAATATATTTTCTTTAATATACTTTTGTTTTAGATTATCTTTTAGGAATAATTTTGAGTTTTGAGTACTGTTTGATTAAATATGAGGAATAACTATTTTTTATCTCAAGAGAAACGGATGAATTCTCAATCCCTGTTGAACCGCTGGTAGACGTGCGATTGCGCAACAGTTGCATACACTCGCCTGATTCGTTCTAAATACGATAACGTAAACACGGGAAGACAGAAATTTATTAATGTACAGATCTATGTTTTTTTTTTACATTTATAGTTATACCAGACAAAATTATTGTACATAATACTGCGTATGCAAAGTGATTAAATTATATAGAGTAGCTATATAAAAGATTTTCATACAAAAAGTTTATTTATTTATTATATTTTATAGGTTTAGCGCGTTTGGCAACAATTTTACTTGATTAGAATTAGATGGAACAAGCTAAGTACTAGCCCATAAGTGCAGCAACAACCAGAACACCCCTATAGGTGCTTAACGACAGTTTTCGACTTGAGGCTGGTAGATAACCAGGCGAACATTAATATTTTATTTTGCCATAGTTTTATGAGATTGGTTTTATCACGAGGTTTTCATTGACTGAAAGCTCAAGCTCATTGTAAGATTCGAACCAACGTTAAACGACGCAGGGTCCGAACACGCTACCACTGACCTGCCATCTCTTTACTGTTGTATTATTGAAACGTAGAATTCTCCACATGAATCTATTATTTTATTTATTTAAATATGTAGTTAATAGAAAATAAGGACGAAAAAGGCGTCTCGTCCGCTTGTAGTTTTATTTAACACTAGCAACCTACCACGTCTTCGTCCGCGTTAATTATAAAATAAAAATTGCCTTATAGCATATAGGATACTTTTTTGCAAAAGCCGGAATATTTCCTGAAACTTTTAGTCAATAAATTAACGAAGAGCTTTCGCATTGACGCAAACAATAATACGCTGTTACATTAGTTGACAATTAGCAACTGTCGAATACGATATCACTTACTACCTAAAACTACACATAATAGTCCAACACTCCAATAGTCCAACAATAGTCCTATGTACCTTAAAAACCACGGTTGGAACCAACTATGTAGCCGGGGTATACGACACACACTGACCGACCTCGAAATACGACGTCCTGGGTCGAATCGCTGTGACGAATTTTTCAACACGTATACGATGGTCGCGATCCAGTCAAGTACGAGTAATTTAAAAATATCATTTTTTTTTTCATTATACCACGTTAAATAACACTTAATGCTATGCGGATCCCTGAATATAAGTTGTCAGAGCGAAACATCTTGACCGTCTGCAAACCAGATGTTTTCGGCTCCAGCGAAGTTTTTGCGTTCATCCGTCCTTAGGCACAGGAACAAATAAACGGTTCCTAATTACAACCGCCAGCGCGATAAGGTTTAAAATTTGAATCCAAAAATATTATACGATATAATATATAATAATATAGGATTTTTGTGTGTTCTTCTTAGGTATATATTTATTTGGCTAGATTATAGAAAGGTATAGATACACAATTCTGTTACATTCGGTGTCATAAGTAACAAATAATATTAAGGTTACTTTCTCTCCAACATTACTAGCTGTGCCCGCGGCTCTGCTCGCGTCGACTACAGAATGCCTTCGGTCGATAGCACGCACGGATCGTGCTGCTCCCGCTCAAAAGACAAAATATTTTTTGTGGGTGATGCTTAGAAGAGAAACATAAGCTATCGCTGACTTTTTTGTAGGTATTTTTAAGATCTACAATTATGTAGAACACTAATTTGATATATCTCGTATAGTTTACTCAGCGTAAGCGTCTTTTTTTCCAGACTTGATTCACCATTATCGTCACTGCTTATTTCGTATGTTAATTTATCTTACAAAATATATCCTATAACCTAGCCAGATAATGTAACTATTAATTTAAATTAAGACCAAGTAAATCGGATTAGTGGTTATATAACATATACGGATAGACAGAGTGACTTTGAGTTTTATAATATGTATACATATATATTATGTAAGTAAGTCTAGATAAAAGCAGTGTGTCAAGGCGGTCCGGCATCTTGGAATGTGTTACGCGATCGGTTTAATTTATGTGATAAAATCAAATATATTAATGGACCGTTATTTACAATATGTCAATAAATAATAATCTTAATTTTGCTCGCATTCCCATTGTCTTCGAAACGAAATGACCCGCGCGCCACCTATTATAAACTGGTCGTACTAAACGCTTATAAAACATACAAACAAAGAAACATTCATTGTTATATATTAGGTTTTTTGGCGTTACAACTGGCGTTTTGTTGAACTGGCCATATTGATCTCAAAGATCTGGGGCGTTTGGTTAGGAATTCCATGTTCAAATTTATTTCAAATTTAGTCTTGTGTATTTGTGTTTCGAATATAGTGATTCAGTTGTTTTCACATCATTTGATTTTTCAATTCTAATACAGAATTGTTTAAGTTTTGCGTTCCACTAAACAAAAGATATCTCCAATAAAATATAAAAAAAATGTCTTTAAGATATAAAGAGGTTTTATTTTCTTATACCGAATTCATCTTGCAAACCCATCAAGAATATAATTATGATTATTTGACTTGGGCACTGTCATGCTAAAATGAGTCAACCTAAAGGACTATTGCATCACATTTAGTTTAATTGCGTTTATTAATTACAGAACATGCATCCAATCTTGTTTAAAGTCGTACAGATTTATACATTATTTGAAATGTTAAAAGTTCAGATTGCGCAAAAAATAATTGATAATTTTACATGCTTTCTTTCATGCACCCAAAGCTTATTTTTATCTATGGTTTCATCAAACTGAAGCTACACAATGTTTAGTAAATTAACTATAATATTATAGAATTTCGCATCTATATGTAAGTATATACATATTATAAAATAAATTCCCAAGCCGCGTCTGTCTGTCTGTCTGAACGCGATAAACTCAAAAACTACCGAACGAATTTTCTTTATACAATCAACGGACGGAGTGATTCATGAGGAAGGTTTACCTGTATAATTCATTACGGTTTTGTGTAAATTGGCTATGATTGTTGAAAATGTCGGAAAAAATCATGCCAACTGGGAGCTTTACAGTTGTGCGCCACGTAAACCAATAGAGTGATATGTTTCATTCTGATACCCGTGCGAAGCGGGGGCTTGCTAGTCCTTGATAATAGTGAGCTACCAGATATCCTGTTTGCACTGATACGATTCATTTCAATATGGTTTTAAAACTAATTACATCTATCACGGCCAGTAACTAATGACCCTCTATTGGGATAACATACTTCTTCATTCCTTCCACTAATGGTAACCGACTACCGTCCAGTCAACTCTTCAAACAATCTTATTTTTATTCCAGCATCCCTCGCGAGTTCAATCTTTCTGCAAATATGTTCGTATTACCCTTACCTCCTAATTAGTTTTTAGGTTCAAAACTCTAACAACTCCTTACGTCAACAATCTTTTATTTTCAGCGAGAATAACAGTTTCGAATACGATTAGCATTTTTTTTTTATTTTCAAAATATAATAAATCTAATTAAATTTTTTAGTCATCCAGTAGTCTGAAGAGCAATTTTACTGCAAGATATACTGTAACATTAATTGTTTCCCCGAAAACGACCCCAGTAGCCTTTCACTTGGTGTGTGTGAAAAACCCAGAAATGTTGACTATTGTGCTTCATGCATGAGTCACGAGGCGGTAGATATTATCATGACATATAATAAAATTGAAGTGTCTATTTGTAATGTCAAAATAAGAGCTTTTTACTAAATGCATAATGTAAAAGTACCTATATACAGTACTTATAAAAAAAATGTTTGCTTGTCTATCTATCTGTCTATTTATTCCGGGTAATCTCCGAAACAGTTTGATCGATTTTGACGGGACTTTCACTGGCAGATAGCTGATTTTATAAGGAGTAACTAAGGATACTTTTATTTTAGAAAAATAATTAGGGATCCACGCAAATAAAATAATAAGCCTTTTTAGAAGTCCACGCGAGCGGAGCCGCCGGAACAGCTAATATTATATATTTTGATAATAAAGCATACAAGTCGACTAAAAACTTTCAAGGTATCTAGTTGAACCACAGATGTTGTATTTTGCTTAAGTTTAATTAGATTTGTAATATGAGTGCCTCAGCAGAAGATCCTACTACTGACAAGACCCTAGCTACTAACCACTGGCAATAAGACCATACCGACCGCCGATGGATTTCGATCTCTCGGTGGTCGCCGTTGTACTTGTATTGTACTGTACTTACTATCAGGGGCAGTACAGTCAATGTGCCGAGCTATTATTAAAGTGTTTAATTACATTTGAAGATAAAATATCTATAATAGGCACAAATAATGTGATCCATTCCCTAGTTGGTCAGCTCCAAATACATCATCATATCGTAGGAGCAAATACTAAGTCTTACCCTGGAGAGAATACAATTCATGAGAATAAAATACACCTAAAATTTATGCGTCAACATCTCATCTATCAACATAGATGGCAAAAGCTTCGCCGATTTTCCTTAGGGTTCAAATCATACAAATCACTTCACCTACTACATTCCATCTGAAACCGGAATTATTAAAACGAGCACAATTTAATATACACTCCATTACATTATTTACTGTCTATAAACTTCATCTAGCTTTCAATAGATAGAGCCTTCAATGTATACATATTAAACTACAAAAGGCAGTTTGCGCAAGCGCAACCCACGACCGAAGAGCGGTCATCGACCGTTCACAAAAAAAAACTAACAAGTCTTAGAACAAATCGAAGTGTCACGTATAATAACACTATTGCGGCTCATTGGAGCAATATACAAATTTCGCAACATTTATTCAAAGTTTCAATGGTCTGTCTGGTAATTGGATTTGTTCGTAGCGTTCTTGATAGTTGATTGCGCTATTTCATACTTTTTTAAATGCTATAATATCTTTCCTTTTTTATTATATTTACTCAATTTACTCAATTTCTACCGAGTATTGTTTTTAAGTTTAGTATCCGTTACATAACAATTATGTAAGGTTATTATTATAAAACAAAATATAATATATAGGACAGTAAAATATATAAATTAACTATCTAAGTATTGTAAAATTCTTGTTAAAATTATTTTCTGTCTTCTCCAGTAGGAAACACTGGAGTAATGGAATATAGATATAAAATGACATAAGAGTGTACAAGAGAAAATTTTGTATGCACCTATTAATTACCATCTATCTGTTAAGCATTACGTCAAATTTGTAGCAGATTTTGCAGTCCAATTGTTGTATAGGAGAAAAACTAGAACACTGAGATTCTATAAAAAAACACTTGATTAATTTAAATATTTTTGCTGAAGAAGTGCATAATGTTCTAACCCTATATTAAATATGTAAGCAATGAGTGTTTATTTCGAGTATTTATACAATACTATTACACAATTTCTATACATAATTGATTTCTCGGAAATGGCTCTGACGATTTTAATACCATTTTGTTTTTTGTTAATGTTTTACTTTCTAAGTTACCTAAACAGGTTTTTTTGCAAAGTGGAAAGTAGAGATTTATAGTAAACTAACTTTTAAAGCGGTATCATTATCATTACGTATATAAAATCATAAACTGATAGAAATCAGTCGCCACAACAGAATAATTCCCC
The DNA here is from genome assembly GCA_947532125.1 of Saturnia pavonia. Lineage (NCBI taxonomy): Eukaryota > Metazoa > Arthropoda > Insecta > Lepidoptera > Saturniidae > Saturnia > Saturnia pavonia. The sequence continues at coordinate 18,743,829 of OX383898.1, read as the reverse complement.
GTAAGTTGCACACCCTTTCTTCCTACCATTCACAAGTCAATGTCCAATGAGCAAAAAGGATTGCGTGTCTCGTTCGCCAGTCGAGCAATGAATACCAATAGCTAACAGCCGTGGACTTCATTATACATGCGGATCACGAATGTCAGTAAAGAACAGGACAGTTCCCAGAGTCAGGTCTACTCTTAGGAATGATAATCGAGTTGCACTGTTCTCATACACCTATTTGTTTTCACAAATTCCTTTGCCGCACTTCCATGTATTAACTAAAAATATCTAACGTTCATGGTAATAGTGTCACAGCTCCGACAGAAATCATGATAATAAGATGCAAATATACTTACACGTTTGTACTTAAACAGGTAATCGATAACCGCTGATTTCTTCTTGTTCTTTTCCTTCTGCTGGCAAGCTCCAACGTTGAGACCCATGACTACCGTCTGCAGGAGCCCACCTTCGAACATGTCCCACAAGTATTTCGGCGTGTAGCACATTATGGCCTGAGGGCGAATTAGAAAAATTACATATACAAAATGATACTGAATGTTCCATCTTGTTTGCATCTTTCGCAGCCACAATATAATAAATGTATTTCTATGGCGGTGCCTTCAAAAGGTGCCTGTGAATTATCATTATTACTTAATGGGCTTTTCTACTTAAAAAACGATCAGAAGCCCAGCTACAGAAAGAGGTTTGAAAGGACAACAGTCACCCATAACACTGATATATAGTAATTTGTAGTATCAATCTTTGGAATTTAATACTTTTTTATCTAAATTATGTCCAACTACATTTGTACTAATGATCTAGATTGCTCATGCAGCATTGGATCAGAGATTAACAAGACCTTAAACTGTTCAACCTATTGTAATTTCGTGTTTTTGATTTGTAATTATGTCCATGTTTTCAACATCGAATAAATGTACTTTCATTCTTTCTTTCTTCCAACCTACAAACGTGTTTGCAACTTCCCTCTTCTTTAATAACTAATGAAATATATAAAATATTACAAATTTGTACAAGACAATGTGTTTTCAATTACAATCCAATACTCTAGATTCTAGACCAATCGATTCTGGCAAATCTGCAATAGAGATTTTGTTTCCCATGTTATAATAAGTGGGTCAATAGCCACACAAATAGGTGCCAATAAACTTACAGTAAAACAACGCGTCATCTATTTAACACCGTCTGTGGTCACCGTTACGCGGTCAAGCCCGCGCCGCGCCGGTGCCGCGGTACACCGACCCAAATAAATTGTTACCGGCTGAGTGTTTGTCACTCGTGACTGTAACATTAGCGATGCTATTTCAAGAGCCATTGTCTTGATTTATCACATGCCTGTTATGTTACAAATTTATTATGTCAAGGTTTATTTACTTCTCCATATTAATGGACTTCTATACATTTTTTATATATTAGATAGTCGTTAAAACGGAAAATGCATCAACAGTGACCCTAAAATATTTTCTAAGAAGACGCCTAAATTATAACTTTATGAGACACCACCATATTTGTAATATACCATACCATACCATATACCACCTATATTTCTTTGACAGAAGAACTCTGATTTCCATGTAATGTCTATGTCTATATATGTATTTGTCGTACCGTGAAGCTGTGGAACTATGGGTCAATGTGTTCCTTCCTTCTTTTGACATCGGGTCCTTCAAGCGTAACGTGAAGAGATATTTATTCATGCCGTCATGACAGCTGCGACCGCCGATGGATTTTGATCTCTCGGTGGTCGCCGTTGTACTTGGATTCTACTGTGTTTACCATCAGGAACTGTACAGTCAATGTGCCGAGTTACTATAAAAAAAATGTACTTAATAAGTAATGTTTGTTTCTTTGATTGTCCCATATGGGTTCCTAAACCATTTATTCGGTTGCGATGGAACTTTGTTGAGTTGTTGTGTGAACACCCGCGAATGTTCTGTATTAATACAACCAGTTTACAAAGGGTGTCGCACAAACTGTTTGATTGTGAAGACAATAGAAACAAAATCGCGGGCAAAACCTAGTGGCTAACATAGAAAAGATTCGGAAACGACTCCGCGCTGAGATAATCTTGAAAAATTTGGGCTTGACTTTAGGCGGATAATTGTATAATACAATATAAGTATATAAATATTGTAAAAAAAAAATTGATGATAACTAAAAACGCACCATTTGCACTACAATTCAAAATCGTGTACGGCTTTGGTGACTAAAATAAGCAGCATCGGAATAAACAAATTAGTATTTGCTAAACGCCCACTCGTTTTACGTAAAGGTTAACTAACGGTCTCCTTAGCATATCAAAGAGCAAAACGTGATTTGAGCGCTGGCAACCAATAAATTATAATTTATGTCTTCCTACTGTAATTACTAGATGGTTTTTTAAAATCGATGATATTAATTAAGTATCCTCCGGTAACAGGTTTTGCTATTGAGGTAATTTTTGGTCAAAGTGACTTTGGTACACAAAGATTCTTCTTTTATTTTTGTCCAAACATTTGTAGAGAGTGAGTTGGTACGTCTCGTGTGTCAGTGCGTGTTGGCAACAACGCCGCTCGGGGCGTAATACAGCAGCGCTACCATTGCTGGTTTGCGGCAGATATAAGTTTGGAGGTGGTGCTTCCTGGTTCAACCTAGCACTTGTTCCTCCACTCTGATTATTACTAATCTTATTAATAGTATCACAGCAAAGTCACTGCATTATGAGCATTACAAAAGAGATTCACTGTGACGTGACGTCATGGTGGTCACGATCTAATCGGATACAATTCCCTTCCACTTCGCAATAGGGATAGAAGTAATGTTATCATTTAGTTGATATTTTTATTGTTACAATCAATGTTTTAAGGTAAATATACTAGTTGTACAAGTCCACTTAGTTTCTATTGACGCAGGCTGGCTATGGATTATAAATCTCTTTGTGGTCGCCAGTCACCACTAGCTTTGGATTGTATTGTGTTTATTATCCGGTAAAGTACCGTTACTTTGCAGTGTTACAATGAAAAAATAAAACAGAAACATGTAAGTCTGGAAATACAATATAATTGAAGCAATGCTGGCTCAGTGGTAGCGAGTACGGACATAGCGTCGATGGACATTAGTACGAATCCCTGCAAAGAGCCTGAGCCTTCGGTGAAGGAAAACATCGTGATGAAACCATATCATGAAGGTATGGCTTTTCCTAATGCCTGCTTGGCTAGCTAGCTACCACCCTCCAGTTGAAAATCTGTCGCCAACACCAATAGCTGTGTTCCGGCAGCTGCACTTGAGAGCCAGTCCTCCCATTAGACTTAGCGTGTTACCATCTTGGGCCACATCGTTGCTTAAGATCAGATTTAATTTAAGAGTGTAGGGGGCGAACGCGAATGTTTTTTCTTTTTAATAATCAACTTTTTAATCGATAATAATGGTGGTAAATAGTAACCACAAGCTAATTTTTTTTATTAAATTAACGGTCATAAACAACCATATAAGGTGAAGGAATAGCTAAATATGGGTGATGTGTAATAATTCGTATAAATATTCATAACGAACGACTGAGTAAACATAAAAGCAAACAGGGAAACGTTACGTAATCCACATACAATTCGCACTAAGACGAGACATCCCGAATCATCTATTAGGAGTTCCGTATCGTCATAAAAGATAAACGCATATCGATATCTTCTATTCTATATACATATAATAAAACTCGACGTTTTTCTGTCTGTCTGTCCGTTTATGTTATTTTTACGCGAAAACCACTTGTAAGATTTACTTGTTTTTTTCTTTAATTCAATATATTGTTACTTATATTTATACTAGATGTGCCCGCGGCTTCGCTCGCACGACAAAAATTGTTGTTGCCGGGATAAAAATTATCCTATATTACTTCTAATTCTTATACTAATACTAATACTTCTTCTAATACCTCCAAGAATATGTGTACAAACTTTCATTATGATGGGTTAAGTATTTTTCACGTGAAAACGTAATAAAGAAACCTACATTCACATTTATAATATTAGTAGAAATATTATTATAAATAATATATTGTTACATAAAGTACCGTACAAAATAAGCAGTGACGATAATTGTGTACCAATTCCGAAAAAAGACGCTTTTGAGGAGCTTAAATGGCTTACGCTGAGTAAACCTTGACAGATATATCAAATTACTATAGAACATAATCGTAGATCTTAAAATGTTCTAAGTAAAAGTCAGCGATAGCATATGTCTATCTTCTAAGGATCACCCACAATAAACACCTACACCATGATTCGCACGTATGCTCGACCGACTGCATTCTGTAGACCACACGAGCGGGAGCCCCGGGCACAGCTATTATTAATAAATATACTAACCACTAAATAATACATTGACACTAAGAGCTTCTTGCTGTTTTAGTAATGACAGCACTTTAAATTGTATTCAAATACCAAATATAGTAAATCACCAAATTACAGGGTTAAATTAATGCGCTATTAAGATGTGACTGGGTTGGGTTAGGTTTGACTTGTGACATAAAAACAGCATGGGACGGGCGTTGTAACGGCCGGCGAGCGCCAGATACCAATAATTTTGAAGAAGTATTTATCATACAAAAAATATCATGAAGATAAAATATTGGTAGTCGTTTACTAAAATTGCTTTAATAAAATAGCGAAATGTAAAATTTTTGGTTGTAATTTCGCATTAAAATGGGGTGTCCATTTTGGTAAGCCCTTAATATTTTTGGTAGCATAAAATCCTGTTTTGCAGTTATATTTTACTATATCTGGTAATCAGTTAAACAAAAAGCAATTATTATTTATAATCCACGTCACTTGTGTACAATATCCAAATTACAATATGTAAAATTCCATTAAAATTACATAATATAGGGCCATAATTAATAGGGCCATAAACAACCACATTATAGATAAAGACCCGCCAAAACTATCAAAATGGTTGTACATTTGAACAGGTTCTACGACTCTCAATAAGAACTAATATAAAAATTATTTACATACTACGATACTATCAAATTTATTAACAATTAAAAAATAACCAGCTCGTCGTTCACTCTTATCTAATTTGAATCATGAAGATACGCTTCGTTGGTTTAAGCACCAAACAATATTATCACACGAGAATTCAGACGACCCTATTAATTATCACCGCAACAGTAAACGATGTTGTATTTATAACCCAATTAGTTATATATGCAAGATAACTTGCATACCTTAATAATATATTAACACTAATTATCTATATTAATAAATCCGTAGTTTTTGTGTATATGTATATTACTCTATAGGCCACTGATATCGAACTTAACATAAAATAAAGGCGTCCTTACAGCTACTTTTATAGAAAATCATTATTATTATTATGTTAATTGATAGGGTCAACTGATGATTGATATAATCAAAGCTTTATTGAAGGCTAAAAATTACTCGCGAGTAATGAGCGTCAATTACAGATATATATATATATATATATATCGATGGTCAATTAAGTAAAATACAAAAATTTATCGTATCGTAATATCGTATCGTATCGTCAAAATATCGTTTCAGTGATCCATTACAGAGCATTTATATTTAAAACTGATTAATGCAATTTCAAAAAAGCACAATAAGGACCCCAAGGTCGTACGTACGTCGCTTGTAAAGTTGAAACTTATTTTTGGATATGTTTATCGAGTATAAAATCATATGAGACAGAAGACATTTTGGACTTAATGTGCATGTCATTAAAACACACATGATAGCATTGTGCACAATTGCGTTAGCGTTTGTGAATGATGAGTTGCCAATTGTCATTTGTACGTGTACTGTATGTACCTACTTCTAATTACTTGCTACAATAAACAGATTGTAGTAGAACATTCTAGATTCGAGTTCACTGTTTTGATACCGATATCTTTTTGTAAGTATAAAAACATACTATATAATTCATAATTAAGTTTAAAACACTACAAATTATATTACGATTGCTTATAATATAGAAAGAAACGGGAGTACTAGTTACAAATTTCGAAAATTCAACGTCAGGTGGACATCCTGAACAATGGCGTATCCGTGACCTTGCTATTTTTAAGATTATTCTCATCCAACCGGATGAATTACCGGCGTATTTTATTTTTATTTTGATAATAAAATTATGTAGCATGAGAAGTATTATACGGTCCAATTATTGAGAAGGAAGTAAATTTGTGTACATAGTTTTTAATGTAAACTTGCGTATAAATGTTTTTGTAAGCCTGGTTTAATGAATAACATTAATACCATTAATTATTGTTCTCGTGCGTTGTTTGTACTAATACCTATTTTTTTTTGTAATAGCACATTATAGTGACGGCATAGTGCCTGTAATGTATAAGCCATCGTCGGTCAAAAGTGAGTCACTGTGACGGGTTTATCGTCAAATGCTTATCTTTATGGATAAAATAAAAATAACGGCCAGTAAAAAACAAGCTAAACTGAAACAAAAACCAATGTATCCAGACAATCGACTAAGTTACACCAGCATTACCATCCTACTCAGCAGTTTTCGCCATGATGTTTGCAGACCAGCTTGGGATCAATATTTCAAAGATCCAACCACTTTTCTTGGCCTAAGTTCTACTGATAATCAGTTAGCCGAAGATTTAAAAATCTATAATCGTTGTGAACATTATGAACTATCACACTTAGTCGCTCTAAGCACGTATACAACACAAACGGTATACAGAACAAATGGAAAACCTATAATACATGATTAAAAATCTCTAAACCATAATAATACTTCAACATATTGCAGATAAACCTTTCCCTCCTCACATCTGCGTTATCCCCTGTCAATAAATACGATGTGGTCATACGTTAGTCTATATAATATACATACATACATACATACATACATAAATCACGCTTCTCTCTCAACGGCGTAAGCGGAGACCACGTCCTTCCACTTGCTACGATCCTGACATACAACTTTCGCTTCCTCAACATTCATAAAACTTTTCATGCATGCTCGTCGGTTTAGAGTTCTCTTGACCTGACCTTTCATCAAAACGTCCCCGATTTTATCGTGGAACGTTCGTCTAGGCCTTCCTCTTCCAACGTTCCCAATTACACTTATCTTATAAATCTGTCTAGTCAAATTTCTTTCATTCATCCTCTCTACATGCCCAAACCATATAAGCATCCCTTTCTCATTCCGTGTCACTATATCTTCTATAAAATATACCACAAAACAACATACCTGTAGAAATAGCACGAAACACACCCACTGATAGTAAGTGTAGTATTTCTTCTCTTGCGTGCTGTCATACTCGTTAACTACTCCTGGGTGGGCCACTTCTCTGCCAACCTGGAAAAAAGTAAACGATGTTTATCTAGGCATTGCAACATTTTTATAAAACTATTGTAACGTACGTAATAACTAATATTATGTTGACTGGATGGTTAAGACCAGTAGAATATTAAACCTTACAGCGAAGTATAACTTCTGAGTACATTTGGGATATTTTCTTAAAGTACCTACCATAGTCCATACCATACGGGTACGAGTTTGTTATAATTATAATTTTAGTTCTTCGGTGTTAGATATCTTAGAAGTAAGCTGGTAAAATTAAGTAAAAAAGTGTTCCCCCCAAACATTAATAAAATATAATATAGTGCTTACTATCAAAACCCCATCTAGTATACAACCACATAACGCATTGTCGAAGCTTGAATATTTTTAGCGTAAGCAACTTCGACCAAATGATCGAAGGTAAGCGTTATATTAATACATTCTGCACTATTGATAAAACTAGCACCGACACAAAAGAACTCTTACCGGCATAACTGAAAGAGTAAATAAGAACCTGTTAAATCAAGTTAGGAAGTCATGAATATCCGTGACCCTTAGCAGTGAGCTCAGAGACAGGAAACGGCTGATTAGCGTCGATTGCCTGTCTCCCAATAGGGATCTCTGTAATATTGGACTCTACATTTCTCATTGAAATATATTCCGCCCTTAGTTATTTAAAAACATAAAATAATCAACCTTTAAATCTACACCCAGGTCTGTTGTACTCCAAGTAAGCCAAAAATATAGAATACTATCTTGTCTTTGTGTGTTTTCTATATCATTGAAAACTTCTTTAAATTCCTTCACTCTCAGAAGAAATTTTTAAACCTTCCTGCATCTATGCCGTTTCTGCATATGTTTTACTTTCCCTACGAAGAGTAATTTTGAATTTTATCCCCTAAGGTATATTAGTTAGCCTCGATTATTACTTCCACATTCAATCAAACTGGTATATATACGAGTATGTTTGTTATAATTTACCATCACTCATCCGCTCCACGTGTAGAAACCATGAAAGCACACTTTGAAACTTTTAAACATTATGTTGATGACACTCTTTGAAGTTCAGCGATACTACTGCCCATGTAAGTCCAAATATAAATCAGAGAGATTTCATTTCTACTGTATTCAGTTTACATCCATACTTCGTTTAAATAACCAAGATTTACTACCGTGTAACAGGTTGGTTACAAGTATATAGCCTTATACACTGATGAACGAGCTTTTTTTAAATAGCGCTCAACACACACACCATTTACCTACTTTATCACCGGCAGTGACTCGCTGGCAATTTTTCAAATCAGTATAAATAAAAAAGGTACCTATGCAACAAAAATACTGAAGATTAATTGTACACAAATTAAATCGAAAACAAATATCCAACGAGTTCATTGACCAAACAATTAACTAGTATTATGAACAAAAGAGGTTGATAATATTTACAAACTTTATGTTAACAAATTAACTAATGTATTGTGAACGTTTAACCCAAATATTCAAGTGATAATAAACTAAACACAATATAACCTTGTATTAATGATTTTAATTATTCAACCGTGATATGAACTTGCGGCGCAAACCTACAACGCATCCACAAAGACGACTCACGGAGTAACAGCCGTCAGCTCATCTGACTAGTAAATCTGATGAATGCCGCGGTCCGTAAATCGATAATAAGTGAAAACAACGTGGAGACGAATCAAAATGAAAAACCTATAAAGTACTTTAAATAAATATCTAAAACAAGTTTCTAAATGTCGTTTATTTGTTTCATTCAATTCAAACTAAACAAAGTGAACAAAAACAACATTATTGGCATTATGCCACACATGCGATTGAAAAGGCAATTAAATCCTACTAGATTATTATAAATTTTAAAGTTTGTATGTTTGTTACTCAATTACGGAAAACGGCTGAACGGATTTGTATTAAATTTGGAACATAGACGGTTTATAACCTGAATTAACACATAGGATATTTTTTATTCCTGTAAATTACATATTTTTCATTACTCTCTTAACCCAAACCTGAAGTCCACGCAGAAGAAGCCGCGGGCAGAAGCTAGTAATTGAATATAAAACGAATATGTATGTCTACAGCAATACAATGGAAAATTGTTTATACGCTAAATTATGATAATGGATATTAAATCTACATAATACTATATTCGCTCTTTTAAGTCTCGGACCTAAGTGATGAGTGTGATGGTGATGACATATAACATTGAAACGTGGTCGCTAACTATAGGCCTCATAGCTCAAGATCACTCAAAAGACAATTTATCTAGAGGAGAAAAGAGGTCTATGCTTTATTCTTTATTCCATTTATTAGTTTATTTTTTCGAGAGTTTTTACTTAAATTATTAAAAGACCAAAAAAGTTAATCATAATTTAAGATAAGACGTACTTATAATACATTTTCAAATAAAAAGTGACAACCCTACAAGACGTACAACAAAACAGCTAAAAGAAAAACTTATTTTTACGTAATGACATTGCAGTGTGACGGCTCTTGGCGACGTGCCTGATAGTAAGCCCGGTACAAACCATATACACAGGCGACTACCCAGATATCAGTAATCCATCTCGGCTCGTCGCCGCCATGACGGCATACATGCCTGTCAGCAGCTGGCTAATCCCGAAACGCGTAAACCAGAAGAAGTCACCGTATAGAGTTTACCAGGGTGTTCGCCACACACTCGGCTTATAACTGGGTATTTATTACTGGATTTATACCGGATAATCCCGGAACACGACACGCCTAAGTGTCCCTATGGCGTTAATTACACCTGGTGTAGGGTGGCCGCGATCCATTAGGGCACAACCGTCATATCCTACCATAAAATGTGTAAATAAAAAACTTATAAATCTCACCTCTCTAGCGAAAGCGTCAGGCATGGCGAACGTGGAGGTAACCCAGCAGAACGTGTTCACAATGTGAACCGGTATACTATCGGTGATGCACTGTATCGGCTTCCCCACATACTGGCTCGCCGTGATTATCAAAGAACAAGCCAGCAACAGTACCGTCGTGAAAGTATTGTGCAGTCGGAACACAGCATTGTCGGTCTTTATCGGTTGATATTTGAAGTAGCCACGCAAACCTCCAAGTAGTTGAAACATTTCGTTTAATTTCTCTTTACTTCCCTACAGCATTATATTCTCATCATTCAGTAGGAATGTTTTGTGTTTTTATCTTCTTAACTAAGGTAAATCAGTCTTGTTTGATTGAAATTCGAGATTGAAATCCAGGAATGTTTTCGCGTCTGCCGTGAGATTATTGTCGAGATTCGTATCGTTGCGGAATCTGGAACAAAAACAATTCAGTGTTATTTGAAATCAGACTTTCAAGGACGAAACATAGCGTATTTGTTATGTGATCAAATTACATTTATTATTCTATGTATAATACCTATTTCGGTTTAAAAATGTAGGAGTTATATGTCCATTATTTGTCCTACAAAGAGATTTGACTTTATAAAGGCGATACTATTAATAAACTATCATATTATAATTGTCGTACCGTAGTCCGATGCTGAACTTTTAATTTCGAGCCGGCCAATAATTTGGCGCCATATTTAAATCGTCTGGGTACTAGCATATAGTACATGGTATGCTGGTTAAGACGACATAAAGTTTGCCTATCGTAGGCCTTGTCAGATTATTTAATAATCTCACAAAAGTGCAACTCTTACAGTTACATAACACGTAGGTATTTTTCACAAAATAGTCATCAAATTACGAAATACTTATAATAAAACAGAAACCATATAAATTCTTTATTGTACTTCCTAGTCTAATGTATATAGAATGCTTACACCTATACATAAGACCTTCGTAAATAACATGCCATAACATATCATTCTCGTACTAACATAGAAAGAAACAAACCCTAAACATAAATCATCATATAAGTTCCCTATTATAACATTAAATTACATACATAGACATACGCTATCGAACATATATGTGACACTAACCATTTCTAAACATATAAGGCTGTGAATTATCAAAACATGTAAACTAAGACTTCGTATATAAGACTTGTATATAAATAATAGCAAAAGATATGGAATAAAAGACATGGACGTATACGCAAAAGTCTTAAGGATTACAACTATGTCTCACAACTTGTTAACATTAAAAACTTTATATAATTTTGTTGTTAGGCGACATAATATGCTTATCTGTCCTCAACAACGAATCTAGAACGTTCCATTCGCATTTATTTGTTGTAGCATATAATTAAATAGAAATACGTGGAAAAATACAATTGAGTTCACTTTTACTATATTATTAAAGACGCCCCCCGGGCCTCGCACTCGTTTATTACATCATAATTATTTTCATCTCATAGTTTTATTTTTTCTCATATTATTACAACAATATTATACAATGCATGTAGTGTACCAATTGAGTAATAACATATATTTCCCGCGAATTATCAAAAAATGTTATAAATATTTTTTCAAGATTTCTAAAATTATTATTGGGGATTCTTATAGCCTATGGAATTATGGAATAAATTAGGAAAAATATACATGTACATTGTACATATAGAAGTACAGATATATTAGTATAGATAGATTAATGTATGACAATTAGCAACTGAAATTACGATTTTGTCTTCTATAATCTATGACCTGTATGACAATACACTCTATGACTATACGTAACAGTTAAAAGTCTTTACTGGTTAATATATCTTGTGCTGTAAAAAAGTTACTCTCGTGGGAAAATAGTGAAACGAATAACATAGTACAAAACTAGAAAAATATAATTGGGTTCTTGAATTATTATTTTTTGTGTTAAATAGAAAGATCATATATAAGTTTTATAACAAAACTATTTTTTTTTTCACAATGATTCAAGTTATTTCAAAATAAAAACTAATTTTTGAATTCAGTACCGAAAACGCGCCGATCGTTCCCGAATAAATCCGAGTGCGTGTAACGTCACAATGTTAATTTCTACTCATTGTCACACAGCTGATGCAGTGCTTTGACACTTAATCGATGAAATTTCTTTAATATTATGACGTCACAAACCTGGCGTTCAATCGTGGCGCGTTCGTAGTCATGTGATTCTTTTTAAAATATTACAATTTTCAATCGTTTATTATTAATAAAATAATGTTTTAAGAGTTTTCCAATTGACTATTATCATAATTATGATGAAGCTTTAAAATACAAAAAAAAAACTCGATATTCTTCTTTTTCTTCAAATACCCAATTAAGTAAAAAACCACCTACTATATAAATACGTATGTACAAATGTATTACTAGATACGTAACCAACATAACTAAACGCATGAGTAAACAAAAACAAACAAAAACACATGTTCACGAAAATATTTCATCACCTGCAGCAGTGCAGCGCCGCGCGGCGCCGCGCCCGCCGCGCCGGTGTCGACGACCTGTTATCGGAAAATATACCTCGATCCAAACAATTATGCATAGAGGCAAATTAACCGTGATCGTTATTGTTCGATTACTAAACAAACATTCAACAACTATATACAGCTATAGACAGGAAATCTATATTAATAAATCTGTAGTTATGTATGTATATGTAATTTTTTTACAAATTTCCTTTAGACATTTGATTAAAAAAAAGTGTTCTGACTGTGTTTGTATGTCCGGATTTAACTCAAAAACGGTTTGATAGATTTTTATGAGAATTTATACACGGGAATCTATGTCATCCGTTAATTCATAGGCTATAATTTTTTTCTATAACTCATTTAGAAATTCATTCTTAACAGATTTTTATGAAATTTGTAACGGGAAGTATATATCATTTCTCAATTGATGGGCGGATAAGAATTGTCAATGATATGAGAAAAATAAAAATAAGAGACGAAAATAATTACATAAACGCGTGCGGAACCGCGGGGCACCGCTAGTAGAGTATACAATTATAATATTTTTTTCATAGCACGGCAGAGTAAGGCACTGTGCCTGAGGGTAAGCACAGTTCAATCCAGAAACAATGGCGAATACCGAGAGATCTACTAAATTACTAACTGATGATTATTAACTGTAAATATTATAACTGTAAAAATTACCGCGGAATGAGCCTTCTCAGTGTTGTCGGCAAACTGTATGCAAAAGTAATAATTGAAAGAGTTATGTTAGAAACAGATAAAAGAATATGGGATACACAAGCGGGATTTAGAAAAGGAATGGTCTATACGGATCAGGTGTTTTCCTTACGGTGCATTACTAGAAAATTTTTAGCCACAAACCAAAGTCTATTGTCCATTTGTAGATTTGGAAAACGCCTATAACAACGTGGTGAGGAATGAGTTGTAGTCAGCATTATCTATACATGGGGTGATCAGTAATCTGATACAAGCATTGAAATCCCTCTATAAAGATTCTGGTGCTTATGTCAGAATAAACGGAGAGTACACTGAATGGTTTATTATCCAAAAGGGTGTTAGACAGGAATGTGTAGCGTCTCCATGGCTGTTCAACTTATTCGTGGATAATTATATAAGCAAGTGGAAAACGTGGTTTCTGCCTACCCCGTTGGGAAAGATGCGTGATTTATGTATACACGTGTGGGGATGTATGTTTGTGTTATTTAAACAGTTAGAAAAATAGATAAAAAAATAATCCAATAGTCTTAACCATTTGAATTAGTACATGTACTCGAATTCTGAAAAAAAAACTTTGGTACTCGCCCGGGGTTCGAACATGCGGACGTTGAAAGGATATTCCATCGGTCTAAACCACTCGACCACTACGACTTGATTACTGGATATACGTCGGTTGATCATTGATATTATATCAATAAGGTTGATCCCGTAACGCGACACGCCTAATCGTAATGTACCTAACATAATGTGAATTTACCATTTTTATCCGATATTTAGCCTTTTCTGATATCCCTTTGCTCTTGTGAAATGCGTATTAAACGGCGGGTAAGGTAGTGTCTAGTTATAGTGGTGGTGTCTAATCTAGTGGTATGTCTAGTAGGATCATTGTCGCTAAGAAATCATTCTCCACAGACCCCACGCGACGGTGCAATTATTAGATCGACATAATTATCACAAGCAATAACATTAACGTCTGTGTAAATAGTGATAAATTTCCCAATGGCCGATTGTTTTACTATCGCGTGTTTTGAGTTAACCAGCTATTATGATTGTGACCGTTGGAGCGTTGTGAATCAAATGTAATAATACACTTGCTCGCCTTAGCAGTATAAATATTTACAACATTGATAAAGAAATGATTTTTTTAAATAGTTGCTCGGTTCATCGCCTGTGCTGTCCCTGATGGTAAGCAAAGTACAATCCAAATAGAATGGCGACCAACAAGAGATCTAAATGCATCGGCGGTCACCGCTGTCATGCCGGCCTGAATCTCTTCATGTTACGTTTGAAGGACCTGATGTCATAAGAATAAGGGAACACATTGTCCAGGAGATGGTTCCATAGTTTCACGGTAAGACAATAATAATAAATATAAAAGTGCATGGCGGGCCACGCGCAGTGTAGGGTTCCGTAGTTGCCTGTCACAAATTATGTAGACTTTGAAGGGGGCTTTAAGCAATTTTTAATGGAATTTTTTACAAAATTACTTCTCCAAGTATATTTTATAAGTTGGTCGAGTATTACTCAAGTCGTAAAGCCTACTTAGCTGTGATAGTTTCCCTTTTAACTTAACTAAAACAACCATTTAGCTGACAACCTTCAGTGGCGAAGTAAGCTTCTCGAAGACCCAAGGCAGCGCGGCGTAACCAAAGGAAGTCCAGCACTGTTCACTGTTGCCAAACAGCCAAGATTTGACCAATGAAACGATGACCACGGAATGCATCGTCAGGTCTTCATGTAATAGGAAGGAGGAAACACGCTGGATGGGAGACGGTTCCACGGATTTTTTTGTTGACGCTAAGGCAAAACTGTAGCTTTACTTCTTAAGTTTTCTCTTAAAAGTAAAAACCGCATACATGACACGTCTATGGCGGGAATAAGGGGTGAAGTCCAAAAATTATTTATCCTCTGGAAAAATTATAAGTACATAGAAATATTTTGTCACAAAGATCAATAATTTTATATTTTTTTTATCGCAAATCATTTCGTTACGTATTACTAATAATATAAATCTATCGGCACGCATTACATAGAACCGAGTATGATATGAGAAAAACTACAAGTTCCCACGCGCACGACTGAACCGAGCGCAATCGAATAATGCGGGACCAGTGTTGCCAGCAGTGAAACGACAAAATAATTTACAGATAACACTTTTTTCTTTTAAAAATATGGTTCTCAACGATTTATTTCGTAGAGCAATTGATGATTCAAAAAAAATTAAGAAAAAAAACCGACTTTTTTCAAAATGACCAATTAACACTGTCTGTTAACCAACCATTAAGTCTGTGCATAAGATTGGTACCTTAATATGTTATTATTAAAACCTTTCGCATAAGTACATAAATTATCACAGTAAAAGAATAATAAAAATCAGTCGTGTAGTTTCTGAAAAACCACGCCTATACAAACGTACTACAGAAACAGAGAACTTTCATTTTTTTTTCAAGTAGGTTAAAGACCTCCAATAGTAAAAAGTACCTAAAACATACACTGAAGACATATTTACAGAACGCAAAAAAGGTAGAATAACAGAAAATATTTTCTTATTTCATACTGGACATATATACATACCAGTATTATGTAATTTGAAAAAGAATATATTAAATAGAATTTTACTTACGACTTTCATTTGTTTTTTGGATATCTGTTAATTTCTTTGATACGTAGTCTATGTAAGTCTGCAAATTTTTGTTGTTTTTAACAAAAACATTATTTCTGTTTTTTTTTTTGACAAAAGGGAACTACATTTGATAAGTTTGAGTGATAATACCGGATCTCAGCGTTGCTCAGATGTATAAAGCTGTAACTTTAACTGAAAATGGTTACACTTACAATGAAGTGGCGCAAATATGAAGAGTGTCCAAGTCTGTGATTTTTCGCAATGTTAAACGATACCGGCAGACTGAAGAGTATACAAGAAGTAAAGGACAAGATCACAAAAGAGTAACAACGGAGAGGGACAACACATTTATTGTAAGGAGTGTCCTTAGAAACCGCACTTCGATTTCTTCCGAGGTACGAAACAAGCTGCACGAAAAGTGACAGCACCAAAACGATTAGAAGAAGACTTAAGGCGGCTGGTATAGGGGCGTACTTGCCTGCCAGAAGCCTTTTGCTCACCGTAGGTCATCGAGTAGCTCGGTCTAATTTTGCTTGGTCGTAATGAAATTGGGATAATGACAGAAAAGTACTCTTTACTGACGAGTTCAGATTCTGTCTTAAGTCAGATAGTGGAAGGGTCATAATATGGACACGACGTGGAGAAACATACGCCGAGTGTAACATTGTTGGAAGAGAGCCTTATGGTGGAGAGCCAGTAATGCTATGGGGTTATATTTGCTTAGGAGCATGTCGGAGCTAGACATCGTAGAAAACGGGTCCCTGACTGCGGCAAGATAAACAGACATTTTAGAGCAGATTGTGTTGCCTTTTGCCCCATTCATGGAGGATAATTTTCTTTTAATGCACGATAATGCTCGTCCTCACGCAGCGGCGGTAGTATCGGAATACCTTAATGAGGTCGGAGTACCTTAATGAAGTTTTGGTGTGGCCAGATGTTTACAATGTAATAAAAAGTGTGCCCAGGTGAATGCAGGCAGTTTTGACAGCGAGAGCAGGCAATACTAAATACTGATTGTGTCACCCATTATAAAAAAAAACCGGTTTTAGTAAAATATTAAATTTCCATTATGTTACGACAAAATTCCTTACAATTAAAATACTGAAGCTTACTGCCTCTATTTTGTTGTTTTTATTCATTGTTAATTTTTTTTTTGGTGTTAGTAATGTTAATTTAATTAATTGATTCTATTCAACGAATTTTAAAAGCTTATATTGTTGAAATAAATCTGTTTTCACTTTAATTTGTCCCTTTTTTTATTGCGTTCCTACAAATATGTCCATGAGTGTAGTTTGAAGAATACTTTTGTTCAACTTTTCAGTAACGACCTTATTTTTTGGAACGTCAATTGTGCTTAACAAAAATCCTTGCTAAAATTTAAATAAAAAGTGACTAGTCCATAGCACAAAAACAAAAAACAAACGGAAAAATTTAGGCTGGCCACGCCGACTGGACGGTTAAATGAATACTGTATAACAGTTGAATATTTTCCTTGATTCTCGTAACAAAATTGAACTACGTGCTTATCGTCCGTTATTGTTTCTACGTGTCCTCACTTCATGACGACTTAATTTAACTTTTTTATTATATCGTCAGTACTAAAATTCTTCATCATTTATTACATTCTAACGTTTAACCAGAATCTTCCTTCATACTATGCTGGAAACACGGTATAAAAGCTTCCAGAACACAACCTAACTTTCACACAATATAAACTATATGTAATGTATGTTGTGTATATGTAAGTTCATAGTAGAACGTAGAAATAGACTACCACTGACCTAACATCAGTTTCTAATCCAAATTATCCGAAATCGCCAATCATCAACAATTACAAATACATACTGGTATTATTATTTATTTATTATAAAAGATTGTACAGTTTTATTAGAGTTAATCAATAAAACTACTACTGGTTCGATTCCAAAAATTATTTCGATAGTAGGAAGCTATATTATTTACTGACTGCTATAGCAATTTTTTTACATAATTTTACATAGTAATTAACATGACCGCGACATGCCATGATATCATAAGGCCGGCATGACAGCGGCGACCGCTGATGGATTTCGATCTCTTGGTGGTCGCCGTTGTGTTTGGATTGTACTGTGCTTACGGGGACAGTACAGTCAATGTGCCGAAGTATTATTAAAAAAAATAACGCGATAGAAGTCGCGGGCGGCGGCTTGTAACGTTATATTTTTTTACCACGTACATTAATCCGATATTTGTTTGTCTTCAGTAACGTTTATGTTGTTTATGTACAGGTTATAATTTCTTCATATTATTGTGATATTTGTGGAGATTTACATATACAACGCGTTAATACAGAAAGTGTCAACTGTGTTAGTAAGTCTATCAGAAATTTAGTACAAACGTGTGAAGAGGTAATTCGTATACGATAGTCACCTACTAAAAATTGTCGCTGACGCTAAAATTTTACTAAATGATTCGTTCAACACTATTTAGCAACACTTTCATCAGAAATATAACGGCTTTCTGGTATATTTTTTCTTATTTGTTTACCTTTAGTAAACTTTTATAAGTTTTCGTCACGATAAAAAAATTGCTAGATATAAGTAGACTGACTGATACATTTACCGAAGAGGGTCATAATAGTAGGGTCCGTACTTTATTTATGGTGGTTGTACTGCGAACGGACATGAATGACCCACAAATCTACGATTACTATCACATGACAAAATTAAAAAAAAAAAACTTATCCCATCCCTGCTTTAATTCTGTTCACGTTATTAATTCTACAACTTTTTGTTACAACCACAACATAATAAAAATAAAACAAGATATATATTTCTGTCACCCTCAAATCATTATACTTGAAATTATTAACATACAAGCTGTACCCACGGTTGCATTCGTGTTTGTTACATTTATTCGACCCACCCTCCACCGTGTCGCCACAAACACACCCGGGTAGCCTACTATTGATCTCAATTACTACAGCCTGCCAGATTGCTTGACACTGATGGTTACTGCTCGGCTCCTTAGGGCCGTAGCGTGAAGTTATATAGCCTATAATCTTCCTCTATAAATACACTAAAAAATGCAAAGATAATTTTCCAAATATAATTGATATTAGTAGTTCCAAAGATTAGCGCATTTAAACAAAAAAACAAACGTTTGAACTTTCTAATATTACTAGCTGTTCCCGCAGCTCCGCTTGCGTGCAGAATGCAGTCGGGTAAGCGCACGCGCGAATCGTGCTGCCACCGCTCAAAAGACGGGAGACAAAAATGCTTATTGTGGGTGGTGATCCTTACAAAATAGACACATGCTATTGATGACTTTTTTGTAGGTCTTTTTAAGATTTACAATTATGTAAAACATTAATTTGATATATCTCGTAATCGCGTAAGCAATTGAAGCACCCCAAATCCGTCTTTTTCCGAATTGATTCACTATTATCGTAACTACTTATTTCGTATATTACATAGCTAGATAACATAGCTATGAATTAAAATAAAAAACGTGTAAATCGGATAAATTGTTTTCGCGTGAAAATTACATAAACGGACAGACAAAGAGACGTTGAGTTTTATAATATATATAGAAGAAGAAGAAGAGATTATGCGGAGGGAATCCGTCACAGTGTGTTTCATTGGATCATTGCGTTTCGGAGTCTAGTTACTCTGTAAGTGTAACTAGTCCAATTACATCGAGTCCGACTGTCAACGACTGTCCGAAGATCTTTACCTCTTACCAGTCATCGCTATCCCTGGACTGTACTTTATTTACCACTGTGTGAAGTTAAATTTTGGTGACCCCGTGAAATAATAATAATTAAACCGAACTAACTAACCAAAGCCTTACTAAGAAGACGGATGACCATCAGCATCAATCGAATATTTTTTAACGATTGCCAAGCGTGGCGATTATAACAAATCCAAAAGTAAAAAAGCAGCGCAGCAATGGACATCTGTCCGCTGAATGGATGGATGGAATCAAACTGAACAACAATAATTTACCTAGCACTAAAAATACATCGCTCGAACAAGACGGCATGAAGACATCGAATTCAATTAAAATATATGAAAACGGTCGTCTAAATCGTCATGAAACTGTCACAAATATTGGGTAAACGGCAAACCACAAAAACGTAGTGATGACATCATTCGAGAGACCCAATTTCACAAACCTTCCGTTGTTACATTTCTAAATCGGATTACGAAAATACGTAACTGTACATAGCAGTGAACCTGGGAGGTAGAACCTGTGCAAGGGTTGATAACCTGTTGATAACCTTTTCTTGCCGTAAAGAGAGAGCTCGTTTTTATCGTAGCGCAGCAGATTGTCGCCAATGAACCTTATGGCAAGCACAGTACGACCTAAAATAACAGCGACCATCGAGAGAGCGGCAATCTAGTCAGTCATGCCTGCCTTCAAGCATCCGCAACTGGATATATATATTGGCTGGATCAGAAGTGCGACAAACTAAGAGCCATTGTGACGGGTTTATCGCCATGAGCGTGATGGGCGTAGTCCAGTCGTGTAAAAATCTCTATCACCCCGCTTGATACCTGTATAATACAGCAGTTGATCCAGAAACGCGACACGCCTAAGCGTGCCACAATGGCGGGAGTTACACGTGGTGTATGGTGGTCGAGATCCTGTCGGACACAACTGTCGGGTCCTATCACGCAGTTATGCGCAATTCGCTGAGGCACAAGAGCTGGTCCAATATACATGTGACTGACCTTAAATATATCACTACACACTTGTGTGACATTGGTCATAGCTGTAGATGAGCTGCATTTACCACTCAACATTCAGTCGGTAGTCACAGAAAGAGTATATTAGTTGTGTATCGGAGATTGCTAAAATGGTTCCCTCAGAACCCAGGGGTTCCGTAAATCATTTATATTTCTCAGTGAAGAATTTTGACTGTAAAATAATTCCCTTGTTACAAAAAATATATTCTGGAGTACTGCAATAAATTCTAATAAATACGTTTAATTCTTACTTCAAATTGCACTGTTTTTCTTATAATTAAGGGTTCCATAAATAAGAGATTTGTTGAGTGTTTCTGTAGCTTTAAAAGTTTAGGAATCGCTAATATATTATATTACAAGTGTAGCACATTACAACAATAAAAAATATATATAACGATTATAAATATATTTCCCCTATCAAAAATACCCTATCGTCGCGGCAGCAGAAACTTGATTCCTTCATCGGGCCCACAATAAAAAGCTTTGAATTATACGAGCTATTCCGACTTTTTTCTCAGAATGTACAACGACAAAGGAATCCGATTTGAAATCATACCGGCTAGATTGAATTTCGATGCGGGCTGTTTTCAAGGAAAATCATCACATAATCGATTTGTTTTTAAATAAAATAAACAATTAATTATTTCCTTAGATCGTTATTCTTGGTATATGGTATTTTCGTAAAGGAAACAAGCCTAAAACTTATTTAAAATTTTCCAAAGGATGTACAAAAATGTAGATGTAAGCCCGCGAAAGTACAACTGTGGAATCGGCATTTAGGTGTGTTTACTTCATAACACTGTAGAAACACGTATTTCAGTGTGTGTGCATGGTTGCCAGGGTAATGACAAAGTTACACTGTTTTTGTTGATTTTATCCCACTCCAACAGTGTAGGTAACTATTCATCCATCCTGCATCCAAAAACTGATTTTACATTTGAAATTAAGGATCCCAATGATCTCCACGTACCAATTTTCAACCGGGCCCCATAATTACGTATTTCGTAAGAAAAAAACGATAGGTAGTACAAATCGCAAAATATATTAACTTTAAAATAGCAAATTCAGATTATATTTGCTACATTATTGTTGGTAGGGCGAATAGGAGATGGATGAGAGCAACTATACTTATATCCGCTATTAGTGATTCACCATCTTGATTATATCATTATCATTTTTTTCATTCTCCCTACATATGGTTTTATTAACCAAACCATTTACAATGGTTCCGAAATCGTATTTGAAATTTCTGGCGGCAATCTTGGATATTCGATTTTCCACTGAGGCACTAAATTGTCCAGGGTAATTTACTCTTTGAAACCATATCACTATCCCTTTCAGTACCTATTTTCATAATGTGTCATACAAAACATAATATTACGTTGTAGTCAGCTTGTAAATAAAGTGCTCTACCTGTTGTAAATATCAAAATATAGATACTAGTTGCGCCTTCTTGTGACAAACTTGTGATCAATTGTTTAGTCTATGTTCTTTTTATTTAAATAAAATTGTCGTTCGCAAGTCACAGTTGAAGCACGTTGTTTTATTATAGGTTATGGGCCCAGACCCGTATAATAGCTAGATATTGTGAGTTTATTGTTAGAATTATCAGTGTGATGAACAATAGACTGTGCTTTTCACCATCAGTCTTGTGTGTAAAGTAATCAGTTAGCTATTTTCAACCCAGTAGTAACGTGCGTGACAGTCATGGCGTCCAGTTCGAACTATCTTATTAGCGTACCGAAATTACAAGGGCGCGAGAACTATAGTGAATGGTGTTTCGCCGCAGAAAATTTCCTTGTATTGGAAGGAATGGTTGGGTGTATAAAACCTGAGCCTGATCAACCTCCAGCAGCTGCAGATGATGCGAAAACAAAAGCCAAGCTGATATTAACAATCGACCCGGCTCTTTATGTTCATATAAAAAATGTCAGAACATCGAAAGAATTGTGGGATAAATTGAAGATGTTATTCGATGATTCGGGATTTACTAGAAGAATTAGTCTCCTGAGGAATTTAATATCTATTCGATTTGAAAATTGCACTTCGATGACGTCCTATGTAACACAAATTGTTGAAGCTGGTCAAAAATTACAAGGTACGGGATTTGCAATAACCGACGAGTGGATTGGCTCTATCATGCTGGCGGGTCTAAGTGAAAAATATATGCCCATGATAATGGCCATCGAACATTCTGGCATCATAATTACATCCGACGCCATTAAAGGGAAATTGATGGACATGGAACCGGAAGACAGTGATGTCAATAATGCATTCGTATGTTTCCGCAAGAATCATATTCAACGTTCAAAGTATGGGAAGAATATACAGTCTATGGCCAATAAAGATAGTGGGAAAAAAGAAGTATCGACATCTGTCAAAGGAACACCAAATGTCAAATGTTACAATTGTAAACAACATGGTCACTATCGTAATCAATGCACTAACAAAGATAAATCTTCTAAGAATTCAGAAAATAAATCGTCAAAAACAAGTAATGCATTTAGTGCTGTGTTTTTTAACAGAATATTTGATAAGAGTGACTGGTATGTTGACTCCGGAGCCAGTTCGCATTTGACAAGCAATAAAGATTGGATTATCGACACGTGTCATTCTGGCTTTACCAAAGAAATCATGGTTGCTAATCAGAATAAAATCCCAGTGCTGTGTTGTGGAAACGTAAACATAACAACGTCGACTGAAGAATGTGATTTTAACATAACTGTTGAAAATGTTTTATGTGTTCCCGAGTTATCTACTAACTTATTGTCAGTGAGCCAGTTAATAAGGCAGGGCAACAAGGTGCATTTCACTGGCAAAGGATGTGAAATACTCAACAAAAAAGACACTCTAGTAGCTACTGCATCGCTTGTGAATGGAGTTTACAAACTAAACACTACTACTTGTTTGGTGGCAGCAGTAGCAGAGTCTCCAGAAGTTTGGCATCGTAGATTGGGACACGTCAACAGTTATAACATGAATAAAATGCAGGATGCTGTGGAGGGAGTCAAATTTATTGAGACGGCTAAAATCAACAAATCTAACTGCATAGTGTGCTGTGAAGGTAAGCAAAGTCGTTTGCCTTTTGCTCATGAAGGGAACAGGAGCACTAAGCTATTAGAAGTGGTACACAGCGACATCTGTGGCCCGATGGAGAATATATCGCTAGGAGGATCTAGGTATTTCTTGATCTTCGTTGATGATCACAGCCGGATGACATATGTTTATTTTTTGAAAAACAAAAATGAGATTTTACAGTGTTTTAAAGAGTATAAAGCAGTAGTTGAGAATTCAACATCAAATAAAATTAGAATTTTGAGAAGTGATAATGGCAGAGAGTTCTGTAATAGAGATTTTGATAGTTATTTGAAGAAAGCAGGTATAGTTCATCAAAAGTCAAATCCTTACACACCTGAACAAAACGGGCTTAGTGAGCGCATGAACAGAACGCTAATTGAAAAAGCCAGGTGTCTTTTGTTTGATGCTAAACTAGGTAAGGAGTTCTGGGCAGAAGCCATTAACACTGCTGTTTATTTACAGAATAGAATTGTAAAAACTAGATTGAACAATCGTACACCATACGAGTTATGGACAGGGACCAAACCAAACCTCAGTCATTTAAGGATTTTTGGTAGTACTGTCATGAGGCACATACCCAAGGAAAAAAGACATAAGTGGGACAAGAAAGCTGAACAATGCATAGTGGTTGGCTACCCTGAGGATGTTAAAGGATATAGGTTATATAATCCATCAACGAAAGCTATCACAACTAGTAGAGATGTTATCATCATAAAAGAAAAATTATCTCATCAAGAAGATTTGATTGAAGTAGAAGAGATAGATGACAAACCGACAGAGAACAGGCTACACCTGTCTTCAGTGGGAGAGTTCTCAGACCACAGTAGAGAGGATTCGTTGACTTCTTTGGAATGTGATAAGGATGACTCCTATATACCAGATGAGGAGTTGACATCTGAAGAAGAGTTGCAATCAGATACCATAGTAAGGACATTACCAAAACGGCAGAGAAATCAGCCAGACAGGTATGGACTTATGTGCACAGAAGAGTGTTATAAAGATTTCAGCAATGAACTGTCATTAGAAGAAGCACTGCAAGGACCAGAGAAGGAGCATTGGGAACAAGCTGTCAAGGAAGAGCTGAAAAGCTTTGAAGACAACAATGCATGGGAAGTTGTTGATATTCCTGTAAGTGGCAATATTGTAAAATGCAAATGGGTTCTCAAGAAGAAGTGTGATGCTGAAAATAATGTCCGTTATCGAGCCAGGCTTGTGGCTAAAGGGTGTTCTCAAAAATATGGTGTGGACTACAATGAAACATTTTCTCCTGTTGTGCGACATACAACACTTAGGTTATTATTTGCTTTATCAGTGCAATTGAATCTAAATGTGACTCATCTAGATGTGAAAACCGCCTTCTTGAATGGTGAACTGTCAGAGACTATATATATGCAGAAACCTTTAGGTTATATCTGTACAAATGATAAAAAGATTCTAAAATTGAAGAAAGCTATATATGGTCTCAAACAAGCATCCCGAGCATGGCATAATAAAGTAGATAGTTGTATGTTAGCGGATGGTTATGTTAAATCTAAAATAGAACCATGTTTATATTTAAAATGTGTTGGCAGTAGCAAAACCATTGTGACATTGTATGTCGATGATTTTTTTTGTTTTTTCAAATGACGAATGTGAAACTAATCATCTTAAGAGAATGTTGGGTAAGAATTTTGTGTTAAAAGACTTAGGGATTGTAAAAGAATGTCTTGGCATGTCAGTATGTTTTGATAAACTAAATGGTACTGTTACCTTGAGTCAAGAGAGATATATTGATAAGTTATTATCTAAGTTCAATATGGCTGATTGTAAAACAATGAATACTCCAATGGAGATCAATTTAAGGTGTAAAAAGGAGGATAATTGTAATAGTCAGAATCCCTATCAGCAACTAATCGGTAGCTTAATGTACTTAGTTGTGCTTACACGACCTGATATAGCTTATGCAGTGTCATATCTAAGCCAATTTAATAATTGTAATACTGAAGAACACTGGGTGTATGCTAAAAGAATATTGAGATATTTAAAAAAAACAAAAGATTTAGGTTTGAAATATAGTAAGGGTAAGAATGATTATATTGAAGGATATGTTGATGCAGACTGGAGCAATGATGTTAATGATAGGAAATCATATTCAGGATTTTGTTATAAATTATCAGGTTCTGTTATATCTTGGAGCTGTAGTAAACAAAAATGTATTGCACTCTCTAGTACAGAAGCAGAATATGTATCAATATCAGAGGCCTGCAAAGAGGCAGTGTATCTAAGAAACTTACAATATGAAGTTACTAAAAGATTGTATTGTATTAACTTGTATAATGATAGTATGAGTGCACAGAAATTATTACTAAACCCTGTATTCCATAATAAAACTAAGCATATTGATGTCAGATATCACTATAGCAGAGAAATGATAAATGAAAACATTGTTAGTGTTAATTATTTATCTACATCAGATATGCCTGCAGATTTGCTCACCAAAAGTTTAAATGCTGTAAAACATTATAAACATTTGAATTCTTTAGGAATTGTTAAAGTATAGTTTTACTTAAGTTTTTTGTTAAGTATTGAAGGTTAATATGATCTATATTTTGAGTGGGAGTGTTGTAAATATCAAAATATAGATACTAGTTGCGCCTTCTTGTGACAAACTTGTGATCAATTGTTTAGTCTATGTTCTTTTTATTTAAATAAAATTGTCGTTCGCAAGTCACAGTTGAAGCACGTTGTTTTATTATACTACCAATGCATTGTTTTCCCTTTAAGGATAATATTTCATGGAAATATTATTGAAGTTTTTTATTTTCAATTGTAAGTAACAAATAACACGGAAAATTGAAACATAATATGCGTTGCTCCCTGTTAAAAATAATAGACCGTTTTCCTTATGTGTCTGGGCACAATTTTTGATCACATCGACAGAACGACATCTGACTATCACGAGTTTTTTTTTGTTTCTCTGCGACATTCCGTTGATATCACTGAAACTAATTTTGTGTTTGATTCAACCTCAAATTCATCGTGTCATTTACAATTAAATTAGACACGATACAATACAAGCTGATAGTCAACCTATGGGCGTTGGAGAGGAGTAAGTTAATAAAGAGATCAAAACGTTTTATTATAGATGAATAAGAAATAAAACCTGTGTAAAGTATGTAACGGTAAAAAGATGAAAGTATCTCAGTTGAGTTATGAATAGTACGAGCATTAGACAAAACAGTTCAACTTAATGTGGTCATAAAACCAAGTTCACCAAGGGATCAAGACTATTTTGGTAACCGACTAGTACCGAGTTAACGGAAGGGAGAAATAATATCACTCCTCGGTTTCTTGGAATATTGTGATATTACATTTTCGTCTAATATAAAATTTAGTTCTAACCGAAATATGTATTGAAATATAAAGTATTCATATATTATAAAGTCAAGGTTATACATCATCACACAGCTTTTTCGCGCCATTACATCTACAGTCATAGCCCCGAGCCGAGTGTCGACTTATTTTAGTTTTACATTATCTCCCAAATTATTGGTCCAAATAACATGCTATAGATGAATGATAAAATGCTATAGATGATGAAATAACTTTCGTCCGTAAGGATAAATATGCCATGCCTAATAATAATGCTCATAACGGATTTTCATACGGTTTTCATCAATGGACAGAGTGACTCATGAGGAAGTTTTACGTGTATAATTCATTACGGTTTTGTGTAAATAGGCTTAAATATGATTATGATTGTTGAAAATGTCGGAAAAATTAAGCCGCTGGAAGCTTTTAAACAGGCGTGCGCCACGTAAACCAATAGAGTTGCAGGCCGGCATGACAGCGACGGATGGATTGTAAATCCCTCGGTAGTCGCTGATATTATTGGATTACACTGTACTTCACCATCAGGTACAGTGTGGACACTATGCCGCGCTTCGATAAGAAAAAAGTTATATGTATTGTTCAGCTACACGTATCAAGCCAGGGCGGGTTGCTAGTATATACTAACAAAAAATATTATCTTTTCCACTATTGCAAGAAAAGTCCGAAAAATATTGGAAAACAACGTCTTTACTAAACGAACTATGTGGTAAAATGAAATAATAATCTGCTTTTTCTTAAAGAAGCTTTTATAGACTAACCACGAATTAGAACTTACGAGTATTTATCGATACGAATCCAACAAACCTAAATTCGACGACGATATTTTGTTTTCTTGAGGCATTGCTATGCCCAGCATCAGGGTACATCATCAGATCAGCTCAATATTATCATATTATTGCATTTCCATCGAAGTTACAAACCAATTTGCAGCTCAAACAGTTAAAAATTTAGTTGCAAGATATGATATATACTTAGTAACATTGCAAGTTAAATAAAAGCTTGTAAAATAATAATCAATTGACAAATAATCAAACAGGAAACCTTCAACAAGTAATAAGTAATTATTTGACTAAAGCGACAAATAACAGTTCCGTTCCTAAGATAAATTATAATACAGTGTGATTAATTTCAATTACATAATAAATAAAAGAACGGCAAAATAAATTTAACAGGAAATAATTATTAAATAAAAATTCAGTAAGTAATAGTGACAAATTTCTATCAAATTGGTATCCTTCTCTAAATTAATAATACACATAAAAACAGCAAAGGTCAAATACGTATTTAACTGTTTGCCTATTTCCGAATACCATTGGAATGGCGGATACAGCTGATAAGGAATAAAAAATATGGTTTTACCCAATAATCTTGTTGTTTTTTTCCTTCAGTAATTCTCGCGTAATTCAATAAGATATCTAGAAAAGTTATGTATGTTATTAAAATATGAAAACCACCATCAAATAATCATTGATATTATAAAAAAATGGACAAGTAGCAAGTAGAACTCGCGCCCTGAGGGTTCCGTGTTATTACGTGTTTTAAACAATAAATAAGTTGTTAGTATACTCTTACATTCTCCAGTGTTTCTCCGACACGCGAACTTTTATTTAGCGATCATTGAAGCATCCCGAAATGCGATGTAACGAAGCGAGACACTATGTCGAACTTTTCGTCATAGCGGTTGCGATACAGCAGGGTAAAGTTTTGAAAAGAGAGTCAAAATTTAAAAAAGACCTGTTATATAGTTAAAATACATTAATTATAATGATGTCGTAATCATATAATATTACTAGCAATCCGCCCCGGCTTCCTTACAAAATATAACTCAATTGGTTTACGCAACATTTTCAACATTCATAGTCATATTTAAGCCAATTTACACAAAACCGTAATGAATTATACACATAAACCTTCCTCATGAATCACTCCGTACAGTGATGAAAACCGTATGCAAATCCGTTCGGTAATTTTTGAGTTTATCGCGTTCAGACAAACAGACTCGACGGCGGCTTTATTTTATAATATGTTTATAATTATAATTAGTACATAGAGTATACTGATGATATAATGCTAGGTACGAGAGTACATTATTACACCTTGCTTAAATTTAATAAACACATAATTTTTTGGCAGTAATTTTCAATATGGCAATCTCCTGGTATGATTGCAAAGATATGTACATTAATTATTACATATAATTTGAATAAATAATTTAATAAGTTAGTTAATTAATAAAACACTGACCTCTCAGCCGATGAACTGGTGATGTGTTATTATAATTTCAAATTAAATTATGTACTAGTTGTGGAATTAAAAAGATTTAATTAATGTAGTCACAACTTCGTGCCAGGAAGGACTATTAATTATTGAAAGTCATTTGATACATAATTATTATAAATATTTTATTATGTAAAAAGGAAAACCACATGCTGTGGATGTGTTTGCGTTACCTAAGCCGAGTGTTATAAAACTAAACGTTTCTCTGTCTGTCCGTTTATGTTCTTTTCAGGCAAAAACCAATAACACAATTTACATGATTTTTCCTTTAATTCATAGACATCTTATATCTGGCCGGGTAATAGAATATATTTTGTTACATAAAGTAACATACGAAATAAGCAGTGACGTGAGTAAGAGAAAGTTGTGGTAAATAAATCTATACATATTATAAAATTAAACGTCTCTCTGTCTGTCTGTTGTGGCTTATGTATAAGAGATGATATGACATAGCGGATTTTTTTTAGATGTAGTAAGGAGCAATATTTTGTAGAACATTGTATTTACGTATAAATAACCATTGCACCAGCGCACGCAGATAAAGCAGTCCGGGTGAGCTGTTTCTTCCGACATACTTAACAAAAATCAATATTTAAAGCCAGCTGAGAGGTGTAGCCTAATACTAGATAGCCTATACTATTCTACATGAATCTGGCAATGATATTTGCCATTTATCATAATGATATGTCATTATATCATGATGACATAATGATAATTTTTCGAATCCGAGTGTGAGCTCCAGAGATTAGCGTGTTTAAACAAACAAAAAAGCTCTTAATCAAATAGATTTATTGAGGAAGGTAACTTCACGCTACAAAGTTAATATGCGAAGCAGTAACCATGAAAGTCAAGCAATCTGTCAAGCATGGGAAGTGAGAACAACTGTAAGCTACACGGTTGCATTTGCGGCGGCGCGGCACGATAGAGAGTTGGTTGAATAAATTTAAACACAGATGCAACCGTGGAGCACAACTAGTAACAATATAAAACATTAATAAAAACAAACTATATCCTACAATAGCCAGCGGAAACGTAGCTATCTATCAATTAAAGAATTCTCCGAATCAGATCATTTCTAAAGATTATACCTTCTACAATAATGCAAAGATCCTGAACAAAAAGATTACAGTACCTCTTCATAATAATAACACAAACAAAATAAAAATAAAAAGTTTGTTCAAAATAACTGTACAGTACCTAATCTAATGGTATTTACAGTACAGTCGAGAAATAACGGCGACTACCGTTGACAAATTCCATCTATCGGCATTCGTTGCAGTCATGCAGGCAAATGTCTCTTCAGGCAGTTCACGCCTCGCTTAAAGAAAGTGATATCGAAGGATGGAAAGAACACTTCCATTTCCTTTCCTTCGTTTAGGTAAAAATATAGATGTGAATAAAATATTCGATACACCTAATATGATTTTTATAGTAAAATAATACAGTTATACAGCACGAACTACAAAGTGAACAAAAGTATTCCTTGCAATTGCTACAAATAGATTATTTTAATCATCCTAACAATTGCAAGTGTCGAAGTTCAATTATTATAGCACGTTAAATTAACAACACTGATTCATATTGCGTCATTTCATTAAATATCAGTTAAACTAATAATATTTCTCTGGCCGTTACTTTACATCTCATTCAAAAGAATACTATAACTATGTTTAATTATTAAGAATAATCGTGATAAAGCTTTGCAAAAGTAAAGAAACAGTAATTCCGTGGCCCCAAAGCAATCTCCTTGATGGACGCCTGAATCGTTAAAAGAATTTCAAAAATGTTGCATTTGGTCAATTAGCATCAAAATATGCAAAATACTATGAGTATAATCAAGCTATTACATGTCTTAATTCTAAAGTTATTTTTACCGAAATCACGCACCAACTCAAGTGCCGTCGTTGCCTTTTTTTTACTACTGACCTATTGACCGCAGGAATACAACACAAGGTAGTTTTTGGCTGCGATCTTCTGTAGGATGGAGATATTCCACCGGTCAGGTTGCTCTAAGTAGAGAAAAATCTCCAAAGAAATTTCTCTTTGCCCTACCTCTCTTACTGTTACTTAATAAGGCCTGTTATAATGCTCACTTGGCTAGGTATTACCAGTCAAGCTGAAAATCTGTTGCTAACAATTTTAACATCACAAACGTTACCATAAAAATGTTATTTAACGATTATAGACTATATCCATATCCACACAAACTTACCAACTTCGCGATTTCATAACGAATGGTCGATGGCCTATTATAATTGATGGCGTGTTGGAAGCCGGTCCAAATTGACCAATTGTCGGTGTCACTTTCAATTGACATGATCGACCAATTAATGCAGGGTTACGACATACAACGTATAATGCAAGACGACTGCGACTCAGTCGAACGCAATCGCTTGTGCAAGCATTCACCTTAAAAAGTTACTTCCTGTACAGATCATTAAAAAATTGAATACCAGATCCATACCGATATACCTAGATTATAACTTTATAAACTCACATCGGCAAAGCACATACGATATTTGAGATCGATCCATTAGAACTAAAATTCTAATATATCAAACATACATAATAAGCATAATCTTCTATGGGACGTAAACTTTGATATTAAATGCAAAACAGGAGCGTAATCTGAACAATTCCACGTGCGTTATCTTAGTGACCTTTTGAGGTTTTCCAAAAAAGAAATCGAAGAATCGAAAGAACGTGGCTAGGATCTTAGGGAATTGCGAACAGAAAAAAGCTACATAAGCAGACTACACATGGGATTAAAAGATTGTGTCGAGTGGGATACGGACGTTTGTCTATAGATAACTGGTGCCGACAAAATCTAGCAAATAAAACGCGTTATATGGAAAAAATCTACCTTAAGATTGGAAAATCCACGACACCAGAATATAGTGTGTTATGAAAACATTTCTTAAGACATCTACGTACCGCAAACCCTACACAGCTGTAAACAAGAGGCTTGTTAGATGCAGTCTGTGTGGTTTTTGCTGATGTGATGAGGACATTACTGATGATGATAAATATTCATTCAGTCAAAGTATAGGAGAATGAATGATCTGTTTATGGTTCTAAATATTTTTTTGGGGTTAGATTCTTAGCACAACTGTTTTCCATTTTGGTGTGGAGTTTGAGTTGCATCTGTTTATTTAGATTAAATACAGTGCTGTTTTAGTTAGATCATATCTAGTGTGTATTTCAAATTTTATAATAGAAAGAGTTTATCTTAAATTTTGCATCGCCAATGGAATTTCGTGTTCGGCGACACTAAAAATGTTACAGAAGCCTTACGGTGAACCGACTTTATCAAAAACACGTCCTTATGAGTGGTACAAAGCGTTCAAAAGCGGTCGAGATATGCTGGAAGAATTTCCTCGCCCTGGTAGGCCATCAACGTCTTCAACTGATGTTAACATAGCAAAAGTGAAGGAAATAGTGACTGAAAA
The DNA here is from genome assembly GCA_947532125.1 of Saturnia pavonia. Taxonomy (NCBI): domain Eukaryota; kingdom Metazoa; phylum Arthropoda; class Insecta; order Lepidoptera; family Saturniidae; genus Saturnia; species Saturnia pavonia. The sequence goes on along the minus strand of OX383898.1, from coordinate 18,710,896 downwards.
TCCTCATTCAAGCTTGAGAGAGATAGCCCCTGAACTTTCTGTGTCTCGCGAGTCGAACCGTATCATTTTAAATAATCACTTGGGTATGAAACATGTTGCCCCTCGGCTAGTCCCAAAAGACCTGAATTTTCTCCAAAAACTCAATCGCATAAGAGTCGCTGAGGACATGCTAGAGCGAGTTAATTCCGACCCAACATTCATGAAACGTATTGTTACTGGTGACGAGACGTGGGTTTACGAGTTTAACATGCAAACTAGTCAAGCAGAAGCAGAAGGAGTGGAGCCTTCCAACTGAACCGAAACCGAAAAACCACTCCAAAGTCGATCAACAGTCAAAGTCATGTTGACTGTTTTCTTTGACTATCGTGGTGTTGTGCACTCGGAATTATTACCGTAAGGTCAAACAGTAAATAAAGTATATTATTTGGGCATTATGCGGCGTTTAAGAGAGAAAATTCGACGAAAAAGGCCAGATTTGTGAAAAGAAAATTCTTGGATTTTGCACCACGATACTGCGCCTTCCCACAAGGCCATCATTGTAAAAGAATATTTGACCAAAAACTCAACAAATACCAACAAACAGAATTCACGACGAGAACTAAACTCAGTTCCGAAAAAAGCGTTTAAAAAATGTTTTGATGATTGGATTATTCGTTAGTGTATCGTTTCAGAAACGATAGGATACTTTGAAGGCCATAAAATAAATTTGGATCAATAACTAACATTTTGTGTATTATTGATCTTTTCCCGGTACTTTTTTGACAGAGTAGTATATCAAAAACTTTTAATCGTAATGTATGTACAATTGTCTTGAGGTCCCCCTCGAAACAATTGTATTCCAAGTTCAGTATCCATTGCATCAACGCTTCATATCGTCTGTTGTTTGGGTCAAAGCCTTTCTTCGTCTGTTGACTAAAATATAAAAATCACTGAGATTCCACTTTCATATTAAAATAGTCAACTATAAGACAATTTTTAACAAAAAAGAAAACCGACCAATGGTTTTGAAATGTATCCAGGTATATCTTATGGATCTTAATAAATTAAAATGGGAAACCCTCGAGGTATCCCCTATCCAACGTAAAAAGAATTACCTAAATCGGATTATAAATAAAGAAGCCTAAACATCCATAAAAAAATTTACAATAGAAATTGAAGTTTATTTTTTGAAGTCGATTAAAAATTATTGAAAGCATATTTAGTTTTTTTCTGTGGGCGAGAATAATGGGATTGTGTGACTAAGAAAATTATCATTTATATACATTTTATTGGTACTGCTCTATATACGTTAATATATTTGTTTTATATCTAATCGGTACACGTATGTTTAGTTAATAAGTCATGTTCCATGTTTATTAATTAGTAAACATAGTATTCCTATTGATACAACGGCATAATAATAACATATTGAAGACGACAAACAATGATAAACAATAATAATTAATTAATTTGTATAAGCAATGTGTCCGTATTTGGCTTATTATGTATATATTATGTAGTTGATGTTGAATGAAACATCAAGTGTTTGTTCTTTTTTAGTGCATACAAATACCTTGACATTTTGAATTTAGGTCATACTAGCTGTGCCTGCGGCTCCGCTCGCGTGGGCAACAGAATGCCGTCGGTCGAGCGCAGCGCGAATCGTGCTGCCGCCGCTCAAAAAACGGAAGACAAAAATGCTTATTGTGGGTGATTCTTAGAAGATAGATATATGCTATTACTGAATTTTTATGGGTCTTTTTAAGGTCTACAGTTGTGTAGAACATTAATATGATATATCTCTTATGGCTTACTCAGGGTAAGCCGTTCAAGCGCCCCAAATGCGTCTTCTTTTCGAATTCGAAATTCGAACGATTTCGAATCACCCTTATCGTCACTGCTTATTTCGTATGTTACTTTGTCTTATAAAATATATTCTATAACCTGGCCACATTATACAGCTATGAATAAAAATAAAAATAATGTAAATCTGATAAGTAGTTTTCGCGTGAAGAAAACGTAAACGGGCAGACAGACAGAGAGACGGTGAATTTTATAATATGTATAGATTTATTTACCACAACTTTCACTTAAGCTACAAAACTCAGTAAAGCCTGACCGACCAGTAAGTTTCCAGGACTAAGCAAGATTAAACTATGTATGTAAAATCCAACTCTAACCCAGCAACGGACAGCATGCGACTGAAAAGCAAAAAATCAAAACCGGTAATTGTGCAATAATCCTAATTAATAATACACATATAAATGCAATTTAAAAGACACACAGTTTACACAGAAGCTAAACTATTGCAAAATGAGCTGACAATATCAACAACAATTCTGTAATATTCGACCTAAATCATAATTGCTAAGTAGCAACTAGCACATGGTCGTGATCATACAAAGGTACGGCTCCGTAGCTACCGATCATAGCTGCAAAGGCCGGAGATAACATATGTGACCTCAAAGCAAACGCCTGTTTTATTAATCGTTTTATATCTGTGAACATTTTTCATGGATCTGGAACATTACGTTGACTTAATGACGCAGTTAGAAGAAGATGTACCTTTTGTCATCAATGGACACAAGACATTGGAAATAATTGGAAACAACGATTTATTCCACAAAGTTTTACTGTATACATATATAGACATCTTATAAAAGAAAATACCGTAAATCTCCGTGCACTTGCCAATTGACAACCGTTTTTACAAAATATCGATTAACTGAAGACAAAAACTTGTCTGAGTCTTATAAATAATATGGAAGAACATGTCGTCTTGGGTAATGTTGAAACTCGTTAAACTAAAGCAACATAAAGCTGGTATTATTAGCCCGTAGTTCCTTTTTAATTACATAAATTTAAATAGAACTTTCTAGATTCGAGTGATATCAAATTTTTTGCACTGAAATCTTATTAATAGCTAATCAATATACATTTTGATCACACATATTTAAGAATAATTTAAAGCAATATGTCTTGAAATCACAAATAAGCATCGGCAAAGAGCATTTTAAGTTTCTTAATTTTTTAACTACTTACCTACATTGTAATGATGATTCGAAAATAAATTTACATTTGGTACAGATAACTTGAGTAATTTCCTCTCTTCCTTGGTTACTATTCGCAACCTACCATCTCCCTTTCTCTTTATCTCTTCCACAGTCATCATGAAAGGTATTTAATTTGAAATAAAAATAATATTTATTTATACGCCGTTAAATTATCTTTAAACAAATTAAAATAAAAAAGTCTGTAAAATGAATTCAGATTATTATCATTGATAGGTAACTTCATCATTATGCACTTCCACTGCACTTTGTGATGCTGCGAAGCTCTCAATTTTACCCTCTATTAAACGCACCAAAAGTCATATAAATCCAGAAACCCTTTTGTTATACAACAAGCCTTTTACAACAACATGCGTTGTCAGTATGGGTCAAATCTTGCAACTGAATTTTAAAACAGTTATCCTTAACCGATTGAGCTGAACTTTTTCATACACGTTTTTTTTTGGATGACAGTGCATGGCACTTACCTAAGTGTCGTCATTCTGAATCCACTATGGCAGACTCCCAAAGATAGCGAACCAGTTATTTTTTTATATACCCCGTGATATGACTAACAAATAGGGTTTGCTGCGAAGAATAAGAAAATAAAATGACGTCACACTAAATTGAATATGGCAGACGGTTATCACTATTTTCATTTTAGTGCAAGTGAAATAATGAATGAAAGTTTTTTTTAAGTTTATTTTAAGTTTTCTTTAAGAATTATTATCATTTTATAGGCCGCAGACCATTAGGAGGGTCGCGCTTACGGCGGTCAAACTATAGTGTTGAATACAAATGTTCAAGTGCAATGATGGTAATTTGTTGCTATGACTACAGAAGTGTTTCAGAATCATGTCCCATACGCGGTCAAGGCCTGTGACTCCTGCACAACGTGCAGACACAAGGATATCGAATTGCTTTCATTGTAAGCTCATAATAAGAACATCTTGTTCAAACGACGTCACGACATACGAGTATGCAGACACAGGTTTTATTTACTCTCTACTACTTATTGTCTACGCAAAAATACTGAAATACCTATACTAAAAGCAATAAATAGCATAAAATTATTTGCTAAATTTCTTCCTAGCTACTTTTATACCTTTAAAATTTTAATGAAGTATCACAATTCACAATGCGGTCCAACTATATATAAGTGAAATCCAATAGACATTCTAATGTGAAAATTAAGTATATAATCAAGATTAGTATTCCTACACAAACCTATTTGAGTAATGAATAATTCTAAATTAATATATGTACTAACAACTGTTGAACAAATATTGCTTATAGAAACGAAACAAACTAAACCATTTTATGAAAAACTAAAAATAGTAGTTATCGTGATTATCGTAAATAATAATATGTATTATAAAGAGAGAATGCGAATTTTGTGTATATGTGGTAGGTAATCTTTGGAGCTACCAATCGGATTAGAAAACTTCTTTTATAACTTTTATAGTCAATTAATTGAGAAAGATTATAGGCTATATAATTCACGCTATGACTCTAAGGAGTGGAGCAGTAACCATGAACGTCAAGCAATTTGAAAAATTGTAGACAAGTATTCCGTACTTGTGAGAACATCGATAATTCGAATTTTTTTAACACGAGTGTAAATTAATAAAAATTATACAGTATAAAATGGTTTTTTTTCTTCATATAATCCTAATTTTACTACAATATTCTTCCATCAAAAACGAAATATATAATTGTCATTCCTCGTTAACTAAGCTACTAATGAATAATTTAATTTAAAAAAAGCTAAAAAGAAAGAAACCGCAGAGTTCATAGAACTCTATAACAGCGTGAAGCGGTTCTAGATCGGATGTGCTCCGGGCGACACCTGCCTCTTAAGGAACAGCTTTGCATTTAATGTTGGTTTTAATCTACGGATACTTTAAAGATATAGAGGCTAGACCGGTTCGAGTTATAAATCATTGCGCTCCGCCTCCGCGTGATCGGAGTGAGAGCAGGATGGGCCAAATTACACGGTCTCGCCGCAGTTTGGGCCACAAAAATGTGCGGTCATTATCCCGGATGGCATGGCGGCGCGGCGTGATCAGAAGCACGTGCGCGTATGCACGACTGAAGCACATCGCACACGGACTACGGTGAATCGTAATGATTTTTAAGTTCTAACACACAACTTTCATCTTAATATTCATTCTTCACATGCGACGATCAAGTTTCACAGGCATATGGATATTAAAAAGTCCCTAAAGCAAAACGGAAAAAGGAATTCGATACAGGCGGTCACCGTTGTTTCTGGACTACATTCTATTTTGCATCAGGTACTACAATAAAAAAAAACTACCATATGAAGCAAATATTACAAACAAGTATTACAAGATTATTTTTACTAAATACTAGCTGTGCCCGCGGCTCTGCTCGCGTGGACTACAGAATGCTGTCGGTCGAGCGCATGCGCGAACTATGCTGTCTCAAAAATTCTTATTGTGGGTGATCCTTAAAAGATAGACATATGCTATCGCTCACTTATTTGTACATTTTTTTAAGATCTAGAATTATATTATACATTAATTTTTAAGCCATTTAAGCACCCGAAAAGTGTTTTTTCGTTTTCGTATGTTACTTTATGCAACAAAATATATTCCATAACTCGGCCAGATAGCATATCATGGAAAACCCATGTAAATCGGACTAGTGATTTTCGCCTGATAAGAACATAAGCGGAAAGACAGAGAGATATTGAGTTTTATAATATGTATAGAAGATATGGATTATAGAGTTCAAGAGATGTTTGTTTGAACGCGCTAATCTCTGTAACTACCAATCAGATAATTTTATCCATTTTATAAACTATTTATTAAGGAAGCTTTACGACCTTAAGGAACGGAGCAGTAACTATGAACGCCCAGCAATCTGGCAAGTACGGTAAGTGAGAAAAACGATAGGCTACACGGGTGCGTTGGCGATTAACACGGATGAAACCGTGGGGCACAGCTAGCTCAGTATAAGATTATAACTGACTGACGTCGATAGTTGGCGAGCAGGATACGTCCACGTAGTCTCAAATACCTCTAAAAATAAACAAACAAATCAATCTCGAACAATGGTAATTCCTGGCCAAACATAAAGAACATACAGAGAGTCCACAGAGACATTCGAAAACCAATGTTTGTTTAATAATAATATACAACGAAAAATAACAATTCGTACATGAGCTAAGAATAAAATGCTGCCAGTATTATTTGCATATTTTTTTTATTAGATTTGGACGTAATTATTTAGAAATATCTGCATTGGTAAGAACACAGGTCACAACCACTTCCTATAGGTACGTCATTTTTCATTTGAATTATTTCTAGAATGTATAAAATATAAATGCTACTTAAAGTATTTTTAGTACATTGCACTAATACATTTATTACATGTCCCAGCACTATTAATACATAAAAAAATATATTTAGGAATGTTGTTTAACTCAAAAGATCCAGTTACGTGAAAAACCTAAAAGATACCTTTAGACAGCTTTCCATGCATGTATGGTGATTCATAGTGTTCGCCCGTCTAAACTTATCTAAATGAAACCCTATTGCGAAAAACTTATGGGCGTATTTTGGCAATTGCACTTAAAAGTTATTAGTTTTCTAAGATTATCGCGTTAATAATACCTAAAAAAGAAAAGGATCAATTTCCCATTGCCTTACCGAAAATTGAACTTATAAAAAAAAAAAAACGAAACCGTTAACAACTTTAAAATCAGAGGCAACATTAAATCAGAATTAATTGTCTCGAATGCATGTGACCTACTATGCCATTACGCCTGTTATACATTCTCAGCGTGACAATCTGAAACCGAGACAAATCGAGGACGAGTGTCTCATGCTATCTCGGTGCTCCTCGCCCGCGTCATTTATCCATTTTTGTTGAAATTAAAAAACGCGAAAAACCAGACCAAGGTGCACCGGTAAAATTAAGAGCAGCGTCTTGCGATCGAATGTCGGCACTGCTGCAATTGCGCCAGAGTTTATAACCACCATTAAGGGTAGCCTGTCCCTATAAAAGGTAAAAGAATAGAGATATAATTATTCACTACACAAATCAGCAGTACTGTAATATATTTGACAAATGTCTAATATAGGCAGGCATTCCAAATAACAACCAATGTTCTGACCAGACCACAACAACATAATCTAATGGAATTCGCAAACTGTGTATTTTTAGAACATAAGCTTATAAACCTGGAAGGGTGTACGATTTGAAGAAAAGTCTATTTTAAGAAATGATTCATCTTTGTGTTCATATGAACAGAACCTATTTACCATACTTCTGAAAATGCTAACAAGTAAAAAGCAGTTAAAAGACCAATTTCTATAATTAAAAAAGAAATTTTCATTTTATATCTGTACAATACAAATCATTTAATCCATTTTCAAGTGACTTCTCGATGAGCTACAGACTTGAAACTTTAAGCTCAGAACTGGATGACAATGCTATATTAACTTGCTTTCTTATTTAACTGTTCGGAACAACTTTAACAATAAATTTAACTTGTCACATGTCATTGTCATGAATATCGTCATGATGTTTAAAATCAGTAATAAAATTTTACACACACTCAAGAGTAAATAGCGGAAATTAATTAATTAAATACAAACTTATTTTTAATAATGAAAAATGTAAAGCCTGTGTCATAGATAATAAGTAAGAAGTGTAGAGAGTAGCTGTCATTGAGAAGTTTTCACACAACAGGTCACATCATTTGGAATGCAATTAAATCATTAGTGATTTAGGTGAACTTTTAATGCATCAATTATCCTTTTTTTTTATGCCAAAGGGCAGCAAACATGCACGCAGCCCACTTTAGGGTAAATGGTTGCAGTCACCTCTGGACAACTATAACACCAGGAGCACTACAGCCATGTTGCCAACCTTGGCGACATATATAAGTCCATTTTTGAAGAGCCCTATGTTACAGCCCTGCGGGACAACCATGCTGAGAGACCTATTCCATAGCCCTATCGTAACCAAAAGGAAGGTTCTACGGAACCTTATTGTTGTCACATTTCAGATGAGATTTCATGTTTTAGAGTGCATGCCCCCTATATTTTTTGCTATTTTATGGTTTGTAATACATTTTAAAAATGTGGTGCAGTAATAGAAATCTTTATTTAAATAATAAAGCCAAGGTTGCATGAACATTAAAACAATCATTCTACAATTCTCAGTTATATATTCATAATAATACTGCAATAATTTTTAAAAACTCCTTCACTGGATAAGTGGGTAGCATTGTTTATCATCTAAATTCTAGAAAGTTTCTAGAGAAAATACCTAAAACAGTAAATTATTATACTTTCAGTTATAATCTAGATTTTATGTTACAGCGGCAATAGTTTTACATTCTAAGTAATTATGGGTTTAATCCCTGCCTTTAGAAAGTAGAGTTTTATGTAACAAACTTGATTGACAAATCCCATAGCACAAACATATTTAGTTCAGGATAAAATATTACACTTTCAAGCAAGAAAATCGAACAATTACAATACTTTCTTCTTGTGCCTCATGGTGCAGTGGTAGTACAGTGCAGCCCTACTATTGAGCCGAGAGGTAGCAGGTTTCATCCCTCCACATAATTGACTTTTGTTTGATAAGCATAATTGTCAATTTTGTGTCTGAGTGGTAAATATCTATATAATGCAAATATGCTAGCTGTTAAGTTACCATAATACAAGCTATACTTAGTTTGAAGTTAAATAGTGATATTTGATTTTATTTAATTATAAAACCAATTTAAGCCTTACATAATAATTACTATTTAGACATGGGAAGTAATTGTATCACTCGATTATCACCCATAGCTCCAAGGGTCTAGTCTGTGAAATCCATCTATGTACAATATCCAAGTTCTATAATTTATATGAAATATTTTATTGCATTATAAACTACAATGCATATGAAGCCCAGTTTATGTAAAAACAAGATAATCATTGAAATTAAACAGTTGATTTAAATATCAAATTCTTATAGTTTTATCAATATAACTTGAACAATTCATAGAAATACTGCATCCCAAATTAAGTAAGTATGTGTAAAAATTTGAATTGATATAGTGATTATGTTAAAGTCAAATAACAACCACTCATTGTAAAGTAATGGTACTTTTTACAATACAAAAACTAGTTTTTGTTTTATATAATAAAAAAATAATGGTGATTTCTATATGAGAAGAGTCATTAAGAACGCATATTTATGGTCACATTCTGCATTATATGAATCACCTTTAAATTAGCATTTTACCATCATTGACATCATCAGTTGCAAGATCCACAATTAAATACATGGTTGCAGATTTTATCTTTATATTAAAATAGGCGTATCTCCTATTTCATAGGACAAACGTTTGACCTCAGATTAATTTTGCGTTCGACCCACTTTCTTTTGAAATTATTTTTTGCCCATGCGTAAGAAACGCATGTAAAAAATAAATTGAAAATTATTTAGAATATACATTACTTACCGATTTTCTGTAAGTTTAGACAAATAAGTCACGTATTTTATGTTACAGTTATTCGTGTAAAAAAATGTTTATTTCTATCACGAGAATCTTTAGGGTCTACCAAGCATGTATTCATTAACTATTTATGTTCAAAACATTCATGTCCATACAAAAATCACGTAATGTTCACACAATACTTTAAATTTTGTCCGTTTTATTAATAAAAATTACTTAAAACACACGAGAATTATACGCTAAACATTCACAACACGACACAAGCATTCAACATCAATGAAAAGCACTGCGTAAGCGTATCGCTGTTCGCTGGCTCTCACAATTTTGATTTGCTTTCAGACAAAAATATTATCTATGCAACAGCAAAGAAAGAGACAAGATATTACTGTCTATATGCATTGGAAAAGGATGAATATATTTCGTTAATATCAAGACATATGTCAAAGATGTCAATGTCGTGTTTACGCTCCGTTCCAGCAGGCTGACAGAGTAATATTTATGTGTTTTGTTCCACGCAGAATTCCGTCTGACGTAAATATAACGAAGATAGTTGCTAGTATGTATGTACTTTTTAAAATTTGTGATAAACTACTACATAATAAAAATTGAGTTTGAATAAATTAAAAAAATAGTATTATCAGATATGAATTAAGCCATGATACAATTAATTTTATACCCAAATCAATTATGTACGTAGTTCTAAATATACCTTGTATCAAAATTAGGAGGACGAGTTTTATGTGACTGTGGAGAACCCCAAAAGAAAGATTTTTTTATAAAATAACCTTAAAACCTGGTATTAACATTATAAGTATGTTTAATAGCTTAATAAAACTGCTATAATTCTTCTTCTTACACTTATCCCACCTAAACAGGGTTGGCAAGACATGTCGACGTGAAAAAGTCTATTCGCTCATTAAGTACAGTGATAGCCGCTCAAACTTTCTTGTGCTACAACAGACAATCAGATTTCAATCGCTATAACCTTGTCCACCCGATTAACCACTTTTTGACAGCTGCCTTAGAACGTAACTGTTACAAATTACGTAAAAGCTAACTTTAAAATGAGTAAAAAATAAATATATTAACTACCTTATGTTTTTACATTATCATAATTATGACTTCTTACAAACAATATAAAACCCAGCATGTAACAGGTTTAAAAAAAATGTATTAAATTTAGTTACATTCCTTAATACCTAGTGATGGGATCGAACGTATTCGCTGTAATAATTTTAAATCAGTATCGAATAATCGCATTCACTCAAATATCAATAAAATATTATAAATTAAACAATCTTTTTGAAAATAAATCAATGTTATAATATATATATTAAGTGTTTTTTATACGAAAATTAAAACAACCAGATGAATATTTATACATATTTATTTATTATTATTGGTCGTATTCCGACATGGAACATTCGTCTGAAGACTCGCTGTCTTCGCCTAAATTTATTGTGATTGTTTCTTGCTCTATAATGGTTTCGAAGGCCACACTCTTTCCCAATCCAATATTATTAGTCGTACAGTCCTTTCCACTAAACTTGACCAATTTTCAGACGTCACTTGATTACAAGAATCCTTTAGTAATTCAAGCATCTTATTAGCTGTAAATGGAGGACTCGTGTTACTTCTGGCAACATATCCTTTTACTTGTGCCCATATCATTTCGATAGAATTATGTCGGCAGTGGTTTGGTGCAAGTCTAAGAACTGTATGGCCGTGTTCTGATGTCATTTTGTCCATCAAGTATCTGAGTTTTTTTTTAATGTTATCTTTAAGCCACTTTTCGTCAATACAAATCACGTTTTCCCAGTCCTTTATTTTTTAGCTTTCTTCAAAATGTTACACCGGACCACAGCAATGTCTGTGCGCTCCACAGCTCCCTAGAGCTTCCGCAACACGATCACGCACTTGTAACACAGGCAAAAGGGGTCCACCATTTTGACTTTCTCGTTCAAAATAGTCACGTTGACGTATCACCAATTCCCTTGACTATCCTCTTAGTACACTTCCCTTTGGCATATTAGAATGTCCAAATATATTCGAAATTAGAACAGCGAACGCTTAAGTTCTACACGATCACAGGCACAAAGTTAACACGGAGGAATATAATGTATACTCAACTCGACGTATTAAAAATGTGAAAACAGTATACAGAAAAGTGACTAGCACGTAAATACGGGATTCTCGTTGCGACTGTTGCGGATTGATAAATGTCAGCAAACAAAATGGCGGGGGCAGCATTATGTCAGTGTTCCTAGGACATGAATTTGACATCATAAACATGATGTTAATGCTTTATTTCGATATTTTAAAACTTTCTTAAATTAATCACAAATCGGTGTGTTTTAATATATCGTACACCTCATATTTATGTGCACTATTTATATTTGTTCACTATCACATATTTGTGAGATATATAACTTACAAGATAGTAAAGTAAACGAACTAAACTAAACTATACATTAAACAAAAACTTAAGTAAAATAAATTAACCATTAAAGTAAAAATAAACTATATACTTGAATACTTTAGTTTTACGTTAATTTAAAAAATGATAACCATAGCTATAGAAACGGCACCATTTTCGATTCGACAACAAAAAAATGATAATCGCATTGTTACGATGCTGCAATCTATAGTTACATCTTTCAAAAACTGTGGTTAATCTTGTGGACAAGGTATAATAAGGCTAATAACTACGAGACTGATAGTGCGATAACTATTCCTAAACTAAGATTTATACGAGATACTTGGTGCATATATATTTAAAATATATTTTTGTAACACAGTTACTTTCTATTTCAAACGGTAGGTATGTTAATGAAAATAGTTGGAATTACAACTTCTACATCTTTGTCCATAATAGTTGTTATACATGGGCACTTCGAATTGTTTGAAGCTAATATTCCTCTGAGGTCTTAAATGTACTGATTTGATTTTAAACTCATCACTCCAATACTGGTCCAGTGCTACTAATAGCACTAATTTTTGATGGACTGGCAGCATATTACACTCCAGAAATAACTCTTCATAATTATTTTCTTCCAACGGTTTTATGCATTTTTATCTACTAAAAATTTCATAAATCTGATTTGTAACAATTTAACTTTATCTAAATAGGTTTTAAATGTATTCCCGTAGCATGCCAAACTATAAAAAAGCAGCGAGTCCACCAGCACATAGTAAACGATGTACAAAGTGGCCCTATTCAATACAAAGCTAAGGTGGTGGATGTTTACAAGCACTGACCTCAGTTTGTCACATAAATGCGTTATGTGTGTTTACCACGCGAATCTTTTGTCTATAACTAAACCCAGTTACTTGTACTCCTCCACCACCTCAATGCTTGTACACATACATAAATGTACCCTATCATTGTGCAGACACTCATAGCTATGCCCCACTAAGTGCGGCCGACGCTCAATATTTTTAAGATACGGTGAACATATATGCGTACATTTGGTTTTATTGATATTAATAATGACACCGTTATCATGGGACCATTTAATTATATTAGAGAGATCCTTCTGTGTTACTTTCAATTAGATTTAAATCTTTATCTGCATATAGAAGACATGTATCATCAGCATACATATATACACGGCAGTTACACGGCACATTACACATACTGTTTACATGCATGATGTATCCGACGGGACCAAACACGGAACCGGATGTCACACCACAAGTGACGTGTCTAGGCTCGTCGACGATACTTTCAACCATGGTTTGCAGTGTCCTGTCTGTGATGTAGGCGCGTATCCACCTATTGAATGGTCCCGCGATCCCACACTCCTCTATTGCTGCTGTATTCACCTGTGTGCACCATGGATGTGTACCAGAGTATCAAATGCAAAGTATCATTTGAAATCAATGTAGATCACCACTGCCTGCTTCCGCTGATCTAAGCACTGGTTGACGTCGACTACAAATTGTGCAAAAGCCGTTGCTGTGCTCCGCCTTCGTCGGAAACCATGTTGTGCATTTATTAATATGTTATGATGTTCTAAGAAAATACTACTATAAATAAGTATTTATAGTTCACTATAGATTAGTGTATCGTGAAATGTGGCAACGCGTTTAGCTAGGACGTTGATTCTGGTATCATTGTAAATAGCTTGAGAAGCACTACCAGGAGTCTATGTTAAATAATGAAAATATTCGCAGAAATGTATGTAAAAATAGGTATTAAGTTTAAAATTGCGAAAAAAAAAACAAAATGAGTGGAATTACAAAAAACGCAAATCAGAGGAAAGCCCTCATCAAAAGTAATTTCAAAAACCAAAAATATGCCAACTACATGTCGGGTGGCGCACACTTTAGGATTCCGTAGTTGCCCGTTATAATATGCAGACTTAGAGAGAGGGCTTTAAGTAATTTTCAATGGAATTTATACGAAATTACTTCTCCAAGTACATTTTTTTTAACTACAAATGTGTCAAACAAGCATACGGACCGCTTAATAGTAAGCGGCTACCGTAGCCTATAGACACTTGTAATACCATAGGATCCATTAGCGCGTTGCCGACCTAGAATCCCTCAACCCCAAGGAGATCTGGAAGCCTTTCTCACCGCAAGAACACAACACTAAGACATTTGGGCACGATCTTCTATAGGGTGGAGGTATTCCATCCATCTGTGTCCTACCTCTCTTTATAAGTTGATTGACTTGAACTTGTAAAGCCTACTTACCTCTGATAGCTTTCCTTTTAACTTCATTATATATACTACTACAATTATTATTATTTACATATCCAAAAACAACCATTTAGCAAGCAGGGAGACACTTGACTCTAAGAAAAATTTGCACCTTAAAGCAATATGCAATATTTCACAAACGGATTCCTGAATCGAAAAATGGTTCTCACAGACCCGTAATATGTTTGAATATCCTATACGATGGGATATATAATTCATTGCCACTTTACGTGTAGGGGAGATACTCTAAACAATTATTTTTTCAAGATTTTAGTTTACCACTTTGTTCGCGTGTTTGTATGTATACCAAATTATGTATGTACCGAGTACATACCAAGTATTAAAAATATCTGAGTTAAGCCGCAGATAGACAGACTGACATAGCGAAACTATAAGAGTTCCTTGTTGACTTCGGAAACATAAAAAAGACCAGTGTCCAGCAAATGCGAGAGCTACAGCAGCATCGAAAAGAAAATGAAAACAACACTTTCAAGGAGAACCTATGGCGCGGACCTTGACCAAGCCTTTTGGTATTTTTTCCTCTTCCACTCCTCTCTATCAGCTGTGATCTCAATATTTACACCTTATATGCACATATCATGCCTAACACACTCCATACATACCTTGTTTTGTTCTCTTCAACTTTTATATCCGTCCGTCTTCATAATTTTCACCCTTTTAGTAATATCAATTCCATCCTTCCTTATGACATGTTTATACCACGATTTTACTACAACTGTTACCCTTCAACTTCTCTGTCACTGTTCATTAATAATGCGTCATTAGTAATTGGTTTGTCTGGTAATTATTGTCAACGATACGACAATCTGCTTTAAGTAGCTATGATAATTATTTATTGCCTTATAGCCAAAATAACATTCTACACTATCATCGTACGACAAAAATACGATAGTTTTGAGAATTGACATATATTCTACATATATTTATTCGACCAATTCTCTACCGCTTCACCGCACCGCGCCGCGCCATGCCACGCAGTGTACACCAGTATAGTGTAGCCTATCGTTATCGTCACTTCCCGTACTTACTACATTCTAGACTACTTAACGTTCATGGTTACTGCTCCGCTCCTTAGGGCCGTACCGTGAAGTTTTATAGCCTATAAAGTTCCCCAATAAATAGGCAATAATAATTTTCCAAATCCAGAGATTAGCACGTTCAAACCAACAAAAATACAATCTTCTGTGCTTTATAATATTAGTATAGATGTATATAATAATGTGGCATTTGAATAAAAAATAAATGCGTATGCATGTACAAGATTTGGGTGAATGTGTGTGTGTCCTGACGTAATGTAAGCGTATGCTTTGATATAATAATTATGAACGTGTTACAACACATCAGTTTTCTGATGTGCTATGTGTTATTTACTTTTATTGAATCTCAATTAATCCTTTACTTTATTTTTATTAAAAGAAAATGAATTGTTATGCGATTAATTAAGCTCAAATACGCATGTCAACATGTTTTCTGAACTTTGAAAAATAATAGTTGATATCATATAGTAAAAAAGAAACTGGTTATAAAACAGTTAAACAAATTAAAATATTTTCTAAAAACACCACATCAAGTCAGTGTTCAGTCACATATTTTTACCTACAAGGAGTTTGGTAATGGAACATCTGCATGTTCCATGTCTATGATTGTATATGGTGTGGTAAGAAATATTATTTATATTTTGTTATTAGTTATTATGATATTATTACCTGTTTATTCACGTGAACAACAAATAATTTTATTTATTTAACTACTGCATTGGTATTTACATCCAGGTTCACGCTTTGATTCGAATTATTGTATTATTAGGGACGCTCCGTACGCGCCCACACTGCATAAATGTCGAAGCTACACTAAAGTAAGCTGCACGGCTTGACGTGCAGTTCACACGAAAAGAGTGAATGTTCGGATCCACTCGGTAGTACTACAAAAACATTTCTAAAGTATCCAGATTTCGTCACGATGTTCTTCTTTACCGACAGCCAATAGTATAACTTTTTTTTTATGTGCATAGTTTCTGAAAAATTCGTTGATATATGTCTGGGCTCGAACCAGTGTATATCGAAACGATATTTTACTAGTCTAACGTCTAAATCACTCGACTAATACGACTTTTTCATATAATCGCGTTGATTGACGTGAGTTCGAATCCCTGCATTGAAAATGCAAATGTCAGTCGTGTTGAAACCATAGCATGTTGGTAGGGATTTTTCTAATGCCTTGACTGGCTAGCTACCACCCTCAAATTGAAAATCAGTCACCAAGGACCAATAGGTGTGTTCCGGCAGCTGCACTTTAGAGCTAGTCTTCCACTAGGTTTAGCGTGTTATCATCTTGGGCCACATCATCACTCAACATCAGGTGAGATTGCGGCCACTACGCCAAACCTATAACGATAGTCTGCATCAATACCTCGGCAGTGAAAACTTGTTATTTTATTTAACAGAAGGTAAAGACTTGTGTAATAAAAACTCAATGAGGCCATACTGAGTAGTGATGTGTGAGACTCACTCGGCGAGACCAGTAAAACTCGCTACCTGCACGAATGGAATTCCAGGAAGCAACGTGGATACTTCGGGACGTCGTTGTAATTTCTGAATTCACTCAATTCACGGGTAAAAACCCTGTAATTTATTTTTATCAACATTATATCAATAAAACTATATTAATTAGATAGCAATCATTTATTGGAACCCTTTTTGGGAACTGTAATGGGGAAATTTGTGTTACATGACATGAGGTTACGTGTTACGCTACGAACGATACATAATTATAAAGTGTTCAAATTCAAATAAGTCTCCCTTCAATCCCATTTTATTTTTAGTTATGTTTAGGTAAGCATGTATACATATATTTTTATATTTTTATCTTGTATACCTAAATATTCAGAAAACAAAATAATAATATTGGCTTACTAGTAGGGCGCTTTAGTGGGACCTTGAATACTGTAAGTGCGAACATAATCCCATAAGCCAGAATTTTTAGTTCAACAAATAAATCTTGTTTTAACCATTATGTCTTACACGGTACTAAAGTATTTACTTTATGTTACGATTATTTGAGTAGTTAGTTAACACTTTGAAATTGAATATATCTTGACAAGTACCTGTCAACGTATTCTGGCATTCCTATTTCTAAAAATAAAAACTTAGCGATATACAGCCATATCGTCTATGAATATCAAGTCTCATTATGATCAAACATTAGATTTTACTACAATAAAATATAATAAAATATTTCCTAGTCCTTGTAGACGTCGTAAAACAAAAACGCTTATAATAAATATATTCATCCGAGTTATTATGCGTAATGCATGACTGTATGATAATTATAATTCTTTCGGTTACAGACACATTGTGCATCTCGATTGGTTAACCTAAAGGTTAACAAGGTTAATAGCAAACTTTATACGTTAAACTGAGAGCAATTTTTTTAAATGTATTACTTAAGCATCCTCTACGAATCTATTCATGTATATTATATATAGGAAGAAATTTTATATAAAAAAATCAAGATCTATAATTGTATTACTATTTAGTTTTGTTGTTATTTGTTTCCAGTCTTTAAACCCTAACAATATGGTGAAAATGTTTGAAATTTATTAACATAAATGAAAAAACGACGGTCTTTTCCAAGTGTTACGGAAGTTTATATAAAGCTGGTTCTGAAACAAAGCAACGTAGAATGCAAACATTATCTAGTTCATTTAAATAATCTTCTAAAAGTTTCATAGAGGCCATGCTTTCAAGTTGAGTAACAGTTGTCTACGTCCCGAAGCATTCAGTGGAGGTCAACATACTTTCGAAGTTAAACCACAGCTTATGGGGTAACGTAAGTGAACATTATTCTTTTTAAAACGATTCTTCTTGCCTGTTTTTGAATTGTGGTTTTAAAATTGATTGTATCTATTAATATTCACTGAAATAATATTTAAAATGAAAAATAAAGAAGATAATGATACCAATTGGTTGTACCACGCGAACTCGGAACGCAGCGCGGTGCAATGCCATGTTTTTTATTACCTTACAGGTCACTGGTAAGGTATGATACAGCGTCGTCACAAAACGTAGCAAAGTTGCGACATTTAAGACGGCAATCTTTCCGGAGTAAATCGCCGACACCAAAGAGATGTTATTATAATTTACTATGGGTGACAGCAGTTGTGTACAAGCAAAAACGGGCAATACGAGCAATTCAATACAAAATAGGAGCTCGTGAATCACTAAAGAACAAGTTTTAGGAATTTAAATCTTAACTTTGCCTATCCAAGCACAACATCGTTGATATTTAATGTATGTTTGCAAAAACTTAGCTAAGATAGATTTTGTAAAAGACCGACATCCCATGCTTTAGACTCAATAATACCTATAAAAGTTTAGTTAAATAGTGATTATATATATATAAAGGTTATATATAATAAGATCTCTAAACACATTACGAATTACCGGGAAAAAGTTCAAGAACCTTGTCAACAGGTTTTACTCTCAAAAGATCATTATAGGTTGGTTCATTTTTTTAATAATAGCTCGGCACATTGACTGTACTGTCCCTGATGGTAAGCACAGTACAATCCAAATACAACGACGACCACTGAGAGATTGAAATCCATCGGCGGTCGCCGCTGTCATGCCGGCATCATTACGTGAATGATAGTGACGTCTGGAAATTACTTTCTCTCTGTAAGTACATTCACTAAAAATAATATAATACTTAAACATAAATATTGTTTACACAGTTAAAAAAAATATAAGTACCTAAAACCGATCGAGTTTTATTCTAGCTAATCTTGATGACTGGAACGATTTTCGAAACTGTGGTAGTATTTGGACATTTATAACCTTCTTAGGATCTAAATTGAATGAAGTTATTTTTTATTTGGAAATTATACACTAGCAATTTTTATCCATTTTGCTCGAATGTAGAATGTTGTATGTAAATAATACTAATTATTTATATCTCAATGATTGTGAATTCCTAGAAATAAAGCGAATTGCGCCTAAACAATAACATATCTAGTTCAGCTACCACTTGGCTTATACACAATAAATACATATGGAATCATTAAACAAATATCAAGAAACTCATTTACACTATAATTTGAATAACACATTTTAGTAATCATCACATTCTAGTTTCATCATCATCACATTTTAGTTCTTGTCGAAACAACTTATGCATACTTATGACAGCGGCGACCGCCGATCGATTTAAATCTCTTGATGGTCACCATTGTATTTGGAATGTACTGTGCTTACCATCAGGGTAAGTACCGCCAATGCGTCGAACTAATGTAAAAAAGAACCGAGTAATTTATTTTTCCATGGAGTAATTGTTCGGATCGCTAAAGCTATTACGTAATACATCAATATCGTTGGTTAGTGAATAAATGATAATATTTACTAAAACATTATTACACAAGTGGAACAGAATATACTTGTTAAATAGTAAACAAGGAAGTTGTATCAGAATTCGTATTTATATTGATAACAGTATGGTAATACTGTGTAAAATTAGACACAAATGTATTAAAGAATATAATTCAAACAAAATTATATTAATTCGCATAAAATCTTACAAAATACAAACACAAATGGACTAGACAATTATTTGAATTGTTATAAAATTATAGAATAATTTAAACTTGAAACAAGGTTTACTTTGGTTTCGTAATATGTCATTTAAAAATCCTTATTCGAAAGAATAAAATGTAATTATTTAAAACTGGATTATCTCAGAAATATTTACGAAAACGAATTATGCAATTACTTAATAGATAAGATTAAAATAATGTACATTTGAGCAATAAACATTTTTTTCATACCAAAATCATTCCTTTTCTCTCATCCATAATTTCGTTAAACTATGTTGGAATAGGATTTAACATGAAATTTAACGTACAAAATTTATTCAGTGGACTGACTCAAATAAACTGAAGCAACTAACTCTTCAAATAAGCGTAGGTATAATAATCAAAATGGTTACTGTTCAATGGTAAGTAAAAAAAAAACAATCACAGATTATTACAATAATCATAATTAAGTACTATTCAAAACTAACAATGTCGTTTACTTATCTTTTACGTCATATGTTCGAAAAAAAAACTGTGTTATTTAGTTAAATTATTTAAGTGTACCTATACCTTTTGAAAATCTGTATGAATAAGATGATAGAAGTTTGCCGTTGTGTGGCAAAACCTATTGGATATATTTTGATAAAAAAAAAAAACATTTTACTCCTTAGATACTAGATCCTTCTCAAAAGAAAAAATAATAAAGATATCATCATTCCATAAAAAGTTTTTAAAGGTTTAAGAAACTACAATTTTTATGACCACTACGCGATCTTCTGTCGTCCACGCGAGCAGAGCCGCGGGCACAGCTAGTGATTCAATATAATCTAAAATATCTGTTTATTTACTACGAAATACTGATTAGTTATACTTTATCTCTCATAAATTATCAACTCGCAATTTTTTTTTTTTTGTATAAATTAATAATCCCCCGACTGTTTCTTCGAAAATCTGCTATATGAATATTATTAATTCTTTAAATCTTCAAAAAAACTTTGCTTAAGGTAAACTAGCAGTCCATTCGTCCTTACGATGATTTCTTATCATCCTTCAAAGGTAGCGTTTCATCATCATAGTCCACCCTACCAATAAGCACTGGTTCCGCGCCTTTGTCTTCCGTCATAGGATCCTGATTAGGTAGCTCCCGTTTCTCCAATTCTTCAGCGAGACGGACAAACAGAGTTCTGAAATTGGCATTATATTTGATGTAAGTTATAAATTCTAAAGCGAGACATGTTACATCACGCTTGACTCTACAATGTCAATTTCTAATAATACAAAAAAGATTTAAAATTTTGCATAAGGTAAAGAATAAAAAAAAACTTGCCCTAACAACAAATTTATGTTTAGAATTTTCCCGTAAATTATAATCAAATGACATGTATGACAAATGCATTTCTTATAATTCATTTAAAAACAAAAGAGATAACTTAACAATTATTTAGATTAAGGAAACGATAAAAAAATTACTGTGTACAATGTCAATGAGCAATATGCGAACAAAAATAAAGAGTTTTATTTATTTTGGTTTCTACTGAGTCGATATCATATTGACTAAATAGTACATACATATATGTATCTGCAACTGGAACATTGAATAATAAATTGACCGCTTATTCGTTAAGAATTTTTATGCCCACTTTTTGTGTTCTAAGACATGGTAAATGTATTTTTAATGCTTCAAATTTAATAACCTCTAATTAAGTTCAATAAATAATTCAAAAATAAAAGACTAAAATATTAGTTCATGTTCAAATAGGCGCGAAGATTCGGCATAAAAAAACAAAAAAAAAATATCTTTATTAATTACAATACATTCTATCACTAAAACTTCATAACCACAAAAAGTGTTATGCAAATATTTAATAAGTTTAGGCTGACTCACTGGAAAACAAATCCTTGCATATTCTTCGCGAGGTAGTAAAGGAACAACCAATCCGCAAACGCACACCCGTTAACTACCCTGATAACGTTGTAAGGGTTAAACTTCGCTTTGCTGACGTGCCGGAACATCATCTCGTTGAAACGGAGTGATCGCCGGTACATGATGTAGGACGCTATGCGCCAGATCACAGCTAAACAAAAAATCGAAACACATTTATTAGTGAACTAGCTATGCACCAGGGTTTCACCCGTGTTCAATTTATTTGAACCACTCTCCAGCGTGCCGCTGCCAATACACCCCGGTAGCCTATCGTTGTCTTCACTTTCTGTATTTACCAACAGCTTGCCAAATTGCTCGACATTCATGTTTACTGTTCCACTCATTAGAGTCGTAACGAGAAGTTATTTATGACCTACCTCAATAAATAAAATGCAAAAACATACTTCAAATCTGGCCGATAGTTTCAGAGATTAGCGTGTTTAAACTTATAATAATAATAAGTTATATTAGGTGAGCATCATAAATCAGTAGACTAAGTCACAAACATCGAAAAATATTATTTAAATTTAAAAAGAATTACTTAAGTATTGTTTGGATAATTTTATCAAATATGTTGATTTATAGCAATTTAGCAAATGAAAGTATAATTAAAATTGAAGAATAACACATAACACAAAAAAAAACTTTGTGTTAGTCGATCTCCCGCGACACAGGATTTATTTCCTAGTGCGGGGATCTACGGTTTATTGCCATGTCTTGTAATATAATGTTTATTTTTCTATTTTTTTTTTCTATTTTTATGAAGTTAACTCACCAAGTAAAGATACAATGAATAGGATTAAAAACCAGAACCACAGAACTGTGTAGATCTTCTCATGAATGATATTCAGGGCCATCACACAGAGCGCGTCGTGTTGTTGTATAGAACCACTTGGACCGAACTTGTGGAAAATACACTTTGTTACCTGACAATTAAATTAAAATCTATGAGGATTACGCACGTCAATGCATATAAAATAACAAATAGCTAGTAAGTGAAAATTAATCAACATTTAAATTTAAATTATTCTTTCAAACTTTTACACTTAGTTATGCTTAATTATGTAATATTAGGTCTATGCCTTAGGTAACCTATGAAATTGCCGTTTTGTATGAAAAAATTTAAACGATGTTTTTTTTCATGTATTTTTATTTGTATTAATCGAAGTAATCACCCATGCAATCAATGCATCTTTGCCAGCGCAGTGGCAGTTTATTGATGCCCTTCTTAAAGAAATCAGCTGGACGGGAGGCAACAAATTCTTCAAAGGCATTTTGTACTGCTTCTCGGGTATTGATTTTTTTCCCGCCAAGGAGTTATCCAAATTCTGGAAAAAGTAGTAGTCTGTAGGCACAAGGTCTGGTGAGTAGAGCGGATGACGGAGAACTTCCAACCCCAGTTCTTGCAACTTGGAGACCCTCTGTTGTGCAGTATGAGGTCGCGCGTTGTCGTGCAGGAGCAGCGGAGACGAGCGATTGACCAATGCTGGTTGGAGATGTGCCAGCTTCTCCATCAATGTGTTCAGTTCTTCACAGTACACATCTGCAGTAATGCTCAGCCCGTTTGTTAAGAAGCTGTGATGAATCACACCGGCGCTAGACCACCAAACAGTGACCATCACCTTTCTATGGGTAAGTTTTCGTTTAGGGCATTGTTTAGGTGCTGAACCAGGATCCAACCAACTTGCTGAGCGCTTGCGGTTATCAAACAGAATCCATTTACCATCGCAGGTAACAATGCGGTTCAAAATTCCTTCATTTGTGTGTCTGTTGAGCAGTGCAAAGCACGTCTCGACGCGTACTTCGCGCTGGCGATCATTGAGTTCGTGGGGCACCCATTTGTCAAGCTTTTTTACCTTGCCAATTTGATGCAAATGGACCAATATTGTTTTGACGCTAACGTCGAAAGCTGCTGCTAATTCAGCCGTAGATTGTGTATCATCAGCTTCCACAATCGCCTTTAATTCGTCATTGTTGACCAAACTCTTCATACGACCGCGAGGTTCATTTTTCAGGTCGAAATTCCCAGAACGGAAGCGAGTAAACCAACAACAGGTGGTGCGTTGGTTTGTAGTGTTAGCTCCGTAAACGTCGTTGATGTTGCGTGCCGCTTGTGCCGCGTTACTGCCACGACGGTACTCATATTCCATAATTACTCGAATTTTTAACGTATCCATGATGACAAAAAAGATTGAAATGCGATGAAAATGTAACACTAATCAATAAACAAATGACAACTTTTGGAAAAAGAATTCCATGTTTTTAAATTAAAATTAACTTGAAATTAGAATTCCTAGCCAAACAAAAATTATTTTGATTTGAAATGGCCAGTACTGCAGAACGGCAATTTCATAGGTAAATACCTATTATAATATTGAGATATTTGATGTAAAGTATTATAGAGGTTAAGAAAAGCATTTTGCATGTAATAATTGGATCTTTTCGTTAGGTGCGTCTCAACGAAAATCAATTTCCAAAAATTATTTATAATTTGATAAAAATAAAGAATTTGTAATTTGTGACAGTTAGATACCATTAAAGAAAATCTTACTCAGACTAATTTATAAAAAATGCACCTTTGGGAAAACCAGCTCAAGCGGATCGGCAATATTATTCCATTCGCTTGAGCGCATAACACGGGGGCCCAAAGATATGAAGGCACCGTGAAGGAACCTGTCTACGATCCAAATCTGGAACATCACGTGCAGCAAGTTGGTCACCTCCATCGCTACCAGCCATGTCGACCAAGTTCTCGAAATTTTTAACCTATGTAAAAACCAATTTATTTGTATTTATAAATATGCATTATTTTTGTTACAGATGTATCCATTTCTATTCGTATGGTATATGCGTATAGATTAATGAATAACATTTTTTCTATTTAAGAAGTAGCCTGATGATTACATTGTTTATTTTGTCAACCTTCGAGAATTTATATTCAAGTTTAGGTATCGTTATTCCTCCATGGACTAAGTTTACGTCCGATATAATTGTCTATCTATTTCCTCCATTTGAAAATTCACACACAGTCTTTATCGCTATTGCATATTTAAATTTGCAGGTCGCTATCTGTTTCCTGAAATACTGTTCAACTTCTAGTCTTCAGTCTGGGGCAAACAGCTTCTAGTATCCTATACTATCCAGATCACATTTACATGATCTAGCACAGGTTCCTAACGTTTAAAGCTAAGGAATCATAAATATCTTTTATTCTATCCATTCAGCCAAAAATCGGCCTGCACCAAAGATCGCCACAACGACAACTCCTGAGCAGCTCGCTTCCAACGTGCTCCCGCAATCTTCAATATTTTATTCTATGGAACCCTTAAAATAACTTGACTGCCATAGATAGAATTAATGCCAATTATACGCGCGTTTTGTGTGACGTTGAGAGCCAAACGGGTTAAATGATAACAAATGTACGTCAGTGCAATTTGAAATAAGATTGAAAATTTATAATAGTGGAATTATTTAATAACCAAAATAAATCAGTGATTCAATGACAAATGTAACTGATTCGGATAATCCTGGTGGCTTTTTCACGGATCCATCTTTAGGAATTGCTGGTCTAATTTTTTTTTAAGTAGCGCGATAATATGTAGCGCTGTCCTTGATGGTGAGCACAGTATAGTCCAAAAAGAACTGCGACCACCGAGAAATTGGCAATCCATTAAAGGTCGTCGCTGTGATTCCGGCCTGAAAGCCTTTCGGCAGCTGGATATTCACTGGCTGATCTCGAAATACGATAAATCGAAAGAGTGTCACTATGCCATAAGCATAGCCATAAGTAACCCAGTCAGGTACAAATTTCTACCACCCGCTTGATTACTGAATATAAATCGCCTGATCGTGGAACACAACAACATTAATTGTACTACTATGGCCAGTGTTATACCTAGTGTATAATAGTAGCGATCCGGTTGGACACAGTTGTCGTGTCCACCCACCAGTGAATTCCAGTGAGTCTTTCTCAAAACTTGCAACTAACTGTTATTAACATGCTTATACTCGTATTAGCTTCACTTGTAACTAACTAACAATAAATGTATAAAATCTTAGAAGTCAATTTTAACCTACATCTAATTGGCGTATCGAAATGAAACTTTGTATGTATATGTAGTTCCGATGACAATACCTTAATTCGTTATCTTGGAGTTGATCTGATGATGGAGTCAGGAGGTGGACAGTGGAACACATCATTGGCTACTAGTAAACCCCTCGAGTTTGGGCTCATATGATTTGTACAAGTCCAATAGATTGGGCTTGATACGAGGAGATGGTGATGGTGCCAGGAGATGGATAGTGAAACTCTTCAATGACTACTAGCAAGCCCCTCGAGTTTAGGTTCATATGATTCGTTTTGACAAGTCTCATAGATTGGGCTTGGTAACGAGATATTATTATAAGACTTTTTAGAGAACTTTTATGAGAATTTTTAGTACGTAGTTAAAACGTATTTTTAGTTGTTTAAACTATTTAAACTTACTATTAACCTAAACCTACCAGATGTATTGTAACACCGACATTCAGTAGAAATTGGTTGACTTTCTATTAGGGAGCATGACCTTCAATGGTTTCCATTTTCATCACTTGAATGTAGGATAAAATATTAGCTCCATCACTGTTATTAATCCAGAACTTACCTAAGTATAATATCTTTTCTGATAAGATCAACTTTGTTATCCAGGGTCTGCTTCGATGGAACCACCACGCCGTTTACGGTCATATCTTCATCTTCTAAAGCGAGTCCTGCGTTTTGTAACCCATCCACTAAAGCCTTTATTCTTCCTCCTATGAATGATTAATGTAATTATTGATGAAAAAAGTTTACTATAAGAGACTATAAATAATATTGATTTACATTACTAATTGTTCTCTGCATGATTAAAATTCTAGGACAGAATGAAGAATATTACGTGTATTACGTAAATTAACATATAGGTATCCTATATGTACATGTACTTAGGATATCTAACTATGATCATAGTGGCCACAATCCTTCTCACTATAATAAGGCTCATAAAATAGCCTTCAAAATGAAATGATTCAAAATGAGCTACATAAATAAAAAAAACTTATCGCAGATGATTGTTACAGTAAGGGTCAATTTATTCTAGCGCAGAGTCGAAGCTCATCGAAGCGTCAAATTCTTTATAACTAAAGCGAAGCCGCACGAATGCGCGCGTATTCGCCAGAATACGCGCGCACTCTTTTACGTGTAGTAATAGGCATCAACAGCAGTGCTATTGAATCAATTGCCAGTTGACTCTCGTAGCTGAAACGTGTGTAAAATGGTTAACATTGATCTTGCTATGATATTACTTATATCGGAAGTTGAAGAAGAAGAAAACGAGGAAAGAAGAAAAAGAAAGCGGAATTATAATGTTCACAACTTGTGGAAGAAAAGACGTATTTGTGGTGAGTCCATCGTGATCAACACATTCAACACCGAAGCAGGCCAATTTCCGACTGATGACGCGTAGGTTCGCTAGTGGGCGCACGGATACGCGAGAATGCGCGCGCACCAATCAGCGTTGGTCACGCGCAGACTCGCGAATTCCGAAGAATGCGCGCGTTTTTTTCAAATCTCAGAAGTAATGTGAGCGTTACGCTGTGGAGTTAAGGTTGAATTTGTTATGTTCAGTTTTGGATAGACGCTTCGATGCGCTTCGACTCTGCGCTAGTATAAATTGACCCTAAGAAAAAAAGTCACATATTATAATCTTTATTAAAAAGTAGTTCCAGACAGATAAGCAGTCTAATCTTATTAGATCATGCAAACAAGTATTTATTCCTACAACTCATCTCATAACTCAAATGCTCTTTTATGAAATTACATACTTTTAAAGATAGCATAAGCAATGAAGGCTCAATGGTAGCGTGTACGGACTTCGTGCCGATCGACGTGAGTTCATATCCCTGCCATGAGCCTGAGCTTTCGATGAAGGAAAACATCAGTATAAAACCATAGCATGGGGTTGGGTATTTTCTAATGACCGTCTACCTAGCTACCACCCTCAAGCTGAAAATATTAATTAGTAGTAGTAGTAGTATTTATAGACATATAACATATTGCAGTATCAACAACGTAAAGCATAAATTTATACACTCGTTTTAGACGGTGCAGAAAAACCTACGTTTGATAATTATATTCTCCATAAACTCATATTATACATAGTTGTAGTAACTTTGTGAAATACCGCTAAAATATCGACTGTGAAATAATATGAAGTTGTTAAGATTAGGTATAACAAAGTTGAAGTATCTATACATATATATATACGAGTATATATATCATAGTATTATCTTATCGACGTAATTCAGGTTAGAACAATATTGTCGGGCGTGAATAATTGACACAGAACTGAGAACTGAGGCATATCCCATATATGAACACATGATAAACGAAACGTCTAATAGCTTCAACTGGTATACAATAATAATATAATTTTGAAGAATATTTAATAAGGTATCAAACTATTCAATAAACCATTGGAAATTTTACACCTTATATCTAAAAAGAGCAACTTTTAACTAAAAAAATCACTTAGTCCAATTTCTTGGTTTATACATCTTCGACCAGAGCGTCATAAGGTATCAGGTGAGATTACGGTTAAACGCTAATCTAGGAAGTATAAAAAATATAGACCTAACTTTAAATTGAATTATACATCATTATGGTTCGCACATTTCTGGTAATGTCTAACAATCATTTGTATTTCCATGAATGTGTCTAACCTAACACAAAAGCATCAGTTTTCAATCATTTTTAAGCTTTGACAATACTAAATGCTGATTTTAGTTTAGGGCAATTAAAACTGCAAAATCCAACGCCAGCCTTAAAGATATTATTATTTATCCATACAAATACACTCACCTTCCTTTTTCTTCCATATGTAATGAGGTAAGTAGAAACATATCGACTGAATGAAGAGCACAAACGGCACCCACTGATAGTAAGTGTGAGTGAGAGTCTCGTCTGATTCAGAAATAGGACCGACACCGGGATGAGGCAGAAACCCTCCTTGCAAGAGAGACTCATTGTAGTGTCGTACCTTAAATAAGTTTAAATTTCTTTAAAAAAATCAGAGAACCATAGTATGGTGGTAAAGCAATATTTAATGTTCGTCTAGTGACCAATTTAGATGGAGTTTTCTTTAGGATTGGAAGGAAAATTTATCAGTGTCTTCTGTTTGTTGAAAGTCTACACCTTTTATGAACTTAGTATATTAGCATACACAGAAACGAACAAAGAGTAGCAGAATTACTATTAAGTTCAACTGTTGCTGTATCACCGCCACGCCTGTTGCAAAACATCAAAGCACCCGTAGCATTGTGTTCTGATCTGTAGGTTGTGTCTCTAGTCTCTAGTCTTGTGTTTTTGGCAATATATCATGCACACACCTCAAGCCGTTCCAATTCACTCTTCAGAGGTATCAACTTATAACTTACTGACCTCAGAATTGCGGTTCTGTTTGAAATTTCTTATAAATTTGTAAAAGTGATCATTCAACATCAGGTCACGTCTATTCGCAACAAAATTTTCCTAATAGAAATAAATTAGAAGACTTACAATAGTAAAGGTAGCCATGAAGAAGCAGTAGGTCTGAATCACATGGTCAGGAACACCTTGGTCGGAGAGGCATTTGATGTGTTCACCGAAGTATTCCCTCGCGCATACTAGAATCACAAAGGCGAGGAGCATCGTCACCGTGAGCTGGTAGTGAAGCTTGAACGCAATATTCTCGATGATGGGCTTCTTGTAACTGAACCGCATGCGCGGCGTGAGGGTGGAAAGCGTTGCTACTAACATCTTGGCGGTTTTATCAGCTTTCAATCAAAATACATCTGATGAATGCGGTTTTTGTTATAAACCTGTTAAAAAATAAATACATTTTAATTACTTTAATAATTATCAGACTGTATGAATTATACTGTTGTACGTAGACAAAGCTTGCTACTGAACTTGTAAGTTTTTTTTACATCAAGCCTACGATTTTGAAAACTACCATTTAAGTATTAGATGTTATCAATTGTCACAAATACAAATTCATCTATAGGAAGTTTAATTACTTAACAGACAAGTTATGCCTTTAACCAATAATCGTCATAAAGAGGCGTACATTAATAACGTGGAATCAAAACGAGTAGAGAGGAGTCATGAAAAATATCACCAAATCTCATTTAAAGGGAGGGTTCAATAAAAATCTCACGTCAACTTTTTCACTAACGTAAATAACGGTTCCTCCCTAATTTTGTTAACTAAGTCATATTATTTTCTTACTTAATATAATACTATTCAATAAATAATTCTGTTACATATAATTTATATTAATAATAACCAGAATAATTGTTTTTCAGGCAACGACTCAAACGTTTCTGTCGTAAGTTTGAATTTAGATAACGTTTTACTTTCCAAGTATTCCTAAGTATATGGTTTTTTTTCAAGTCAACAAGTTAATCTCTATCTCCCATATATTACGACCTAGCAATAATATTTATTATTAATTTATTATTAATCTTAATATTTAAATTGGTGTATATCTGTTCATTACGCTCGAAACATAATTATTATAGTAAACTTGTGTAGTTAAACATAAAATTTAGTGATGAATACATAAAGTATTTAACCATTCTTAAAATTTCATATTATATATTTGCTTTAATTTGATTGTTACAAGTAACTTTATCTTGTGACCGTGACCTACTTCATAATTATTTTGTATGACGTATTAATTTAACATCACAGTGATACTAATATTAACACAATAAAAGTTATTGTTAATCATCATCTTCATCATTTCAGCCGAAAGACGTCCACTGCTGGACATAGGCCTGTCCCAAAGATCGCCACAACGACCGGTCCTGTGCTGCCCGCATCCATTAATTAATTATTGTTAATAGCATTTAGTAATGTATACATTAATGGGGTGTAATATGTAGGTCAGCTTCAGCTGCATATAGAGGTAGATAACGAACACGAGAGTGGTTGGGCACAGAGAAATCTGTTTAGAAATTTATTTTGTACTAATTGGCTACACTTTTAACAGTTTCCAGAGAACCTCAAGGTTCTTTGTTAGGACCTCAACTTTTCATTATTTTTATTAATGATACAACAAGCTGTTTCACTAAGTCCAAAATGTTTATTATACGCTGATGATATGCAAATATTATTTAACATAAATTCTATAGCTGACTCGTTTTATCTTCAGTAGGATCTGGATAAAATTCAAAATTACTATTATGACTATAGGCTTCAAATAAACATTCCCAAATGTTATATTTGCTCTTTTACTAGGAGACATATTCTAGTGTTCAGTTATAAATTAAATAACATCTTCATAACCAGAGTTTCCTACATAAGGGACGTTTGATTCTTAAGTAATTTTAGATGTACACGTTGACAACATTGTAAACAAAGCTACTAAAGCTCTTGGTTTTATCTTCCATCTTTCATCTGATTTAAAGAATATTAAATCATTGAAAATACTTTATTGTGCGTTTGTCCGCAGTCACCTCGAGTATACTTCACAAGTCCAGAACCCAAATTATAATATTTATATTGACAGAATCGAGTGCGTTCAAAAGTTTTTTTTATCTAGAATTCAAATCAAACTGCTATTTCTCTAATTATTGTGAACGCTGTAGACCATTTCACTTTCTCCCACTACATGATCGTAGACGAATAGAAGATTTAGCACTTCTTTCTAAAGTATGAAGTGGAGCCGTGGTCTGTGTAGAACTAATGAGTAGCATTTATTTGCGTACTGCCACTACTTCCCTCAGAAGTCCACGTGCCACTGTTCCTTGCCTTCACCACAAGAGAAAATGTAGGTAACATTGTGTGGTGTTTAAAAGGTCACCAGCGATATATAGATTCGATGTCCGCAGGCTTTTGAACACCGGCATGTAATAACAATTTTTTTAAATTCACGTACGTTTGTTTACGTTGGTAACATTAACGACGATGCCGCGACGGAGAAGGAAAATATCATAAGAAAACCTGAAGGCTTAAGATTTTTTCTTGTGATACCAATTTATGTGGGAAAATTATTGTACTGTGGATTCCTTGACGTTCGAAATCGACAATGCCTTGTGGGAAGGCATAGTGATTAAGTCGACGCTTTCCTTGGAAAGAAGCCTTTGCCCAGCAGTGATAAATTTCCAGACTGGTATTATAATTTATTATTATATTACACTAAGCAATTAGAATCATCAATGAGTAGTGATTAGGATGGCCGATGTTAGAGATTACCTATGATGCTATAGAGAAAGGGAAGGTAAAAAGAAAGTGAAACTTACCTTATCCAGATAATCCAATCCAAGACAAATGCACATGAAATTAAAAAAAAAGGCACTCAAACAAAGTGACATTCGACGTCCATCCGCGTGTAATTCTATTGCCAAGTATGTCGGCGTATCGTACAGATAGCGATAAGATACTATAGAATTACGATAAAAATAAAAGTTTCCTCAGAACTTGTAATTTAATATGAAATATACATCATTATCCGCGAAACCATATTCGCAATTATTTATTTAATTAAACAATCGCTTAATGATTTATACTATCATAACAATTTAAATGTTTTCTTTTTTTAATTTATATCAATTATATTTAGTATAAATATAATGTTCACGAATAGATGATCGCAAAGATAAAACTGCGAGCGACTGGAACAGCCACCGCTTGTTATTTCGCATGTATCGGTAATGACGTCATTATTTACTAAAAATGTTTTATACAGTGACAAAGTATAAAACTCTGTGTCAGGTGTCTTCGTAAGACAACAAACACTACTTACCCGACAAAAGTGTTAAATGTTGTACTTGGAATCTACGTTTCTATCTGACCGTGATTCTAAAAGATGTAATTTGTACCTGCCATTAAAAAGAGTAAATACCCAAAGCGGGTTACTAATGCATTATGGTGAAGAACTTGTCATAGTGACTCGCTCACATTGAAACGGTATCTAACCTCATCTTCTTGCTCTTTTCTCACATAAATAGGGTCGGCACAACATGTTTTCTTCTTTCATATTGTAAAATGAGATTCGACTCATTGTTTTACGTTCGGCCGCGGCCATCTGCCTGACGTCTACGCTCCTTGTGACCTCCTCGTTTGTGTCTCGCCGAAGATAGCTATAAAATAGCCAGTATCTTTGACTTTAAGACCTTCCACTATTACTTGATAAGTATAGGAATATATTAACTCAATAATAATATATTGAGACTTTACTATTTCATAAACCTATTCCAAAGTTTAAGCGCTATCCAACTATCTTGTAAACATTACAGTGGGTAAACAGATGAAGATTTAGGATTCATCGCATCTTTGGACTGCATTACACTTACTATTACGTGAAGTGCATGTCTCGCCGACAAATTGCAGGTTTGATCTCCATACATTACTGACTTTTGTGTAATCAGCATAATCGTCAGTTCTATTCTATGTTCGGGTGTTAATTATCTATGTATGTCATCCTTTCCTAGCCGATTTCGGCTACAGCGACTAGCTCTTTCTTTGGGCTAGATGTTTCGCCCTTAGGTGGCTCACATAACCTATTTTGTGTGAGAACGTGCGGCCACACGCGCACGTCAGGACACCGTTGACAAAATTATAGGTTATGTCAGGTGGCGGTTTGCTTTTAAGATGGTCTCTCTTCAGGTCTAGTTGTCGCCTCCTTTCATTTTCAAAATCGTAGACTTTCGACTGAACATGACTCCTCCATTCTGTACGTTTAGCCGCAAATGACTCCCAAGAGGATGGTTCTATGTGGCATCTATTCATATGTCTTTTCTGAACACCTTTAAAGCGTAGGAACTGGCCACCGCGCTTCCGCTTACCAAGTTCGAGTTCAGAAAAGAAGATTCTCTTCGCCTTCCTCTCGTCTGACATACGAGACAGGTGCCCGCACCAGCGCAACTGGCGCCTCATCAAATAAGCTTCCATGCCACATACATTAGCCCATTGCAGTACAGTCGTGTTGCGGACTCGATCTGACCATTTGATATTTAGTATGTCGCGAAGACATTTGAGGTGGAACCTATCTAATATGCGTATATGCCTGCGGTACAAGCACCATGTCTCTGAGGAGTATAACATGTTAGGAACAACAACGGCCATGTACACTTTTATTTTGGTATTAAGTTTTATATCATGGGATCTTAACACTCGGTTTCGGAGCTTCCCAAAGGCAGCCATAGCAGCGCCAAGTCTGCTATTTATCTCCGAGTCGAGGTCACCTTTGGCTGTTATGCTACTACCCAGATATTTAAACTTATCGACCTTGTTAAGACTCTGCCCGTCGATGTTTAGATTGAGTGGAGACTGGTGTGATATTTCTATAGCCATTACTTCCGTTTTTGAGATGTTTATTTTAAGCCCAAATCTACAACAGGCGTTGTTAAGACTAGTTATTAAACGCTGAAGTCCTGTAGGTGTTTCTGCAACAAAACAAAGATCATCCGCATACATCAACTCAGTGATGAGATCGTATGATACTTTGGTACGAGCTCTTAGCCGGCTTAGGTTGAAGAGGCCGCCATCCGTGCGATAACGTATGCGAATTCCTTCCGTGGTCTCCGTTAATGCCTCTTTCACGACAACGCTGAAATAGAGAGCAAAAAGCGTTGGTGCAAGGACACAGCCCTGTTTGACGCCGCAGGTGACAGCAAAATGCTCACTTTCCTCTCCGTTACAGGTAACACTGCAGGTCATGCCGTCGTGAAGAAGCCTTATAAAGCGTATAAATTTATCGGTGCATCCCAGTTTGGATAGAACTATCCATAAGGCTCCGCGAGGCACGCTATCAAAAGCTTTTTCAAGATCTATAAAGCATAGATACAGCTGTGGACTCTGTTCTTTACTTTTTTCTTGCAGCTGTTTTAAACAGAAGATTGCTTCGCTCGTGCCTCTATTAGGTCGAAAACTAAACTGGGTTTCGGGCAATATGTTTTCGGCTAACTCCATCAAACGGTTCTGTAATAATACCCTGGCAAACATTTTCCCCGAATTTGATAGAAGGGAGATGCCTCTGTAGGAGTTGCAAATTGCCCTATCACCTTTATTCTTGTATAAAGGACATATGCTTGAAATTCTGAAATCAGCTGGAACTTCCTCCCTTTCCCACATTAATAAAGAGAACTCCAGGATCTTTTGATGAAGGTCTTCCCCTCCATACTTAATCAACTCTCCAGGGATGTTGTCAACACCGACAGCTCTCTTATTCTTTTGAGCTTTAACGGCAGTGACAACTTCTTCAAGCGTGGGTGGATCATCTAGGCTATAGATTAGCTGAGAGCTTGGAAGAGACCTTAAGTATTCTAGATCAGCTGATCGATCTACATTCAGTAAGGTGTTGAAGTGCTCTATCTAGCGCATGAGGGTGTCTTCCGTGGTGTACAGAAGAGTGCCGCTTGGTGTTTTGAGAGGCACACTAACTTTGGGTGGGTTACCAACTAGTTTCCTGATTTCTTTGAAAAACTCACCTAGCTGATGGGTATCTGAAAGCCATTGGATGTAATCAGCTTTATTCTTCCACCATTCATCCTTTACCGTGCGGGTGAGTTTTCGGATTTCGGCTGTACTTTTCTTGATTTTATCAGAATTAGTCAACTGATTTTCCTTTCGTAGCAGAAGGCGATGTTGCAATAAAGCGTCTGATATCAGTTTATCATTGTCATCAAACCAATCACTGTTTTGACGTGGTTTTCGTTCTAAGGTCTCAATCGCCGCTTTAAGAATTTTATTGGACAGCATATTCCAAGAGTCTTGCAGGTTGTCACTCTGAGGATCTACATCAGCTATATAGGTGTTAACAGCGCTCTTGTAGGTATCTTTCATTCTATCAGACTTAAGCCTCTTTAGATGTAAACAGGTAGGTTTTGCTCTGCTAGATCTTTGCAGACGCTTCAGGCGTAACTGTATTTTAATAACTACCAGCCGATGGTCTGAAAAACAGTTCGCTCCTCGCATTACCCTTGTTTGGATGACTTCAGAGATATCTTGTTGTCGGACAATAGCATAATCAATAAGATGCCAATGCTTTGAGCGTGGGTGCATCCAGGTAGTCTTATATTTTGCTGGGAGTCTAAACATGGTGTTGGTTATAGCAAGGTGAAATTGCGAACAAAAGCCCAGCAATAGCTGTCCATTGCTGTTCATGCTCCCGACACCATGACGTCCTAGCACCCGAGGCCAAGCTTCAAAATCTCGCCCGACTCTTGCATTTAAGTCAACCAGCAAGAGTATTTTCTCACCACGGTGTATGCGGCTCAGGGTATGCGTCAATTCTTCGTAAAAAAGGTCCTTTACGTCATCACTTTTATCTAGTGTTGGAGAGTTGGCACTTATAATATGTAGGAATCTATTATTCTCTAAGTGAAGACGTAAGGACATCACTCTGTCCGATATGCCAAAAGGATGTTCCACCAATTTAGAGGCTATTGTGGTCTTAATAGCAAAGCCTACACCGGAACGTCTAGGTTCAGAGGCTGGTGTACCTTGCCAGTAGATAGTGTAACCACCACTGTGCTCTACTAACTCGCCCTGATCAGCTAGGTGAGTTTCGCTCAATGCAGCTACATCCACACCATACCTCTGAAGTTCACGAGCGACAATGGCAGTTTTTCTCTCCGGGCACAGGTTGTTGGGTCTGTCAAGCAGGGTGCGTACGTTCCACGTACCGAAAGTCATAGTCCGTTTTTTATATGTGTTTTTATTTCCTTATTTGTATCTTGACCACGTGGTTTGGGATGCACAGGCAGCCGTGGTTGCTACCTCCCATTGGTTGGTGGGGCGAGCATTTGTTTGGGGCACCTTTTCTAGCCCCCTCCTCGGCTGAGCGGGGAAAGCAGTGCCTCCCTAAATAGGGCTGCTTTGTCGCAGAAGGTGCTGCCGAGCCGCACTGTCACCCCTACGCAGTGCTTGAGCGACCACTCTCCTTCTGCCGCCTATGTGCAGACATTGGACAAAGCCCGACAAGCATCAGTGCCGAACCTCTCTACCTCCGTCTATTGCCATAGGACTTTTGTCAAATCAGAAACCATTGAACGAGCCTAGTCATATACGCAGGATATATTACGGTGCATAAGTGGGCGCGCAGAGAAACACAGATGCACCCTCTCGTCCGTTCCATTGGATCAAGGAGGAGACCGCTACAATTGGAGGAGGAGCGGATGCAGTGTTCTGGTTAGCTAATAATAATATGGCATTCACACTCATGCCCTGCTACCTCGCCATCAAAGGTGGGCTGCTTAAAAGCCGAGGTAGACTTTGAGCACTAATGCGGGGGATAACCGCAACTCGGAAAATGGACTCCGAGCCCCTCTACCAGGTTTAGCCCACGAGCCGATGTGGTTTACCGGGGTGTGGCCGCTGCATGCAGGACAGCTTCTTGGAGCCACTGGTGAGAGATTGTGAACTGTCGACGATATTAACTGTGCTACATCACCTGTACCACAGGTCGGCCGACATAGCCAGACGCTGACAATTCACTCCACCCCCTATGTATCTATGTATGTATGACACCATAGTACGAGCTACAATAATTTAAAATCAATTACGATGACCCTCACATAAATAAAAACTGTGTGTTTAACCTTTTGTAACGCGTGTAACATTACACGCAAAAAGTATTTAGTTTTTATGTACTTTAAATAGTAATTTTATTGTTTAAAAAAATATATTGAATTATATAAAAATAAAAAGATATAAATTTGTCAAAGATTTTACTGAACTTTATTTCCGTCTGAAAGTTACTCTTAAATTGTTATATGCAATTAAAGTAGTTTTACTTGAATAAACAAAACCATTTAATATTTTGCACAATTCAATTAAACGTATTATTACATATCTATTCAGCCACGACAGTGTCGTTTATACGACATTTAAAATAGATATAAGTAATCACTGTAAAATTCAATCATTACGTTGATTAACTGATAATTATATTAATCCCTTACCATAAAATAGTTAATTATATTTGAGTAAACTACTCATAGATTTGTTATTATCCACAAATCTTTTCAAATGTAAACGATTTTTCGATAACGAGGATTAAAAAATGTGATTACTTATCCGAATCAAATACACTGTATCTTCTACAGTGAAGGCTTCCAGAGTTTCTACGCGAGCAGTCCTCTTTCTAGGTTCTAATTTGATTAAAAATCAAATTAAAATAATGTTAATTTATACAACGAAGTCAGTAAAAGGAATTCACATTTTTATCATTGATGGCTAAGTACATCGTGTTGTCACATAGGATAAAAAAAAATATACTTATTTTTTTACACATATTTTTTTTATTGTTTATAAATAATATTTTATTTATTAGTAACATAATTATGAATAAAATGTATTATTATTATTAGTATTGAATTACAAAATTTAAATGGAATCAAATTTTTCTATTGGTTTTACTGATAGATAGATAAGTTTTATTATAACAATTGGCCAGCGTGATCCGAGGTTAACTGCCTTTCCTTGCCTTTACAAAGCGAGTTTCTGTAAATAACCGCTATTGACTACTCATATATATAAACTAACTATGCCCCACAGTTTCACTCGTGTTAAATTTATTCGACCTGTGGTAATAAGTAAATATAGTCTATGGATTAGTCTGTA
This sequence comes from Saturnia pavonia, assembly GCA_947532125.1. Taxonomy (NCBI): domain Eukaryota; kingdom Metazoa; phylum Arthropoda; class Insecta; order Lepidoptera; family Saturniidae; genus Saturnia; species Saturnia pavonia. Next base: position 18,672,538 of record OX383898.1, on the reverse strand, counting down.
AGTAATCTGTATAAGAAATGTTGTCATATATAGAACATGAAGAAAGCTTGCACGTAGTTTAATTTATAACGAAGTACTGTAGCCTATCGTTATTCTCACTTCAAGTACTTACCTACAGCTTTTCAGATTGCTCGATGTTCATAGTAACTGATCCACTCCCTAGAGTCGTATCTTGAAGTTATATAACCTATAACCTTATTTTTTCTTCTTTTTGCGTCAATAATTGTTTTAAATTGAGTCTGACCAGTATTCGGCCACCTTCTGAGCGTTTAAAGTGGCTACTGATACAGGTCTGCGAATTTATTTAATAAAATTCACAGCTTGAATATAAATGATATAAAGTAAAATAATTAATAGTACTCCATTCAGCCATTAGCGAGTTTTTATTATTTAAATTACATAATTATATACTTCATTATTAATATTCAAAAACTAAATGTAAAGGAAGAAATTAAATGTGTGCGCGTGAATGTGTTTATGTAAAATTGCAGTATTAGTGAGATTTACTTATTTGTGGTAGTAAGCACTTTCGCAATATCGCAATCGGCTAACACCTATCACATTACTTGCTGTTGACATGCAGTAATCATGTGCCGTTCTATGAAAGTACGCGAATGATATGAAGTGTCATGCTTGCATCAACATATCCAGATGATAGTTGTGATTAATGAGTTCGTACTTGCTCGTTTACTTTGTGCTTACTTATTTTTCAAGTGTAGCTAAAGCCATTTCATAAACATTAGTTATGTTTATCTCTGTCGTTGCAAGTAGAAGATTTGCAGTCGATTAGTTGCTTCCTAAATTTTCTGTGGTAGATGCTGTCAATGTAAGTTTGAGCACCCATGGTATTATATTGATTTAATATCATCAAGATTTTAGCGGAAATACAACGAATGTAACGGGGTCGAGTAATCGGAACGATCAACTTCCATTCATGTGTGGTTTCCAAACTATGTAGTATTAACAGAAGTAATTTTAGCGTACTTTATATTATGAAATAGAAATTTATTATTATTTTCAAAATAATGACTAAAGTTATGTCTCGTTCTGTCACATGGCCGATCGATATGTATTAGAGAGAAATGACACCAGACTACATGCATGAGTCGCTTAATTGGTCTGAATTACTCGTATTGTTCTTATGCCCAGATTTATTTCGATGCATGAAGCGATGAGCGGCTAAACACAGTACATTACAATAATATATAAATGTACATGTTTATTTGCTGGTCTGTACCCTATGCATTCTTAAATCATTCATCTAATTACGATGAAACTTTCTTGTATTGTTGTGTGCACATCCACAAAGGTTTCAATATCAGTAATTTAGTACAACCAATTTCCAATAGGTGGCATACTAGTCGTTTCATTTCGAAGACGGCAGGGACGAAGTCGCCATCAAATGCTGATTTATTATAAAACTAAATGAACGCAACAGCAACTCCGAAATCTTACACTTTCATAAATTGACTCATCACTTTAACACACAATAGGTTTTATGCAGTTATGCGAATAACTTGTAGGTAATTTAATCATCGAAATTTCTGGGAAACGGTTACGATGGATAGGTAAGTATTATAAGCGCCAGTATTATAATATAATTCAATTCTTTAAACACATATAATATTTTTCGGTTCAAGTGAATGACATTCCCTATAAGCGTGCATTTTTCCAAACGCTCTTCAGAAAAGCGTTTGATGGAACAAAATGAGTACCTAGTTCTTTTTATTATTTTCTTATTCTTCTTTTTATTTAATGGCAACTGTATTCATCCACAATTCTACCAACGTCATGCGAATAGAATATTTTTCTCATTATTCTTGTAATCTTCCAACATTGCTCAAACAAGATGGCGGCGACATTGTTAAAATATTCCAGGAAGTTTTTGTGACAACTTAAAATACATGTTCCTAATTATTATTTATAGTCTACTTGACTTGTACACAATCTCTTAATATCTGCCGCCAAAATTATATAATTATAGATCCAAATAAAATAAATTTACTAGCTGTACGCGCGAACCATGCTGCCCCCGCTCACAAGACGGAAGACAAAAATGCTTATTGTGGGTGGTTCTTAAAAAATAGATATATGCTATCTTTTTTTTTTTGTAGGTCTTTTTAGGATCTGTAATCATGTAGAACATTAATTTGATATATCTCGTATGGTTTACTCAGCATAAGCCATTTAAGCGCCCCAAATGAATCTTTTTTCCGAATTGATTCATCATTATCGTCACTGCTTATTTCGTATGTTACTTTATCTTATACAATATATCTCATAACTTGCCTAGATAACGTAGCTATGAATTTAAATAAAAAACAGGTTAATCGAATAAGTGGTTTTCGCGTGAAAGGAACATAAACGGACAGACAAACAGAGAGACGATGAGTTTTATAATATGTAAGAAGATGAATTAAAATAAAATTCACTACATGACTCATCAAAATACCGGCCAAAACAACCGATAATATATAGTTTTTAAGATCACTTTATTCTTTTTTAAGGTGATCTTTAAAAAGACCAGTGCTTACTATCGCGCTATGACGCCATCCGGCTTTGTCCATTAGCCTCGGGATGACAATAATAGTTATGTCCTACATCATGTTTATAAATAGTTGAAATAATTTACCTGATTTTATTTGCAATTGTAATTTCAATGATAATTATTCATCGTTAACTTTATTCCACTTCAATATAATTGAATGTCAATATTGTTAATAACGTTACAAGCTTTGCAAAATAATAATAATAGGAATTTTAAATTTTATTTTTACATTTCTGTGCTTTGATCATAGCCTCATTTGTGAAGATCGCTGTGAATATATTATAATACATATTGTAGTGATTTGTCCCAGTGTCAAATACAAATTTTACTCTCAAATCACTTAACCCAGTAAATTTGCGCCAGTATTCTTTTTTATGTAAGTATAAATTGCTAATGCAAACTCACAGACATCAACTGAAAAAAAAACGAACAAGTCATATTGCTGTAGTCTTGCCAACAGCATTGTTTTCTTAATAAAGCCTAAGTGACTTCCGCGCTCGCACCTATGCCCGGTGAGACTGTCAAAGACTGTAATGACTTCAGGGTCCTTTAGGTTAAGAATATAGTCAGATTGAAAAAAAAACAATACATATGTATCCACAACTCTTTAATTACTACCAAGGTATTTGTGTCTTAAATTGTTTTCTTCGCAGAGCAGATTTTGAAATATTGCCCGCATCGCGACTCCCTTGGCACACGCTCTTCGTCCTGGAACCCCTGGGTGCCGCAGCACCCAGCTTGAGAACCTCTGCTTTCAGATATCAGCATGTGACTATAATAAAGAATATCGATAAATTTACAATAAAAAAAAAACACAAACATTTGGCTTGACGAACACATTTAATATTTAGTTTTTGTATGTCTAATAATTATTAATATCCTTTCGTACCCGCTACGCTCGGGGTCTTACAATAAAAAATAAAACGGAAAATAAAACATTATATAAATAAAAAAAATCATCCAAATGGATAGCGCCGTTTCCAAGAAATTAGATATGTACATATTAGGGTCAGTAATAGGCCACAGTAGGGTAAATCAGAAATGAGGGGATCCGCAGGAGTACCAAAGTCACCGACATAGCTCGAAGAATAGCTAGACTTAAGTGGCAGTGGGCGGAACACGTAGCTCGTAGAACAGATGGCCAAAGAGTTCTCGAGTGGCGGCCGCGTACCGGAAGACGCAGCGTGAGCAGACCCGCCACAAGGTGGTCCGACGACCTGCTAAAGGTTGTGGGAAACCGCTGGATGCGGGCAGCACAGGACCGGTCGTTATGGTGGGGTTTGGGGGAGGCTTATGTCCATCAGTAGGCGTGTTTCGGCTGAAATGATGATGATGATTATATTAGGGTGGTCCTAAACAAGGATGTTTTAGAATTTTTCTGCTCCCAGACTTAAACGCTTCCAAATAATCAAAGATACTTTCCTGAAAATTTAAGCTCTTAATATCAACATTAAGATAATTTTATATAAATTAAACTTTGACCCCCAATAACTTTGAACCAGTAGATTTAGAGAAAAATCATAAAACACCTTTTCTATAAAAATATGTATTTTTTACATAGTTGATATTATGTTCGTCAACGATTTATAAAATATCAAAGATAAAAATAGTATTTCTATGTTATTTCCATCCGAAACTTTGGTGGAAATGCGAACTATCTTAGAGTTAATAATAAGAGCTGAAATTTCAAAGGAATTATTTTTATTAAATTTGAAGCATTTAAGCCCCTGGGAGCATAAAAATTCAAGAACACCCCTGTTAAGGACCACCCTAATACATGTATACAAGAATTATTGCTCACTGAGTACTGAGTAGTAGCTTGTTGATATTATCATTAGAAAAATAACAAAAATTTAATATTTATTTAATGAATAACGTGGATACGGTTATTAATATGATACTAGCGTTATAGTTAAATAAATATTAGCATGGTAATAAGAAATAAATGGAATCCAGGATTTCCGATAACAACACATCACAAACAGAAACGTGTTAACAAATTAATGTAAACAAAAGGCAACCAGAAAATTAACAATAATCTTAGAAGGATTTGCTAAAGCGGAAATATAAGCATCACGTTACTCGGTGATACAAACTGTTAAGGATATGGTACTGTGGTGACGAATTCAATCGTCATGTGTATTTATCATTAGTCACTATCCATTTTTAGTAGTACCGCCTACTCAGCGCTCCATTATCAGATAAGAGAATTTAACTAGCAAATAAAATACTAATTTCCTTATAGTTGTAAATTAAAGTCAAATGCAAAGTTTACATAATTAAAAGGAACTAATAATTATTCAAAATTAAATACAATTTAGAACCCGAGAAAGGTTTTTATGTACGTTAAAACACTACCACCGTTTCGGAAAACGAGAAAAGCCGGCAAGAGACTCGATCGGGTTTGTTTTGTTTTTACTGTTTAAATAATGTTTACAGTTAATAATAATCATATTACTTTAATGAATGTACGAAGATGGAGTAATTTCATTCACCTATAATAACTTTTTGACAGTGAAATCTACTTCACATGATAAAAATGGTCCTTGAACTCGTAGTCCGGCAAATCGCTAATGTGATTAAGAAATTTACTGTTGTTGTTGTTTGATATATATATATATATATATATATATAAAATGTATATGTATATATAAATATATACGGTATATATGTTATCCGGTCAGGCTATAGGATATATTTTGTTACATAAAGTAACATACGAAATAAACAGTGACGATAATGCTGAATCAATTCAGATACTCGTAAATGAAACTTACGCTGAACAAATTGTATCAAATTAATATACTTCATAATTTTATTGTATCGTAACAGAATTGTATAGTCAGGGATAGCATATGTCTATCTTCTAAGGATCACCCACAATACTTATTTTGAGGCAACACAATTCTACCTATCCGATAACGCGACCCCGTCCAGCCTAGCTAGGATCCCCGACGTATTAGAGTCAACAGCAGACGCCGACTTAGCAATCGATTCCCTGGTCGACTACCTCCAAACCGGCGTAAGGGAGGCCTCGAGAGAGGTGCAAGCGGCGAACGAACGCCGTTTTATACTCCCCCCCGGCTTACGAGCGTTAATCACGGAAAAGAACGCCGCGACACGTGCACACGATTCTTATCCGACGAGGGATAACACCCGTAGGTTACGGCGACTTCAGAGAGAGGTTAGAACTCGCATCGGCGAGTACAGAGGTCACCGGTGGGATAACCTCTTAGAGGGTCTCAAGCCGTCCCATCTGGCTTATGGAACCTCGCCCGCTCTCTGAAGTTAGAAGCTACCGCCCTGATGCCGCCCTTCGAAAGAGGCCCCGATCTCCCACCCGCGTTCGATAGCGACGATAAGGCAGAATGCCTTGCCGCAAGCTTGGAGAGCCAGTGCTCCCCAAACTGCGACAACGTAGACACTGCCCACATCGAAACTATCGAGACCGCCGTTCAGGAACTAACGTCGATTCCCCCCGCGGAAACGTTAATCCCGGTCAGGCATGACGAGATTTGTTCTGTTATTAAAGGCCTTAAGCCTAGAAAGTCCCCCGGCCCCGACGGTATCAGGAATGAAGTACTTAAACTTCTTCCCGATCACCTCATAGCTCTTTTGGTCTTCATCTTCAATGTAGCCATAGCCCACTGCTATTTTCCAGCCGTCTGGAAAAAAGCTATAGTTATAGGTATTCACAAGCCCGGCAAAAAAGCTTCGCTTCCCGATAGCTGTCGCCCGATCAGCCTTTTAAACACACTAGGGAAACTTTACGAGCGGCTCCTTCTGAACCGTCTCAAAACCGTTATAGATATTAAAAATCTATACCCTCCCGAACAGTTCGGTTTTCGCGCCCGACACTCGTGTACACATCAAGTGCACCGCCTCACGGAGCACATCACGAGCAACTTTGCCAAAAGTAGTATCGCCCCCGCCCGTACGCTTGCGGTCTTTTTCGACGTAGCTAAGGCCTTCGATAAGGTCTGGCATGCCGGACTAGTCCACAAGCTACATCAATTAGAAGTCCCGGATAGGTTAGTTCACCTAGTTCATGATTTTCTACGCGACCGCACCTTTCACTACCGAGTGGAAGGAGTACTATCTACCGCCCACCCTATACGCTCAGGCGTCCCGCAAGGTTCTATTCTGGCACCTTGCCTTTTCAATCTGTACGTCAGCGACCTCCCGAAGCCCCCCGGGGTCGAGGTAGGGCTCTACGCTGACGACACAGTCATATACGCGTCAAACAGACACAGAAAAAATCTCGCCTGCGCAGTCCAACGTGCCGTAACCACTCTCGGGGAGTGGTTTCGAACGTGGCGAATAGCTATTAATCCGGTAAAGAGCGCCGCGATTATGTTCGAACCACATACATGTAAACTACCACGCACGGTAGGACCCCTCTCATTATTCGGTAGGAATATCCCTTGGGCCACCAAGACTAAATATCTGGGTGTCACCCTCGACTCGAAGCTTAACTTCAACGCACACGTTACTATAGTCCGGAATAGGGCCGTCTGGATCCTTTCCCGCTTACGACCCTTGCTCAGTTCGGTAAGCAAAATGTCCTTAAGACATAATCTTACACTATACAAGATGTGCGTCCGTCCGATCTTAACATATAGCTGCGCAGCGTTCGCACATATGTCCAAACATAACTTTGCCCGCATGCAAAGAGTCCAAAATCGGTTTCTCCGTCGCCTGCTTGACCCTCCAGCCTTCGTTAGGAACATGGACCTCCACAGGGACATGAGGCTTCCTTCGATAGAAGCCTATGTGAAATATCTCACCAGGAGATACTTCGATAGCGCTTCGAATCACCCCAACCCGCTCGTAAAATCCACCGTGAACTACGTCCCAGACAACTCGATCCCCGTTGCCAAACGTTATAAATGCCGTCCGCGAAATCTCTTTGTCGATCCCGACGACGACATCGAGAGAGCTAACAACTTCTACGCGTCCGCTCCCGCAACATATGCGTGCTCGCGCCCACGCCCGCGAAACCACCGTTCCCTCCGCAGGGGACGAACGGTTAACTTCGCGCCCGCACACCCGCCACGACCACCGTCCTCTGCGGCAACTCAAGCCTAGGTCCGATCCATCGGCATGGAGCCCTTGAGCCAAGCAGCCGCTCGCGCGATACAAGTGACTGTACAATCACTAGCTTTCACAGCCATACATGACACTGCATTATACACACATGCACAACACACATAGGTACATAGGTTCTGTAAAGGACCTTTTTTTTTCTTTTTTTTGCCTAGTTAGAGTAGACAAAAATTTCAGACCACTAAATACACATACACATGTTCCTTCCCTCCTCCCAGGGGGCAGAAACATGTATATATGTATAGTTAGTTTAGATCGAATTACGGATAGGGAATTAGTCAGATCGCGACTTAATTGCATACGCGCAACAGTCCGAGCCGAGGTCCGGCCACTTTGGCACCCTCGGATGTTGTTGCTTAGCTTTCGTGGCTGAGTGCCCTAAGCGCTCGCCCCCAAGCCCGGTAAAGCTGTAAAAGCCGTAAAGGCTCCAGGGCCCCTCAGGCTAACAGTGTAGTCAGTTCAAAAAAAAAAGCAACACAATTCGCGCGTGCGCTCGACCGTCAGCATTCTGTAGTCCAAGCGAGCGTATCCGCGGGCACAGCTACTATTGAATAATTATTTATAACAAGCATATGCAACGGAATACGTCGTATAAAACCTCAACTAGCAATATTAGGTAATATAATAAATACATACTACTTGTTACTATCTCACTGAGAACTCGAAGTGATTTATAAATAGTTACTATTATTTTTAATAGTGTAAAATTCTAACTACGGACTAATGATTGTTTATTTTTAACTAGCTGATGCCCGCGACTGTGTCTGCGGTGTTTATTAGATTAACAAAACTTTTTATTACATGAAGATATCGTTTTTTTTATTTAGTAAGGACCAAGTATCTAAGGATTAAAACTAAAAAAAATGATCAAAATATGTCCAGTAGGTTTTGCGTGATGCGCGCACAACGGCAAACCTTAATCATTTTATTTATATAGAGGAGCGATGAGTACACTAATATGTGCGGATACATGCATAATAGTAGTCGACATGCTGGCTTACATTCGCTGACTCCAAAAAGCGATACACCGAAGTGAGTTAATGAGTTTGTCAGCCTGTCAGAATGCATTCCTGTACACTTGTACAGGCCCACGGCCCACGAAAGTGGCCCACGAACATTTTAATGGGTTTTCATAATTTGAATTTAACTTACTGAAGCGTGGTGTGCTTTGACTTTAACCAGTACCAGCTTTACAGTTACAGTAATAAGAAAATGCATGACGATACTAACTATTAGTAGGTCCTCAACTCTCAGAATTGAGACACAATAGTTTCCAAAGTAAGATATAGTATGAGCCCTGGATAACTGCGTTCATCGTGCTCCTCTATTCTCTTCGGTTTAAGTTAGGTCGACGTTGCAACTGAAACTTCTAAAAAAAGATTCTAAAATGAGGTCATGACAACCTGTTTGAATGCAGGCAATCAGGAGCATAAATAGGGGAAACAAACAAGTTTTTTTCAAATACAATCAACGTCAGCCAATTGCAGCTCCATATATAATACCTGCACGCTATTCTTCGGTCGGCATTTCTTTGTATGTTCTATAATCCGGAGCGAAACAAAGGAAAGCAAAGAAGAATATCTCTTAGATAATAGTTAAGCCTCTGACAAATCCCTTGTAACAATATTGATGTCGATAATTATTTCTTAGATATATTATTTTTGACGTTATCTCTGAGGAAAAAATACCTATTTATTTTTCAAATGAAGCGATAAATGAGTGAGTTAATTCCAGTGACTTTCGAACTCATAGTACTTAAATATCATAAGCTCAACAGACGTATGTTAATATGGCTCGTGTACAGTTCATCAGGATAAAGCCAGATTCCCAACAATAATTCCATACTTGCTACACGTAATTAAATTATTTTATATTACAACTAGAAACCGAGCGCGACTTCGTTCACGTTAATCTATACTAATATAATAAAGCGGAAGAGTTTTTTGTTGTTGTTGAAACTACCAGTCGGATTCGAAAAGATATTTTTGTATATGATAGCCAGGAATATTTCCACGAGGAATAGTAAAGACTATCTAAGTAAGTATTAGGCTACACCTCTCAGCTAGCCTTAAATATTGATTTTTGTTAGATCTACCCACTTTTATAGTGCCGGTATTGGAGTTTATCAATCTCATAAATAATAAACGTAACTATATATCAACATCCATCTATATATATATATATATATATATATTATAAAACTCAACGTCTCTCCATCTGTATGTCCGTTTAAGTTGTTTTCATACGAGTACTGCTTATTAGATTTACATGGTTCTTTCATTAATTTATAGCTATGTTAACTGGCCAGTTTATAGGATATATTTGGTTAGATAAAGTAACATACGAAATAAGCAGTGATAATAATGGTGAATCAATTCGGAAAAGAGACGCTTTCGGGGCGTTTAAATGGCTTACCCTAAGTAAACCATAAGAGATATGTCAAATTAATGTAGGACATAATTGTTCATCTAGAAAAAGTCAGCGATAGATATATCTATCTTCTAAGGATCACCCACAATAAGCATTTTTGTTTTTAAAATAAACGTCGGACGATCGCCGTGAATGGCAAGTGGAAGCGTGGCCGCAAAATTTGCGCAAACGCTCGACTGTCATCATTCATAACTATAATTAAAATAACCTAAGAAAAATTTAACTTTATTTATGAAAAAGAACCTATAATTATAATTCTGCATTTCACAGCTAGTTTTTTATTATATTATGGAAATTGTTAGATGAAAAACTAATTAACCAGAAACACATACAAGGACCGAAATCTAACGTGCATATTTTCCTTCCCTTTTTTCGTCTGTAACTTCAGAAATGTAAAACCTTCATATATAATTAATTCTGAAAACAAAACGTGTCTTAATTTTTGTAAATTATAAGGAATATACATTATAACGTCTGACTACTCACCGGATGAAACCTATTATTTTTCAGGACGGCTGAGAATGCATAATAAAAACGTGTAAACAGGATAATGTCTTGCAAAAATATCGTCAAGGTATTTAATGACTTATTGGGACCACGCAAGTGATATAATGCCTCAGACTACCGACAGATGCTAGGCGACAAATTTACAAATTTAAATGTTGAGTGAAAGAAAAACGGATAAACATTCCATCTTCATACACTTGCATGTCCCACGTTTTCACTAGTATTCATTAAATATCAATAGTTCATCGTTCAGTCGATAGTCATGTGCACTATCAAATTATGGATAGTCTGGCTTAAACTATAGATAGTGAAATCTATCTATACTATATATATATATATATATATGAGCCCGATAACAATATTGTCTTTATAAATAACAGTATTATAAATCATCAACCAGCGATTTCTTTTAAATTATATGCAGGTGAAACCGCGGTGCACAGCTATCATATAATATGTATGAAACAAGCATGTACAATCCAAATTTAACGCGGGAAACAGCTAGTTTGCTTTATTTTAATTGCAGCGCACACAATTTTTTTTACTGGAATTCAGCACTATGTTACTTTTATGTTCGCCCAGATATTAAACTCGGTTATACGTAACAATGACCACCGCTCAGAATCCGCCAGTATAGCGAACTAAAAAATAAATAAAAGAAGTTTCGTCTGGCACCCATAAAAGACGCGTATTTTTATTAGCCTTTCGTCTGAAGGAGAACCTGTTGACTCACCTCCCTTCGACCTTAGAACCCTCTGTTGCCAACCAAGTTCCAGCGATAGTAAAAATTTATGCCCCCAACGCGTGCGTTAAAAAGCGATCCAATAAAAATACACACCGTAAATCTTTAATAATTGATTTATTTAACATTTGGTGTATTATTAAGGCATATTAATGATAGACAGCCACGTCTATCCTAATGATTTTCGATCTGACAATACTGTTAGCCATAAGGACCCTAAAGCCTCAGATGGCCTTTACAGTTTCACCGGGCTTAGGGGCGAGCGCTTAAAGCACTCAGCCGCGAAAGCTAAACAACAAGCTCCAAGGGGGCTAAAGTGGCCGAACCTCGGCTTGGGCTTATGCCGATCATACGAAAATGTCGCAATCTGACTAAATCCCTATCCCTATCCCTGCGGAGGGTGCGGTAGTTCCGCGAGCGTGGGCGCGAGCACGCTTGGGGTTGCAAAACGGACGGAAATGAAGCGTTAGCTTCCGTGAATTTATTGGGATCGGTGAGTTCTATCCTGATGTCTATCCGGCATATCTATCTAGCTTACTCTTTAGTAAAAACATATCATTGCGAGTGTTCCGTGAACACTACCAACGGGTAACGACTCGCCCGCGCCCTTTCAATACGTGTATTTATTTTGTTGAACTATACAAGTCTATAAAATAGATATGAGTCACTGAATTCCTAAATTAAAACGGATATACAGGGATATAATTTAAAAAAATCACTCTGATTCACATAATGATCGATTATACAATAAAGTAACTAAAAAATATAACATCAATCTATTCGACACCTAAATGTAATCTTAAAGATAAACATACTAACTTTCTCATAAAACCGCCTAACAACCTATTCATCCAAACTCAAAGAATAATTAAGGTTCCCTTATCACTGCATTCCCTAGTGCCGGAGCGCTCAGTTATGTCGGTTACACCTACGCTAGAACGAGAAGGGTGATAATATACCTCAGCGGTAGGGAAGAGGATAGATGAGAACCCGTTACGAAAGTAGTTTCGGGTATCGACTACCACCTTTACGCGTTATTAGTGATGTTTGGTTATCGATAAATAACGAATACGGTGAATATTCATTAATTATTAGCTCAGCCCCACGGTTACACCCGTGTTAAATTTATTCGAACAACTCTCCACCGCGCCATCTATAACACACCAAGCGTATAGCCTATCGTTGTTTTCACTTCTGGTACTTGCTTGACCATAATGGTTACTGCTCTACTCTTTAGAGCAGTAGCGTAAATTTATATAACATATAACCTTCCTCAATAAAAAACAAAAGGATTTTTTCAAATATGACTGATAGTTCAAGAGATTAGTGCTTTCAAACAAACAAAAAAGAACAATCTCATTAACTTTATAATATTTGTATAGATTTTTATACGTTTTTAGCGGGATTTTGTTCTGTCATGTGGTGGTAAACTTATGGTATTTTATCCTATATTATGTAATATTGATGGCATTTTACGTCATATAATATAGTCATTGCGCACAAGTTAAGTGAATTAAAATAATAAGTAGATAGATGCATTTTGAGTTGCCACAATAAATCCTTGGTCAGTCCAACAGGAGTCACTATTTTATAAAAGAGTTTTTTGTATTTTTCATGTTCGAAAAATATTATAGTCATGACATTGACAGAATTATATAAAAGTATCATGAAAATAAAATCTGACGCCAAGCACCAATCTATTGCGCAGTTGTCGCAAGACTTAAGCTCTACTTACTATTGAGCCGACAAGTTGTGGATCCTATTTATGTACATACATGAATATATTTTGTTTAATGTGTATTATTATCAAATCTGTGTCTAATTATTAAAACGGATTTTTATAAACAGTTGATAATAAAAATAAAAATAATGCTTATCTTGGAATGAAATGGTGTCTACTTGAACACATATGTGGAGGCTCCACTTGAGATCCAGTTCTTTTTCTAGACCCATGGTGTTACCAATTTCGATCACATAGTCACAAACTATCAGATGTAACTATGGTCAAATGAAAATCTATACTTTAAAAATTACTCTTTAATTTATAATTTATATAATAATAAATATTACTACTATAATAATACTAAATTAATATAATCTATCTCTGCAAATAACAACTAATCAAGAGAAATACGACAAAGAGAAATGTCAAACGTAATGTCTTATCGATATAAAGGGGGGTCCAATAATATCTTAAGACTTGAGACACCCGAACCAACCGTACTTTCACATGGTGCACCCTGCTAAGTGATGAAAGAGAAAATGGCAATAGCAGGATGGTAGAAGAGCTGTACAGCCCGACGCGACCATCATGCTTATAGTGTAAAGCCCGTCAAAGGGGTTCGCTTATGCGCGTCCGCTTCGTGGAACGATGAATTGTTGATATATTGAAGGTCGCCACTGTTTTTAGATTGAACTGTACCTAACCTCATGCACGGCTCCGTCACTCTGCCGTGCCACTATAAATACAAATAATAAAAAATAAACTGATAACCTATGGTCAATAGATAATATTTCAAGTACGGATTTTTCTCTATCCTTATCTTAGTTGTTATTAATGTCGATAATGACTATCAAATAACTATAATTATTATAAATTATTACATACTATATTAACAACTCTATCGACATCGTCTCTACACTAGTGTCCGGGTGTGCGTCAACTGAAGAATAGTCAATTTTTACCTGCCGTCGAACTGCATGAGTCATGCTCTTACCAACATTCATCAAGTTTTTACTCGCTTCGTTTTTTTACTATTTTGAACGCTATTAGTTAATATCTCGTTTATTAAAGTCGAGTATATATTACTCACTTATTTATCGCTAGCCGTACCCACGGATCCCCTCGCATGGACATCTGAATTATTATTATTTATTTGTATAGATTTGCATTACTAGTCTTAATCCTTACCAAAAATATTTATTTTATATTTCTATAAATTGCATTTCAATGTCACTCATCTTATCGCTATCGCAAAATTAAATAAATTTGTTACTAGGTGATAGGACACGATAATAGTGTTCGATTGAATCGCGAATCGTGACCAACATTCACTATAGTAGCCCGTTTAAACATGTCGCGTTCCGAGATTAGTCGGTGTAGACCCAGTAATGAAGCTGGTGGTAGGAATCTGTACCCAACTGAGTCGTGACTACTGCATAGTAGTATACGGTAATAAACCCAGCACATTGACTCTCTTTAGGACTGTCGGTTTTCAGAGTCAGCCGATGGAATGTCATGTCTCGGTGCTATAGTTTTTGGATTGTACCTACTGTGCTTACAAAAAGAAGGTAATACGCAGTGGCACAATACAAAAATCCTTTATCTAATTTAGGCTCGCAGAAGCCGAGAAGAGCCGGAAAGAATCTTGATCCGGTTTAAATATATTATTTTAAATGGGTAAACAATGTTTACAAGTAAGTATATTGTTTTAGCGCATACACAAAGAGGGAGTCATTTCCAAACATCACTGTCATTCACGTAATGATCTATCCTATATAACAGCTTTTTAAAAGTAAAACCTGCTTGACATTGTTTTTGAATTTATTCCAACAAATGTACTTAGGAACCTTATCTCACCATATTGTAACAATGCCAAATTAACATCAGATTGACCGTCAAACCTTCAAATGTGCCTTTACTGTACTTTAGCTTCGTCCAAATATTAAAGTATAGCAGTATGTAGCAAAATATTCAAGATTCATAATAAACAACAAGCGATTAGGAACAGACTACTGTCTATTGATGAGTGGGCGGACAAGGCCGTTGTAATTGTGCCTTGCCCCTGCGCATCCTGAGGGACCATGCTTGGCCTGCGCAGACGCAATCAATTGGACGGGCTTATACAAGATCTTTAATATTTGATCGTTAAATAACAATTATCCTATTCGTGAGTGGTCTAAAACTATCGATATTTTTTTAAAAGGCGTAAAATTTCTTTAGGTGAATTTCTCTACATGAAGGGAAGAGACGCGTTTGATATACAAGCTACAACATTAGCATCTAAGAACAAAAAATATATATCGTGGAATAATCTTCATTTTGTTATATTCTTTATGAATGTTAGATATTGGCGATAATCTCACCTGACGCTAAGTGACGATGTGGCCCAAGATGGTAACACGCTAAGTACATTCAGTCAAAAAAGTATCGGGAATTGATGATTTGGTTATGGTTCCAAATTCATTTGAACATAGGGTAATTTTATCTCGTTTAAGACCCAATTCTGAATTCCGCGCAGACGAAGTCGCGGACAGAAGTTAGTACGACACTTTTCTTCACCGTTAGCCGATAGTGTTACCAATTTTAATTAGTAAAAGTACGCGAATTCAAAAAAATTCGTGGGTCATGCTTGGGATCGTACCTGCGGACATCGAATTGATATTTCACTAATCTAAACAACAAGACCATCACGACAAACATGAATTGTTGGCATATTATTTTTAAACTAGTCCTACCAAAATGCTATATATAGCACCCGATACATTGCAATCCTTAAAGCAATAACGACCGCAGAGCGGTGAGAATCTGCCGACAGCGGCTACCGTTGTGCCCACCTATAACATGACAGCAAACAGCGCATTCATATCTGATCATTAAATGGTTAACCTGGCAAAGTTAAAAATTATAAGAAAAAAATCATAAATATTATCCAATGTTACATCTTGGTATTATACCATCCAATTAGATGTCACATGATCTTTCATACAGAGCGTGATATGATATTTCTCGATCTCAAAATATGAAATATTTTTAATTCATTTTTTTTTCAGCTATATTCATTGTTGCTTTTAAAGTGGCATAAGTCAGAGCTAAAGAATGACCTACAGTTTGTTTATAATATGGGAATATTCATAGAGTTATTACGCTTTAATTTTCGAGCCTAGGCTATATGACATGCCACCTGCTAAAAACCTATACAAAAATTCCTGTACCTTTGCACTTGTAAAAGAAAAATCAATCAATATAATATCAATTGTTCAACAATGGGACTTGTTAAGCGAGTCGGAATGACCTGCGCTTGCGCAATGCATTCCGCTTCGACGCCATGTTGGAATATTTGCCTTTCCTTGTCACTGCTGTCCAGTGTTCAGTGACCTGCTATTTCTACATCTAACTAACTATATTAATAAATCTGTAATTCTGCTTGTCTGTATTTTTTTCCAGTTTTCGTGCTAAATAAGTATTGTATAGGCCACTAATCTCGAATTTGACAATCAAATTATTCTTGTCTGTCTGTTTGTCGGTTTTTATGTCTGGATTTAATGCAAAAACGGATTTTAATAAAATTTTGCACCCGAAAAGAATATAGGTACTATTTTTCAACTGATGGGTAATAAAATATAATTTTAGAACTAAAAGTACATAATTATAATAATTTAAAATATTCTCGTCCTATTGATGAAGGTCCCTTGTTGGCTCTCAGTGTCTTCTATATCTACTTCCAAAGACAGGCGCATCTATTTTAACCTCCAGTGACTCAAACGTATGTTAGTCATATTTAAAATAATTATATTCCAATTTTAACTTTGCGCGAATGAATTCATTATAATTTAATTTATAATTGTAATTCCAACGATATAATATATTATTACAAGCTCATAGAATGTAATTACCGAGCGCAGAGTCGGAAAGGTCAGCGCAATTGTTGCTAATGTCAACGTGCTTACGAGTGGCTGTATACTTGCCCCTTGATCTCTTACTCATTTAGATAATTTATCAGTTGTAAAAGGAACCAATTGATTACTAAAGAGAGTATTATTGTTCGAAAGATAGATCCATTGAGGTTATTAGACAAGTTTCGTTTGACATTGTACACAGTAAAGACATTATTTCTGGAGTTCTGGATCTATCATGTGGTGGTTTTTATTTTAATTCATAAACTAATGTTTTTTAGTCCTTTATTATATAACATTGACGGTATTTTATGTGATGTAAATTGGTTATTGATAATATTTTTTTATTCCTTTTTTTTCGATTTGACTACACTGTTAGCCATAAGGGCCCTGAAACCTCAGACAGCTTGTATAGCATCGCTTGGCTTGGTTTTATAAATAATAACTATAAATATGCATTTTTAGTTGATACAAAAACTGGACAGTTTTAATAAAGTTACCACTATCTTGTTAGAGATGTGTTTGAATATTATAAGAATAATTAAAAATATATATGTTCACATGACGTTGGCAGAATTTTAGATAAACACAGTGGCCATAAAGAAAAGATTATTTCTTTGACTGGAGCAGCAAAAGAATTTGCCAGTGTCATTGCCTTATTTTACGTGTAAGTAATAATTCGAAATCAACTAGAAATCGTTCTCATTTGCATCACTATGCAAGTAATTTTAATGTACGTATTTACGTTTTATGTTTAAATTTAATATTTTCAGTAAAAACTTTACTTAACTTTAAAGTTGAATTAAACTTGGAGGTTACAATACTTCTGTTTCAAAAAGTTATTTTTATACTTTCCAACTTCAGCATGAGTAATGTTTTATCAATTTTTTAGTCAAAGGTACCATTACCAATATTCATGTAGTTTATTCAATAAACCAACTGACCCACATAAAAACACATACCTAACATTCTTATCATAACGTGCTAGTCAGTACGTCTGTAATCTCGCGACACCAAGGATATTTTCGACTTGTTTCAATTTGATAACAAAATAAAATATTTTAAAATATGCCAACGAAGTTAATGGACCTACTACGTGCCAAATTGAGCACACGGAACAATCAATCAGTTCAATTAGGAGTTACATTCATGACTACATTTTGTTTACTCTTTGTGCTTATCCTTAAATAATATGGAACTAAACAATTATTGAATTACGCAATCGTAGAGCGACTTCAAACTTTATAAAAACAATAAAGTTTGTAGTAATTCTGGCTTAGTAGAAGCGTGTTAGGACACCGCGAAACCGCGTCATCGTGTCTATGTTCGTCTAGGTTCGTCATATCCTATAATAAGACTGTGATTTAGAAGAAATTATATAAATTTTATGTAAGAATTTCAAAGGGAAACTCTAACATTAACCTAACTGAAAACTAAGCGACATGAACACCTCTAGCTGGAGTGAGCCGTCTGCTGGAATTCAGTGCATTACTAAGAGAAATAAATCACAAGACAATCCTAACGTCTAACTGGATAGCATGTTTGAGCCTTGCTTGAAATAAGTAAATCTAAAGAAAACAAACGAAAAAAGATTTTCCGCTTGGGAGACCCACAAATAAAGTTCAATACATATTTTACGATCTAACCGCACCCGAAAATACGATTTGCTCTGTGTCACCCATGTTAGCTACGTCACTGCTCAGGGGTATACAATTACGTGCAAATTACTATGCCCGTTTTAGGCATTTCAATCTGGTATATTATGAACACTTTTAAAGCAGGGAAAAGAGCGTCTTATATAACATTTAAAGTCACCGCAAAAACATCCGCTAACAGACAACGGCGACGTGCTAACCCACATGTACGATAGTTGTTTTGTCATTGACTTCTTAGAACATGACTCCTTTTGAAATAACAAATACTGTGTAGTATCATTCATACCGTTTACTATAAATAAGTTTTTTTTTTAAATAGGGGAACATTAAATTACCTCTTTAATTAAAATCGCGAAAATTTAACTTTAGTTAGATCTGGCTATAATTTGGTAATCCAGATACGCGGTTTAGTGATCCATTTGAAACTAAAGGCCTTAAAATATAACCAATAACTATTTATCATCGTAATTTCGCCTGAAAACTTCAAAAATATGTCCAAGAGAGTATACTATTGAGTTAAACTATTGTTTAATTATTTAATAAAACTTATCCGTTTAACCTTTTCGTACGTTGGAAGAAAATCTTCTTCGCGATTACTATACAACTAAAATTAAATAGGTCATGGTATCATGGTAATATATAATTACTGTATATACTAATAATATAATTTTCAGTGAGAAACATAAATTTATGCTTACATTAAGTATTACAAATCTATACATATAATAAAATTGAAGTTCTGTGTGTAATGTCAAAATAACTAATAATTTTTGTCTGTCTGTTTGTACCGGGTAATCTCCGTAACGGTTGGACCGATTTTGACGGGACTTTCACCGGTAGATAGCTGATTTTATAAGGAGTAACTTACGCTATTTTTATTTTAGAAAAATAATTAGGGTTCCGCGCAAATAAAATTAATTAGGTAAGCTTAGTTTAGTTCGTTTTTTTCTAAATAGCATTTTATACGAATTTGGTGTTACTGCATTTTTATAAAACAGTTTTTAACACCTCAAATTTGAGATATTTACGTGGCTTAATATGTAAGAACAACGACGATTTGTTCAAAAATGTATAAAGTGTAGACTAACAAAAAAATATTAAAAGTCAACGAACCGAGATACGAAATTTGTGCTGCTAAGAACAAAAACTATTCATAAAAAACTTAGCGACTTCGGCAAAAGCTGCCAGACCGGTTTCATTGCAAAAGACTTACTTGTCTCGAGTCCCTATTGACAACCGGACAGGTTTTAACTAGCTCTATCCATATATTAAACTGTCTACTGATTGGAAATGACAAATACATTAAATACCAATTATAAAGCAATGAATTAATAGCGTGTACCGGCATCGACGTGAGTTTGAATCTCTGCAATGAGCTTGTGCTTTCGGTGAAGGAAAACATTATGGATGATCGAGGAAATCATAGCATGGTGGTAGGGCATTTCCTAATGCCTGCCTGACTAGCTACCACTCTCATTGAAAGTCTGTCGAGTCATGCTACCTACTAGCCCTAGCCTTAAACTAGTTATGCCCGCGGTTTCATCCGCGTATAATTTAAAAGAAATCTCCGATTGATGATTTACAATACATCAGTATAGACAATATTTTTATCGGGCGGCCAGGGTATTTCGTTACAACTCGCTCAGCTCGTTCGCACCACTACATCTAGTCATAGGCCCGAGCCGAGTGTCAACTTATTTTAATTATACATTATTTCCCAAATTATTCATCCAAATAACATGCTATAAAGGGGAATATTTATCTATATAAAATTGTTTTAATGATGAAGTAACTTTCGTTCGTAAGGATTAATATGCCATGCCAAATAATAATTCTCATTAATCACTTTCCAATTTTCAATAAAAAAATCACAAAATACCTTATTGTGGCTTATGTATAAGAGATAGGCATATAGTATCCGGGACTTTTTTTTAGATAAACTAAGGAGCAATATTTTTGTAGAACATTGTTTTTACGTATCAGTAGTAGTACTGGAGTACCAGCAGTTGGGTGCGCGGTTTCGTCCGATTTACTTAACAAAAATCAATATTTAAGGCTAGCCGAGAGGTCTAGCCTAATTCTAGATAGCCTATACTATTCCACGTGAATCTGGAAATCATATACAAAAAGAATTTTTCGAATCAGACTTCATTATATTAGTATAGATTATGAACTCTAATTTTTTACCATAGATATATTATGTAGGTAACTTTGGTGGCATAAATGGGATATAGTTTCATCATCCCGCGAAAATTAAATTGATTATAAATAATTCGGAACGTGTATTTTGAGTTTTCTCAAAATCTCCTTATTATCCTTAACTCCTTTCCCCTTACCTAATTTCCCCTTAACTTCTTTTAAGTAGGGCTCGAGAGCTCGAGTGTGACCCACAAGGGCGCGCCCTTCTCTGGCCCTGCAAGTTCCAAATCCGGTGAAACTGTAAAAACCTGGGGCTTCAGGACCCTTAAGGCTGACAGTTTAGTCAGAAAAAAAAACTGACCCTGCACACCCAATAATATAGAACTATGTACTATTCCAATACATAAGTAGGTATCATGCATTATTGTTACCATCAAACCGCTCGCCATCGGCACGGAGTTCATCCTTACACCATGGAAACTAAATAGTTGCGGACAGTCCAGTTTCAGAGGAGTTTCCGTCCGCTAATGCTTTGGATGTGGAATGAGCTCCCTGCTTTTTTCTATGGGACTACAGTATGGAGTCCTTTAAAGAAGGGAGTGAATAGGTTATTAAAGGGTCGGTGCATGTGATGGTTCTAGTGTTGCAAGAGTCCATCAGCTTCCCATCAGGTGGACCGGATGCTTGTTTGCCACCATCTTTACCTCAATTAAATCATCAAACATTAGAAATCAGTTGTTTGTATACTTCTGCTTTGTTCTCACCAGTATAATAATATCATCTATAGTATAAATATAATCAAATTGAAGTTTGTAATGTCAAAATAACAGGTTTGTATTAAATGGTTATGAAAGTATACACGCCACCTATAACAAAAACACATTTTAAAATTTTTCGTCTGTCTGTCTGTTTGTTCCGGGTAATCTCCGAAACGGTTGGATCAATAATGACGGGACTTTCACTGGCAGATAGCTGATGTTATAAGGAATAACTTAGGCTACTTTTATTTTAGAAAAATAATTAGGGTTCACACAAAAAATAAAAAAAACTTTTTTAGAATTTGTATTTTAGATGTAATTAAATAGATACTTGATCTTTATGAAAAAAAATACGATAGTCTTTGTCAATAAAAAGTATTAAAGATTTAAGAAGCTACAATTTTTATAAGCACAACGCGTTCTTGTCATGGTGTTAATATAATAAACACCGCAGACGAAGTCGCGGGTATCAGCTAGTTTTAAATAAAATGCAAAAGGAAAACAATTTAAGTTAACAGGTTTTACGATTAATGCATCATGTTGTTTATGCGGTGTAGACGTGATACAACCAAACCGCTGAAATTATCCCAAAAACAGGATAAATAATATATTAAATGTATAGGTACTCGTATGTACTAGTATGTACTCCTAGTTATAAATGATTATATTTAAAAAATATATATACTTAACATACACGATGAAGCGATCTGAAGCTAAGACGGAATGATAAGACGATTATGAGAGAGGTAGGGCACATAGAAATTTATTTGGAGATTTCACTCTACTTGGGGCAGTCCGACTGGTGGAATACACTCCACCCTATAAAAGATCGCAGCCAAATAACCTTGTATTGTGTTCCTGCGGTAATTAGGGTTTCCAGAGTTGCTTGGGGTACGGGGTGCGTGAATACGTGAAGTGGATTATAAATATAAACTAAAAACATGCATTTTGAGATGTCACAAAACTCCCTAGATTTGAATGTTTGCTTAAACACATTGACACTGGCAAGTGTTTTTTGCGGCGCCAAATGAAGAAGAAAAAGGCACGAGAGCGACCCTTCGATGGATTCGTCATAATACTGGAAACTATATACACTCGATACTGGCAGTAATGGTCTTCATTAAAGAAGATCGGTCGCCAAGTTAGTAAAAAGAAGAAGAAGACCTTCGATGGATTGCCATCTCTCCAGTGGCGGATTAAAGGTCCAGAGCGCCCTAGGCAATCACTTTATCGGCGCCCCTGTACCGGCCATAAATGGCCATCATAATACTATAAATTTTAACTAGTTGTTTTTGCAATTACGATGACGTTGTATCATCAAACCCTAGACTTTAGTAGACCAGGACCCTTGTACTTACGCTAATGCGCGAATGAAATATGACGTTATAACTGGCAAGAAATCAAGAGGGACGACAGAACGAACATCGAAATTCATGATTCCTCTCTGCTCTGGGAAATAGGCCTTAAGGTATATGTGTGTTGACAGATGATGGTGTGTTATGAATATATCCCTATAGAACGTCCCGGGATTTCACCCGCATAGATCCCGTTACCGTGGGAATAGCGTAGCTTTCTACAGATGAAAGAATTTTTGAAATCGGTCTAGTAGTTTTTGAGTTTATTCGTTATAAACAAACAATCGAATAGTGGTAGAGCACAGCTGCACTGCAGCTCATAACTGGCCGGCTCGATCGGGGAAGTACCACGGCCTTGCAGAAGACTGGCGTGAAACAATGAGGTGAATAACCTTGTTGTGTTTAGTCCAGTGAGTAAGCGTTCCGGTGGCCTAACTCTGCAACACACGCAAGTCAATAGCGTCAATTTACTGTTGACTTGAGTAAGTGTACGCTGTACCATAAGGACTTCAGCACGTCTGCTGTTCCTTATTATCGGCCAGTATGGCAATGGCGACTGACTTGCGACGAAATTCTGAGCTCGCGCGCCCCTTGTAACTACAAGCCCCTAGGCACGTGCCTAGTTTGCCTTACGGATAATCCGCCTCTGCATCTCTCAGTGGTCGCCGTTGCTTTTAAACTGTGCTGTGCTTTACACTTTACCACGCCACTGTAAGAAAACAATAGAGCTCGCCTGGCTAGCTACCACCATCAAGTTGGAATCTGTCCTCAAGCACCTGAGCAGCACGCATAAGTGCGTTCTGGCAACTGCATTTAAAAGTCAGTTCCATTGTGTTACGTATGTAAAGAATCAAAAATAAATTAAAAATAAAACCCAGAACACCAAAACTTTTATAAATTAATTAATCGTTTGACACAGAAATCTAGCTTAAGGTAACTGCTCTACGTAACATGCGAAATTCAGTCACTTTTAATAAACAAAAACAAGATTTTAATATTTATGAAAAAATGTATATTTCAGTGTACAAATAATTTTCTAATTCCTTATTTTCCTTAATAATTTGCAAGGTTAACAATAATTAATTTCGTTCTAAATTATTTTTAAAGATAAATTCACGGCAACAAACAAATGAAATAAAATTATATAGTTTTTTCTGTACATATAGAACTAAATTCTCATTTGTTGATTCCTCGACTGCCACTTAACATAATATTAAAAAAAAACTTTATAAATACATATTGCAAGCGTATGTTACGTAACGATTGAAAAAAACTGACACCAAGGCGTAAGGTAAACAACCCAATAGTAGACAGTGAGCCTCTAACACGACATGGATATTTGATTATAATGGTTCTTCAGGCCACAATTTTTTATCATCGTTATTAAAATGTGTTGTGAGTTGTACCTATTGTGAGACCGCAACCCGCGCGACAGACATACAAATGCAATGCGCGTACACAGTCACGAATAGGTACATTGACTTTGAATTCTAAACTTTAAGTCTTCTTATGTTTATTAATTTCTTTTTACTTTAGATTTTTTTCTCTTACAACCTTTACGTTTGAGAGCAATGACTAGATGTATTCTGTGTTTAGGCTCTGCGTTATCCGTCACTAATTAGTCTTAAGAATTTCAAGTGGATTGAAGAATGATGGACAACATCTCTCAGTTGTCTTTTTTTATTTTTAATAAATCTTTTTGTCAACCAAACAAAAAAACCTGTAAATAACCATTTTAAATGAACATTTTAATATGATAATCGAAAAATAAATATATTAACGGAACTCATCGGCAATCAACGAAACCTTGACAATACAATTAAGTGTAATTAACACTAACGATCATTTAATTTGTCCCAACTAACGATTTTTACATTTGTTTAAACGAGTTTTTGGCGGGAACGTTTTGCTACTCTCGCCTTGCTGTTTTGCATGTTACCTAAGTTAGAAGTTTGAACAATTTATAATTGAATTCTTGTGAACACGTGAATAAAATATTGACATTGGCAGATTCACAAACCGCACGTTATTCAAAGAAATATAAAAAGTATTCAACCTTTTAGACATACCTACAATAACTTTAGAGCAACAATATCATATAAAATTCAACGTCTCTCTGTCTGTCTGTCCTTTTATGTTATTTCACGTGAAAACCAGGTATCCGATTTTTTTTAAATTCATAGTTATATGATCTGACTAGTTTATAGTATATACTATGTAAGACAATATTTTATATATAATTTTGTAATAACAAACGAAATAAGAAGCGAAGTTAATGGTGTATCAATTCGGGAAAAAGGAGCATTTGGGGCGGTTAAATGGCTTACGCTGAGTAAACCATACGAAATACATCAAATTAATGTTCTACGTTATTGCAGATCTTGTAAAGATCAACAGAAAGTCAGCGATAGCGTACACCTATCTTTTAAGGATTAACCACGATAAGCTTTTTGTCTTCCGTCTTACTTCCGGGGGTAGTATGATTCGCGCGTGCTCTACCGACTGCATGCATTCTGTAGACCACGTGAGCGAAGCCGCGGGCACAGCTAGTCTATAAATATATTGTAGGTACTCCCTAATTCAAATCCATTACAGGTTCCACCATCTTATTGTTATTCGTTTTTTTATTGTGTTATAAGCTAATACTAAATGTCTATTCGTCTAAACTTCAAATAGCAACTAAGGCAACAGCCCAAACCGAGGTTCGGCCACTTTGGCACCCTTGAGCTTGTTGCTCTGCTTTCGCGGCTGAGTGCCTTCAGTTCTCGCTCCCAAGCCCGGTGAAACTGTAAAAACCTTCTGAGGCTTCTAGGCCTTTAAGGCTACCAGTACAATCAGATCGAAAAAAAAAATTGATAGCCCCAAATGCTATAATTCCACTATAATAAAATAAAAAACCAAAGTTCGTTTAAAAATAAATATATTCTCAGTTTTATAGTACTAATAATATAACAACTTAATCTTCTTTACGTAAAAAAAAACATCTTTGACCGGACTAACGACAAACATTTTACAATTCTAAGAAACTCCTAACTCGAACATATCTTGTGCATTATCTCTTTAAAATCAGAAAAGGTGATAACAGCCTACTACCAACATTTGAGAAATTTACCTAAAGGTCTCAGTGTTAAGGTTGAATTATATTTGAAATAATTCATGTAGGTGTCCTTAGAAATAGGATCCCTTAAGTCAAATACATGAGCAGCGGTGTGTTTCATTATTTAAAACGCGTCCGGGGCTGTTTTGTTGGAAGGCCGTTAAAACGAATAGAGCCTTTTATACGTAATGTTATCCTGTAGAGGTATTATGTGTTTTATTAATACGAGATAAGATTGGAAACGCAATGTAAGTGTTGGCATTTCGCGAGATTCTCAGTCTCGGTTGCAGGTCTGACGGGTTCTGTGTTACCCGTCTTCTCCCCGCTCGCCGCTCACCGCGTTGCCAACCTCCGGACCGTCTGCGACGGTGTAAGCCATGCGCTACCCGTCTAAAGGCAATTACGGATTAAAACTAAGCGTGAATTTTCACGTCAGAAATATTCTGTTTGTGAAATTGGCCTTGGAGTGTTTGCCATTTCTTATAAAGTTGATATCTTTAGGATCGCGCGTGCATGATGCACATAATTTTGTAGCGTGTCGCATACATCAAAAAGATTTATCATTGCCACACGATTTGATATCAAACCTTTTTAATATTTTACACAGTCTTTCTATAGTATACCTACCTACTTTAACTAGGCAATTTAAATTCCACACATTTTTTCGTTAGTCCAGTTGTATGAAATTATCCTTTCACGTTAAAAGCATCGAGTTATAAATACCTACATACGTTGTATACTTTGGGAAACCATGGATAACATTCCTACCCATATAGACGATTAATATCACCCGAGATATTTTTGTCAATGCACGTAACTAATAAATCAGACTTAAGCCCGCGCCGCCCGAGAATAAGAACTGAGTTGCTGGCAGTTAAATTAAAAAAATACACATTTACTCCAAAAATGTCTCGTTTATACATAGATTCATTAAAGTTCAGAGGTGTACCCTAATACATTTGGTTTTTAATTTTTTTTCAGAACCTCTTATATTTTTACGTCGTGTTTTGCAAATTGGACTGTATGTGTCAAACTCTCAAAAAATATAAAAAGCCTCGTACAAAGATCAATAATACCGACTGTCACTCATCTAATGTCAATTTCACAATAGAACAAAGTTTTATCAATAGATAAAGTTCAGATAAACGAAATCGAGTCTGGGTTACTGAGTATGAATCTATTTCATTTTTATCAAACATTATTTCTGAGAGAAAACAATATTGCTGACGTTTCTAAGGAAATCTAGGACGAAATTATACTCAGATGGTAGGTTTTTTTACAGTATCATGACAAAATGTTGCCACTATACATGATTTATATTATAATTTGACCCAAATACCAAAGTTAAATAACCAAATCACATGGTGAACAGAATCGAATGGAGTATAGTCCAACCTACACAAGATTAACCTTGGGCTCATCCTCAGCAACCTTTCAAAGTGGTATGAACTGTTAAAAAATCAAATACAAAAACGGTATTGTCACAACTTTTGTGACATTAAGTGTAAGTGATCGCTCTGGTTTGTTCCAGTTTGAACGGTTTACCAATATGGAGTGGTACAAAAAACTTTACTCAATTTAGGTCCAGTTTAAAAGCTGTTCCATTCACCGAGAAGAGAAACTCAATCGTCTTTATAAGTTTTTTTTTTACTGTGTAATTAATATTGTAAAGTGACTGGACTATACCTGATGGTAAGCACAATGCAATTCAAAAACAATGGCGACCACTAAAAGTTCTTTTTCGTCTATGGGCAATCGCCGCTGTTATGTTACCTTATGACTTCTCTGTTAATATATTTTGATGACTTTGTAGGTACTAATGGAATTTCGATTTGACTTCGACAGACTTCGTGTCATTAACACCGAAAGCCGAACATTCGAGAAGCTTAGATTTTAAAAATCTATGGATGTGTACAGTGATGCAGCTTGGCATGAATGAACGGAAAGGGTAAAATATGTATTTTCCTTTATACGTGGATCTTCCAAGTGGACGAACATGTACGTGAACGTGAACATGGACGTAGTACATGATTATTTTCTTTAGTTAGTGGAACTTGGGGAGGGCCGACTCCGCTGCTCCCCCTAGCTATACTGAGTAGAAACATACTTGTCGAGTTTTAAAATTGTTAAATACGTTGTGATTAGGCCTAGTGAAGATCCATAGAAGAATAAAAAGTCCGTCTCTATATACTTCTGCTATACTAATTATCATCTTATATGAAAATCTTGTGTTCGTCTGTTAGTGATTCTATATCTTCTAAACGAGTTGACCGATTGCGTTTATAATTTATTTGTTTTATCGATACAATGGTTTATATATATAAAAGTATAACAATTTTTTGTATATCTTAGCATCCGATAGCACTGCAGTCGGGCAATTTACTAAGGAAAAGGGTAGAACGAGGTCTGCCGACCCAGCAAAAGTTATTTATAATTATATAAATGCATCATAAAATGTCGACATACGGCGTATCACATCGTTATCAATAATTGCTAATAAGTGGCCACACCTATTACTCGAAGGTCATAATTTTACAAGCGATTAATAAAAGGTGCGGTACGTATAGTCTAGTTAACAAGTTCAAAATGGTGTTAATTCGAGATAAAGCTCCTAAAATATGATTCTGAAAAATCGTTCGATTCGAATTTACATTTAGAAAAAAGGTGTGTGTGCGATTCACACGCGATAGAAGTGAAACTTCATTTTAAAAGATATTTTATGTTTTATTTAAACAGTGTGCAATATACGTACACACCGACATTTGCTCTCTCGCTCTGGCTCACACAAAGAGGAGAGACCGATAATATATTGCTCTCTCGCTCTAAACGTTTAACGTGTTGGAAGTCGCATAAGAAGTTTCACTTCAAAAATGTATCTCGAGGATGTATGCACATAAAAAATTGCAATTGTTATTAACAAAGTAGTTTAGTTAAGTAATTTAGTTAACCCTAATTTAGTTTTTAGTTAAGTGTTAAACAAGGTAAATCGATAATTTAACTAACCACGACACAAGTCTATTCGCTGAGGCCATTCTAATGAACCCATACACGATATCTCTGCTGTATGTTGGTGAAGAGTTAGGTATCCTGCAGGTTTCAAATGATACTGCACTAACAGATCATTGAAATAACAGAATACCAAATTTCGACCCTATCAGACATGTGAAACATGCGCACATACATTGTACAACTAGAAAAGAGCTGATAATCTTCAAATGACTTAACAGATTTTTCTTAAATAATAGCTATGAACACTCTCGATCAAGTCGGCTTTCAAACGAAAAAAACTAGATCGACATCGGTTCAGCCATTTAGAAGCTATGATGCCACAGACAGACACAGATACACAGCTTCATTTTGGGTCGGGGTTTAAGATTGAGATTACAAATTAAACTTATATTTTTAACTTTTCCTTAATGGCTCCAATTCTCCCACTTGCCCCTAATGGGTAAATACCAGACTGTAAATTTGTTGACCCTAATACCTCATGAAACAGAATGATGTTTAAGCCCGTACTTTCCCGTTTCAAACTGTACAATTATTACCTACCATTTATAACTTATCTAACAAATATATTTACGTAGAGACGCATGTGAATGTAAAAAGTTGTTATCGTTTTTTTTATAAATTATATATAGGTATACATGTCGACTTCTAATATTTACGACTAGCTGTACCTGCTGCTTCGCTCGCGTGGACTACAGAATGCCGTCGCGTCGGTCGCACGCGCGAATCGTGCTTCTCCCACTCAAAACACAGAAATCAAAAATGCTTATTGTGGATGATCCTTAGAAGATAGACATATGCTATCGCTGACTGTTTTGTATGTATTTTTAAGATCTACAATTATGTGGAACATTCATTTAATATACAAATATCGTCTTTTCTCCGAATAGATTCACCATCATCTTCACTGTTTATTTCGTATGTTACTTTATCTTACAAAATTGCCTATAACCTAGCCAGATAACATAGCTATGAATTAAAATAAAAACCATGTAAATCGGATAAATGATTTTCGCGTGAAAACCACTAAACGAACAGACAGAGAGACTTTGAGTTTTATAATATGTATAGTATATAGATAAAGATGATTAGGTATGTTGAAGATAAAAAAACGGTTTTGACAACTTAATGCCACCTTAGTCGTATTGAAAATCATAAAGGTGTTAGAGATAAGAATTTGACGGTGAAATTCATATACTTTTGTATTATCTAGATCAATATTCTTATAATAATGCTATATTTTCTCAAACTAAAGTACTTACATCTTATATACACATTTTTAAAAAGTATTCTTACAGTTAATATTGATATCGTTTTAGTGAAAGCACATAGAGGGAATCACTTCCAGACATTACTGTCATTCACGTAATTATCTATTCTGTCATAACCTCTTGACAGTAAAACCTCCTTGACATTGTCCTTGGACTTACTTTTAGTGAATTTAAAAACCCATGTTTTGGCTTTTTTGGCGGGATTTCAAACCGTAATGTAGTGGTTTTTATTTTTTATTCATGAATTTGTGTTACATGCCCCTATATTGCGTAATACAGGTGGCGTTTTACATAATATAGCTTGGTTATTGTGCACAAGTGAAGCGAATCGGAAATAATAACACATTCAGACACATCACGACAACACATACACATTAACACAAATCAAACGCATTTATTGTAATTAAACACACATTATTGCAGACATCTATACTAAATAATGATTATAAAACTCAAGAGTTTGTTTTTTGTTTGTTTGACCGCGCTAATCTCTGGAACTACCAGACACAATTGGAAAATATTTTTGCATTGTATAGCATATTTATTGAGGAAGGTTATAGATTATATAACTTCACGATACAACCATAAGGAGCGAAGCATTAACCATGAACTTCAACTAGTCTAGAATGCGGTAAGCAAGTACTGGAAGTGACAATAACGATAGACTACACTGGTTGGTGTATAGGCTGCGACGCCGATGCGGTGAAGAATTGGTCAAATACATATAACATGGTTGAAACCACGGGGCAAAGCTAGTATATAGATAATAATTTAATCTGTAAAAAGTTTAAAATTACTGTACAAACCTTTACATTGAAAAAAAAATTACCTACATACTTTATGAGCTAAATTAATGAGTCAAATATTTTTATTTGGAATTTTTATTACGGTAGACTTACACCTATAACGTTTTTATTTATTTACTCCCTTATTGTTTATAGATTTTCATTAATAAAAGTGTTAAAAATACGAGGGAAATTTAAAATCACAAAAGGCAAAGCTATTGGTCAAATCGAAGCGTGACGTCAAAGTCCACGTTCACTTTATTTACAAAAGCGAAGTTACAGGGTATTTTTATAGTTTTGTGATTCTATTTAAGTTCTTTCGATATTTATTATTCTAATCAGTAAAACTAGTGGTCGCTCAATGGTCGAAATTCAACCATAATTAATTTAAATTATAAGTTTGAACATTATTAAGGTTCTATTATCAAAGACTTACACTTCTATAATCACAGATTTCGCCAATGCTACAATGTTAATTTGTCTATTTTTTTCAACAAATTATATGAAATTAAATATAAAAAAAATTAAGAATACATTTTTTTATTGAAACAAAAACCATACGATAAAGAAAATGCTGTCCATTGAACTTGACGTACATATTTCGATAATTTCATTAATGATACAAAACTTATCTTTAAACGATGTTTTTTGTAAAAACTCTTTCGTCGTTTGCTAAATGTCCTTGGCTGTTATATTCGGAAATATAAAATCTCAAACCGTCGAAAGATCGAACTCTACTTGCTGTGACATACAATTGCCAATGTGAAAAAACTGACCGATTCAATAAAATTCCAATTTTTTCGAATGTCCTTGAGACTTATTTATTGTCATAGCAAGTGCAGGTATTATAGGAAATTGAGTTCTTTGAATGTTAAATGGTAACATATTTCCGTAGTATATTAAATTTATACGTGGAATCAAAATTCTCTTACTGCGTGTGGTCCCAGTTAAACCATCAATTGCATTTCGATGCATACATTTGATGCGCATTCTTGTTCCATTGACTAATGTTTTCTTTTATTTACTTCTGATCAGCATAACGATGCAATTAACTTTCAATACTAATTTATGTGGTGGTAAACCACAAATAGTCAAAGAATTTAAAAACTGTACCCGATAGTTATTGATTGCATTGTCATTATCACAAATTATTTTATCATAGCTATGATATGTTCGCTGTTCACCAGGAATTTGATTAGGTATGTCAGTATTAATCAAAGTACAATCATCATTTGTAGGTGCTAACATAACGGAGTTCAATATATTTTTTGAGAGTATATTTTCGGAAATATTTCCATACACCTCATCAGTAATATTATTTTTATGTCCTATTAATTGTTGAGGTATTTCGATAACATTTTCACCAAATTAAGGGAATTGTGGGGTTTCGTCATTACCATTTTTTTTTTCAAGAATTCTACTAATTCTATTTCATATAGTAAGTTTCTCATATTTCGAGTAAACGTAACTTTATGAAAATAAATAATTTCATGCCAACTCGTGACACAATTTTCAATCAAAGTTCCACGTGATCCATGTGGGATAACTGGTAAGATTTGCCGAAAATCACCGCACAGAAGTATCGTTTTGCCTTCAAATGGTTTATGTTTATCATTTTCATCGCATAGATCCCGGAATAATCTGTCTTTGATTTTCAACACTTGCAAAGGGCACATAGAAACTTCATCGACAATTATCACTGACGATGAATTTATGTAACGACCATAGCTACTATTTACAGTAATATTTGCTACAGATTTTTTTTAAATGGGTATAGGCAATTTGTATTTAAAGTGTAAAGTCCTACCTCCAAATAATAAAGTTGAAGCTATGCCACTGAATGCAGTTGCAATACAACGAAGATTAAGCGAATTTAATCTGTGAATAATTGCTGTTTGAGTTATTGTTTTGCCACAACCTGCATGAAAGGTTATACAAAAAACATTTGATCTAGTATCATGATACAAAATTTCACGAATCACTTGATCAATGAGATTACGCTGTTCAATGTTTGCAGTTTTATAATACTCACAAAACAGCATCTCTTGTTCTATTATATCAATAGTATTTGCTTCTTCTACTCTCTGCAAGTATGTGGTAACTGGTAAACCAAGTATCTGGCATGACGAATTATGTACATTCAATATATCATCAATTTCTAATAGAGCTCTATTAAAGGATGCTTCTTCATTGTAAAGTCTCAGAAAATCTTCACTAAGATATACTTTAAACTTATTCCATAACGCTAACGCCATTGGCTGGCACATTTATTGTACAAATATAACCAAATAAATTCCGCATTTGTATGTAATTCTTTTGGTTCATTTAAACATTCGCGACATTCATTATCATTTGAAGCAATTCCGCAAGCATGGCATGCTTCAACAAAAAAAGTGTATAGAATTCCATTGTATGTTCTAATATCCTCAAATGATTTTGGGCCACAGACATGTAATAAAAGCAATTGTAAGTGGAAAAGTTCGATGTCTTTTGGCGATACTACTACATACGTCCGTGTAATGATTTTATTACCTCCACGGCTTCTCTTCTTTCATTTTTTTTTTCATGAATCATCCCACACATAATGCATAGGAATTTTAATATACTTATATTCTCGTGCTAAATAATTCTGATATATATTTCTTGGAGATCCATTGAACGAAGATGGTAAAATTACTCTACGGCCAACATTACTGGCATTGATGTTCGATTCTAAGTAGTCTATTAAATAGTTGTAAACTTTAGACCTAAGAATTGTTTGATTTTGTCGAATGTTGATATGTATGTGAGAATACAGAGCTCAGTGGTAGCGTGCACGACACTTGCGTCGATTGACGTGAGTTTAACACGTCAACATCGCCACATCGTCCCTTAACATCAGGTGAGATTGTGGCCACTACGCCAAACCTATAACGATAAAAAAAACTATCCACAGCAGAAATAGTTTTTGTGAATGGTGTAACATGCTGAAATCTTCTCTAATTGCAAGTCGATAGACTGCATACTGAAGCATTGCTAATTTATTTCTGGATACGCTAAAGGATCTAATGATGAATCCAAAACTGAGATATTTTTAATGATTCCATTAACTTTTGAAAATGAAATCCTATTTTGTTCAAAAGGTGGCTCACTATCAACTATACTAAATATTACTGCTACATCAGTTTGAACTGCATCATTGAAACGCCGTAGATCTAAATCATGATTTACTTTAATGAGCACACAAATTTCTTTATTTTGATTTTCAACTCTATGACAATGATGTGTCATTGCAATGAATTACCGAACAAAAGGATTACTGCGTTCCAATTCTAGAGAAATTTCGCGCATTACTTTATTGTTACATATTTGATTAAACTGTTCTTGTAATCTCTAATTGATAGCAGTGTCAACATCATAAAAATATAATTGCGCATAACATGGTGAGCGACCATATGCACCAGTCATTGGACCCGATCTTTGATAAAAAACATCATTTATTTTGAAATAATATACTCTACCTGTAACTGCCTCGGCTACTTTAGCTTCTGAGCTAACCATAGCAAATTATGAATTGTATTTGCGAATATTTTCAAAATAATTTTTTTACTTATCGTTTATTGAAGGTTTATTTGAAATAAGTCCATGATACAATAAGTTAAAATATTCATTTTGACTTAAGGGCGGTAATATTGCTTTACTCTTATGATAATATGAAGTGAATGCAGTTCTGTCACCTAAAGTGACTTCAGATACAAAATGTTTCGCATTGCAAAACCTGCATTCTAAATCCATTAATCCACAATCATAACTATGAAAAACTTTTGGAATGACATTTCGTGCACATTAAAATGTATCTCTCAAATTCACTTCTTTATTCTGTATAATATTAACACTATTGATTTTCATTACTATTATTATGTGTCCGCGAATATAGATTTATTCTTCTATATATTCTATTTTTTTTTACCTATATGATATTGCTACACATCTTTGTTTTGTATTGAGATTTTATATTAGATTTATATTTGTATATTGAGCGAGCAGTATTTCACTAATAACTTATATATGAATGAATTAAATGAATTTATTATGGCCAAGTTTGACATTCAGTAATACTATAGACCAATAATACTAAAGACAAACAATATTAATCTATTCTCAATTTGACCACAGATTTGAACAATAAACAAAAAAGTATATTATGCGTGTGTGTGTCAAATACATGGTAGTGTGTGTAATGTTTTTTTTTATTGATTTAATGTATTATTTTATGCATAATTTTAAAAAGTATTAGCATTCTGCACTCCTACTCTATTTAAATAATAAGTGTGGGAAATTTCATACTCCTCGGTCCGCGCATTTCGCTGAGGGGTACAAAGTTATTGCTTCACGTGCTTCACGTATTAATATATAGATATCATATTCTTAGTATAGTCGAGTATGTTCGGACAGATTACCGTATGATAAGCGACTACCAAATAACTCGATTAAATACAACTGTAATATAATACATTTTTTTATAGTAGCTCGACAAAGTGACGGCACTGTTCCTGATGGTATGTACTGTACAATCCAAAAACAACAGTGACCATCGAGATCTATAGCGATCTATCGATGATCGTCATGTCATGCTGTCATGCCGGCCTGCAAGCCTCTTGGCAGCTGGATATACATTGGCTGATCCTGAAGCGTGAATTACTAGAAGACAAATACTATGACGAGTTTATGAGCATGTGCATAGTGGTTGCGTTAAGTCGGTCAGTTGTCGTGACCAACCCATCAAAAAAGCTTTCTTCCCTTAGCAAGGTTCAACAAAATACTTTTATATTAAATAGAAAATAAACCAGTTAAAACATGTTATTGTGCACGTCTGAACGCCTCTAAGAATCTTCTCTTTTATGTTCCATATTAGAACATCTATGAATTATAAAAATATGTGACATTATTTTTTAGTTCTTTTCCAACTGGCCAGTATTTATAAAGTCTAAATTGATCTCGCGGTACATAGAAATATACTTTAAAAGGTATATTTCGTAACGTATTATTAGATATAGATACACTACAGTATATATAATTTCCGATTCCATCTATATCGTAATTAGTAATAAAACATAACAATTTTTAGATATAACAAATAAGACACTCTACAGTATAGAATATATTGATTTATTGCGTACGCTGACGTCATGTTTAAATCGCTTTAATCTCATTGCTGTTTTGAAATATTTATTTTTATATTAAATTTTAATTTAATGTTTAATTTTTTACGGCTATGTATCAACGTAAATAATTGATTACAAATATAAAAATATTTCATGCATATTTCCTATGATCATACGTCATTGAATAGAAGCCCGTAACTTCTGTTATACGTAGGAGATAACATTGTAATATATTTATGTATTTTCCCTGGACGTAATTATCGTATATTTGAATTGTCATAAACAATGAACGTAGTTGCTTATTGAAGGTGTCATATTAGAATTAAATATAGTCCTATCCTATTTTTTTCTATGGAATAAGTGATCACGAAATATTGCCAGATTTGGGGGTTTATTCCTAAGCAGAAGGCCCATCTGATGGTAAATGGTTACCGTCGCCTATGAATAACTGCAACACCAGGGGCATTTCAGCCATGTTGCCGACCTTGGAGACTGTATTTCAATCCATTTTTAAAGAGCCCCATGTCATAGCATAGCATACACGTGGGAAAACCGTGCTGGGCAATCCATTCCACAACCCTAGCATACGTGACAGGAAGATTCACGCTTGCGTGTCGCGTTCCGTGATCAACCAGTGTACTTTCAGTAATTAAGCAGGGTGATAGG
The DNA here is from genome assembly GCA_947532125.1 of Saturnia pavonia. Lineage (NCBI taxonomy): Eukaryota > Metazoa > Arthropoda > Insecta > Lepidoptera > Saturniidae > Saturnia > Saturnia pavonia. Next base: position 18,635,713 of record OX383898.1, on the reverse strand, counting down.
GAACTGTATCCGAATGCACATAGTAATAAGCCCGTTACAGTGACTCTTTCCTCTTCTTACCTACCGTAGTAGGCGACGTGATTTTAGATACATACTTAGCCTATCGTTTTTCTCAATTCCCGTACTTGCCTAGTTTGCCAGATTGCTTAAGGTTCATGGTTAATACTCCGCTCCTTAGGGTCTTAGCGTGAAGTAATAATAACCTTACTCAATATAGAGAGTTTATGTAATATTAATTAAAAATATTTTTTTTTTCAAATCATCTCTTTGTTTCATAGATTATAGCACGTTCAAACGAACAAAAAGAAATCTCTTGAACTTTATTATTAGTATAGATATAACATCTAAAATCATTAATTAATTACGGATATCGAATTTACCTAATGTTCAAAATCAATAAACAAACAGAAATTGACGACGGAAATTTATTTACACGTGGACGCGACCTCAATATAGACGTTTTGGATGTTGAACGGCCACTTTTCTGTGTTAAAAGTTTAATATTCATCACGACAAAACCCGCTGTTGGTATGTCGTGTCATGGAAGAGCTAGTGAAACTAACGGTGTGCATTTAAATACGTCAAGTTCATGGTTAAAGGCATTTATCACTTTTATATCAATACTAATATTATAAATCTCGAGAGTTTGTTGGTTTGAAAGATCAGTCTATAAAATAAAAAAAATGTAATAATATTCTTGTGTTTTAAAACCTTTTTACTAAGAAAGATTATGATAGTGTCTTCGGAGTGTCCGGTTTCGAGAAAGCTTATTTACAATTACGTTCGTTTTCGTGGTATTTACATGCTGTTTGTTTAAACGCCTTAATCTCTGGAAATATCATGCGGATTCGAAAAATTCTGTATGTATATAATAGTGTGGAATGGGGAATAATATAGGCTGTATAACTTTACGCTACTGTCCTAAGGAGTGGAGCAGTAGCTATGAACGTAGAGCAATCTGGCAAGCTGTAGGTAAGCACGAGAAGTGAGAAGGCTACACGGGTGCGTTTACGTCGCGGTGCAGAGATGGTTGTATAAATTTTACACGAAGAAACCGTGGGCACAGCTAGTAATATAATATTCTAACTCGCTTCTTAAATAGGAAGGTTCTCAGTTTCAATAGTATCAATGTTATCTATATACAGTATCTTACAGACAATGATATATGATTGCATGTGCGTAGTTTTTCCAGAAACTACACGACTGATTATTATGACTCTTTTACTAATATGCCTTACGGGAAAAGTGTTAGTATATAGTTATGCGGTCACCAGGATTAACTATAACAACCCGTTCTCACGGTAACGCTGTGTAAGCATGTTAATTCCTGGTAAGCAAGCGTCCGTATTTTATTAACTCATGGGAACAATAGCAAAGTTCACAGAAAAGCTTAGAATGTAAGGCAGTCGTGCCGGACATCCCGATCTATCCGTACACTCTTAAATTAGTATTTAATTAATCATAATCATCTATAATTGAAATTAGTTTAATCAAAAAATTTGTGTTAATTTTTTTATTAATACATTGCTCCCATTTTACATACATTCATTCCATATTTTAGACTGCGTAAGACTACTTTTGGGTAACTGTGTTAGGTTCAACAAAAAACTTCCAAAGGACATTACTGATATATGAAATCCAAGAATCATGTTAAGCAAGTTTTATTTTCGAAAGGTTTATAGAATGGATCATTGCATGAATGACTATGACTATGTTCTCTGGAAGTGATTCTCTCTCTGTACATTTACTTAAAATGATAATAAGTGTAAACAATAAAAATACTGTAATAAAACACAGAGGTAGAGTATCTGGGCAGTCCGACTGGTGGGATACCAGATCAGACTAACCCTACTGAAGATCACAGCCAAATAACCTTGTGTTCCTGCGATGAGTAGGGTTTCAGAGTTCCTTGGGGAAAGAGGGTGCATGGGCGGCAACGCGCTACTTGTGACTTACGGTACTACAAGCTCAAACTACAAGATAAGCTCTTTTTTTAAGAAAACAATTTTGATATAGTCAATTTTTTTGCTCAAGTATTAGTTGTCTATTAAAATGTATGTAATTGGATATTTTTTTAATGTCTATCAACTCATATTAATTGTATCGGAAGAAAAAATTCTTAACTGTAGAAGTCGGAATGTTTTTCATACAATTTGTAAGTAAGCTGATGAATGCTTTAATAAATATTTTCTGATTTCCCCTTTTGATTTTTTTTAGTAGCACGGCAATTGGACGGTCATATGCACAACACAATCCCAACACAACGGCGACTAGTTTTAGTATAAATATAAAAATAAGGAAAAATTAGACCTGATTTAGTGTTCACGTAATTTCTTGAATCTGGCATCAAAAGCGTCACGTATGCAAAGGGTATTTACTAAATTACCAATGGTGTATGAATGTAAAACCGCAAAGCTATCTGAATCATAAGTCACTTGGGTTTTTTGCACTTAAGCTTACCAAGGTAATGCATTTTACCTGTAGGTAAGTAATATACAGTTCAATAATAGCAACGGCCGTTCATCGATTAGGATCTGTCGACAGTAGTCACTGTCCTACGAGCTTATAAACTTATCATTAATAGCACGCCGGTATAATAACAGCACTCTGCCTGATGGTACCTAAAACATTAAAATCCGAAACAACGGCGACCATCGAGGGATTAGCAATCCATCGCCGGCCTGCAAGTCTCTCAGTAGCTGGGTAATCCCGAAACGCGACAAGCCAAAAGAAAGGGGTGATCGCGACCCAGGCGGGTCTACAGCAGCCCTACTACCCCGCTTAAAATACGCTACGGTCTCGGCAGAGTGTACGTAAAAATAAAAATCCATCCATTGTAATATCCGCTAGATAGGTGGATATGGCATCGTGGTTATATACTTTTATACCCGCCTGGCTAGCTAACAATCTTCAAGTTGAAAATCATTCGCCTAGCACCTATGGGTGTGTTCCGGCTGCTGCACTTAAGAGCTAGTCCTTCTCTAGGCTTATCGTGTTACCATCTTACGCCACATGAATCTGTGGTCAAACGAAAAGTCACGGTTTTCATGTCTTCATACACTCTTCACGCTTGCCTCTATCTATAAAACTTTTCTAATTAAGTAGCCTCGATGAAAATTAAATTTCGTTTGTCGTTGGCTGTTTTTGTTTAACACATTCTTTTGTCATGATTCCGTACCTAAATAACAAAAAAATTGCCAAGTGCGTGTCAGACCACATGCATTGTAGGCTTCCGTAGTTGCCCCTCGCAATATGCATAAAAGAAAGAGGGCTTTAAGTAATTTTCAATGGAATTTCTACGAAATTACTTCTCCCAGTATATTTTATAAGTTGACTAAATGTGTCCCACTATGAAATCGCTAATTGATGATTTATAATACTTCAGTATAGACATTATTTTTATCAGGCGGCCAGGGAAATGCGTCACAACACACACGTTCACGCCACTGCTTTTAAGTTATAGATCCGAACCGAGTGTTGAATTATTTTAATTTTTTATTCTTTCCCAAACTATGGGTCCAAAGAAAATGCTATAAAGAGCAAAGTTTATTTATTCCGATTTACTCAACAAAAATCAATATTTTAGGCTAGCTGAGAGTTGTAGCCTAATGCTAGATAGCCTTTACAATTCCTCGTGAAGCTGGCTATCATATACAAAAAGAATTTTTCGATTCCGACCGGTAATTTCAGAGATTAGCGTGTTTAAACAAACAAACCAAAACTCTTCCACTTACATATTAGTATAGATAGATTGACATAACTCGTTAACTTGTAAAGCCTACTTATCTCTGATAGTTTTCCTTTTAACTATATTATATATACTACTACTATGTTTTTTTACATATCAAAAAACAACCATTTAGCTGGCGGGGGGGGGGACACTTAACTCTGACAAAAATTAGCACTATAAAGCTTAATATTTCGCAAACGGATCGCTGAATGGAAAAAATATTTTCCCACACACACACAAAAACTTCATTTTTAATATAATTCTTTATGATGAGTATACGCAGTCGCCAGTATTGACGTCCCGAGAATTTAATCACAAATTCATAAATGAACAGAAAAGAACGTGTGGATGCACTGACGAATATCTACAGGCGAACATGTAGAGGCCGCTTTACTCACTGACCGATAATCAAAACCTATTATAGGATACTTCCCGGGAACCTATAGGTCTTTATATTGGGCACAAAGAGAAGCTTTAAGCATAAATTAAGGAGTAAATCTTACAACAATTAACTTCCAAATTTTCCAGTCGCGAGTGGGAATGATTTACGAGACAAAAATATATTACGGTTTATCGAAAACTGCCTGATGTATAACATCAAAAATAATATCGTATAATGAGGTCTGTAAAAAAAGAACAAGATTCTAGTTTTATGCTATGAAATAAGTTGTTACTCCTAAGGATTGAAATGGAACGGAATTTCTTTCTCCCTACTTGGTGCAGTCCGACTGTTGGAATACCTCCACACTACAGAAGAACGCTGCCAAATAACATAGTGTTGTGTTCCTGTGATGAGTAGGGTTTACAGAGCTGTTTGGGGTAGGGGAGTTGAGGTCGGCAACGAACTAGTATTACCTATGGAATTGCAAACGTTCATAGGCTACGGTAGCTGCTTACCAATAGGCGGGCCATATGCTATTTTGCCACCTTTGAAGTACAAAAAAAGAAAAAATTGCCTTCGCGAGATGCCTGGTAGATTTGAAACAGCGAAACTATTTTATATAGTATATAGGTGTGCCCACGGCTCAGCTCGCGTGAATTACAGAATCGAAAATAAAAGTAGCCTAAGTTACTCCTTATAACATCAGTGCCAGTAAAAGTCCTATATAGAGTCCTAGCTATATTATGCAAAGTCTCACGAATATTACATAATGTATTTTATGTATTTTATTCACAATTTTCTAGTAGTAAGAATCTCTGAGCTAAGCCGCCGTCAGACAGACAAACATAGCGAAACTATAACGGTTCCTTGCTGATTTCGGAACCCTAAAATATAGAACGGTTTTTCGAACTGACTATACTGTTAGCCTTAGGGGCCCTGGAGCCTTTACGGCTTTTACAGCTTTACCGGGCTTGGGGGCGAGCGCTTAAGGCACTCAGCCGCGAAAGCTTTGCAACAACATCCGAGGATACCAAAGTGGCCGAACCTCGTCTCGGACTGTTGCGCGTATGCAATTAAGTCACGATCTGACTAATTCCCTATCATTCGATCTAAACTAACTATACATATATACATGTTTTTTCCACCTGGGAGGAGGGAAGGTTTAATTTTTGTCTAACTAGGCAAAAAAAGAAAAAAAGGTCCCTTACAGAACCTATGTACCTATGTGGTGTGCATGTATGTATAATGCAGTGTCATGTGTGTCTGTGAGAGCTAGTGAATGTAGAGTCACTGTATCGCGCGAGCGGCTGCTTGGCTCAAGGGCTCCGTACCGATGGATCGGACCTAGGCTTGAGTTGCCGCAGAGGAGGGCGGTCGTGGCGGGTTGATAGAACGGGCTACTTGGGTTACGTAATCAGCATAAGGCTACGTTACTGACTCCGATTGGATGTTAGATTATTTCCACAATGCCCCATTATAACACGAACCTTTTAATTGTAAGTGAAAAACTAAACAAAATTTTCTATTTAATAAAAAGTGTTCAAATACTAGTCATTGACTGACTGTATGAATATTTATGAATAAAAAATAAAAACCACTATACTATTACAGACTAAGAGTATGACTCCGCCAACAAACTCTTCCACATTAATTCGTTCATTCATTCAATTCATTAAAACATAACCTTTCAATGTGACAACAATCTTTCGTTGAAACATAAAATTTATTAAATCTAATCAATAAGGGAATAAAACAGTGCAATTACGCATAATGATACTCGAAAAAAATTTCAATTGCGTCAGTTTTTTTTATTTATCTAATGTTCCTTCGCCAATCGCCTTGGACTCGAGTGGGTATTAATAAGAATTACGTATCTTCGGCGCAATCAACGACAGCTGATATCCGACGATATCAATATGATAAGATAGGCGCGTAGGTTTACAAGTAGAAATGAATAAACCGTAAATTAAACAATACAAACGAAAACGAATCAACTTTATTCTATGCTTTAAAAAACATCATGAGTCACGTCCTCATCTGTCATAGGTTTAAGTTAGAAAATATCATAGCTGTAGAAATATTATGAATTTAGAATTATCATGACTTTGGGATTGTCATTAACTAGCTGTACTGAGCTCAGGCCACGATTCCACCACTACTTTATTTTCGAAAAATATATGTACAGTTTACTTTATACGAAGAAAGTCAGTAGACTTTCTTATTATTAGCAAATAATTCTTCATTATTAGTAAATAATGATGAAGAATTTTCAGAGAACATACTGTTTAGAAGTGTAAAAAATCTTATTTACTGTGTTCCCACCACTTCAGATTTCACTGGAAGAGTCTTTTTCGGTAATGTATCTAAAGTGGCGAGAAGAGAAAACAGACTGTCCATAAATTCAATAAAAACAGCGAGTTATTTTAAAATAATTTTGAAACTTTCAAAGACGACAAAAAAATATTAATTTGTAGTAAAAGCACCCAAAAAATATTTTTAAGGGATTAAAAACATAAATTTAAAAATCCTTTTGGCCTATTGTTCTCGCTCCGTACTTGTCCATACATTGCCAGATTGCTTGACGTTTATAGTTACTGCTCCGATCCTTAGGGTTGTAGCGTGATGTTATTTATAGATTTCATTAAATTAAGAATTTTATCAACACAGTTTCCGAAAACCAATCTGAACGATTTTATATTTTCTTTCATTTATTTTTACACAATTTACTTAATAAATACAAACTTCTCAGCCATCTGCTTTGAGCGTAAATACATCAAGCCTGGTGAAGCTGTAAAAGCCGCAAAGGCTCCAAGGCTAACAGTACAGTGAGATCGAAAAAAAAAACAAATGAACGTAAATACGTAGAGGTATAGTTATAAAAATTATATCCGCTATAACATTCACATTAATAAATTGATATCATTCCTTCTCTCGGTGAATTACCTCGACCGTGTTCTGAAAAGATTACCTCGTCAGCAATTCCCTTGACACACTCAATTATAAATCTTGTATTTGTCTTAATTTATTGTTTTTGTTTGTATATGCTAGCATATGCATGTTATTGTCAGTGTAACTTGATATAGTATGCGCTAATCCTGCAAAGGAAACTGGTTCTTAAATGTAACTGCAGGAACACTTCAGTAATATCTTACTTACTGTCCACTTGATTTTAAATGCATACTTCAAGTGCTATCATTGATCTGTAGTCAAATGAAAGCATCTAAATAAACGACTGATTCTGATAAACGCGTTTTTAAACTAATACAGCATAGATACCTCGCTATGCTCAATATTAAGAATATTATGCCGACCTAGCAGCCTCTCGTATGCTGGATACGGATATGGACCCGAGTTGATCCTAAAACGCGAAAAACCAAGAGAGAGTCAGTGTGAAGTGTTTATCAGCACGAACATGATATGATGGTCGCAATCAGTCGGACTTAATTGTCGCGTATCGAGACACTGGTTCTAGCGACAAAATCTTCGGGAGAACATATTCAAACTGTTTGTCTTATTTTATTTTTTTGTTTCTGTATAAAATATTAAATAAGACCCACACAAATAACTCACAATACAGATGGAAACAATACAAGGTTATGTATATGGTAGACATTTTCAATAGATATGTCAATTAAAGTTTCTTATTGTCTCATGATTATAAAGCATTAAAAATAGTATTGCTTTTTTTATTAATATTTATTAGTTATATTAATTTTCAAATTCATCAGTTGTCAGACAAAATCGATTTTGACAGTTGCATTGGTTTTAAAGTGTTAACCGTAAACATGGGAAAAAAATACATTACTTCGCCATGCCGCGCCATGTTTGCAAAACAGCATTTTCGTTGTATCGTTTACGTAGATTTAAGCTTTCATGATACAAAGTAAATAATATAAACCATTTAATTACGTAACATTATGCTTACAGCTCCGTGATTTATCAACAGTCGGTGACGTCGCCGAGATGCGTAGCCTCTGGGTACGCGCTCCTGGCTACCAGGTGACGCCACGGATGAATATTGGATGGAAATAGGGTCAGTGCTGCGTCGTGTCGTTGATCCGAACCAGAAGAGGCTGCTCGCTGTGGTGGGAGGGGCTTTAGACCCCTCTCTCCGGCTTCACCCCCTCGCTGGTCAGCGCCCTTCTCATCAGACGCGGCGCCCCACAGGCCAGCATTCTGCACTCGACGCGAGGGCGAAGCGCACGCCCGTAGTTTCCGATCGCGACAGACGCGCCGCGCGACCGCGGCTAGTACACCGCCATGTTTGACGTATTCGGTTCCGTGAAGGGGCTACTCAAGCTCGACTCAGTGTGCATCGACAACAATGTGTTCCGTTTGCACTACAAAGCCACCGTGATCATTTTGATTGCGTTTTCGCTTCTCGTCACCTCGCGACAATATATAGGCGACCCCATCGACTGCATCGTCGACGAAATACCGTACAACGTAATGGACACGTACTGTTGGATATACTCGACTTTCACAATTCCCAACCGGCTTGTTGGCCGTGTTGGGAAGGACGTCGCAATGCCTGGCGTCGGCTCCTACGACGCTGATGAGGATGAAGTTAAATACCACAAATACTATCAGTGGGTTTGTTTCGTACTGTTCTTTCAAGCGATCCTGTTCTATATTCCCCGCTACCTGTGGAAAACGTGGGAGGGCGGCCGCATCAAAATGCTCGTGCTCGATCTCAACTGTCCCGTCGTCGGCGAAGACTGTAAGGAAGACCGCAAGAAGTTACTCGTGGACTACTTTTACGCTAACTTGAACACGCAAAACTTTTACGCGTTCCGTTTCTTTATTTGCGAGGTATTAAATTTTATTAATGTCGTCGGTCAGATATTCTTTATGGACTTTTTCCTCGACGGTGAATTCTCTACGTACGGCAGTGACGTCATCAACTTTACAGAGATGGAGCCGGAGCACCGCGAAGATCCGATGGCACGTGTCTTTCCTAAAGTGACAAAATGCACCTTCCACAAATACGGTCCATCGGGTACCGTGCAAAAGTTCGATGGGCTTTGCGTTCTACCCTTGAACATCGTCAACGAAAAGATCTACGTATTCCTCTGGTTCTGGTTTATGATCCTATCGATACTAAGTGGTATTTCGCTGCTGTACCGAATGGCTGTGGTAGCCGGGCCGCGCGTTCGCCTATATCTCTTACGCGCACGCAGCCGCCTCGCTCCTCAACAGCAGGTCGAAGAAGTGGCCAGTAAGCTGCAGATCGGTGACTGGTTCGTGCTTTACCAACTCGGGAAGAACATCGATCCGCTTATCTACAACGAGCTAATGGCAGACTTGGCTAAGAAGTTCGAAGACAGGAAGAGCACAGTGTAGTGTATCGGGGTATGTTAAGAGGACTTGGCGTTAGAGTCGCCCGTGTGACATGTATTAGTAAACGATGGCCCGGGCCGCGGCGCGGGCGCAGGTAGCTCTCGAGCCGCGGTCCGGGCGGGGAGCCAGCGCACAAAGAGCGCCGGGAGCGGCTGTATGCCGACATTCCATTATGAGACGCGGCGAACGACCTCCGCCGCGCCGCAACCATTGTATTCCAGAACCGCTTTAAAATGACGTTATGACGCCACCTATGTTGGTGGTGAGCTTCCAAACGCAACATTTTGACTGAAGCGCGCCACGTTTAGCGCGCGTGCATTTAGCATAGTTTCGGGGCATGTTTACTAATAGTCGTAGCTTATAGGTAGATCTCGTGCCTTCGTTTTTGTAATATTTTTGTGTGCGAGTGAATCATGTTGAAGGGACGTCTCATTGTGATATGTAATTGTTATTAACCTAAATTAAGTGTATGTCGTGTAGGAGATTGATCGTGTGGACGGCTTGTTATTGCTAAGTTTAGATAAAGTTATCATTAATGCCTTCGTTATCGAAAGTTACGAGTAGTCCCGCATACCTACGATATTGTATAAAGCAATAATTAATTATAAGGGAACAATCGAATTCGACGACTATTGTAATTTTTACTTTTTATTTCATACGCTATGTTTTTGTATGAAACTTTTTTTTATACTGATGAAATTAAGTCGTACATGGTTGATATTTTCTGAATATATATAAATATATATATATTGCCACATAATTTGTGTTTATTTTATTGCCTCTAGAATAACCAGATAATTAAGCAAATAATATATTAATAGCTACATAACTACATAATAATTAAAACAATATCTACATACAACAGACAATTCTTATACAAAGTTGCTTTGTTTTTCCTAACGGTTTAATATTGAATCTTCATTGTCGTTAAAACAACTAGCTCCATCTATGTAACGTATTTAGAGAATCAAAGTTTGAATATATAAGAAGATGGCGCTTGATATAAATGTTTATTAGATGGAAAACTTTTCATTCCAACTTTAATTACTAATTATTACTCATATTGAAATAATTGTATACTTAATTAATTATGAATTAATAATGAACATTAAGGAACCATATTTATTACTCTACTATTTTACTTAGGAAACAAACAAGTAAATTATGTAACATCGGATTTAAACATACCATTATTTAGTTATTAGGTTATTATTTATAAAATCCACCAGGCACCAATATAATAATACTAGCTGTGCCCCGCGGTTTCATCTGCGTATCATTAAAAAATTGCTAGTTGGTCATTTATAATACTTCAATATAGAAAATATTTTTATCGGAATTCCAGGGTTATGCGCCACATTCACACGGCTCATTCGAGCCAATACATAGTCATAGACACGAGCCGAGTCTTGAATTATTTTAATTTTCTATTATCTGCCAAACTATGCATCCAAATAAAATGCTAAAAGGGCAAAGTTTATCTACATAAAATTGTCTTGATGATGAAGTAACTTTCCATCGTAAGGATTAATATGCCATGCCTAATAAAAATTCTCATAAATCACTTTGCAATTTTGAATAAAACTTTGTCACAAAATATCTTGTTGTAGCGTATGTACGAATATAAGAGATAGGCATATGATATCGCGGACTTTTTAAGATGAACTAAGGAGAAATATTTTTGTAGAACATTGTATTTACGTATCACTAACCATTACGCCAGCGCATGCGGTTTATCCGCAATTCGGGAACAATGTTGCTTCCGTCTTACTTAACAAAAATATATATTTAAGGCTAGCCGGGAGATGTAGCCTTATGTTAGATAGCTTATACTATTCCTCGTGAATCTGATTATGATATACAGAAAGAATTTTTCGAATCCGACTGGTGGTAGTTCCAGAGATTAGCGTATTTAAATAAGCAAAAAAAAACTCTTTCGCTTTGTTATAATATAGTATAGATTATCACAGTTACCGACTTAGGGGTAAGCTTAACTGCATATTTCTGATGGGTTATTATGTATTGTAAAATAATTTTCGTACATATATTTTATTAATTTACTTAATCTAATCCCAGTTGCAACTAGGGATTGCAATCCGACCTTGCAAACCGTCGTTTGGCTACCTGCCAGATCTGATACACTGGAAAAAAGCACGGTGCAAGCACGTGATTCTGTAGAAAATAAGAGTAAGTACCTAGTTTTAAATGAATGGTACCTAGGGACCTACCTACTCGCTAAAACTACTGTACGAGCGATGCAACGTTATTTCTTTATTAAATTTATTTTCAAGTCGAAAGCAATTTTTATTATTACATTTCTTTCAATTAAATAAAAAAGAAGAATTAAAAATTCTATTTTTTCTTGTTATATAGACCAAAACTACCAATTATGTCATCATTATGTTAATAGGCTAAGAAACTGTAATAATAGGTACTTTTACAAACCATATAATATATCTGACCTATCATCATGTAAGTATAATCATGAATTATATTTGAAGTCTTTTTATACGAGCCGAAAAACTTACTGCGTACTTAATAAACATGTTCGGAGCAGCGGGCACAACTAGTTAATAATCAAGTAGAATTTTCTAAAAGTAATATAAAAGTTTTGTTCATTAATTTAGTATAATCTTCTTTTTAATAACCAACCTTAAGAAAATACATAATTATATACCTACTACAAGACGTATTAACAAAATTCCTATCAATACGAACTGGCGATATTCCAGCCGGCTGGTTCCGGACCGAATTGAAAATCATGCTGGATAACAATCTTTAGTTGAAACACCAAATGATCTAGATCAGTTTTCATGCAATCATCCGAAAGCGATGTGCCGAGATCCTCCGCAGAATGCGTCTCAGCTCCAACAGCATCCAGAGCACGCTATGTGGTAGGTGGGATTGTCCAATGCTACGTCACTGGATCGAACTTCATACATCTACAAGTACGTACTATATACTACGTGGATAGTGCGAGTTATAGTTTTGTACTATTATTAACCGCATGAATTCATTGTGGTCTGAAATAAAGGTTTATTGTTATTATAATCCTCTTCAAACTGGAAATAAATGAATTATTACAATCAGGCGGGCCAAATACTTATTTGCCACCTTTGTTGTATAAAAAAAACTAAATATAATTTTTATGTTTGTTGAGGACAGATGAGCAGATATCGTCTTACAACAAATTATATAGAGCTTTTTAATGTATACAAGTCCTGAGATGAGACATAGGTCCTTGTGATCCTTAAGAGTTTGCTTGTACACCAATGTCTTTATTCAATGTCTTTTTAAAATAATGTCTCACAGACGACGTCTTATTGTACATGATTTATAGTTCACAACCTTATATGGTTTGAAAATGGTTAGTGTCACATATGTTCGATATCTTGTGTCTATGTAGTTAACTGTTATAACAGGGAACTTACGATGATTTATGATTAAGGTTTGTGTCTTTCTGTGTAAGGATAGAAATTATGTGTCTTTACGTGTTATATACTTGTTATGGGATGTTAATTGAGAAGCTCTTATGTATGGTAATAAGGTCTTATTTTTAGATGATACTGAAAAGTGTAAATTTTACTTAGAGGATTTTGCAAGCGCAACGACAACATACTTACTCGTGTGTTTTCAAATAACTTTGTTATTTTAGAAAGCGACGATCGTCTATTCCAAGAAAAACAATTGTTATTTGTTCAGAACTTCTATTTTTCTGAAATACATATACTCTGAACAAACATTGAATATAAATGTATTGTTTGAACAAGGCTTACCGGGAAATATTACCTGGACCATGAGATTGTTATACCTACAGTTACTATGCCACAAATCACAAAATATTATCATACCTTTTGTTTGTAAAACTTTTTTGGGAACGGTAGGAACTAACCAGTACCTACGTCATAGTATTGTAAAGAATTGAACAATCTATACCAAAGTTTGTTATAAATTTTTTGATGAAACTACTGGTATTACGAAAGTTATTCTAATTAGATCAAAATGGAATTGATGGACGATTTCATGATTTTTTTAATTTTACAATAGTCTCTGATTTTACTATGAAATAATCCTTTTAAAATAATCGTCTGTACATATAATAAAATTGAAGTGTCTCTTTGTAATGTCAAAATAACAAGTTTTTATTCAATGCATCTGAAAGTATACACGATACCTATATCAAAATCCCAATTTTTTCTGTCTGTTTAATCTCCGAAACGGTTAGACCGATTTTGACGCGACTTTCACTGGCAGATGGCAGATGTTATAAGGCATAATTTCGGCTAATTAAAAAAAAATTAGGGTTTCGCACAAAAACTAAAAAACCTTTTTTAGTAGTCCATGCGAGCGGAAGCGCAAGCACAGCTAGTTTTAAAATAAAAAAGAACAAATTTTTGGAATGCATGCTATTTTTTACAAGCTTTTATTTAGCTTCACTCTTAGATGTATTACCATATATATAGATTAGCAAGGTGAAAGTGAAAGATCATAGTATACGCATATGTTAGAGCGAGATAAATACACAGGACCATTTTTATAAGCTGGTGACGCTAGCCGCCCTTAGCGTTATAAGTCAATCGTGAATCGTGATTGAGCAAAATAAATCTTTCTTCTAAGGTTTTAAAATATATTTTAGTGTTTGGTAAACGTGTTACAGCTATGGTTACTTGTACAGTGCTTTGATGTAATTCATCTAAAAAGAAAATCGGCAAAATTATCAGTTTCACATGTAATACCGATTGAAATGTTTAGCCAACAAACTAAATTGATTTAGAAAGTTTATAAAAGTTGTTTACATAAATGAGTGTAGAAAATATCGATTTAATCATGTTAGTTCTCCGAAAATATAGGAATTCGAAATAAAATTTTATCAAGTACGTAAATATTTGCGAATTTAAAACCCATATTTCATAGAGATTGATATAAGTTGATAACAGCCTATCGAAATTCCTAAGTGGTTTGTATGGTCCTTTCCCGCTTACGGCCCTTGCTCAACTCGGTAAGCAAAATGTCATACGACATAAGCTTACACTTTATAAGATGTGTGCCAATCCTATTTTACGATATAGTTGCGCCACGTTCGCACATATGTCTAAAAACAACTTTTCCAGTTTGCAAAGAGTCCACAATCGGTTCCTCCGCCACCTATTCGATTCTCCAGCATTCGTTCGGAACAATGACCTCCATAGAGATATGAGGCTTCCCTCGATAGAGTCCTATGTGAAATATCTCAATAGGAGATATTTCAATAGCGCGTCAAACCATTCGAACCCGTTAATCGTAACCGACGCGAACTACACCTCAGACATGATCCCCGCTGACAAACGGTATAAACGCCGACCGCGAAACATCTTTATCGATCCCGGTGACGAAATTTACGAATTTTACGCGCTTCCGCAATCCAAGCCTGCTCGCGCCCACGCCTCCTAAACCACCGTTCCCTGCACAGAGGATGAACGGTTAACTTCGCTCCCGCACACCCGCCACGACCGCCCGCCCTCTCCTGCAGCAACTCAAGCCTAGGTCCAATCCATCGGCATAGAGCCCTTGAGCCAAGCAGCCGCTCGCGCGATACAGTGACTTAGTCTACATTCACCCCTGGGAGGAGGGAAGGAACATGTATATATGTATAGTTAGTTTAGATCGATCGATTTATTTCGATTTTTTCTATCGATTAGATCGATAGATTACGGATAAGGAATTAGTCAGATCGCGACTTCATTTCATACGCGACAACAGCCCAAGCCGATCTTGTTGCTTTGCTTTCGCGGCTGAGTACCTTAACCGCTCGCCCTCAAGCCCAGTGAAGCTATAAAAGCCGTAAAGGGTCCAGGCCCCCTAAGGCTAACAGTATTGAAGCAATGAGGGCTCAGTGGTAGTGTGTACGACTTCACATCGATTGACGTAAGTTCGAATCCCTGAAATAAGCCTAAACTTTCGGTAAAGGATAACATAGTGAGGAAACCATAGCATGGTATTAGGGCATTTTCTACTGCCCACCTGGCTAGCTACCACCCTTAAGTTGAAAATCTGTCGCCAAGCACCAATAGGTGTGTTCCGGTAGCTGCACTTGACAGCCAGTCTTCCACTAGGTTTAGCGTCTTATCACCTTAGGCCACATCGTCACTTAACATCAGGTGAGATTGTGGCCACTACGCCAAACCTATAACGATAAAAAAGTATATTCAGGCGGGAGCACTGCAGTGCTCCCAGACTAGACTAAACCCGGCAATGCGAACATTTTTTCATCAGAACAAATTGTAAAAGTTATGCAATTCAAATTACGTAACTTCCTAACATTACAAGTTGAATGGCTTTTCAGCAGAAATGCACACACAATTAAAACGCAGTAACCAAAGAGTTCACAGAACATAATTATTAAGTACATCTATCAGAGATCATCATCATTGACCGATGTGAAAATTTAATAAATAATTTGCTTCACACGGGAAGCATATTACAGTTAATAATTTTTAATACAATAGTTATCAGATTCAAGGTCGCTTAACCACATCCATGAATTGGTCACACTTCACATACAACAACTTCATGTTTATTATAATCATATTTAAATGACGGCATTGTATTTAATCCTTATCAGAATTGGGTTATAAATAAATTATGGAAATCTTTAAGTGACGTATTGACGGCTGTAATGAAGTGACGTACCTATCGTGTCTCTTCAACTCTCATGTGTAGTGTGTACTGGGCATTTATATAATTTTGTATAAAATAAATACTAGCGGTATGCCTGCAAGCGTTTATGTAGCCGTAGTAATCATTTTGTCATCTTGTAATTTTATTTTTACTTATATTATTGACAATCCATATAATCTAATGAGGAATAAGATACCTCGTACAAATTTCATCTAAATAGTTTGGGCATTAATACAAATGTAAAATTTATTTACAATTTCTAAAAATAGGTATTATGGACAATTCATATAACCTATCGATTACACATGCTTTCCGTCTACAAAATTTCATCAAAATCTGTTAAGAAATATTAGAAAAAACATATATGAAAATTCTTTTTTATATATTTTTAAAAGTTATATTGGCGCCATTGAGGTACTACTACTACGTACGTAGTACATAATAACTCAATGATTGGCGCCTATCATTTGAGCAATGCAATGACATAAGCACCCCTGTAAAAAATTCCATAAAAATCGGTAAAGCCATTTTTGAGTTCAATCCAGTTGCACCCGTTTTCGACAATTTCGCAGAGTAACATATTCCTAATATACTCTAATATAATTAAATATACAGTCATAATTAATTTAGAAATGTACAGACATTACAATTTATTAATATAGATTACAACGTTGCCAAACAAATGCCGCATTCAATATCAAAAAGGACCACAGTTCAGCTTGTGCTATGGCAAATAACCATTGCGCTGGTTTTCAGTTGGCCTCACACAAATAGAATGCGATCGCAACGTCGGCACTAGTATTAAATTTTTTTTTTGAGACATAAACAGCCACAGACAATGATATTATAAGTAAAATAATGGTGTTAAAACTCAAAAATAGACGTAAAATAACACGACGCATTTCTTCATATCACTTTTATAGCAACAATGGTCGTATTATTGATAGTTCCACTATACAAGCATAATTATGTTATCCGTAATTACCCAAGGAAGAAGATAAATTAAATTTTCTCCCAACCGTCTTGTAAAACTAAGTATCTCGGAATTAACACTTCTTTTACGATAATGTGCAGAAAATAGTATATAGGTAATATACCTAATAGTGTTTTTTTAAATAATAATATATAATTTTAACATATTTGCACAGACATAAATAAACTTTATAAATAAACTTTAAAATAATATCACTTTAGTTCAGACAGATAATTAAACTTAACAATTGATATGCATAATAACAAGTCTCTCTTTTAATATTTTTGTTACGGTAATGAAATCTTAAAGTACTTGTTTATTAAATGGTTTCTTTTTCTATTATTCATATTCTATACCTAGGTGCCTATATTATAACATTCCATACATATGAGTAACATCCTGATATCTCTTTATTTTTATTATTTTATTTTACAATTGCTTTGTATATTGGCTTGAAAGTTGTGAGCACATATAAAAAAAAGGTTCGTAATTTGAATTGGATCTATACATACGTACTACTACGTTAAAGGAGAATGCTCATGGATATGTGCAATCCCGTCTCATATTTACCGATTTACTGTATTAACACCTGCAAATGTTATTTTTTAAACTAAAACCGGGTTTCGAAGATATTTTATAAAATCAAACATAATCTGAAATCTAGGGATGTGTCAATATGCAGTTTTACCAATACGGTTATCGATAAAAAAGTTTGATTGTGTAAGTTTAATAATTCGAAATGGTCTTTATATGTGGAATTGTGATTACCTAGTTCAAAGGAGTTAAATACGATACAAAACATTATTATAGAGCCTAGAAGTTACAAAAATAATGCTAATTGAATAATCGAAGTGTCGAATCAAATAAAATAACAAAATTAAGTAGTTACATCGATATTAGTACCACAAAACATCTATTCATCGTTGGCGTTATCCTAAGTTTGTTAGAATCTAATTTAAAACGTAGGAAACATCAATGTCTGCCATCGATGTTTTAATTATAAGATCGTCAATTCATCAATGTATTCCGTTTTTTTAACAACCTAGATCCGTATTTTCGAGCAATGTCAGGCTACAACTTTGTTGTCTTTGTTTAGACATATTATGTCAATATAATTATTGACATAATATGTAATATATAGCTAATATGTAGCTAATGCTAGCGTGATAAACGTCAAAATGAAAATATATCGAATCGCTCGCTTACAAACAGCATTAAGGTCAATTGAATAAAGGTTAACAACCATACATTTGTTGTATAACAATCCGATGTTCCTTTGCTCGTTTTTCAGACATATCTAAAAAAATCGTGGAACCAACACATCGACATCTTTACAATTTTTGCACCCCTAGTTATTACGAGGCTGTGCTGTCTGTGGAGTGTCGTAAAATAACCCATAGATAATAAATATATACTCATCTGAGAAAGGAACACACACAGAACAAATTATTTATTAATTTTATTTTAAATCATGTACATGCATAGTTATTTATAATTAAAAATTGAGTTGACTAATTATTATTGCTTTTATATGGTATTTATGAAAAAGTGTTTTGATCTTGGTCAAATGCACAAAGTAAATTATGTATTAGTAAATATTACGTGTAAAATGGAATGCAACACGTAGATGTTGTGCATGTGGGAAATGTCTATTGCGTAGTAATAATTACATTACTTTTTGCTTTTAAAAATTATTCTCACTTAGAAAACTAAATTACGAACACAAATAGTATTAAAAAAATATGGAAAAAATTATCTTATCTTAATATATAGGCATGAGAAAATTTGATTGGGTATTCTCCTTTGTGCTTATAGGAGGTAAGCTCTGGGAATACTGATCAGATTCTAAAACATATTTCACTGATAGAAAGCTACCTACATAGTCCTTGACAGATCTTTTTATTGAATCTTATAAATCTTTTTATTTAATGTTATACTACTAACCCGCCCAGGCTTCGCACGGGTAGCAGAGTAATACATATAACTATTGGTTTACACGCCGCACGCCAGTAAAGCTCCCAGTAGCCATGATTATTTCGGTCATCTTCAATAATCATCGTCATGTTTTAGCCAATTTACACAAAATCTCAATGAATTATATACCTAAACCTTCCTCATGAATCACTCCGTCCATTAATGAAAGTCGTATGGAAATCCATCCAGTAGATTTTGAGGTTATAGCGTTCAAACAGACACGGCTGGGGGACTTTATAATATATATATAATATAATATAGTAAGATTCGAAAGTCGAAGTCGCAGACAGAGAGTAGTTTTCCATGAATATTAAAATAAATTGTAAGTGTATAAAAAAGCGCTGTTGGCGCTGCCTTTATTTAAATAATTAAGATAAAGCCACGCCACAAGCAAACGCTTGCAGTACAAACCACAAAACGTCGCACGAATGAATCGATATTCAGTGTCGTATTACAGCAAGATTGCATTCTATGATCCGCCTTATTCTACCATTGTACGTGACAAACTTCGTCAACAATACCCATATTTGCTTTTTCTTAATAAACAATTCCTGTTATTTCTAATGAGTCGACAGTTGTTTAATGACGGCCCGCAATAAACCTAATACATATGTACTTTATAGTTATAAATGGTTAATATATTTTTCGTAACAATACGATCAATATACATGTAGTGGGAAAGTCTAGAATACTAACATTATAGAGTTCAAGAGATTGTTTTTGTGTTTGTTTGTTTAAACGCGTTAATCTCTGGAACTACCTGTCAAATTGCAAAAAATCTTTTTGCGCGCTATAATCTATTTACTGAGGAAGGTTATAGGTTGTATAACCTCACGCTTCGACTCTAAAGGACTGGAGCAGTAATCATGAACGTCAAGCAATCTGACAAGCCGTAAACAAGTATGGGATGTGCAGTGGCGGATTTCCCTTAAGGCCAATTAGGCTCAGGCCTGGGGCGGCTAAATATTAGAGGCGGCTAATCGTGGCAAAAAATATACTACCAAATGCAAACATATGATGACAATAAATAACTGTACGCTAAATCATAATATGAAGTATATATTAAGACTCCAGACATGGATAAAAATCTAATTTGAATTAAATATTGACATCGTAAAGCTGTACTTTAATACACTCAAATTTGAAATGTGTTATTAAATAATGAGCTAAGAAGGGGGCGGCTATACTACACGGCCTATGGCGGCCAAGACTGCAAATCCGCCACCGGGGATGTGAGAAAAACGTTGTGATACACGGGTGTATTGACGGTAGGGTTACCAACCCTACTTTATAATATAGTATCGTACTATATTAGGCGTCCGACTATTATATTTCAAAAAAAAAATATATTGTAAGCAAAACTACTATATTTTTATTGAATAAAAAGAATAGGCAACATATTTATTCCAAAATTTTTAAACGTGATACGGAACCCAGGCCAGCCTTTATCTCTTGGATTAAGTATAATATATCCTTAATCTGAGCTTTATCTGATTCTGACCGAGACTTGGTATGTCATTGTCAATTTAATTATTTCTCATTCGCGTTATTATTTCTCAATGGAGCAGTAAAAAATATTCCTTTAAAATATTTATTTGAAACCTACTATAAATATATATTTTATTTTTCCCATCTACTTTATTTTTCTGGTCTCAAAAATATTATGTTTCATATAAAAAAAAATGTCAACCCTAATTGACGGCGGCGCACGGCACAGCCAAAAATTAAATAAAAATTCGACTTAAGTTTAATTATTGTTATATTGAAGTAAGCTGAACAAAAAATAATTGAAAACAATCTTTTCATTTAAGGAATTTGAATATCGTTTATCAGTTTAAGATTTTATTGCTTTGAGTTCGAAGAATTCAAAGTAAGACGTCATTATAATATTTTACTATCTTCGATTTAAGGTGTCCGCTTTTTGAAATAAGATTTAAGTATAGAGTAAAAAAACCATTCATACCTTATATGGAAATAATGTTTTGTTAGAGTTATAAAGTCTACATCATTCGAGATACCTCGTATTTAGAAGTTCAACGGAAGATAATTGCATTTTTTTTTCATTTTACTGAGGTTTACCACTTAGCAAGGTTTGAGTTATCCGAGCTTTCACTGTAGCTATAGACGCAGTTCCTACTTAACACGAGGTGGACCGTATATCAATTTATCACTTCACATCATAAAAATCATTATTATAATTCTGACATTTCATTCTTATACAATGTTATTAGCATTAATTATATCGAGTATTTCAAGTTCCGATATATTAAATACAGAAATAAATAAATAAAGTGGATATCTAACAGCTGGTCAATACTAATTAAAGATTTTTATCACCGTATAACGAGCTGGAGTCGGACGCGATGAAGACACATCTCCAAACGATTGTAAACAGACGCAGGATGTGTTAGTCGTTAGACAAGTTTTATGTTTAACATCAAACACGTGTTACTAATACTAAATATCAATACTCATTCGTGAAGCTAACGAGAGCTTAGTTTATGAAAAT
The DNA here is from genome assembly GCA_947532125.1 of Saturnia pavonia. Classification (NCBI taxonomy): domain Eukaryota; kingdom Metazoa; phylum Arthropoda; class Insecta; order Lepidoptera; family Saturniidae; genus Saturnia; species Saturnia pavonia. The sequence goes on along the minus strand of OX383898.1, from coordinate 18,614,148 downwards.
AATCTTCTTCTTTTTAACCTTATCCCACCTAAGTAGGGTCGGCAGAACATGTTTACCTCTTCCATGAATCTCCTCTATCAAGTATCATCTCAGTACACATATATTTCTTCGCACAATCCATCCATACTTTCTTCAGTCTTCCTCTACTCCTATATCCATCCACCTTTATACTTAACACTCTTCTAGTTAAATGACTTTCATCCCTCCTCATGTCATGCCCATACTGATCTGACATCTGACCTTCTCTGTCACTGATGCCATTTTCATACTTCCTCTGATATAATATATTCATTTCAAATCTTATCCATTCACACTACACATCCATCTTAACATTCGTCCATCGTAACTAGCGGTCTTGGCCGCCCTAGGCCGTATAGTACCAGTCGCCCCCTTCTCAGTTCATCGTTTACTGTGACGTATAATATAAATTTACTTATATAAAATATAAAGGGGTTTTCCGTGTCTGGAGTATTATTCTTTATATTATGCCTTAGTATACTATTATTTATTATCGTAGTTGGCCTTAAGGAAAGTCCGTCACTGCGTATATCTGCCATGTGTTAATCTATAAATCCAAATTATAAAAATATTAAGAATTCGACAAAAACTAAACCAGGATCATCAACCCCAGCTAAAAGACAAAGAAGAAGGAAGTAAAATAGAGTAGAGAAGCTCTCATTTCTATTCGTCATACTCGTAGTTGGTGAAAAATCCGTCAGTGTCTCACTGTCTGGTTTCGTGAAAACTTATATACAATTACGTTCGTTTTGGTTTTACTTATATGTTGTTTGTTTGTTTGTTTAAATGCGCGAATATCTGGAACTATCATTCGGACTCGAAAAATTCTGTAAGTATTATATAACATTATTAGTCAGATTCATGAGGAATAATATAGGTTGTATAACTTTACGCTACGTCCCTAAGGAGTGGAGCAGTAACTATGTACGTCAAGCAATCTGGCAACCTATAAGCATCTATGGGAAGTGGAACAACGACAGGGCTGGCTACACGGGCGTGTTGAAGGCGGCGCCGCGCCGTAGAGATTTGGTCGAATAAATTTAACACGTTTGTAATCGTGGGGCACAGCTAGTTTATTTATAAATGGCCAAATTTATTGTTAAATTATACTGTTCTTATTGGAAGCAAAGCTGTCTTTTTGCTGAATCAGTATTATAAATAAACAAGCTGTGCTCCACGTTTAACCTGCGTTAAATTTGGATTGGTTGGGGTTTATTGTTACTGCTTCGCTCCTTATGCTGGTAGCGTGATGTTATATAGCGTGAATCTTTCTCAATAAATAAACTATCAAACACAAATATAATTTATCAAATCAAAACGATAGACTCTGATATTAGCGCGTTCAAATATACAAGCTCTTCAGCCTATACTAGCTGTGTCCACGGCTCAGCTCGCGCGGACTACAGAATGCCGTCGGTCGAAAGCACGCGTGGAACGTGCTGCTCCCGCTCAAACCACGGAAGTCAAAAATGCTAATTGTGGGTGATCCTTAGAAGATAGATATATGCTATCGGTGAATTTTTTGTAGGTCATGTTAAGATCTATAATCATGTAAAACATTAATTTGATATATCTCGTATTGTTTACACAGTGTAAGCCATTTAAGCGCCCCAAAAGAGACTTTTTTCCGAATTGATTTACCATTATCGTCACTGCTTTTTTCGTGTGTTACTTCATTTTACAAAATATATCATATAACCTGGCCAGATAACCTAGCTATGAATTAAAATAAAAACATGTAAATCGGATAAGTTGTTTTCGCGTGAAAAGTACATAAACGGGCACACAGGCAGATAGACCTGGAGTTTTATAATATGTATATAAAATAGAAGATATTCATAACTCAGATGACACTCGCCACTCTGCTTCCGCATGCCATCTGTGGTAAGATTATTGTTTAAATTTGAAATACTTGTTCTGGTTCATTATATTTTAATTTCTATGACGCGCGTGTCAGTAAAACGGGAGGGTTTTAAATATATAAAAAATCTTCTAAACAATTGTGTTCCATGAATCATAAAGCATTTATTGTGCTATGTAGTTGTAAACACGCATTCAGACCACCTGATAGTGTTCTACGGTGCCTATAGCATATGCCTATAGGCAAAGCTAAAAAAACGCTGTCGTAAGGCTAGACAAAAGTAGGTGAGTTCTATAGACCGAGTTGTAACGGCTCGTATGCCAGTACGTGTTACAAAATCGCTACTTAGCTATATTACCACGGGTGACCAAACCAGTGATAAGTTTCTTGCGTTTTCGAGTTCAATAGGGTTCAAAGATTTTTTTAATAAATGAAAACCACAAGTGACTCAAGTGGAACGGTATATTTTTTACGTGAAAGTTATTTTTGCATAATGAAAAATGTTATAAAATTAATCTTAGTATTTCGTGATGCCACCTTCTACTGCAATCACGGTACCTATACGTCTTGGCATGCTCTCTATAAAGATTCTTGCATTTCGTTGGAGTTGAGCGTCATAATGCCATTCTCTTATGAGGTTTTCCAATAACTGTTGCTTAGTGGTGGTCAACTTTTTTCGTGATCGTCCGCTTTGCGAGTTCCCACAAGTTTTCTATTGGGTTCATGTCTGCTGAATTTCCCGGCCAGCGCAAAACAGTGATATTTTTTTCGGCCTGGAATGTACTAACCCTTTTGGCTTTGTGGCACGGTGCCGAATCGTGCATAAAAATATAGGTACTGTTCGTTAGTGGGGAAACAATCTCAATCGAGTTGTGGTAGTAGCTGGGTTTCTAGTACTCGCTTATATTGGTCTTGCGTCATTGTCCCTTCCACTATGTATAAGCACCCCATACCCTTGGCTTTTTTTTTATAATAGCTCGGCACATTGACTTTACTATCCCTGATGGTAAGCACAGTACAATCCAAATGCAACGGCGACCATCGAGAGATCGAAATACATCGGCGGCCGCTGCTGTCATGCCGGCTGAGATCACAGATCATACAATAACACTAATTACTAACAATTTTAAGTTTATCATGGATAGCGTTGATCAAGGTGTAATTTACTTTCAAAATTCAGCAAAAGTTAATCAATAAATAAAATTACTTACGTTCTGATTATTTCGAATAGGAAAATTTCACGAAAAACAATCATAAAATATTTTATATCGTGTATGTGTGGGTTTACGAAACCACGATGCAATTGAAACTTTAAAAATAGTAATAAATAATTTTGTGAGATTTTATGAAATCACGATGCAAATGAAACTTAAAAAAAAGGTGTGTGTGCGATTCACACACTATAGAAGTGAAACTTCATTTTAAAAGATATTTTCTATTTTATTTAAACAGTGTGCAATATACATACACACAGACATTTACTCTCTCGCTCTGGCTCACACAAAGAGGAGAGGCCGATAATATATTGCTCTCTCGCGCTGGCTCACACAAAGAGGAGAGACCGATAATGTGCGTTGAACGTTTAACGCTTGGAAGTCGCATAAGAAGTTTCACTTCAAAAAGGTTCATCTTCGCCTCGAGTCTCACAGTTCCCTACTCTACGGCCAGCTGTAATGCGACATGCGATATATGAATGAAAAATTTTGGGGCGATAGAATAAAAGTTTCACTTTAAAAAACATGAAGACCGTACGAGCTCGTTTGTTCGTTTGAAATTAATTTTAAATAGACAATATACAAATTATGTAATAAATACAGTCACTAATAATTTAGCCATCCACTGTATTTCAATCAAGAACGCATACACACACATTGGTAATATTGAATTAATACCTACCTACTTATAATTTTGTTGGAATGCCCGATAATGTAAAAAATATCAAAATCAATTAATATCGAACTTATCGATCGTAATATGGTTACGTAAAAGTTGCTCACTAAAATTTGTAATTCAAATGAATTTGACCTAATATTACGTCTACTACGGCCTTTGCGCCCGCATGCAGCATACTAGGTCTGAGAAATTTATCTGTATTGTGTACCTACTTCGTGGCTGCACCGATATTTCCAATATTTCCATCCTTGATAATAATATTGGTCTCGATAACGATTATCTTCATAATATAAATATGTTGCCCATAACTAAAGAAAATAAAATTTACATACTATTTCCTTTATTTCCATCTCATCTATACTAATATAATAAAGCGGAAGAGTTTTTTGTTTGTTTGTTTAAACACGCTAATCTGTGGAACTACCAGACGGATTCGAAAAAATATTTTTGTATATGATTGTCACATTCACGTGGAATACCTTCGCTATCTAGAATTTGACGAGACCTCTCAGCTAGCTTTAAATATTGATTTTGTTAAGTAAATCGGACGAAACCGCGCACCCGAACTGCTTTATCCGCGTGCGCTTGCGTAATGGTTAGTGATACGTAAATACAATGTTCTACAAAAATAGTGCTCCTTAGTTCATCTAAAAAAGATCCCAGACACTATATGCCTATCTTTTATACATAAGCCACAATAAAGTATTTTATGAAAAATTTAAATGAAAATTGAAAAGTGATTTATGAGCATTATTATTCGGCATGGAATATTAATCCTTACGAGCGAAAGTTACTTCATCATCAAGGGCGTAGCTAGGTATTTATACCGGCTGCGTTCTCTGCCTCGGGCTTGATAGGGACCTCCACGTAGGCCCGGTAGGTTCTCATTCCTGCGTGTCATTGCACCTCGACTCGCAGGTCACTTTGCCGGACTCGGGATAGTCCGTTAAATTTTATTTGGGGCGCCCCCCTGCCCCTCCGGCGGGGAGGTTTATATTTTGTTTCGAATTCGGAATTCGAATTTCAAATCATTTCCCCAGTCCTCCACACGCCACCGGAATGGCCGATTCTGCAGAAGCCCTAGAGCTAAGGAGGCTCCGTACCTTTCTCAAGGAGAACATACCAGACGCCTTGGTTTCCTTTAATAGGAAGTACCCACGCGTCCGTCCCGCGCCGGTACAGACCCCCGCGGAGAAATGCCGCCCCGCCGCACACTTCGTACCCCTCACCGCCGCGTCAAACGGAGTACCCGCCGCGCCGCGCCCGCGCTCGCCACGCTCCCCGCGCCCCCCGCATCCTGACACGCGTGCCCCGCGCTCGCGCTCGTCGATCTCACGGGCGCGTTCAAGCTCTAAGAGCTCTTCTCTCCCGCGTCCGCGGTCACGTTCGCCCGTAGTGCGAACTTTTATTAATACGGCGAATTATTTCTCGCCTCTATCTCCGGATCCGGAGATCCAATCGTTAATGCCGCCTTTCGCGCGGAAAAACGTAAATCTCCCCGCGATGGACACCGCGGTCCCCAACGAGACCATACTTAACGACGGTTTCATAACCGTCAAGTCCACCAAGAGGAAGGGGAGGGGCTCCCCGCCCTCTTCCCCTACACCCGTGGCCGCAGGGAAAGCGCGCCGAACGAGCGAGAATACTCGCTCCGACCCCTCCTACGCGCCCGCTGCAGCCCCCGCACCCGCTGTAGGGAAAAAACACCGCCGCCCGCCCCCAATCACTATCCAATACAAAGCGTCTTGGACGAAAATTTCGGACAAGTGTAAGGAGCTCAAGCTCCACTACACCGGGGCCCGGAACACCCCTTCAGGGATCCAGGTCCAGGTGTCGACCTCCGACGATCACAGGAGGCTCACTTCCCTCCTGCGATCCAATAGGCTAGGCTATTTTACTTATGCCCTCGAGGAGGAGCGTCTCCTGCGAGTGGTTATTCGCCAGATCCCGGTCGAGATCTCTCCCGACCAAGTTTCAGCCTCCCTTAAGGAGCAAAACTACCCCATACGCGAAGTACACAGGATGTACAAGCATACCACCAGGGCACCATACAACATGGTGCTCGTCTTCCTCGATATGTCCCCAGAGGGCAAATCGATTTTCAATCTTTCCGAGGTGTGTGGCCTCACCGGGATAACCGTTGAGCCGCCACACAAAAATAGAATCCCGTCGCAGTGTCACAACTGCCAGCTCTACGGACACTCTTCCCGTAACTGCTGCTTCCGCGCTAGGTGCGTCAAGTGCCTAGACGACCACGCCACCAAGGAGTGCCCCCGCACTCCTGGCACTCCCACCCCGCCCAGCTGCGTTCTCTGCCAGCAGACTGGACATACTGCGAATTATCGCGGTTGTCCCCGTGCCCCACGCACGAAACGCCCCCAGCCAATCAGACAGGCCACCTATCCCAAGGCACCTGTTGCTCGGCCTCATATTCAGCCTCTAATGTCTCTAGAGGCTTTCCCCAGCCTTCCAGGCACCTCACGTGCCCCAGTGGCACCAGCTCCCGCGCCCTGCGCACCCTTCCCACCCGTACTGGCCCCTCCGGCCTCATTAATTAAACCCAAGCCTGTCAAGGCCATCCCGGTCCCGGCAGCCCCCGCCACCTCAGCCCTCGGTTTCTCGTTGGCTGGCAAGGAGTGGTTCACCCAGCTTCTTCTTGTGCATGAAGTGCAAGAAATCACCGCATTCAACGCGGTGATTAACTCCAATAAGGACTTAGGACTGCTCAACGCAATAACCCAATTCCCGGGCATAGCCGCCACTATTCAACGGCTTGTCCGCGCCTCTCATAGCCAAAATTAAAATGGATCGGATCAAACCTAAGAGTTTGTGCCTCTCCTTTTTTAATGCGCGATCAATTAGACCTCAGCGTGATCTAATTGCCGCCTTCCTCCGAGAGCACCAAATAGACGTGTTTCTAGTCCAAGAAACATTTCTAAAACCCAGCGCTCGCAATCCCCGAATCGCGAACTACAACATTATTAGGAACGACCGGGTCCACGCTAACGGCGGAGGCACCCTCATATACTATAAACGCTCTCTATACTGCATAGCAATAGAACCTCCCGAACTCTCCAGTATAGAGGTATCTGTTTGCAGACTCGGTATGACTGGTCACTCGTCAATCGTAATCGTCTCTGCCTATCACACCCCGAACAAAAGGCTTCTCAGATCAGATCTGGAGGCTCTTTTTGCACTAGGTAATTCAGTTATTATAGCGGGTGACCTCAATTGCGGGAATGTCATCTGGAACAACCCGACTACCTCCCCGAACGGGAGAATTCTGGAGGATCTATCTGCCATTCTCGACTTTGATGTCATCGCTCCTTCAGAGCCCACTCACTTTCAGGACAATTGTCGTCCATCTGTTTTAGATATAGCACTTTTAAAAAATGTCTCTCTCAATATAAGACTCGTACAAGTCGTACATGAGTTAGACTCCGACCACCGACCCGTAGTTCTCCACCTAGGTCAGCCTTCTGACCAGCATCCCTCCTCCGTCAAGGTGGTGGACTATGCGGAGCTAAACAGATACCTCTTGCACAATCCCTCATCCTCCAGTTTGGATAGGGTCCCAGACGAGTTGAAATCGACAGCCGATGCCGATCTGGCGATCGATTCCCTGGTCAGCCATCTCCAAAACGCCGTCAGTAAGGCCTCGAAAGAGGTGCAAGCGGCGAATGAACGCCGCTTTATACTTCCTGCCGACGTGAGAGCGCTGATCACGGAAAAGAACGCAGCGACTCGAGCACACGATTCATACCCGACTGCGGACAATCGTAGGCGGTTAAACTCACTTCGGAAAACGGTAAAAAGCCGCATTTCCGAAATCCGTAATGCCAGATGGGGGGCCCTACTCGAGGGTATCCAACCATCCCATCTGGCTTTCTGGAAATTAGCACGCACATTTAAATGTGACGATACAGTCCCCATGCCCCCCTTAGATCAAGGCCCCGGCAAACCTCCCGCTTTCGATAGCGCTGAAAAAGCAGAATGCCTTGCCGAGAGCCTTGAAAATCAATGCTCTCCGAACTGCGTTAACATCGATTCCGAGTTCGTAAGCTCGATAGAATCGGCGGTAACAAATTCTTTCGCGGTCCCCCCGACAGATGATTTGGACTCGGTAACGCCTGAGGAAGTTATGTCAACCATTAAAGGCCTTAAGCCTAGAAAATCACCTGGTCCCGACGGTATCAGGAACGAAGTACTCAAACTTCTTCCTGATCACCTCATAGCTCTTTTGGTCTGCATCTTCAATGTAGCCATAGCCCACTGCCATTTTCCAGCCGTCTGGAAAAAGGCCATAGTAATAGGTATTCACAAACCCGGCAAAAAAGCGTCGCTTCCCGACAGCTATCGCCCTATCAGTCTCCTCAACACGTTAGGAAAAGTCTATGAGCGGCTCCTTCTGAACCGGCTCCAGTCAGTAGTCACAGACAAAAATCTTTTACCACCTGAGCAGTTTGGTTTTCGTGCCAAACACTCTTGTACCCACCAAGTGCACCGCCTCACGGAACACATTCTTCAAAATTTCAACCGCGACCCAAAACCTCGTCCTACACTTGCGGTCTTCTTCGACGTCGCCAAGGCCTTCGATAAGGTCTGGCACGCTGGTTTAGTCCACAAGCTTTTGGAACTTCAAATCCCGGATAGATTAGCTAAAATCATACACGCGTACCTCTCTGACCGGACCTTCTGCTACCGAGTAGAGGGTGCTCTCTCTGAGCCTCATCCCATACGCTCAGGTGTTCCCCAGGGTTCCATTCTGGCGCCCTCTCTATTCAACTTATATATCAGTGACCTCCCTCGCCTCCCCGAGGTAGAGGTAGGTTCCTACGCTGATGACACAGTCCTGTTTAGTTCCTCGTGGAACAGACAAACCCTCAGGCTACGAGTCCAAAAAGCCGTAGATAAGCTAGGCGAATGGTTCCGTAGATGGCGCATAGGAATTAACCCCGATAAGAGTAGCGCTATCCTCTTTCATCCCACTCAAAGATTAGTTAAAATTCCCGCTATCAAACTATTTAAAGTGGCTATCCCGTGGGCCAACCAGATCAAATATCTGGGTGTCACACTGGATAAACACCTAAATTTCAAGGCACATATCGATAGAGTGCGAAGGAAAGCCGGTATGGTCTCAAGCCGCCTGCACCCTCTCGTGTGCTCGAAGAGCAAAATGTCCCTCAGACATAAGCTCACGCTCTACAAGACTTGTATCAGACCGATCCTAACTTATAGTTCCCCAGTCTTTGCTCACATAAGTAAATTCACCCTCAATAAGTTACAAATAGTTCAGAACCGCTTTCTCAGAAGGGCGGTCGGTGCCCCTTGGTTCGCTCGGAACGTAGATCTCCATAAAGATATGGAAATACCTTCGATCGAATCATTTATAAAGTCCCTATCAAATAATTATTTTGAAAAAGCGTCGAACCATTCGAACCAGCTAGTAGTGGCAGCCGCATCTCATAACCCGAATCCAGACATCCGAATGTCTAACAAATATAGACGCCCGCGCGACATTTTATCTGACCCCGATGATAAAATCACGGAAGCGAACGCGATTTTCCCGCCCGTATCTTATAACCAAGCGTGTTTGCGCCCACGCCCGCGTAATCACCGCTCGCTCCGCAGGGGGCGGGCGGCAAACTTCGCTCCCGCACACATATCTCGACCGCCTTCTCCTGCAGCGACTTGAGCCTAGGTCCGTTCCCCCGCTAGGGAGCCCTCAAGCCAGCTGCTCGCGCGATACAGTGACACTGCAATCACTAGCTACCGACATACATTCACTACACTGCATGAACACACATGCACCACACTCAGGTACATAGGTCTTGTAAGGGACCTTTTTTTTTTTCTTTTTTTTTGTGGTTAGTTAGCCTCAGAAAATTTTTCAGATCACTAAATACATGTACGCGTGTCTCTTCCTCCCTCCCAGGAGGCAAGAGACATGCTTACATGCATGGTTAGTTAGCTCGAATTCGCGTAGGAATTTAGCTAGGTCGCGTATGTTGCAAATACGGCAACAGCTCAAGCCGAGGTTCGGCCACTTTGGCACCCTTGCGCATGTTGCCCAAAATTTCTCGGCTGAGTGCCTTAAGCGCTCGCCAACAAGTCCGGTGAAACTGTTAAGGCCCCCGGACCAACAGCATAGTCAGTTCGAAAAAAAAAAAAAAAAAAAAAAAAAAAAATTCATCATCAAGACAATTTTATGTAGATAATCTTTGCCCTTTATAGCATTTTATTTAGACAAATAGTTTGTGAGATAATGTAAAATTAAATAATTAAACACTCGGCTCGAGTGTATGTACATAGGTGTAGTGGTGCGAACGAGCCGTGTAGTTGTGACGCATACCCGGCTGCCCGAAAAAATTTTTGTCTATACTGTTGTATTATAAATCATCAATCAGCGGTTTCTTTTAAATTATAAATTATACGCGGTTGAAACTTGCCGATTGTAGGTTAAAATTATCGATAGTGTTTCCAAGAGCTGCGGGCACTGCTAGTTATATATAAATACAATATTTTTTTTATATAAATTATAACCTTAATTACTCAATCTATTTTAAGGTGAAACCGCACTAGGCGGCAAAGGCACGTTGCGATGCGGCCATTCATTCTTCATATGAAACTGTATGGGGCACACCGCATTACGTGCCGTCGAACGGTTAACTTCGCTCCCGCACTCCCGCCACGACTCCTCCCTCTCCTGCGGCAACTCAAGCCTAAGTCCGATCCATCGGCATGGAGCTCTTGAGCCAAGCAGCCACTCGCGCGATACAGTGACACTGCATACACTAGCTACCAACATACACACATTACACTGCATCGTACACACATGCACGCCACTCAGGTACATGGGTTCTGTAAGGGACCTTTTATTTTTTTTGGCTAGTTAGTTTAGTCAAAAATTTACAGATCACTAAATACATACACATATGTATACATGTATTGTATTTGTGTAGTTAGTTTAGAACGAATTTACAGATAGGGAATTAGTCAGATCGCGACTTCATTGCATACGCGCAACAGATCGAGCCGAGATTAGGCCAGTTTCGCACCCTTAGAACTTCTTACAAGAAAAAAAGGCGCGACATGCCGCGCAGTGCCGCTGCTGCCTAGTGCGGTTTCACCATTATGTGCCGAAAAGTTCGTTGACATAGTTCGAGTTCGTGCGAACTTGATAAAAAGTTCGCGAGTCTTTTGCCAATTTGTCGCATTCGTCTAAAAACGGGTGTAGCCGCAAGGTAACTGTGGTCAGCTTCACTGTTTGCTCTGCCACAGGACCTTCAGAACAAAAATTGGTTATTTTGTAAACACATTGAATATCCTTTGTAAAGATCGTTCACCTCTTGACTGATAAATGAAAAACTCAAGTCCCTTTGTTAACTTAGACCTTTTAGTAATTGTCGAGTTTAAAGTTGTAAGTAGATACAAATTAATCACAACTGCTGTAACCTATCAGTAGCTGTAATAATATAAAAGTTAATACTGTTCTAGTTGTTGATTGGATTGTGAACACCATACTTTATTAAGTATGTAAAGTATAGGTGTACCTATGCAAAAATGCCGACATTATAGGCAAGCTAATAGTACTCCTATAACAGTAGTGCATACAATCTTTCTGTTTTATCTGTGGTATTTTAAATAGTACTGTTGAGTTCTGTTCTGAACTTCATTCATTCGATTTTGTAGTGATGAAACGTCGTTTATCTGCAAATACGATTGTAGCGATTGTTTTTTTTTAAACTTAAGACTAATAATTATTAACTATCGATTATTTCTTAGTACGGAATATATGTCAGCCTGTAAAAAAAGGTAATTCACGTGTTTCGCAGGTGGCGTACTTTGATAACTTGACAGGCTAAAAAAGGCTCATTCATCGCAAATCTTTATTGTAAATTTGTATTCACTAAAAATAAACAGATCGTTAGTTTTACTAATGATGATTCTATAGTCGATTGTTGATGTTTTCCAACACCCAACACTACAACTTTGACAACCCGCCTTCTTCTTTTTTGGTAACTAGGCAACCGGTTCTCTTTATTGAAGACCATTACCGCCATTATCGAGTGAATATAGTTTCCAGTGTTATGACGATTTCAGGATCCTAACATGATGCTGGCTCCCTTGTTAGAGCTTTCTAAGGAGTTTTTGTGGTATCTCAGAATTCATGATCCATGTTATTATTTCCAATCCACTTCTCTTGTGCAGAATAACCATTTTTATTATGCAATACGCCCCCTGTATTACACAATAAGTATACAGTCAAATAACCAAATATACAAATACTAATAACTAATAATAATTATCCCATATACAAATGTACTCTGTGCAAATAACACAAATTTATGCTAAATTTTATTTAGGGATGTCGATTCTTTCCGTATTAGATCGATTTTAAATACCAAAAAAAATTAGGTATAAAAGTTCAATTTCTCAAAAAATGATCTATTATCGATTTGCTTTTTTTCTTATTATGAACAACAAAAAGGACACCAGAATACCAAGCCCAGGTGAAGCTGTACATAGCTGTGCAGGGCCCTTATGGCTAACAGTAAAGACAGATAAAAAAAAGAACACCAGAATAATCGTTTTTTTTTTTTTTAAATAACCAAAGTTGTTATTATAACCAAACTAAAGTATCAGGTATCAAAAATAGAGAAAGAGGATTTATTTCAGGTATAGAGAAATAATTTATTTCACAAATTTATTATTATAAACTGTTGTCATTATTCTGGTGATGGGTACATTGCTCTTATATATCGTATTTATTACATAGTGCTTACTTGTTCACATGTTTCGATAACACTGGTTGACAATTGTCATTGTAAACAATAATAAGGAACAATGGATAATCGACTGTAGAATAATTAATTATTATGTCTTCAATAATTAATTCTGTAGGAATAATGCATTACATTATTCGTTGTTGTAATAATGATCACTTCTTATTAGAAACGTAACTTTTTGAGTAATAAATTAAGTTTTTGAGTAATTAAGTGAAAAAGTGTCATTTCTTTACATGTACATTTAACTAATTGTAAATAATTTAATGGTTCTAATCAAAACAAAAAAATCGAATGTCAATTTTCTAGGTAGAAAAATCGTTTCAATGGTTCGATTCAGTACTGTGTATCGATTAAAATCTTGTTTCTATTTGAACTAAAAATCGATTCTTTAATTGTCGATCTTGGATCGCTATCCCTAGGTTTATTTCGCTTGTGAATTGTGAATTGATCGTGTTCCTTTTTTAAAACTTTGGCTGCGAGTGCTGTGAATAGAAATATTCCAACATGCATTTAGATCAAGACTTCAATTGTTAGTTCATTGTAATAAGTCCTTGATAAAATCATTTCAAATCAAGATGGACAGTGATGAAATTAGAATCGGCGCCAACGGTGACATTTTTGTCCATCGTTTGAAGGAGCTAACCGATGATGAAAAACAGCGTCTTGAGGCTCAAAACTCACGCTTGATACCACAAGTGAAGGCCGCAAAATTGGAGCGTGAAGCGAAACGTCACTGGGACATATTTTACAAGCGTAATGAGACAAAATTCTTCAGAGATCGGCACTGGACAACACGTGAGTTTCAAGAGCTTATAAACTTCAATCCGAATGAGAAAATTTCATTTCTGGAGCTGGGTTGCGGGGTCGGCAATATGATTTTTCCGTTAGTAGAAGAGGGATTTTCAAATTTTCATTTTTACGCGTGTGACTTTTCACCACGTGCTATTGATTTTGTGAAATCCAATAAATTATTCGATGAGAGTAGAATGAAAGCATTTTGCGCAGATCTGATAACTGTCGACCTATTCGAGAATGTATCTGAAGGTTCTATGGACTTGGCCAGCTTGATTTTCGTATTATCTGCGATACAGCCAGAGTCGTGGCCCCACGTGGCTTCGATCGCTTACCGCGCGCTACGTCCAGGTGGCGTACTCCTGTTCAGAGATTACGGGCGTTATGATATGGCGCAGTTGCGATTCAAGCCAGGACATAAAATTGCTGAGAATTTCTACATGAGACAAGATGGCACAAGGTGATTATTATATTTATAGCGTTATACTGTCGGGAGTTCAGCTCATGGTTCCGTAATTACATCCAAGAAGGAAGAACAGAGGCCGCAAATGATGAACATCCGTTCATTAATTATTCTCATCATTTTAGCCACCAAATACCAATGATATATAGAAAGAATAAGCATTTACTTTCTTTCTTTACTATCTACCAATTTTAGTTAAAACTGTTACATTTAGGTAATATTCACTCTAACCATATTTGTATAACAATCTAGTATTTCTATCCAACATAACCTACTCGTTGCCGTAAGGTACAACTACCTTATATTGTAACTCTTCAACTAAAATGTCTGAAAATGGACTTCGCTTTCGAAGGACTTATGGAGATCTTTGTAACAGGCTTGCTGTATACTTTAATAATCTTTGAGTCTATTTAAGCATCAAGGCATCAATATATTCTTAGTTATTTTTGTAACCAATATAGATCCATTAAATTTTAATAAATAATTAAACAATGCTTGCTCCCTTTCTACCTTCAATGAATAGATCAGAGGAAAGCTAGTATCAAATTTCTACTTATTGAATAATTTTATTAAATAGTCTAAGCCTAGCTCATGCAAATGTATTTTATTTAAAATTTTTATATTATTTTCAGAAGCTATTACTTCACGGAAGAAGAGACTGCAAAGCTTTTTACAGATGCTGGCTTCGAGATCCTCATGAACACATACATTCAACGTAGAACTGTCAACTTCAAAGAAGGAATTGATGCCGCTAGGATCTTTGTACAGGGAAAATATAAAAAACCTAATAATGGTTAGTACTCTAAGAATTAATGAATAATCATGAAATATTAGAAATAAATGACAAGTAATGATTTCACTCATTCAATATGTGACCTGGAAAAAATAATCTCTTACTAGTATATGTTTCTCAAAACTTATACAATGTAAGCATCTATGAATACGAGTTAATTTTTACTTAACAGGTACCCATAAAATCACACTTCCTGTATGTGTAATTGAGATTAAAATGGGCCAGTATTATAAATGTGCACAATTTGAGATATGTACTATGACTGCAAACAATGTGGTTTTAATAGAAGTGACCTCTATCACGAATTTGTGCTCTATTGTTCTCTTTTGTGGAAAATATATCAAAAAGTATTTTAATCACCAACGGACACAACACTATGTTATGATGAAAAATGCTAACCATTGAAACAAAATGATTTGCATGTATTATTAGCTCTATCTGAACATAGTTTGATCCATATTTTTTATGATAGAACATTACATAAACAGGTTTAACTATTATTGGGTTATAAAACCAATTTATTTTTCAATATATACTAATTTCGAAATTCATACAAATAAGAGAAATACTAGTAAATCTTTACATCTAAAATGTTAAAATATATTATTTGTTTCAGATTAATCCCCTAGGACTTATCAGGGCAGATTTGAACACAACTATGATATGGTAAGAGTAGTTTTCAGAAGTGTATATTGAATGTAAAACCATTTGTGTTAGTGCATGGTATTGTTTAGATAAATGTGGTGTCATCTGGTCCTGTCATTTCATAATTACATTTAAATTATCACATAACATTTCAAGAGAGATATATTACAATTCAATTATTTTCTCATTTTAAATCAGTTGCTTTCCAAACTTAGTCCTGTTATCTAGTTATTAGTAGCATTACGTTTGTAATAAGCCAGGTCATATGCACAAACCTATTGGATTTATTGTTTATCCATTAATATACTAAAAAGAACTACATATACCATTTATTCTCTAAATTATTTATGATAATAGACTCATCATAGATGTAAAGTGTATCTTACACGCCAAAAGTAGATTTAACATGATGACAGAGCAGTGCATCTGAAAACCTTCAGTTCCCTCGCAATGGGCTTTTCGCATCATGTAGGGACTACTATTTGGCTTATTAAAAATAGTATTACATTTTCTTTAATTTTTTTCTAAATTTTAGCATAGGGCTGCCCGTTGTGAGGTCTGATGGAAAGAAACCATGCTTCTTTAAGCTGTCTGATATAATTATTATTGTATGGATAATTTAACTTTTTCCATAGATAATAAGTTTTATCTTTATATTACAGGTAAATGGAACTGTCGACCAAAGGGGTGAGATTTGGTAAGTTAAAACAATATTATATAACATAGTAAGAACTTGTCAACAATGTGTTGCCACCTAGTCAGAAAATGGGTGGTTGTGATGTCGTGAAAATAATATTGTGTAAAATTATTTGTAAATACTCAAATACTACTTTAAAAATGTCACTATAATGATGATACCATAGTTCATCTGAAAGCTATGATGTACACACTATTATGTCTTTCGCTCCTATCTGAAAATAATTATTAAAAAAACTAATTTTATTGCAATTTATACAAAATACTCATAATTGTGTATTTTATTATTACAGGTTACTCAACAATTCATAACACAACAGGTAAGAATTATTATTTATATTTAAATATAAAACAAAGATATATAATTTATATTGTTTATCAAATTAATTATTCTATTACCGGTAACTAATTAAATTTGACAAGACAATACTAAATGGATTCCTGAAATTCCTTCATTACATTTGTGACTTTTAAACCAATGTTGAAATTAATTAAGCTAATTTTCATCCTTATTGATTTCAATACATTTGCTTATCCGCCATGTTTATTTTTAAAACTTTTTAAGTTAAATACATGTGACATAGATAAAGCTTAACAATTGTGAAATGATGATCATAGATAGGGACATCTGAATATAGTGATGTTAACATAACTATCATTACTGATTTATAATTATCATACATAATTGGAATATATTCTCAGACAATTGTTGTGTTAAATACATTTTTATGTTTACAGATTTATGGTGTCTGATAATTGACCAAAACTGGAGAAGTTTTAAGGTAATTTAGAAATTATAAGAATTAATATACTGAAGGGTTTTTTATATCTTTAGTAGCAACTAATTTCTTTTATACTATGATGGTTCAGTGGTAACTTATACAGAAACCTCGTCGATCGACAGGAGTTTGTAACCCTCCAATGACCCTGAGCTTTTGGTGAAGAGAAACCTCATGATAAAGCCAAAGCATCATGGTAGGCCGTTTTTTAATGACCGCCTGGTTAGCTACCACCCTCAAATAAAAAAATTGTGGTCAAACGCTTCACCTATAAAGAATAAAAAAAGGTATGATCATGACGATTGTCAGAATTATTTGTAATATTTATGCCATCTTCTGAAAATTTACATTTTCTGAAAATTCTATCTTCAAAGACCCTAGTAACGAAACGTTGTGACTCGCTGGAAGGTTAGCAATTAGACTACTCACGTCTCATCAAACCCCAATTAACACAGAAACTTTAGACAGATTTATGAATATTTGAAATTGTTAATACTTTAATTAGAATGATGACTTCATAGTTCATCTGAACGCTATGATGTACACACTATTATGTCTTTCGCTCCTATCTGATATTATCACTATACTTTTTATATAGGTATTTACGAGTTAAAAATTAACATTTTTGTACTAATTACAGGAGATACACCCTATTACTGGAGTTCTCATCACTACAATGAATATTTTCGGTAAATAGTTTAAAATTATTTCTGAATTCCTCAAATGACCCAAGTAAATTTCAGATTATTTTTAATTGTCTTGTTACATTTAAGTTTTAAATTATTCTCACAGTTCATTGTAAATTGTTAATTAATTTTACTAACACACTGTAGGCAATCTTTTAGAATGATGATTATAGATAGGGACATCTGAATATGATGCTGTTAACATAACTATCATTACTGATTTTGATTTTATATTACATATTAAATTGTATAGTTTATTTCATTTTTTTCAAATTTAATTTCTCTTCACAGGTTTGGTGTCTTGGCAACTAATTGGGGGTGAAAATTAAAGGTAAAAATTTCTAACATTTCATTTAGAGAGATTATTAACTCTTTGTATCAAAATTTTCTAGTTATTTTGCCACTCGAGTTTAGTTTGTGTTAAATCAGTTCAGTCTTTTTCATAAAAGCACAAGTTCAGGGCCCGTGGCTTGATAATAGTTTCAAAATGCCAATTTTGTCATTTACACCAAAAAAAGAAGAGCTATATTTACACTGAAAAGGAGATGCTGAATGACCTAAGATGGCCCTCGTAAAATCGCTTTTAAAATGATGACCGACCTATCAGGTCTCCCTCGTCAGAGAGAACCCAAACAACCATGTTGACCAACCACACGCGTCTGATTGTTACATGAAGTCTTCAAATATTTTAATGTTAATTTTCATTTTAATAACACTATATTTCTTTTGTTTCAGATCTTATGGGAGTTATTTTCAAACTCGTAAAATTTATGAGGTAAAGGATATTCGAAACATTTTTTTGTTGTTAATAAATCTAGAAACTAGGTTGATAGAGATATCAGTGTTATTAAATTTCCATCCTCGGCAAACAATTTTCCTTACTAAACTTTATTTGATTAATTATTCTCCAAAATATATTATGAAATGATGATCGACCTATCAGGTCTCCCTCAACAGAGTGAACCCAAAAAACCATGTTGACCAACCACACGCGTCTGACTTGTATTTGTGAAAAACATGCAGAAGTGTTAATTTTTTACCATATCTCATTCAAAAATTGTTTACTTTTAGCTCCCATGATGACAAGGATGTATAAAGACACAAGATATAGCAAGAAACCCTGGATATAGGTGAGTTTAGTTTGTTAGCAATCCTTTGTTAGTGATTCTATAATTTCTGAACGATTTGACCTATTGAGCTCATATTCACATAATATATTTGATTTATCGAGACAATGGTTCATAGTTATGTTAGGATCCCGATAGGTGGCGCTGTTGACGAAACAATACCGGAAAGTGCAGAACCATGTCTTCCGGCCCATCTTACTAGTTAATTCTAAGTATGTCGAAATTTGTGTTATGATATGCCCGAAAGAATATATTCTATCTGGAAATGTTTAAATAGGCGGCTAGAAGTGCATCATGAATGTATTTTAACTACAATTTAGACGACCAAATAAAAAAAAGAAGATTTAAAATGAATTTTGTCTTTAAGTATTATAACCTACGTAGACATCAGTCTCGGAAACTTGACTATCCGTAATTCTTACAGTTCAAAACCTCTGTCAGGTATAATGCGTCAAAAATTAGCAATCACGATGTCACGTGGTCGCGCGAATAAGCAATGTACGGATGGCACAAATGCTGTCATAATATACACTAGTAATTTATCCAGACTTCCTACGTATTTTAAGGGATGGTTGTGCGTCAAATCTTTTCTCTTATAAGTTAAATACTAAATGATGACTGACCTATCAGGTCTCCCTCAACAGAGAGAACCCAAACAACCATGTTGACCAACCTACACGCGTCTGATATACATATCGCTAATATAAATCCGGACCCCATTATGTACTATCATGCAATAAATATGCAAATTGAATTTCAGATACCAGTTGGCATCTCTACGTAAAAAAATGCTTTAAGGTAGGTTTGCATTACACGATTTCTTTTATTTTTTTAGGTTACGAAATTCATCTTCATTTCAGTTTTTAATAATGTACACTCATCTACACAATCTATCATGAGATAAGTTTATTTTTTACTTAGTGTACTATGTATGGGTTGAAATATAATCCCTGTCAAAGCACCATACTTTCATACTTTTCATGTAACTTCAATAAAAATGTACGGTCGGAAAAACAATAACATGTGCAAATTATGCTGTAAATGAAATTAATTAAGGTTCCAACTTAGATTTACTTAAAAGGATTGTTTACATTGCGTTTATATTTTTGTGTGGTAATTAAAATGTATTTAAATAAGGTGTAAAATACAACAAAATATAAACTAGGTGAATTGATAATTTTGTATTTCTAGTGAAAATAAAAACCTTTAGTGTTTTTGTTGCTAACAGTACAATTTTAGCTAAACTATTGAGCTAAATTGGTGCGTACGCGATTACTATCTTATTTAACATAGATATATGTATCTAAATTTCCTGGTATGCTATTACAGATTTATTTATTGTTATAATCGCGCACTTGGAAGCAATTTTAACGTTATTCCGTCCTTGTCTCTTTCTATCTCGTCCTTCGTGACCCGTCCCGTTACTATGCGACATCACCTCTTGGTGTTTGTTCGGTAAGCCGAGACGGATAGCAACGTGGTTCAAACTGCTGAGAATGCCTTTTATCATCGCTTGCTCAGTTATATAGACACACTACAAGCAGTTTATTTTCGGATGTACTTTTTAAATGAAATTTAAATTGTTTCAACAGTATAAATAATACATTCAAGACTTTTGTAATATCTCATTTAATGATAGAAGAGACTGGATGGATTTTGAGGAGTTCTATCACGCAGTTCATTAATTTAGGAATATAATTTTTACATCAGCCTTTATAAACTACGCTAAATGCTTCCGTTGTATACAATCAGTATTTTGAAGTTGGCATAGTGTATTTTGTGATATTGTACTCAAATTTGGCTCTTTTTTATTTACAGGTAAAAAGCTATCAGAGTTGCAACAGAAGATTAAATGTAAATAATGATGTGATATAAGGAAAAATAAATTTTATTTAATAAACTTCTTGTTTGAATTAATATTGTTATGTACAAATATCAGCTAGAACGAACATTATTTGGTTATGTTATCAAAAAGGTGACGTAGACTGCTCAAAATTCCATTTTCAAATAATGTCGGGACTTCTAACCAACCACCCAAAAATAAAAACTGCAAAACCTAGAGTTCTTTATATAAAAGCTGCACTTCGAGCAAGCGTCTCTAAACCATCTTTGATCAAATTGTCACTAACATCTGGTGAGATTGTGGTCAAACGGTAAATCTATGTAATTTATATATCATAAAAAAAAATCAAATTTATTCGAAATACGTTTATTTCCATTTTATAAAAAGAATCTTCTCCTAGAGGTCTCCATTTGGTGTCGCCTGCCCGCGATTATCCATTCATAGTCTCCGCGTTTAGAGTCAAAAGTGCCTTGCTGCAGAGATATTAACTTCAGCGTAAATCTTGGTCCTAACTCGCATAGTTTAGCTCGCTTGCCATCTGAAGTGAATTCGTATCTAAAAAACGGAATTTTTGTTATAATAACTCCGGCGTAATCAATATGTATATTTGAAATCTTTATTTTTGTAACTGAAAGTATTAAAATTAACTTTTCACGAAAATTAAATGTTGGAAGAGTTTTTCAGTATCTGTAATTCAGGAAAACAAAACCAAAGACTAAGATAAAATTGGCCTATACACTAGCTTGAATAGGTAACCCAAAATCATGATAAAACCATATTACCGATGATGCCTAAAGAAAATGTAGTCACGTTGATTGTGGAACGTCACAGCTCGCCGGCCTCTGAACTGTGGCTCGTAGTGGAAAAGCGCTCCGAGCATCCGCCCCACGGTCAAACCGAGTCTTGTACTAAAGTTGTTTAAAATCACCTAAACCAATGAACATTTTAAATTATTTAAACTATGTGTAGCATCATATCAAAGTATATTTACTATAATCACAGTTGTAACAATATCCTGATATCCATCATCTATATTAATAAATCTTCAGTTCTGTCTGTACGTTTTTTTTTCTTCAAATTGGTAGACATCCAGTATAATGTCGCAAACAAAATTGAGCACGTTTTTAAATAACAAAAAAAAAAATTTTTTGAAGTGAAACTTCTTATGCGACTTCCAAGCGTTAAACGTTTAACGCACATTATCGGTCTCTCCTCTTTGTGTGAGCCAGAGCGTAATATTGCACACTGTTTAAATAAAATAGAAAATGTCTTTTAAAATGAAGTTTCACTTCTATTGTGTGTGAATTGCACACACACCTTATTTTTCTGAATTAAGACAAAAATGGCTTGACTGTTTTTTATTAAATGTAGTACACGGTAAGCCTATGTTTATTCCTCATTTGATTGATTATATGAATTATCAATGAGTAAGAATAAAACTACGAGACGAAACTAATAAACAAGTATGGAGCCAAGAGGCACCACTATATAAAAATACATAAAAAATAAGAATGTTTTGTGAGTAATTTTATTTTGAATGTTTCTCATTTTGAAATATTTTTGGGAACATACTATAATAAAATACGGACTTACAACAACTACAAATTGTTTCTAGCCTACAATAAATAGGCCAGTCTTATTTTCATGTGACGAGGATAGTACAAAAATATTTTAAACCCGTTTAAAATCATGTATTTACTGCAATAAAAACCTATACATATTTATAATGGTTTATTATGAACTCAGTAAGTGCCTTAACTAAAACTGAGTCACTATTGATTACCAAAAATGACTTACATTTAACTTATAAATATCTATCTTCTTATATAAATAAAATGATGGAAGTTTGGCATTGTGCACGCATCATGCAAAAACTAATGGATAGATTTTGATAAAAAAAACTGTTTTACTCCTTACATACTTAGTTGTTACAATATCTTTATAAACAATAATTCTATAATCCACACGACTGTGGGCACAGCTTTCTAAATTCAACTCTGAAAAATTTAATATCCATAACTAAAATACTTTTAACATATCCAAATCATAAATTTCATATCCATAACATCCCTAATTTATATACCAGTTAAACATGGTAAAGATACCACAAAATACCATGTGGTTTATAATATAGTATAAGCTAAAATCTTACCTCTGGTCGATGAGTTGTAATCTCTCTGTGATCTTTATTTAATTCAGGGGTGATTTTACAACTCGACAGTCTGAAGTGGGCAGTTGGCCCATTTGGGAGATGAATCAACAAGAAACCATTTGGCTGTTTCTGGTTCTCATTCACTATTATCACATCTGTTACATTTTCTCTGACTGCAGACTGGATAATCCGCTTTACTGATGATCTGGAATTATTAGATATATTTCTCAATTCATAAAGTTTACATATTGCAGCTTTAACCATGACAATCATGTTATTTTATGCAGTTTCTCATGCATTGATAATATAAAGAAACATATCTATTAAAATAAGCAATTACTTATTATTTTAATTATCATGTAATGTTTATGTTAAATATTTATTAAATTACCTTTGCCTATATCTAGATATCGAGTTTGGAATTATCCTGCTTAATTCCTTACCAAAAATCCTAGTTTTGTTATGTGGGTTGTCTGAATATGTTATTAGAACCTTGGGTTCATATGAGTTCTCATAATAATTTGATAATTCATCTAATTCCATGTCCTTTTGTGCCTGGAAAAATTAACATTTTTAATAAAAACATCATTCTGTAATGGTAGATAATAATAATAATTTAATGCTAAATAAAGTTTATGAATAACATTTTGAAGATTAAGTCTACACAATTTTGAAATGTGACAGACTCAGTTGATGCTATGTAGCGCAATACAGGTTTGAATGCTACAATTGATCTAAATTGGTATCCTATGTCATATCCATATCTTTTGGCATTGTAGAACATGATATTATTATTGTATTATTTTAAGGTGTCATATTGATCAAGTGAGCAAATGACTAAAATTTATCATTCACCTCCTCCTGTTCTTCTGTCTCTGCATTGGCAGGCATCGTCTCATCTTTCTCACGGAGAGACTCCAGTGTGTGTGGTATTTTCTTAGGTACATCTTCACCTTCTTGTTTCTTTTCCAGTTTGCGTCTAAAAAGATATATAATACTTTTTGTGGCTTAACTTTCATACATAGTAAATATTAAAGTTTATTTTGCGATTTACACTTGTGAAACCATATACTATACATATATACCATTGTGAAACTTGTGAATATCACATCTTATTTCAAAAAGGATATCAACATAATCTAAATATTACAAAAATTAAAACTATATGTAGATAAAACATTATTAATCTCCGGGGTTACAAACTGAATATCCTAGATTTATGATATGGGAGATTTGGAAACGGCAAATGAGAATAATATCGATTCAATTATAGTTGTTGGTATGTAAAACATAAAATACATATTTTAAAAATATTGTTTGTAAAAGAATACTACATGTTCCTTTTTTAACCTAAACAGATAGGTACAACAAAGTATAGGATAAAATTAAAATATTCAAATAACCATCATTATAAACAATCATAACCAAACTTACTTTTTCTTGTCTTTACCGCGAGCCATTGTGTTGAAATTGACTTGTTACGCCTTGATTACTTAAATTAATTAGTTATTCACATTTATTATGTATCGCAGTTTAATAAAAAAACAAAATATTTATAAGGAGTCAACTACAATCACATGTACAATATTTTGACATTTGCACAGGAAAGTAGCGATGTACGAGTCGAGTTATTTTTCTCGAGTAACTCGATTCAAATTGTTAATGAGTCAAATCAAGTTCAACAACTCGAATCAATTCATGTTCAATCATTCGTGTTGCTAGTACGCCGCTGCATCTCAGTCGATTCAAGTTCAGTCAACTCGAGGTGTAACTAGTCAATAGCCATATCATATAACTTGAGTCAAAAAATATCTAACTCGTCACATCCCTACAGGAAAGTTGATCATCCTGACATTATCTTTTATATATAAAAATTCAATTGTTTCTTATAATTATATAGATAATCAAAAATATTTTTCATAAAGAGCTTCCACAAAATATTTAAGAGTCTTTTTATGTGTAATTTTAAAGTAAATTGTACCAGACTAGATGATCCAGTTAGGTCTCTACGCAGTCATGACAGATGTGACAACATATTTGATGCGCGCCAGACACATTATTATGGTCCACATTTTCAAAATTATTCCTAATTTTCGATTTAGTTTTCGGCAAACGTAAAAAAAATAAAAATTAACGATAGGCATAAGTTCGTACTTCTTGATAATTTTGTGATATAAGTTCAGTATTGTTTCAATGTCATCATTACACTATAAAAAACTACCTGCTGATGTCAAAATCATAAACTGATTTTTATTTATCTACTTTATAAACATTTTTTTTTTTCGAACTGACTATACTATTTACTTTTGGGTTTTTAAAGCCTTTGCGGCTTTCACAGCTTCACCGGGTTTGGAATTTTACACATGAAAACAACGAAAAAGGCAACAAACTACGTTAAATAGAAAAAAAATCGAATAATCACTTACGACAGCAAAGCAGCTAACGCATTCTTTCAAACTCTATTAATATAGTATAAAAAAATAACCAAATAAGTTAATTTTTTATACTAGCACCTGATGGCCAGTACGGTGCAGTCTACAAACCGCCGTTATTTGGCCGCCTAGGCTTTGATAGCAGAGATTTTATCGGCAGTTGTCGTTGTCATGCCGCCTACCGAATTGCTACATCATATCTCGTTTGAAGAGCCCAATACCATAGGAAAGCAGACCATTCTACATCCGCGTGGTACAGCAAAGGTAAGAATTCACAAACTTCTTTGTTTTTGCCGTGGTGCACATAACGCACACGTGTACGTTATAGTCTGCGTGGTTCTGTAGTGGGAGATGATGATATAAGTTCAAACAATTCTTCAGAACATCCATCATTATACTTACGATAAAACACGCTCAGCGAGGCAACATCTCTTCACAGCTGAAGCAGTTCTAAATTCTTAGTGACGTCTGTATCATTCACAATGCGGACAGCACATCGTTGTAACCTGTCCAAGAGATCAAGAAAGTATTGGGCAAATCATCTCAGAGAAGTGGACAATATTCCATGCACGGCCGAACTTACGCCTTATAAAGAAGGTACATCTGACCTGGCATAAAAAAGCGTCGTATTATGTTCAGGATGCCAAGTCTACTGAAATTTGTATAGATTGAGGCTGTGTAAAACATACGAAGATGAATAAAACAAACTATGATAAAATTACATCACTTTATTCCAAACAAACCAATCATCACCGCGGTATGCAGGCACGTAAACATTAATAATAATCTAATTTAATTGAACATCTTGTCTGGCGAGCTCCAATAACATAGGATCATCGAAGAACTTGTTGATGGAGACATCTTCACTGAGACCTTTGCGTCGGCGTGTTTTTATCATAAACTCTCTCGCTAGATGCGTCGCGGGCTGCGGTTCTAACGGTCTGTATAATAAATAAAAATAGATTTAATGCAAAACAATGAAAATTAAAACTGACGAGAAATTAATCTTGGTTATAGGGCAAAGTGACTGCACTCCGACTGATGATAAGCCCAGCACAATCCAGAAAGAACGACGACGACTATCGAGCGGTCGGCAATCCATCTGCGGTCGCCGTTGTCATACCGGCCAGTAAGCCTCTTGCAGCGGGATATAACATTGGCTGATCCTTGAAAAGGATAAACCAAAAAACAGTCACTGTGACGGTTTATCACCATATGCATGGTGCGGCCCAGTCGGGTACAAATCCTTACCACCCCGATTGATTACTGGATATATACTGGCTGATACTGAAACGCGACACGCATAAGCTTGCAATACATTGAAGACAAAGGTAGTTCCCAGAAAAAAAGGTCTAAATTACGTTAGTTAAAGTCTTTGGTGTTTAAATAAGATTCGAACTGGCAGATATCGGATAGGATGTCCTAATAGAAAGAAAACCGTACTAATCTTAACCGTTATATCATATAAGTAACATATCCGGCTTACCTGATAACGATGCTCTTGTCGAGGGGGTCACCGGGGACTATCTGCCAGTGGTGGAACACCTGCAGGCAGAACGCCTGGCCCTGCGTGTGCGTGCGCAGGTCTGTCTCGAAGCCGAACGAGTCTATCGCCGGCACGAACGCCTTGATCGTGTACAGAGGCGAACCGGGGACTGGGGCGTCTTGAGTCACGTGGCCTGCGATACCGAACATTCACGGTAATCTCATTTATGGATCGTAGACACATGAAATTCCCGTAGTATAATGCCACAATGGCGCGACGAGTTGCAATGGCAACAAAAAAGAACGGTTCACTTTTTTCAGCGAGCACCTAATCCTCTGGTCAGGATGTCACGTATAGCTGCCCAAAAGCTTTCGGTGAGTTGGTGGGTTTACGAAATTTCAGCACAAACGCAGGATGCATATAATCAATAAAACTAAACCGTCGTGAGTGACAAGGAGTACCAACTCCATGTACCAAAAGTGTCCAAGAGACCATGTGAAAGTAAGTTGGTGTTACTATCGCACAAGTTCCGTTTTGATTTTATACTATTACTGAGTAAAAATAGAAAAAAAAAACACTATTCTCGGAATATTGGACACGTTTAGAAACTACTCGAAACATCGAGAATGTATTCGTAGGTACGGCACTACGGTAGGTACGAAAATACACTACAGGTTACTCACAAGTTTATCGCTTCGTTTGCGTAATCCAATAAACAATGGGCTAAAAACAGAACACGTCCCCTTGTAAACGATGACGTAAAGTTCAAGGTCTTTCTAGTGATATCGACCATCGTTATATTTTAGTATATAATTGAGCCGTGTTCAGTGGTCGGAACACACCACTAAATTCCTGGAAGTAGATTTTCAATTCAAACACAGTGTGGCCAGTTAGACGAGCACGTCCTATAACTAGTTTTTCCTCCATCTAAACCTGAGACTTGTAAGCTTGGACACATCGATTAATGCGGGTGGCAGAAAGTACTTCAGCTGAGCTATCATATGGAAAAAAAAGCGAATTAATACCTCTCCTTTTAGCCAGGACTGTGTAGACAGCCGAGACGCAATCCGCGGGCGCCTGCACCTCCACGAACAGATAGGGCTCCATGAGACGTGGGGTCGCCA
The DNA here is from genome assembly GCA_947532125.1 of Saturnia pavonia. Lineage (NCBI taxonomy): Eukaryota > Metazoa > Arthropoda > Insecta > Lepidoptera > Saturniidae > Saturnia > Saturnia pavonia. Next base: position 18,586,569 of record OX383898.1, on the reverse strand, counting down.
TCAGAAAAGCAGAGTAAGCGACCTGATCGGAAGAAAGGAAACTTGGAAATCATTGTTCGTATCTTTAACTTGACATCATACTTGACAGTTGAAACAAGGTTTTTAAACAGTTTTCTTTTAATTTAATTAATTGACTTTAATTTTTACCGTTAATGGCATCTCTCTCAAACTCTCTGAATATTTCTAACACAGGCGTCACCATGTCTATGTCCACCATCACTATCTGTCTGTCTGTTTGTTCCGGGTAAACTCCGAAACGGTTGGACCGTTTATGACGGGACTTTCACTGACATATAGTTGGTGATATAATGGATAATTTGGCTACTTTTATTTTAGAAAAATAAATAGGGTTCCACACAAAAAATAAAAAAGCTTTTTTTAGTAATCCATGCGAGCTGAGCCACGAGCACAGATAATTAATAATAAGGTAAGTATTTCAATTTTTTGCTGTAGTATGAGCCAATGTTGTCAAACATTACAAAATAAACCGAAATCAAGCTGTTTAATTCAATAAAAAAGGAAGATTAAAGATGATTATTTTATTTTGGTATTAAAAAGATATCTGAAGTCAGGTGGAAACATTATATTTTACCAAAGTTATTGTCAGCATCAACATTTTACACGATGACAATACTAACTATACGTAATTACAAGCTGAAATTCATTTTCATTAAAAAAAAGCACCATATAATAAGGTAGGACTAACCCGCCTGGCAGTCGGAATAATTTGGCCTCCGCCCCTGTGCAGCGGCTCTTGTGCTATTACAGCGTCCAAGATCTTGAACTTCACGTTGCGTATTGGCTCCTCGCAGAGCGGGCCCTCCCTTGTGCCCCACTGAAAACCTGTTCAAGACACTATGTGACTAAATAAATATCGACAACAAACTATACGTCTTAACAAAAAAAATTAAGGTCACCGTTGATCTCAACACGGTTCTACATCCCTTCGCCTTTTTGAAGACAATACATAAACACAAATTTAGTAACAATATATATATATTTGCATACAAACTTACAAATAATAGACACATCTAAATAAATCAAATGATTGAGGTTTGCCGTTGTGCGCGTATCACGCATAAACAGCTGGATAGATATTGATTTTTTTTTTGTTTTAATTATTAGATAATTGGTCCTTATTGAAAAAAAAATTATCACGATATCTTAATTAAATAAAAAGTTATTAAAGCTTTAGGAAATTACGATTTTTATAAGCACTACGCGTTCTTCTGCCCTTCACGTGGGCACAGCTAGTATAAAATGTAAGGAATAATTTAAAATTATCGCATAATTTTTTTAGCGTATTTCGGAATTAGAGTACATACACTATCATTCATCATCATTTCAGCCGAAAGACGTCCACTGCTGGACATAGGCCTCTCCCAAAGATCGCCACAACGACCGGTCCTGTGCTGCCCGCATCCAGCGGCTTCCCGCAACCTTTACCAGGTCGTCGGTCCACCTTGTGGCGGGTCTGCCCACGCTGCGTCTTCCGGTACGTGGCCGCCACTCGAGAACTCTTTGACCCCATCGGCCATCTGTTCTACGAGCTACGTGGCCAGCCCACTGCCACTTAAGTATAGCTATTCTTCGGGCTATGTCGGTGACTTTGGTTCTCCTGCGGATCTCCTCATTTCTGATTCGATCACGCAGAGAAACTCCGAGCATAGCCCTCTCCATTGCCCTTTGAGTGACTTTGAGCTTTCTTATGAGGCCCATAGTTAGCGACCACGTCTCAGCACCATATGTAATCATTGGCAACACACACTGGTCAAAGACTTTCGTCTTGAGACACTGCGGTATCTTGGACGAGAATATGTTACGTAGCTTCCCGAACGCTGCCCAGCCGAGTTGGATTCGACGATTGACCTCTTTCTCGAAATTGGATCTACCTAACTGGATTGTGTGTCCCAGGTAAACATAATCTTTAACAATTTCAAGCGTATGGTCTCTGATCTTCACGGGAGTTGGCGCTACATGGACGTTCAACATAATCTTCGTCTTGTCCATGTTCATTCTAAGACCAACTTGTTCAGAGGCTTTACTGAGGTCATCGAGCATCGCACGGAGGTCCTCCATGGTCTCAGCCAAGACTACTATGTCGTCGGCAAACCGAAGGTGGGTGATGTACTCGCCGTTTATGTTGATGCCTAGTCCTTCCCAGTCCAGAACCTTGAAGACATCTTCCAGTGCAGCGGTGAACAGTTTAGGAGAGATAACATCTCCTTGTCTGACTCCCCGCCGCAACAGGATGGGTTTCGAGTTCTGGTCCTGCAGTCGAACTGACATAGTGGCGTTTTCATACAAACACTTCAACACTTCGATATACCGGTAGTCTACTTGGCACCGCTGGAGAGACTGTAGTACAGCCCAGGTCTCAATCGAATCGAAGGCTTTCTCGTAGTCCACAAACGCTAAACAAAGGGGTAGGTTATACTCTTCGGTCTTCTGTATAACCTGCCGTAATGCGTGTATGTGATCTACGGTACTGTAGCCTTTTCGGAAACCGGCTTGTTCGGGAGGCTGGAAGTCGTCGAACTTGCGAGCTAGACGGTTCGAAATAACTCTCGAAAACAGCTTATAAACATGGCTCAAAAGTGAGATGGGCCTATAATTCTTCAATAGGGTATTGTCACCCTTTTTGAAGAAGAGTACCACCACACTTTTGTTCCATGCCTGCGGCGTTTTACCTTCGTGGATGACGGAATTGAACAATTTCTGAAGGGCCCTCAGTACTGGTTTACCACCCGCCTTCAATAGTTCGGCTGTGATTCCGTCATCTCCGGGAGCTTTGTTGTTTTTAAGCTGTTTGAGAGCCATACTAATCTCGTACAAGCTGACGTCCGGGATGTCTTCTGTATAGTGTCGAGTCAATCTAGCTCTTGGGTCTTTAGCTAGATTCGTAACGGGTTCCTGCGTTGACGTGTATAACTGTCCATAGAACTTCTCGACCTCTCTCAAGAGCTCGGGTTTGGATGACACGATTCTGCCGTCGTCAGTCTTCAGCTTTGTTAGCTGGCTTTGCCCAATAGACAGATCTCTTGCGAACACTTTGGAGCCTTTGTTTTGCTCTATTGCCTCTTTAATACGATTCGTATTAAATTGGCGTATGTCAGATTTCAGTGACATTGAGATCCGCCTATTAAGCCGCCGATAAGCACAGGCATCACCTTTAGACTGCAGAATCATCTCACGCCTCTCCTCCATGAGTTTTAGAGTAGAGTCCGAGAGTTTTTTGGTCCTGTTTGTACGGTGGGTCTTAAAGAACTTGGACCCAACCGTATGGACAGTTTCCACGAACCCGTCATTATAATTGTCCACGCTGCTGTCTTCTAGGCAATGAAAACGGTTTTGGAGTTCCAGCTGAAAGCTTTCGGGGTTTTGGAGTTGGATCGGTGCTGGGCGGAGCGTAGACTTCATCAGTCGAGATCTTTCGAGCTTCAAATTAAGATTCAATGTGCCTCTTACCATACGGTGATCACTTCCGGTTTTGACCGCATTGATCACAGAGACATCATTGAATATGTGCCTTTTCGTCGACATGATAAAGTCTATCTCGTTTTTCGTTACACCGTCAGGGCTCATCCAGGTCCACTTCCTGTGTTCTCGCTTCCTGAAGAAAGAGTTCATCATATAAAGGCCTTCCTTCTCCATGAAGCCGGCCAGTAGTTGGCCCCGATGATTCCGATTTCCTACTCCAAATTGCCCCACTCGCAGCTCGTCGCCGTCTCGTTTGCCCAGTTTTGCATTGAAATCCCCCATGACAACCGTGAAGTGGGCATTGAAACTATGCATGGCTTTAGAAATGTCTTCATACATAGCCTCCACCTCATCGTCTGAGTGCGCCGAGGTCGGAGCGTACACCTGTATGACCTTCAACGAATACCGTTTGGTTATTCTGAGTATAAGGCACGCTACCCTAGTCGACACACTCTCGACTTTTACCACGTTGTTCACAAGGGACTTGTGGACGATAAACCCGACACCTCCTTGGGACTGTTGATCGCCCTCCCGGAAATAGAGCAAGTTACCAGATTTAAGGATTATCGTGTCCTCCCCCTCTCTTCGGACTTCAGATAAACCTATGATATCCCACCGTAACTTGCTCAATTCTTCCTCAAGTTCCACAATCTTCTCATCAGTTCGCAGTGTGCGCGTGTTGTAGGTTGCCAGGGCCAGTGTTCGTCGGTTGTTGTGGTAGCCGGATCTCTGCCGGGGATTAACTATAGCACCCCCTGCCCCACCGTTACCGTGACCGCTACCGGAGTCAGGAATAGCGGGGCCGCCGGGGACTAGGGGTCTAGATTTTGTTTGCACTTTCATATTTGGGAGGATTTGCCATAATCGCCACGCTTGGCAGGCGGGTTGGCGATCGCAGTATGGTCGTAGATATATACTCGAAGGACGCTGCTGCCCGTTCTTCGGATAATCCTTTAGTCGCCTTTTACGACACCCACAGGATGAGATGGGGTGGTGCTATTCTAAGCCGGCACACACACGGACTGTGTGTGTGTCTGTCCGTGTGTGTGCCGGCATACACTAATTTGAATTTAATTACAAATTTAATCAGCTAAAGGTGAAGGGTGACCAAGTGAAAGATTGAACACTTACAACCGTCTTGTATTGAACAAAAAGCCAGAAGTTTTGGTGAATATAAGCGGATTTTATGGGCAACGAAATGAAACTATCTATTGAACAATGATACCGCTTTTTTTTTTAAATCTCTCTATTCTAGTAACAGGTTTTTAGTCACGATGTTATTGTCACTGTCGTGATGTCATATGATTTTATAGGTTAAGAACTATCATTGACACTATGCTGTCATTTTTCAAAGTCAGTTTTAAGCTGGATATTCACTGACTGATCTCGAAATGCGACAAACCAAAGGAAAATCACTTTGACGGATTTACTACGATGTGTGAGATGGCCGCGATCCTTTCCACCCCGCTTAATTACTAGATATACAAATACACCTATGTGTGCCACTATGACTGGTGTATGGTGGCCGTGGTATTCAGTAGGACATAACACATTTATTTACCCACATAATAAAACCCTACCACCCAGCACTTTTTATTTCATATCTTAAATTATTTACAAAAAAAAATGTCAATTCATCTCTATTATTTTTCAATCGAAAACGCACTTAACTATTTTAATATAAAAAAAGTCAAAAATGTAATATTAATATTCAATATGCTGTAACGAGACAACGTTTCGTCAAGTGACTAGCTCGTCTCGATAACCGCTGGAACGGACAACAACTCAATAATGAAAACGTTCGTTCGTCGCACAGAACATACGATTCGAATGAGACAAAACCGCTACTAAAAATAGATAGTTTCGTTACGACACAATAACCCGCTTATCGTTCATACATGTCGTGAGCCAGTGTGGTGATTAACCCTCCAGGTAGAGGGACCTTTATAAGTTGGTATTATTATTGCTTACCTTGAACGATGCTGTCTTTGACTGAGGCAAGCAGGTGCTTGTCTACCTCAGAAGGTAAAGTGTCGTCGACCAAGATGTTCGGTCCCGTTGAATCCGGACCGAACGCCCAGATCGAACGCGCTGCCAGCAAATCCCAATCGTATCTGCCGATTAAATGCTAGATATCTCCATTTGTCTTCCCATTATGTTTTATTCTTATTTTTTAGCGTTGTGTCCACAATCTCACCTGATCTTAAGTGACGATGTAGCCCAAGATGGTGGCACGCTAAGCCTTAATGGAAAACTGGCTCTCAAGTGCAGCTGCCGGAACACACTTATTGGTGCTTGGCGACAGATTTTCAACTTGAATTGTAATTCTGATATCTGATTTAAATGATATATTACAACTAAAGAAAGAAAATCATATATGGCTGACAGCTACTTTTTTAGAGTCACGGACTTTCAAGGTTCCTATATTCTTGGGGTATGATATTATATATCAGATGCATTGCTATTAACCGTCTATGTGAATATATTGTCGATAATTTTATTATGTTAGCCATAGACCAAGTTATATTTCTGTGTCTGATGGTAGCACAGTACCATCGAAAACAACGGCAAACACCGAGAGGTCGACAATCTATCGCTACCGTACTGGCCTGCAAGCCTTTTGGCAGCCGGGTATACACTGGCTTATTTAGAAACGCGACCAACCCAAAGAGAGTCATTGTGACGGGTTTATCGACACGTGCACGGTGGTCTAGACCCAGCCGAGTACAGATCCTTACGACCTCAATTAATTGCTGGATATATACATCGGTTGATCTCCGAACGCATTACATCTAAGCATGTCATTACGGCGAGTGTTACGAGTATATGGTGGTCGCGATTCAGTCGGACATAACTGTGGTGTCCGACAACCCAGCAATGTTCGAATGTAAAAAAAAAAACATTATTATTCATTTATTGGCAATCCTACCAACGCGGTCACGTGAATATAATATTTTTATAATTATCTTCAAACATACTCGTAGCTTTAACAAGATGGCACCTCCCTTGTTAAAACTGACCAGAAAGTTTTTGTGGTAGCCTAAAATGCATGTTTCTACAATAGTTATTATTTATAATCCACTTCACTACAGGCCGATCGCTGTAAGCGCGAACCTCCAGATGGTTTGCGGGACGCGGGACGGCGGGTGTGCACAGATATACACGGTATTGAGATGATACTCTATATCTTAAGATCAATAGTTTATACATATTTTTGCAACTGGGACAGACGTCTTATGATAAATAAGATATGTAATACACGTAATATTATTTTCTTTATGAAATGCTAATCAAAAAACTAATATATTAAAAAAAATGTGCTTTTAACTTTAACACGCAGTTGAAGTGAAACTACTTTGAATTTAATAGTATATATTGACAATGTTATTGACTAAAATTACGTTAAAGCACTACATCCAAGTGACTGCATAGTTCCATCTTGGTAAAATAATTTCATGTGTACGTCACAAAAATAAAACCGCGAAGAACGTCTATTGTTACCGGCGGCCGGCAACAGACTAGCCAATTGATCGGTCTTGTTCCCCTCCCGCGTCCCGCAGAACATTAAGAGGGTAGTGCTAATGGCAGTCAAGCTACAGTACGCAATAACCAAACTACATCACATAAAATACCCTCAAATTAACATAATATAGTGCTAAATAACGTAAAATTTATCAATTAAAATAAGAACCACTACATAACAGATAAACATCTCACCATAAGCTCTTGAAAATGAATTATAACCAACTCACTTGGTCTGGAAGAACTCTCCGAGCCTCTTCCTGTCCCACGTGACGCAGACGGCGCCTGCTTCAATGTCCTCGGCGAGACCTCTCTCCAGTGGTTCCGCGATCATCGTCAGCTTGTTGCGCTTGTTGGGCGTCTCCGCGAAACATTTCAACGACGACGTCTCAACGACGGTCTCGCAGAACGACACCACCGGGTCAGCGACTGCCAGCCGCCGTCACAAATATTATTACAAAGCGGTGACAGCTCGATGGTAACATGAGAGACTAAAGTGGGACACAACGAATGGGGTTCGACTAGATTGCGACGACCATACACTAAGTGTACAATCCACAATAATGGCATGTGATACTTAGTACGCAGCTGTTGAAGGGTGAAATGGGCTGGTTGCTTGATGACAGATACACTTTATACATACGCTTAATGTATGAGTTCACTTTGTCACTTATAATTCACTGGAGCTCAATTAATATTACAAAAGCGCTGGCGCACAATGTTCGTGTGATGTTATAATTTTTACTCTGACAGGTCAGTGTTGCCAGATGCACAAATAATCCAAATTATTCCATCGTGTCCATCAGTGTGTGGCCTTTATGATGGTTTTTGCCATCAGGTACCGAGTTGTGACATAACCGTACTACGATTTAAAAAAAAAGTTACTACAGTGAAGCAAAACATGATGAACCGTATTATGGTGATATGGCATTACCTAAAGCTTGGCAACCACCCACGAGTTGAATATGCAACTCTATCAACAACACTGGCGACACTATTTGCTATTCAGATTTATTTCTATGCATAATCTGTTACCATTATTGTTTTATCACATACACAAAAATTATATTGCAATAATACATTAACAAAAATACACATTGTATGCAAACCTCTTTTTTTCATCACAATCATTTAACAGTCATTCACTCCACCTAATAGTATGATACTAAAATTAACAGGTATCTATCTATAAACAACCCCAAAGAAGGACCCGGAAGCTTGTTTCCCAGCATTTTATCATCTACATCCTTCAGACAACAAGTCAGCAAGAACACTGCTGATGGTCCTAAAACGGTCAAATTTCGCGCAAGTTGTACTGTTCTTAAAATAATAATAACTTATCTATATAAATAATAATGAAATGCTTTTGTTGGTAAGCTCATCAGTTGGAAACGGCTGGACCAATTAGGCTAATTCTATATAGTCCCTGACAGATACAGGAAATATTTTTATTTAATGTTATACTACTACTAACCCGCTTAGGATTCAAACGGGTAGCAGAGTAATACATATAACTCTACTGATTCACGCGGCGCGCGCCAGTAAAGCTCCCAGTCGCCATGATCTTTCCGACATCTTCAACATTCATCGCCATATTCAGCCAATTTTACAAAAAAACTTAATGAAGTACACATATAAACCTTCCTAATGAATCACTCCATCCTTTGATGAAAACCGTATGAAAATCCATTTGATGGTTTTTGAGTTTATCGCTTTCAGAAAGACAGACAGACGCAGAGACTTTGTTGTATAATATAGTAAGAGGAATGTAGGTGTACCTTTAATATCGATCTCGGAGTACATGTTCCTCAAGTCGTGCATGACGCAGTCGAGGTAGAGCTCGCCCGTGCCGAGGATCACGTGCTCGCCGGACTCCTCCACGCGCGTCGACAGCAGCGGGTACGACTTGTTCACCTGGACATCAACGCCACATTCAACAACCGCATATCCAATATAACCGACTAATCAATCACGCGTAATCCATCGTAATTTACAAGTTATCGTTTTTTAAGATATGACATTTATTAATATTTAAAGTTAAAAACTTATTAATCGCCCCAAAAAAATTCGTTCATCTATCGCATGTCGCATTACAGCTGGCCGTAGAATAGAGAACTGTAAGACTCCAGGCGAAAATGCAGTTATCGACAGAATAATTGAAGTTGACAACGATTCAATGATTTAAATAAATATTGCTCTTTGTTTTAATCAGAATATGGGACGTCAATGGACTCTGGATTTATTAAGTAAAGAAAATGTCCATAACATGGCGTTACGTTATGTTATAGAATATGTAATTTATAAATACAAACAAGTTTCACTTCAACCGCGTGTAAAAGTTACACGCAAATTTTTTTTTTTAATGTAATGCTAACCTTCCTGAGACCGTCCAACATCTTGGGCAGCTCGGAAGGATTGACCGGCTCGACGGCTATCTTGACGACGGCCTGCGTGTTGAACCGGAGCGGGGTGAACGTGTGCAGCTCGCAGTCCTCCTCCGCGGAGACCACGGTGCACGTCTTCACTATCGGCTGGTCGACGCCCTCGATCAGCGCCCAGCACCCGGCCGGCACGCGGTTCAGCTCCACCTCAATTTACAAAATAAATGGTTTTTGATATTCATATGAGACCGATATTGTCTATACTGAAGTGTTATAAATCATTAATCAAATTATACGCGGGTGAAACCGCGGGGCACAGTTATAAATAATAATTTATAAGAGAATTTACATCTAATACATAAAAAAGGAACTATAAATTGATTACTGAAAACGTTAAAATGTTTTGGAAGTAAAAACTTATTTAGCACCGCTGTGATTTGAAACTCAATGAAACGAAAAAACGACAGTAAAAAGAGACAACCGTATATATCTATAGGATATACCCTACGAGAGAATGAGACAGAATACATTTACATTATGCACAGTTACTGCGAGTCCTGATTTTCATGATTGTGATCGTCGTCGGATTGGCCTAGTGGTTCTATAGTTTGAATCCCCCTTATTTCTAGGAATTAAAAAATAATGTTTGAGCATTTTTCTTTTTGAAGTTTTCACTTCTGATACATGTGAACTGCTGGAACATGTTTTTTTTTTATATTTAATGACGATTCAGTGACACACCTTTCGGTGAAGGAAAATATCGTGATGCAATCATAGCATGGTGCTAGGGTATTTTGAAATACCTGCCTAGCTAGATAACAATCTCAAGTCGAAAATCTTTCACCATGCCCCTATATGTGTTCCGGCAGCTGCACTTAAGAGCCAGTTTCACCACTATGCTTAGCGTGTCACCATCTTGTGCCACATTGTCACTTAACGTGATCAGTGAGATTGTGGACATAACACTAAAACCTATACACTATAAAAGAAATTAGACTATAAGAATACCTTATATCTAGCTTCGTATATCCAAAGCCGGCCCACGTTCATGATCCTCGAGTCCTCTTCGTCTTGCGAACTGTAGTTCTCGCCGAGCACCCGTACAGTCTGCCCGGCGTACAGTGTACCGCTCATTATACGCGCTAACACCTGACAAATATCATTAGTATAAGACGCTGGTTCCCGTCTGGTGTAATGATAAATGTAAACTATATCAATACAATTAATCAAGCAATAAACGTCTGATAGTTTGAGAAAAAATAGTGTACTTATGCAATAAAAAACCCCACCGTTCCCTGTATCTTGACGGCTAATTTGCTTCCAAAAAAAGTTATGCTGTCCATGTGACTATAGTTTCACAGCCCCGTGTCTATAGTTTTCTTCGCCCCGTGACTATAGTTTCAATCAATTTCTAAAATTTAAATTTAATATAAGGAGTGTAAATGTTTGCCTTACAAGGAAGAAGGTGCAGTCATCTGTGGGATACATCTTGGTTGTGTGGGCGACCAGGCGCCCGGACTGGTCGCACACTACCATGTCGTCGTAGAGCGGGCCCGACGCACCGCGGTACGTGTGGGCGACCTTCCTCGGAGCCGCATCGAGCGGCGACGGTACATGCTTCACCACCATCTCCACGAAACCGCTGTTAAACAATCAATCATATCATTTTAAATATATGTTACCATTTAGGAATAGTAGAGGAACATTTCCTAAAGCCCAAGACATTAACTGGATAGTAGGACACGACAATAGACTAATTGACTCTTTTTTAAAGTAGGTCTTAAATAATTAATTATTGTCCGATTAGAGGAAAAAAAAATATTACCATATTTTTTTAGGACCTATAAAACCGCAAAAAATTTACTTTTCGTAAAAAGACTAAGACGCTGTCAGCCACATTATTTTTGCTGTGACGTCATACGGGTCGAAAATAATCATTTTTTTTTCAACGTTCGGCATTGTGTAAACCTCGATACTTTTTATTAAAATGCCAATATAGATACGTATAGCTAGACAAAGTCTAGACAGGGCACAAAGTATTACCAGAACAACTATGGATGTCTAACAAAAGACTTGTACCTTGACGGTGGATATTTCTCTCCACTTTGGGCAGCCTGACTGGTGGAATATCTACATCCTACAGAAGATCGCATACAAATAACCTTATGTTGTGTACCATTAGTGAGTAGGATTTCCAAAGCCCCTTGGGGTAGAGGGTTTCTAAGTCAGCAACACGCTAGTTGATGCCTATAGTATTGTAAGCATCCATAGACTATGGTAGCCGCTTACCATCAGGCGGGCCCTATGTTTGTTTACCACCTCAGTAGTAAAGTCTATTATGTATAAAAATATTTGCACACCTATTGGGTCATATTCCTTTCAGGCACTTACCTAAAATCGCCGAAGAACCGACTGCAAACGAGCCTCAGCAAGGGTCTCACATTCAACTTGGCCTCCTGTTTAGTGAGTTTAATGCCTAACTCAGAGAGTACTGCGGGCAGTGTGTCATCTACATCACCGACGACCTGGAAGTATTCGCAGTTTCAACAATATAAAGTATTTTTAAGATTTTCTAGGTCTGAATTCTAACGCAACGTATTGCAGCAACGCAACATTTCTTACGCAATATGGATGATAAAATAAGACCATTGACTGCATGGAAGTCAATGGTTAAAGCATGAGTTAAGGAAAACATTGAACTTTACATTTTTGTTCAGCTGATGCATCTAAAAAAACATTGATACATTGATTTTGTTGAGTGATAGGCGGCAATTGTGCCCGACTGGATCGCGGCCACCATAACCAGGGAGGGAGAGCCATTCTTAAATGTTTTGAATCAACCCGTTTAAAGTAGTTCAAACTAGTTTAATCTAGTTTAAACCAGTGAAATCTAAGCTTAAACCAGTTGCAATTGACCAACCTGCGCGAATATTTTGTATAGCGGTTCCAGTATAAACTCTACGAAGCTCCTCTGCGCGGACGCGTGAGGCTGTTTCCTGGTGAACCGGCGCGTCTTCGCGTTGAAGTAGACGTCGCCCCAGAGCCAGGCGGCCATGTCCGACGAGCGCAGCCCGCTGCCGGGGTGGGCGGCTGCGTACATCGCACCGAACGACTCCAGGGTGAAACACACGTCGTACAGTGATGAAGCAAAGCATACGTTACCTGGAAAAAAGAGAAATAAAGAAAACATATTTATTAGATGCTGAAAACACGGAAATAATTACAATCACAAAATCATAATAAATTGGAGTATTGCATTTATAGTATACTAGCGGTGCGCCGCCGGCGTTGATTACGGACTAATTATCCACCTTATTAATAATTAACCTATAAATTTAAGAATGACATATACTTCCCGAGTACAAAGTTTCATCAAAATCGGGCAAGCCATTTTTGAGTTAAATTCGGACGTACAAAAAAACAGGTAGATACACAAATTATCACCGTTCTATCGTAGATAACGGTAGAAAATTCATTAAACCACAATATTTTTCACACACCCCATACAAACTTTCATCCCCTATTTTCTACCCTCAAAGTTTAAATTACCCAAAATCCGTTCTTAGTGAGCGTCTACATCACGAAAGGACTAACTATGCTAAATTTGTTATGCTATATTAAATGTACATTACGACAGTATAAAAATATATTGATTCGGATTTCTTTTAAGTAATAAACTAGCTATGCCCAGCGGTTTCACCCGCGTATAATTTGAAAGAAATCGCTGATTGATGATTTATAATACTTCAGTATAGACAATATTTTTATCAGGCGGCCAGGGTTATGCGTCACAACTCACAGGGCTCGTTCGCGCCACTACATCTATAGTCATAGGCCCGAGACAAGTGTTGACTTATTTCAATTTTACATTATCTCCCAAACTATTTGTCCAAATAGTATGCTGTAAAGGACATAAAATTGTCTTGACGATGAAGTAACTTTCGCTCGTAAGGATTAATATGCCATTCCTAATAATAATTCTCATAAACCACTTTTCAATTTTCAATTAAATAATATACAAATTACCTTTTTGTCGCTTATCTATAAGAGATAGGCATATAGTATCACGGACTTTTTTTTATATGTACTATGGAGCAATATTTTTGTAAAACATTGTATTTATGTATCACTAACTACGCGGATAAAGTAGCTGGGGAGCACGGTTTCGCTCGACTTACTTTAGAAAAATCGATATTAAGGCTAGCTGAAAGGTCTAGCCTAATTCTAGATAGATATACTATTCCACGTGAATCTGGCAATAATATACAAAAATAATTTTTCGAATCCGACTGGTAGTTCCAGAGATTAGCGTGTTTAAACAAACAAAAAACTCTTCCGCTTTATTATATAAGTATAGATTACACTATTGACACACTATTAAAAAAAGGTTTTCAAATTTAATTAATGAGTGGTAACAGACAAATTTATAAATTCTAGATATCTGCATATTTAACCTAATAGATGGCACCTCCTACATGTTAATTGAATATATTTTCAATGGAAATACCATCAACATCAAATTTTAAGATTTGTTAGCAATGATAATAATTTTAAACTATTCGTCAATAGCGGCAATCCTAAGATTTAAAATTATGTTTGAAGCATTTATATTGATGAAGAATTAAGGGAGATATGGCACTGCCACGAAAATCATCTATGGGAAATAATAAATATAAATACTTGTATTGTTACTAATAAACTTACATACCTAGTAAAGGAGAGAATACCGTCGCTGGTTCATCAGGATTATCCTGAGGTTGATTTGTCTCCAACATTGTATTCAGCTCATCTACAATGTGTCTCAACTTGTAATATGCATCAGCGGGCGGTAGCTTCAACTCCAGCATTAGCCTGTCGATCTTGTTAATGCACAATGTCAGATGCACTCTTTCTTGGACGGCATGACGTAAAAGACGCTCCGTATTCAGCATGATTCCTTCAGCTGCATCCACAAATAACACAGCACCTGAAATTAAAATTGGAATGGGTTTATTATCGCCGACAGAGTCTGTACATCAAGGACCCCTAACTTGGTCACTATCCCTTCAAAATTCTCAATCACAATTTCTGGCTTTCTCATTCCGCCTCCTCACAGTGATTGTCTTTAAACCATTCAGAACACCATCCAACCATATCAGTTTGTATAGCTTATATAGCCAATAGTATGGTAGTAACGCATTCGCCATTTGCCCAATACCAATGAGGAATTTCCTCTTTTTTACTATGCACCTATCTCTCTAATATATTGCAAATAGCAAGGACTTGTATAAGAGAAATTGAATATTTCTTGAATGAATTCAATAACAACCATAATACGCGAGTTGACAATTTATTTAAAACAGAAAGTTAATTATTTTATCATATTATTAAAAAACGATTATTTATATATTTAAAATTCATTTATGGAAAATTGAGATATTTGGTCTAGGAGTCATGGGATTGGAAACGCCAATCTAAAAATGTGACGTCATCATTACATTCTTTGTAATACTCAATATTGCTCTTTATCCTTGCATAAGTTCTGCCACCAAACACAAGTTAAGCTTGACACACCAATCACAAGAAACTGCTACTAGGTAAGAAATAAAAACAATAAACAGATGTGACCTATAAGAGAAAATCATAAAATGTAAACTTACCATCTGAGATCCTCAATGCAGCCGTAACTTCATCACTGAAATTCACATGTCCAGGTGTATCCATTATATTTAACAGATGAGATTTCCCTTTAACATCCTTTAGTAAGAGTGTGACTGGCATCGACTTGATGGAGACTCCTCTCTCTTGCTCTACAAATAGTGTATCCGTGTACCGCATGGGGATTGTAGTTTCATTGTTTATTGTCCCTGGATGCGTCTGTCTCATTAGACAATCCACAAATGATGTTTTACCTATAACAACACCCAATGATTTTAGTATGGACTGTTTTCTGTCCTAGGAAACTGTATTCATCTAGATGATATCTTGACCATATGAAGCAAAAGGAACTTTTGATAGGATAGGTTTTGAGTTCTGATCCTGCAGCCGACCAGACATAGTGGCGTTTTCATACAAACACTTCAACATTTCGATGTACCAGTAGTCAACTTTGCAACACTGGAGAGGCTGCAGTACAGCCCAGGTCTCAATCAAATCAAAGGTGTTCTCGTAGTCCACAGACATTAAGCAAAGGGGAAGGTTATACTCTTTGGTCTTCTGTATAATCTGCCGTAATGCGTATATGTAGTCTACAGTACTGAATCCCTTTCAGAAAACGGATTGTTGGGAAGGCTGGAAGTCGTCGCACTTAAGAACGAGACGATTCAAAATAACTCTCTAAAACAGTTTACAAACATGGCTCGAAAGTGTGATGGGCCTATAATTCTTCAATAGGGTATTGTCGCCCTTTTTCAAGAAGAGTATCACCAGACTTTTGTTCCATGCCTGCGGCGTTTTACCTTGGATGATGGAATTGAACAAGGTCTGAAAGGCCCTCATCACCTCCGGGAGTTTTGTTGTTTTTTAACTATTTGAGAGCCATACTAATATCATACAAACTGACATCCGGGATGTCTTCTGTATAATGTCGGGTCAATCTAGCTCTTGGGTCTATACCTAGATTTAGCTAGGTGCTGAATAAATCATTTAAATTAGACTTGATACTAACCATTGTGCAAATGCCCCATAAGTGTAACATTCCTCATCAAATTAGTATTATCCAGCATATCAGCCATATATTCCATATCATAATTTGTTTCCGGAAGCTGCTGCTCTTGCAACTGGAACTTCTTATGTTTTATGGGCTCCACTAGAGGTTTGTCAAGAGCTTGTGTATCTTCCTCTTGTACTACAGTTTCAACATCAGGTCCATAAACTTCTATGGCTTGAGGATAGTAACTTAAAAATGATATACACAAATACATTTTACATATAACTATAAAATTTATGACATGGTATGAGAGTTCTTATGTTTTTTTTATTGTTACATTTGTATATGCTACTATCTGATGATCTTGCTAAATAAATGAATACATCGAGACAATTACTATTTCATGTATTGACTATTTTAAGTATTATATATCTATCTATATAAATAAAAATGACTGAGGTTTGCATTGCGCATGCACTACACAAAAACTACTGGATAGATTATGAGTGTTATTTTTTTGTTTTACTCCTTATATAAATAGTTCTTATAAAAAATATATTATGATATCTTCATAAACAATAATTCTGTAGTCCACGCGTGTGGACAGGCACAGCTAGTCTTACATAAGATGGAAATCATTAATACTTAGTTTTACAAGATATATAGGACATAATTTATAGGTGTTACATAACATTTCTTAACTTAGCACAAGTTGGGCAGACTTTGCTGTACAACAAACTAGACCTTTTCTAGTGCATCTTACTAAGTTACTAACAACGTGACTTTAACTAAAACATTTCAGTGATTGGCTTTAACACAGAGTTCCTAAATCTATGTATGTCTACAAGTTTTATTCGTGTTATTTGCGACCCAGCATGCCATATTATCAGTTTTCAAAATGTTTTATAATAAAAATTTGAACTATATATAAATACTAGTGTGTGATTTACAAATTATACTGTTAATTAAATTATAAAACACAACCAAGAAGATAGCTTTCTATCAATGAGATATTGCTATGAATCGAATTAGTTCTTCCAGTTACAGTGACCCAAACTTTAGCACTTAAAAAAATGTAATTATTTAAAAATAGTGGATTTATAAGTGTAGATAGCTTTATTTACCGTTTGTCCTCGTGTAATACAACAGACATAGGAGCTGCCTCTGGCTCCGCGTCGCCGTCTTCATCCTCTTCCATCGCTTCCTCATCACCATCTCTATTATCTTGCCCATAAACGCTCTGCTCGTCATCTGAATCGGACTCCAAGTCAGGGCCGATGTAATTACCAAATTCGTCGTACAAGTCACCGTCCATCTTTAGAACTTAACGAAAAATCTATTTCAAAAACTCAGAAATCAGAATATTCAGAAATCAAAACAAACGCCGCTAATATACTGTTTTGACAAATAACCTCAAAGTAAAAAATATAGACAACATCTAATCTATAGTCTACTCTACATATTTTTTTAAATTTTCATAAGTATATCTATGGAGTTTTTGGCGGAATTCTGAGATGCCACAAAAACTCCCTAGAAAGTTCTAACAAGGGAGCCACCATCTTGTTAGGATCCAGAAATTGTCAAAAGACTGGAAACTATATTCACTCGATAATGGCGGTAATGGTCTTTAATAAAGAGTATCGGTTGCGAAATTAGGAAAAAGAAGAAGAATTAGTATACCTACATAATCAGTATTATTACAAACTGAAAGTTACTTATGCTATCAAATTACAGGAGATCCCAATTACAAGAGTGACGAAATTCGGGGAAGGTACCTACTTCTTGTGAGTAATCTATAGCTGAGACAACATGTTGGATTTAATGTGTTTGAATTGTTTTTAATATTTAATTACTACTAACAATATTATAAATTAAATTTAGTACGCTCAGTTTGGGTAGCTTTGAATAGTTTTTGAAAGGTTTTTAAAACTCCTAATAGAACGTTAATTACTGAATCTTATTTTATTGAATAACTTTGTTCTTTTTACTTTGTTCATTATAATACACTACATTCACTAGGACAACATCGAAATTATTCTAAAATTTAGGTAAAACTCACATTCATATTATATATAAATATATAATATTCTTCGATATAAAAGTTAGGAATAAAATCATTTATAATATGAGTTCGGATAAGATATTATGACAAATTTCTATTACTTTATAATAGTCTGTCAAAGTTACTACATCAAGGCAATGTATAATATGATAATTAAGGAAAAGGTGGATATCATTTCAAAATGAAATTAATCTGACTGTATATTTTTTCTTCTGTTTGAAACTTTAACAGTATATGTTCTAATTTACGTTTGAAGCTTAATTTTAATAAATTAATAAATCTGTTACCCATATTTGTTCAAAGTTAGAATTATTCAAAGTTACCCAAAATGACTGTAGTTATGGTATTAAGTTTTATTTTACATTTAAAGTAATAATAATTCGTCGACTAAGTATAATATATAGTTGACATGGTAATAATAATACCAATAAACTTAGCCTGTACAAAAAGACCTGAAGGTAAAAGGGATACAAATAATTTTTCTTGCTTTATCTACTTACGTATAAGGTTTTTGTTGTTAGCCACACATTTGTTTCGTGGCCGACACACTTTGACGTACTCATTATAATTACTAATAATTTTGGTATTTTCGTAATAAAATATTGTTTGCAATTAATATTTCGTGCAATAAATATGATGTATTGTTGTGTTATTGGCTGTAATAGACGCAGTAAACGTAAATGTAAAAACATTTCGTTTTTGAATATAACAGTTTAACCTAAATTTAGTTTATCTATCAAAAATACTTACGGCTAAATCGCTAGTTCTCTAATTACATGTAACAAATTTATATACAGATAAATATTCTTTATAATTTTTCCGACATTAACCGGATAAATTTGGTAGTTTCTTTATTTTTACAAGGGATTTCACGTTAAGGCTGCCATTGAGTACTGTATTTTTAATTTATCAAGTTATACCATAGATTTAATATAATTAAATAATAGGTGGGTTATACTATATTGCTGTCCCTTAGAGGTACCCATGACGGGTTCCTCCAAGTTAAAAAAAAAAATTGCTGTTATCTAATAAGTATTATACTTAATCTGAGTATTAGATTGACTTCTTCTGTATTTTTATTTTTGGTTATCCAACACCATTTCAATAGTTACACATCATTGTTTTATTGGCTAGGAGTGAGATCATTAGTAATTGCTTTTTGCTCAACCCAGTAAATTCCTTGTTTGATACTATATCTAAGAGTACCAAGCCCGGGTGAAGCGCCGTCTGAGGCCCTTATGGCTAACAGTATAGTCAGATTGTATACCTATATCTAAGAGTGATACACTTGTGTAAAGTTTGACTACCGTCA
Source organism: Saturnia pavonia (assembly GCA_947532125.1). Lineage (NCBI taxonomy): Eukaryota > Metazoa > Arthropoda > Insecta > Lepidoptera > Saturniidae > Saturnia > Saturnia pavonia. Next base: position 18,567,184 of record OX383898.1, on the reverse strand, counting down.
AGCCTATTTCTGTTGCATAGCAGTATTGTCCTCATTTCTGTGTTCCGGAATCCATTCTGAAAGGCATAGATGGTACGGCATACAAAACATTAACTAGTCAATCTTTAAATTCGTAATCTTTTATAGACAAGCCTCAGTTAGGACTGTGGGTTCAATAGTTAAACATTTTTAATATGTTCTATTCAATTGAGTAACAGTTTAAGTGTTAATCTTTTTAACGGTGTACCAAGTCTCACCTATAATTTACTAATAGAACTTCTTTTTAAATAAAAAGGACCCATTCTAAATTTAATTGTATTATCAGAAATTGAAAATTTTCGTTTTAATCGCCAGAAGATTACATTAGTGAATTTATTTTGTAGCATTGCTGGATTGGCACCACTATTTAGTATTGCGTAAAAGAAATGTTTTCAAAAGCCAATAAATAAAAAAAATACTGTAATTTTTTTAATTTGTTCTATACTCTTTGGACAAAAGTCTATGGACAAAATCTTTTGATTTCTGTAAGTGATTCTTTCGAATACAAAAATGGCTACTGTAGGACAACAAAATTTGACGAAAATGGTCTCGGCGCATCTTCGAAATAAAGCTAATGAGTTTTTAAACTCCAGAAAATATGCTAATAATTTAGCTGACATCCTGCAAATGTTCGAGGTGAGTTGAAGTATTTACGTTTTCCATGATAATACTGCGTCATAGGTTAACAATACAAATTATAGCTTTATTCAATATATTTCAGGCAGAAACGGACAATTTCACGCCGCTTTTGCTCACAATTGAAGTATTATTCTCTGAGCTACTGAAACGAGGCGATTTAGTCGAAGAAATTGTTCCATTAAAACCAGCAGGTAAGTTTTAGTCGGCGGTGTGTTATTTATAGAATAATTATTGATTTTTGTCCTAGCGTGAATTTGATAATTTGAAAACATTTTATTATACGAGATATCGTTATATCTTAGTAGGTCGCATAATATAAACTCAATAAAAGTATCATTATTTTTCACAATGTGATATTCTATGCTTATATAAAAGATCGATCAACTTGCGCACTCAGCACAATAATTCTCGCCTTTGATCAATTTTACCTATATGTATGTATTTAAAATTTGTTTTTATTTTTATTTATTTGCCTTTTATCACCTACACACTACACAGTGACTTTTGGCTCCACTGTTACAAAGTTTCAAGGTCACATTTGCGTACTTATGTGCATGCCATCTACAGAATTGATTTCTGTCATAAATATCTACTTGCAGCTACAATGCCAATACAATACAATATAATATAAATAGTACAGTAGAATGAATAAAACTTTAAATCTAGCAGAAGAATAAAAAAAAACAATTATGCACCTTTTAAACAAGTTACAGAATGGTTATGAAAATCAAAGTCTACTATCAACAGTTTGTAGGCCTTATTATATTGAAAAAGTTTTCACAATAAATTTAGTTATATTGCATAGATAATGAATAAATTATTATAACCTCTTTTAATAAATATTCAATCAAAAATGCAAATACAGTGATATTTAGTATATACTAATTGTGTGTGAAATGACCTATGTTGATCTTCAACACAGCACAATGCTTACTAAAAAGCTTACTAGCAAGATGCTTATCCACTTGGTAGTGTTGAAGAAAGTCTCTCTTTCAGTGGTTTGAGGACAACTTCCATGAAATATATTTATATACCATTACAATTATATGGATATCACATGATTACACCTTTATTATTTTTATGCCAGTCAGAAACAACCTGTAACATTAATTCCTATCTGGACTTTTTATCACGCTGCCTAATTAATTGCCTAAGTAAAGTAATTTACATGATTTTGGGCAGGGGGTTGGTTAGTCTAAAACCTCTCCACATATCGCTTGCAAGAATACTCGATATAACTATGCCTACATTAGATTAGGTCTTGATAAAATACTTTAAAATGTTAATTTGCCATATTTTTCTTATAGTAAATGTTATTTATTTATTATGTTAACCAGAAATTATCTTACAAAAATAATGTGTATGTTAACTATACCAGTGCCGTATGCAGTCTGTACTAAATAAATGACAAAATGTATATTTTATTTAAAACATAATTTATTCATGTACATACAATGCAACCAAAAAAAAAATTTCACAAAAATGATTAGATATAATGATAAAGTAAATCAAATTATAAAATAACATAAATCGACGGCTCCCATGCATAAAGTCGAAACACATTTTTTGAGTAAATTGTATTTTTGTGTCATTAGAACCATAATATACCGTATTAAACATTCCTGAACCCTAATTACTGAATTCCTGAATACTAATATCTTCTATAAATTATGAGTTTTTGAATTACACAAATGAACTATATCAGTAACGTTTACAAAAATAGCTCTCCTGAAAAATATCGTTTTTTGCCTTACAACCTTATGCGTGGGAGCCGTCGAAATTTCATATTTTTTTATTAATTTATGAAACTATTTAGAATTTTTTTACAACATGCGAGTGATATTAAAAATCTATCTTTTCTCCATGTGTTATGTAGGAAATAAATGGCAGTGCCAAAGAAACTTAAGGCGAATAAAAACTGTTTAACTAATTATCAATTAGAAGTGCCTTTTGTAGTAAATATGAATGCTTTACATTTGGGTGTAAATTGGTTAATTTGGTCACATTATCATTGATCAAGTTTCAGTAAGAGTAATCTATCCTCACTTTGCAGACAATACCCCTGAAGCAATGTACACCAGATGGCTCCGTGAGTGTTATGAGACTGCATTCACTCATACTCTTAACTGCATAAAGAATGGACGCATCAACTCTCGCTTGCAGGCGCTCGTCACGGCATGCAAACTGATGCAGGTGGAAGGACGATATCCCCTGGAACGCAGCAATGGTTTTTATTTCCCCTCAGCCAGGCTCAAGGTGAATTAATTAGTTATAAACATTTGTCTAAGGTTTTTTACATGCAAATTTAAAGCATTGGAGAGTAGTGACCAACATTTTTATTATAGTAAAAAAAATATTTTAATTGTTTTTCATGATGAAAATATGTTATAGGAAAGTGTGGAAACTAACTGTGCTTTCAAATTGAATACATCCCTGGTTAATAGAAAATTTTGTTGATTCAAATAACATAGGGATTCTAATGAAATTTGTTTTCTAATGTTTTGGCTAAAAGCTCTGGAACTTTATGACCTTCAGTGGGGGGCTAAGTTTTGGTGATTTCTTATACTACTCTGTCAAAAAGTACCGGGAAAAGATCAATAATACACAAAATGTTGATTATTCATCCAAATTGGTTTTATCGCCTTCAAAGTATGCTCCTTCAGATAAGATACACCTATGCCAACGAATAATACAATCGTGAAAACATTTTTTTAATTTTTATATATATATATATATTCCTAAATTGAATATTGTTTTCATCACCCTTTATGACTTCTACCACATGAAAATAGGTGCCTCGAAGTGGTAATTGAGTTTTGGAAAAGAAAGAAGTTAGCTGGAGCCATATCTGGTGAATAAGGTTGTTGCTCGATCGTATTGTTGAGTTTTTAGTCAAAATGCGGTCACAATGACGGCTTTGTTTGAAGGTGCATTATCGGCTTTGTGTGAAGGTGCATTATCGTGTTGCAAAAGGATTTTCTTTAAACAAATCTGAGCTTTTTCGTCTAATTAGCTCTCTTAAACGCCGCATAAGGCTCAAATAATATAGTAAGATAGTAAAAAAAAAATAGTCACCATGACTTTGACTTTTCATCGACTTTGGCGTGTTGTTTCGGTTCACTGGAATGCTCCAATCCAAAGCTTGTTGACTAGTTTGCATGTCAAACTCGTATACCCACGTCTCGTCACCAGTAACAATGCGTTTCATGAATGTTGGGTTGGAATTAACTCGTTCTAGCATGTCCTCAGCGACTCTTATGCAATTGAGTTTTTAGAGAAAACTCAGGTCTTTTGGGACAAGCCGAGCGGCGACAACATGTTTCATACCCAAGTGATTATTTGAAATGATATGGATCGACTCTTGAGTCACAGAATGTTCAGTGGCTGACTCTCAAATTTGAATGAGGATTTTCATTCACTATTTCCTTCACTTTTGCAATGGGGCAAATATACCAGCTTTTCTCGACCACTTTTGAATGCTTTGTACCACTCATTCATAAACTCGTGTTTTGAGGAAAACAGCAGTTCTGTCAGCCATAAGGGCTCTGAAGCCTCAGATAGCGTCTAGTCCATTATTTGTTCGTGATTTTAAACATTGAGAAATCTACAGTATACTGTAATTTTAATAAAATTGATGGTACACATCCTAGACCAACCTGTGGACGTCATACCGATATTCCACTGGTCACTTCCATTCAACATCCACAACCTTTGGAATTACTACAACTATTTTACTAATGTGTGGAGGAAGATTTTTTTTGCGTTTCTAGTAATGAGATTTCATTCCATACAGAGTATATTCACAATGCTTTTGGACTCTGAGATCTCCATGTCTGCCCCCATAACACGCTTTCAAGAATTCACTGAATACAGAGATGTGCAACAGTATGGGCTAAAAGTGCTCTCTACAATGGCCTACCGCAAGTAAGATCACTTATATATCTATATCTAACATAGTTTAACACTTTTAAACTACCATAGGGATCACCGGTGACCGCAGAGTAGGTTCATGTTTGAACGGCTGTTTTGAACTGACAGACACTATTATAAGGCAAACCTCTATTTGATGTGTACTACGTGGCCTCAGAGAACAGTTTGCACGATCTCATTCATACCTATTTAAAGACGAGAGAGAGCCAGTGCATTCCAATTGGAGTGATTAATTGGTTATTGTAATAAAAACAATATGTATTTTATTTTTAGTAAGCATTAGAAATCCGACTTAATTTTTATTTAGAAAAGTAATGTAGATAAATATCTTTTATATATGAAAACTAGCTGTGCTCCACGGTTTCATCCGTGTTAAATTTATTCGAGAAACTCTCCACGCCGGCTTCCCCACCGCCTTCCACGCGCCCGTGTAGCCCTATCGTTGTTCCACTTCCCGAACGGATTTTCTCTACTATAATATGCATGTATTATACATATAAACCTTCCTCTTGAATCACTGTCCATTGACGAAAGCCTTAAAATCTGTTGTGTAGTTCAAAAGACCTAAGCGTACAATGGAAGGCGACGATGGAATGGACGAATGGAGGCGATGAAGATAAAACTTATGAAGCAAACATTTTAAAAGTCATTTTATAATTCATATTAGATTGTTACACATTGTTATATTATATGGCTACAAAGACATGGCTTTGACACTGTTAACACTCATAAATTTTAGAAAGTAGTAAATCTATTACTTAATGATAAATAATTAATGTATACATGTAAATGGTGAATTTAATAGGTATCTAACCCTAATTGACACGAATTACAAAGTATGTATGGTAAATATTATAATTACATGTTGTGTATAATGTGTTGTGTGGCCGCAAGGAAACACAGATTTATTTCCTACGCAAGACATGACAATGAACAACATTGAATGAATGAAATTGACAAAAATGGACATAATAAGAAAAAACATACGGTTTAACTTATACCCGTAGTGCCGGACACATGGTGTCGTCCACCATGGCGTTTAACGTGTTAACCAAGTTTTATCATCGACTAGCTCTGTCCGCGGCTCCGGTCGCGTTGTCTACTAAAAAGCTTTATATTTGTGTAGAACCCTAATTGGTTTTCTCAAATAAAAGTGGCCTAAGTTATTCCTTATAACATCAGCTATCTGCCAGTGAAAGTTCCGTCAAAATCGGTCTAACTGTTTCTATTTCGACAGACAAATTTAAAAAATATATTTTAGTTATAGGTAGCAGCGTGTATACTTAAATTTAGAAAAAATGTTTTATTTTGAGATTGCAAACAGACACTTCAATTTTATTATATGTATAGATAGGGTATCATAGGGTGGATCATTAAATGAATGAAGGTGATGCCTGGAAGTGACTCCCTCTTTTTACATCAACAGAAAGTAATAATATCTGTGAATAATACGAACAATGTAAAAAAAATATCCATCAGCCCGATCGAGTTTCTTGCCGGTTCTCTCGATGTCTGGGATGTTGTCCGAATGTGGTAGTTTATTGACATTCATAAGTGCCTTCTGAAATCCTATAATAAATAAAAATATTTGTATAAAAATATGTTTTTTTGACATCACCAGGTCACCCACCCCAATATACATGCAGAATTATTTGGAACTGCTGGACAAATTGCTAGTGACAGAGATCCCGGTTGAAATGAAGACTAAAGTTAAAGAACGAGATGTCGAAGAGAAGGAGCTGAAAGTGCTCTGTGCAACGGAAGGTACATTTTTTTATTAATTCACTTTGCATAAACTTTGGTATCTGAAACAACATTTTTACTAAAAATATAACTCAGTTGTACGAAACTTGAATACTATATATATGTTCATGTTATATGCTATATATATGTACATTATGATCTATATATATATACTCACATATATATATGTGCACTTCAATTGTTATGTGATGAGAGGTAGAGTAGGCATTTTCAAATACTCGCCTGACTAGCCGCTAACTTCTACAAGTTGACAAGCTGTTTCCAAACAATTAGAAACTTAAATAGTTTGTCTTGACTATCTAATTATACTTTTTATGTAAGTGCTTGTATTATTATAAGTTTGCTTAGATGCTTAACATATAAAGGGTTGATGACTAATATGGGGTGATAGCAATATATTTATTAAAAAAAAAAACGTGTGTGGGACTAGAGTTGCCAACATTTTTTTTTCCTGGTAATAGTATTTTTCATAAGCTATAGAAAAGTGTAGTACACTTGAAAAAATATTGAGATATTGAGTAACTTGAAAAAAATAAGTATATCTTTTTTATATGTGTTATAATCATATCAAATAAATGTTTTCTTTTCTTTGTCTTTTATATTATTTTCATTCATTATATACTATTATATATATTTCATTCATTTTATATTATTTCATTTTTTATATTATTTTTTGTCTATAATAAAAGTGTCAGCAAATTCTATACATTCATCTAATTGAAACATAATATTTTTATGTACTGTAATACACAGTATTCAATTCAGTATTCAACAGTAAAAACAAGACATTCTACTATACTAAATATTGTAGTACGCTTGGCAGCCCTATTGAGGCACACGACAAAAGTGAGGGTCCCTACGTTTTGTGCATTGAAACCAATTATTAATTAACTAGCTATGCCCCGCGGTTTCACTCGTGGTAAATTTATTTGACCAAAAGCCGCCAACGCGCCCGTAGCCTACAATAATTGTTCTCACTTCATGTACTTGCCTACAGCCTGCCAGATTGCTTGACGTTCACGGTTACTGCTCCGCTCCTTAGGGTCGTAGCGGAAAATTATATAGCCTTATATATTTATAACCTTTCTCAATAAATATCCTATAAAATGCAAAAATATTTTTTTCATATCTGACTAGTAGTTTCAGTGAATTAAATAAATTTCGATATAAGTAGCAAATGGTTATTCAGAAATTTTTAGAAATAAATAGGTATTATTATTTTTTACTTGAAATAAAAGGAAACAGTGAGTTCTTGATACTGCTCTACGTAGTTGTCTGTCTCGCTCACTCACAAAAGCTAAAATTCGCGCTCAACTCAGCCAATGAGGAGCGTTGCAGTTATCGTTTGACATTAGAAACGTGCGATATGAAGCCTGAAGCTTTGTTTCATTTTCAGGCAAGGTGTCGTTCACGTACAACCCGGTGGTGTGCCGGCGCTACGCGAACCGGTGCTGGGGGTTCGCGTGCCAGTGGCCGCTGTGCGCCGACAGCCGCACGCACCGGCGCGCGCTGCTGCTGCTGGTCGAGCGCCTGATGCCGCTGCTGGCGAAGCCGCACCTCGCCACCGACATGCTCTGTGATAGTCTCGACGCAGGTATTTTAACTAAATTTTTTTTTAATTGAAACTTCTTATGCGACTTCCAAGCGTTAAACGTAACGTTTAACGCACATTATCGGTCTCTCTTCTTTGTGTGAGCCAGAGCGAGAGAGTAAATGTCGGTGTTGTTTGTATATTGCACACTGTTTAAATAAAATAGAAAATATCTTTTAAAATGAAGTTTCACTTCTATCTTGTGTGAATCGCACGCACCTTTTTTTTTTTTGACGCTGCTAATAATTAAAATTTATCTGCGAGATCGCAATTTTACAGGAGGGCCGTTTTAACGCAAAACAATAGACCAGTTATTAGACGAACGAATCTATATCTTCTATGTTATTTTTAACACTAGCTATCCCCGCCGCTCCGTTCGCGTTATCTACAGAACTATTGTTTATAAAGATATTGTGATATACTTTTTTTTAGATAAGAACTAGATATCTAAAGGGTAAAACAAAAAAAGATCAAAATTTATCCAGTAGTTTTAGCTTGGACAAACCTTAATCATTTTATTCATATAGATGTTTAGTTAATAAAGCATTAACAAAGCAATTGTTGTGGCCAATTTATTGTGAAAATAAAGCATTTTGTGTTGAGTCACGTAAAAAAATGACTGCAGGTGGCTTGTAGTTCTTTAGTAATACATATTTCATATTCATCATTATCTTATATCTGAAATGTGTAGTACTACTAGAAAAAAAAGTAAAGAAGTGTATATGGCAATCGAACATATTGAAATTACAATAAACCAAATTTTTAATTAACCAGTAGTTGTGCTCGCGGCTCCGGTAGCATTGACTACTGAATAGGCTTATTTATCATTTGCATAGAGCCCTAATTATGTTTCTTAAATAAAAGTAGCCTAAGTTATTCCTTATAAGGACCCTCCTAAAGTTTTATTTGATTAGCGCACAAATGATTTTTTTTTAATTTTGTATCAGGTGGTCCCATCTCGATGTTGGCACTCCAAGGGGTCCTCGAGCTGGTCCGTCGCCACAACATCGATTACCCGGACATGTACGACCGGCTGTACGCGATGTTCGAGCCGGAAATGTTCGCCACGAGATACAAGAAGCGGCTCATGCACCTCGCCGACATATTCCTCAGCTCGACGTGAGTATCCACTAATGTCTAACTGAACCTGCATATTTTTGTCTTGACCGAGACCATGTCTTAATGAAACGCAGTATTTTTTAAGAATTGACAGACTGTTTTTGTATGTTCGGGGTAAATATCTGGTTCCGGAATTTGACCTCTGATAATACAATATGTATTTCGAAAGAATAAAGCGATAGAAGATATCGCTAAACGTAAACTTCAAAATGGTAAATTCACATTATACGAATTTATTCTTGCAAAATACGTAATTAGAGATCCGATCGTGTTTATAGAAAAGAATATGGTGTATGTGTCAAAAAAATCACAAATCAATATGTTTATAAAATTACAGTCTAAATGCCATGCCTATCAATATCCAAATGGTACAAGTGCGTATCACTATACCTTTTTGCGTACATAGAGACAATCTACACATGCAGTCTAAGAGCCAATGCACTTGCAATTCAAAATGGCCATTGTGTAATTATGTGTAAAAAATTTGAACTTAAATAATAACTTTAAACCCTTTAGATTTTTAACCATTTAACTTATAACAACTTCTCTTTATACAGGTAGCATATATTCCCACTCATCTGTTAAATCCATAAAGTTTCCATTACCGGCTGTTGGTATAAAAGATTGTCTGTTTGCCTGCAGACACTTGCCCGAGGGACTGGTGGCGGCGTTCGCGAAGCGGCTGTCGCGCCTGGCGCTGGTCGCGTGTCCCGAGGACGCGGTGGGGCTGCTGCAGCTGGTCGCCAACCTGCTGCTTCGTCACCCCGCGCTCAAACGAATGATCTGCTATGAGGACACGCCGGCTATCAGTCAGTCACCTTATTAAACATTTATCGCTGTTTATTTTACTTCTCTGCTCTAGGAGAAAAATAATGCATACTTATACTGGAAATGTCCGCGCAAAATAATCTTAGTTAGGACGGGTGTAAAAAATGGAAAGACAACTTTGCCCAGTGGTGGGACAGTCTAAGTTAAATACAATACAACAATGGAATAAAAAATTATACACCGAATGACTAAGATTAGTCATCAATGTAAGTACATTGCTAAATCCCGTGTCATTGTATTCAACTATGACAGTGTGACATATTGATCTGTGACGGATATAATTAATTGCATTGGAATCCAGGGAATATTCAAGAATCTCCAGCATTACATTATCAACATGTTTTGATCAACATTTTCCATACAAACCTATAGAGAAGTACCATAGTTTGAAATAATAGGATTTTTGTTTATTTGCGTATATATTCTATGGCTCTTCTATATTCTATGAAGGTGTTCTCATAAAATAAGTTAAGAAATTATTTATTTAATTCATCGACTGCGTTTTCCATTTCCTATTATATTGAGACTTCACCACGCTTATATAACTGTACAAAAATAATGAACAAGTGTTTTATGAATGATACAGTGTGCAACGATCCATACGTGATGGAGGAGACGTGTGCGAGCAACTCGCGCGCCATCGGCTCGTCGCTGTGGGAGGTGTGCGCGCTCCGCTCGCACTACTCGCCCGCGCTGAGCGCCGCCGCCGCGCGCGTGCTCGGCGCGGCCGACGAGCGCGCGCAGCCGCTCACGCTCGTGCCACAGGACACCGCAGCGGTCAGTACGATACATGTCGATATCTAATTACTGTCTTTGATTCTGAATATTGAACATTTATATAACTATTATACTGTTCTATTAATTATTATTTTTTTAAGTTTATTTCCATTAGGCCTTTGGTGGAAGAGATGAGAATGTTAAAAAGACCCATTAAAATATTTGCAGTTATTTGATGCCGAACTGAAGAAGAGGTTCAAGACGATCGAGGTTAATTTTATCCGGCCTCAAGGCATGGAGGCACCCTCTGGCGAGCGCGTGTTGCAGTACTGGGAGCTAATGGATTGAAAGAATACAAGAGGATACAGTAAGAGAAATATATCTACCTGTGTTACAAACCGTTGAAATACATTTCAGGGATAGAGTCCACGAAGTTTGTTGTTCCTTGAGCTGCTACGTCTAATGTGTTGAAACAATATTATTTGAAACAATTGTTTATTGATGTAACTAACTACTTACTCCCAACTTCATCTAGGGTGGAGTTTTGTAATGTGAACATGTCTTTATTTGGAGTTATGTTTCTACCATGAAGTTGTAACAAACATATGAACACATTTTAGCATTTATAATGATACATTTTATAAAGTGATGTCCGAAGTTAAAAAAAAAAAAAAGCCCTCGAGCCAGAAGACACGTTAATCTCATTTTAAATAGTTTGCAAGGACTTGAGTTTAAGACTATACTGAAACCATTTATTTGTAATGAATCATCACAGAACAATCCCAGTGCCTGTACTATATTGTAATACAAATGTAATGGAAATATGATAGTATATAAATATCACAGATATCTTTTCAGTATATAAAAATCACGGATATGTTTCTGTTACTTTATAACAAGCAATGAAAATGTTGTTATTTGTTATGCTTTGTGGCACAGGAACATACGAGATTGATTATATGTTGGTCTTGAATATTTTTTATTACTAGACAGGGAAACACGTATGAAAGAAGTAAATTGTGTTGAATTACCGGTTCGCCTAATCCGCTCATACATTCCAATAAAATTCACTTCGTTGCACCGAGAAAAGCTAATATGGAATAAATTTGCCAAAGATTAGATAAAAGTCCACTGTGTTCTATGTCTTTTTTAGTTCTGGTAACGGCAACACTTTTTATGGAGTTGTGAAGTTTATTTTACCCACTACAATAAAAAATTACATTTTTACGCGGTCGATCTCTTTTCATTTTATGGAATGTATTAAAAAGTATTTATTACCACTTAACAACCGCGGTAAATACATTTTCTTATTAAATCTTTACGCAAGCGTGGAGGTTTTTATTTATAAGATTTGTGGGGGCATATTAAAAATAATTAACACTTTGTTGATAACCGCATATTTCACAACTAGCTATGGAACACTTCATGCATCACTGTTACTTTTCATATGATATTAAAACGTTTAAAATATAAGCATACTGTATATCGCATGTGAAATAGCAGTGATAAAAAACATTTCACTGCAATACAATTATATTAAAATATTTATAATTTGAATAACCTTATGACAACCGAGATAATTATATTAAAATGTAGTAGTTAGTAAATAAATGATTTAATTCATGAAGTGAAAATCTAAATGAAAGAATTATAATGTATTACTCGAATAAAAACGTCTCTCGAAGGAATGAAGAAAGCATCTTCGCGGTTGTAAGGGGTGTGATATCAAAATTGTATGATCGACATTGATAGTATTGATCATTCGATTTCGATTCCGACAACCAAATTCATATAGTCGTATAATTCGTCATAAACATAAGCGATGTAACATTACATTAAAAAGTCGGTCTATACATTACGATAGTCTTAAATAAAGCCCGGTAAAGCTGTAAAAGCCGTAAAGGCTCCAGGGCCCCTAAGGCTAACAGTATAGTCAGATCGAAAAAATAATAATAATAATATTTTTTTATGATCTTCAAAAACCAGCAGCTGTACTGCCATACTCTTATAGTTAGGAATAAATTCAGTGCTCGTTGCACGGTCCACCGCAGTGATGCGCCGGATTATTAAAAATCTTCATCCGTGGATACGAGTTATAGCTGTCTTGATTTGCTGATGCGGACTTCAACTTTCGCACTTCGTTTTTGTTATTTTAAACTTATTCTAAGTTAGTAACAACTAAAATTAATTTATGAAATGAACTCATTGCTACCTTTTAAATTGTATATAAGAATGAATATAAAAAAACCGTTTAAGATTCGCAAAAAATAACGAATACGATTACGGATGTTTTCGCACCTTCGAATATTCGCGAATATGCACATAGATACGGTTATCCGCCACATTTCTAGTCTTGAGGACCATCGAGTGTCTTTCTTTTTTATTAATGAAGCTGTTCTTTTGAATTATTTCAATCGTAAACGTTAGAGTAAATAATACGGTCGGGAAATAGACTCAAAAACTACCGAACGGATTTTCATACGGTTTTCATCAATAGACGGAGTGATTCATGAGGAAGGTTTAGGTGTATAATTCATTACGGTTTTGTGTATGTTGGCTGAAATATGACTATGATTGTTGAAATTTCAATTCGCCAATTTCATATGTAAGGACGTAATGTTTACCGACTCCTTATTTGGATTTAATTTTGTGGCGCCCCAAAGTGATTCTAGAACACGAACCAGTTTGCAACTCTTTTAGATGTCCACAATTGCTAGTCACGAAAGTCTAGCATTATTATTATTACACCAATTTAAAAATCTTTCTATAGATTTATATGGAAAAATTATGAGGAATATATTATTGCGATATGAAGTCTGTAATAAAAATAAGGTTTTAAATAAATTTTGCACTCGTAACATTATTAGTGTTTTAAGGGAAGTTGATGTTGTAAATTTGGTTAATTTTATTTTTATACTATATCATGTTTGTTGTGTGCGTCTGTGATTTAGGGAGCCGGTGTCGAGACTCTAGTGATTATCACTTCTATTCAACTATCGATAAATAAACAAACAAACAAAAAAAATTGTTCCGTTTTAGTACATACTGAAATACGTACAATATGTATAATCTGTTACGGAATGTCCATATATTTTTTACATTTAATAGATTGATCAATAAATTAATACATTTCGGTAAATATTTAGATATTATATGAATAGTTAAAAACAAATTTACAGTACATTCATTTAAGTCTATATAAATAGTCTATTAAAGTTTTTTTGTTTTTGCAATAAACATTTTTTTACTGTAGTGACTTGCTGAAGAATAGTAATAAATTTTATTTTTTCAAATCAGAACTAAACTTAATAATGCTGTAATTACGTTATCATAGTAGTTAGCAGATCAATTGAGTGTTATGAAGCCTGCATTTCATACATTGCCTATAACATGGATACAAATAACAGATTCCGGATTCTATGAGCTGCGGTTTCCTTCGGTTATGAAGGTAATGTGTTTTCGATAAATAAATAAAAACTTAGGCGTATTCGTGTCATTCGGATTTTTATAGACTTTTGTTAATTATTGAAAACGCCCCCCATTAATCTAAAATGATTACGATATTGAGTGTTTTGTGGGGGATTGATGAGAATGTTGTCGACGATTGGTGCGTCTTCCTTACCCGCGTTATTCGAATACGGCCCGCCTGATGGTAAGCGGCTACCGTAGACTATGTACGCTTTAATTCCATTGGTATCAACTAGCGCTTTGCCGTCCTTAAACCCCCCTACCTCAAGGAGCACTGGGAACTCTACTCACTGCAGGAACACAACATAAAGTTATATATTTGGCTGCAATCTTCTGTATGGTGGAGGTATTCCACCAGTCGGGCTGCCCCAAGTAGAGAGAAATCTCCAAAGAAATTTATATGTGCCCTAATAACTCTCTCTAATCAATATTGTTTCATTCCAATTCATGAACATGGTAATTGTTGGTAATACGTTAAATAAAATTAAGAATTTATTTTGTTAATGTATTATAGTTTAAATTGATGTCGTGTTAAGTATATAATATATTAACTAACAACGGCCATATTTGTTTTAATTGTTCAACGAAGCCTCGCAGTCGAGGGCGCGGCTGGCTTCAACTATTTATTAATTTATATTCTGACAGTTTTTTTTTCAATTTTATAGGATTATTTATGTGTTTCGATCAAATCTAAATGTTTATTGGGAAACTTGTAAGTTCATTATTTGTATTAAGTAAATTAGGTTATAATGTTTGCCTTTCATTATTATTATGTTAAGTGCTTTAATTTTATCTTGATATATCTGTGATTTGTTAATTGCTGCTTTTGTATATTTCGTATGATTTTATATTTTATTTACGATATAAGTTAGTCGACTACAGTCTGAAAGGGATTGACTCCAGTTTTTAATGTGTAATATTTAATACATTATAATAAAGTAAATAATAGTGTTGTCCTCGCACCAAACCGCCGCATTTATGTCGAATGTCATTCTATGCAAATACAATCGATATGTTACTGTAATATTGTATTTAGGGTTTGTTGCCGACTGTAATGTCGATATACTTTGTTTTGACAACGGACAATTATGTATTCAGATGATTTTAATTTATTTATTTGTTTCAATGTTATTCCGTTTTAAAATGTATGTGATTTCTACTTACCCCTGTAAGATACACGCTGCCACGCGCCGTGCTCAGCCCACGCAGGAAGTGAATACTTATGAGAACTTTAAGATTTTCTTATTCGAAGTCGGTATCGAGTGGTAATAAATAAAATAGTGTTCGACGAACACTGCACATAAATCGATTATATCGTGGCCGATGTATCGAATCCTGATCTAAGCCGTATTGAGAAATATATAGTTGAATTTGCTTTGATTGTTGAATAAAAAATCATTTCAAATAGCTGCCTGTCGTGAAACATTGTTTTCTGGAAGCTACACTGTAGAATCTCTCGAGACGCGTCGAAGCCAAAAGCCGTGCCCGCCGCATTCTATTGTGATTATCGAAACAAAATTCATTCTAAGTAATATATAAGGTATTATTTTAATGTTTCATTTTATGTTATAATTTTATTATATTATAATTGATAATAAAATAAAGTATTGAAATCTAATAATCTTTATTTCTTTCGGTCTTTTCGATTATTTCACTTTGTATCTAGGTATTTCCTTTTTAGAGCTAATATCATAAACGTAGCTTGGGGCCCCTTCAGGTGCTTAAATTTTTGCACATTTAGGAGGTCTTAGTTTTTTATGTACAATAATAATAGAAATGAAAACATTTAGATAAACCATTTTTTTTTATATGTTTGGCGACGCTTCGCCTCGGTCACGTCGCGATCGCTCAGTAAAAACTGATTCACTCTTTTGAAGACCTCTATGTTATGTGAGTGAATGAACTGTCGTCCACCTGAAACGCATTTTTTATCATTTCGCTCTAACTCCAAGAGTTGCCGCCATATGCAACCCCGGGTGCCACCCATACCAACTACGCCACTGACTAACATAAACTACACGCATTGCTGATTTTCATTGCATTTTAAAATATTATTGCCAATCTTTTCAATTTACAAGGTTCTATCTATAACATATCATTATTAGTATTTTTTTTTATTTTTAATCATTTAAAACCGTTTTAGTCTTTTAAACCGTCCGCGATCTCATTCGGCATTATGATGGTGTAAAAGTCCTCAACTCTAGCTTCACCGAACATGCCTGACGAGCTGTAAAATCGAGGCAAAACAAATTCCTGAACGCATTATTATACTAGCAGAATGCGTAGAGCGTTGTAGGCCTTCAGTGCACCCTCTTTAACTCAAAAGCTGCACTAGGAAACTTAACTGTATGCTCTAAAAGTGCGTTAACTGGCGACGTGCAGCGCGAAAACCTCCGGCCAAGTATATTATATAGACCGCAAAAGCTCTGCACTCCCTGTCTATATCCTGATCATCCGTAATCACATGTTATTGTCAGATGTATTTAATTTGACTCACAAAGAGTAGCGCACTACCTACCTTTTAATTTTTATTGGTGGAATAGTTACAGGTAAATAATTCCTCGCCTTAAACAAAATCGGCTCGCTCATCGTGGCATTGTACCGCAGGCCATGGGACTCAGCATACCGCTAACCGATGCTCAATAACTTTCTTAGACCACTTATTGAGCAACACCATGTCATCAGCGAAGCTTAAATATTAATCATTTTCCCATCAACAGAATAACCGACCTGAGTGCTCCACAGGTCACCAATGAGCTGGTCAGCATATAAATTAAACCATAGATTTAATATAATTACATTGATCGGCAACTCAAAGGAGAAAGCATAAGTGCACGCTTGTGTTAGAACAATGTGTGATACGACACCATTTTCGTATCGGCCTACGAAAATCGTTATTCTATGGGTTTATCGTTTGGACATAAACTCATCTGTGGTTACCATATGGCCTAAGAAGTTAACATGTAGCCTACAGAGATTGGTTCTCAAGTGCAGCTGCTGGAACCCATCAATAGGTGTTTGCGAAAGATTTTCAATTTGTCAGTAATATAAAATTTACTACCACAATTCAGAGCCGTGTGCGATTCCTTGCTTCAGCGATATCAAGCCATCTTTGTCACAGGCCCTTTCATACTTACACCAAAGTATAACGTTAGGTATAATCTGCAGAAAACCTGAACCGAAGGGAACCAGGAATGGATACTTATTATAAATAATTTAGATAAGACATAGCATAAAAATAAAACTTTATTTTGGCAACAATATATACCTCACTACCACTGTGCTACTAAAAACAAAAACAGCGTCAAACATTTGGCAAAACAGGGATATAAGGCACTTAGCAGACACATTACATTTTTAACGTAAAAATAAATTCTTCGCCACTCTCTAGCACCATTTTATTATTGAAGGAGGATAATGTTTTATTATTGCATAAGGAAAGCCTATAAATTATAACTTTTCTTATGTGTCGGCATCAAAATAAGACTAGTGATACTTCACACATACACGGCATTGTGGCGATGCGGGCGGCGCTCCAGAACAAAGTACTACTGTTTCACCATCTGTATGGGTGTTGATATAAGAAAGACCGGCACGGAACTCCCACCTCCATATTCTTGGAGATATTAGAAGTAACATAGGATACTTTTTGTCTCGTTAAAACCCAATTCTGAAGTACAAGCAGACGAAGTCGCAGGCACAAGCTAGTCATAATATAATTATTCCGAACTGAAGTTGCCTTTCTCGTGCTACATACGGTCGTTTGGGTATAACGCGACAGAAATAGATTTTTGTTAAAACATATTATTCAAATGTCATTGACAACTGCGTTCCCTTTTAAGACGAAATCACAATTTGCACGAGGCATTTGAGTACGATATTGGAAATTTATATTTAATATAATAAATATGGAGTTAAATAACATACAACATAATATGAATAAACATATCTAAATCATAAACATTTACATGGTAATATTAAAAGTATAAAATAATGTACCAATTTTTTTAAACAGTTTATATTTGAGTTTATTTATGCACGCTATTGCATAATTTGTCAAACAAGAGGCCAATGCACCGTGAAATGTACATGTTCTTTAATTTACTAACAACTTTATATAACTGTTATTATGTATTCACACTTAATATAAATAAATATAGAAGACATAAGCAAAATAAAAGGGATGTCCAGTGAATATCAGCGCTAGAGGCTTAAGTCTTTTAGTATTTATGGAGAGTCGAGGCCCATTTCATACAAATACATTTTGTGAATAATGTGTACACACGAAAATTTTATTTTTTATTAATATTATTTCATTTATTATGTTATAATCCGGTTGTGTATTATTTATTTATTTTTACATTTATTTCACTGTTGTCGGTGTGTAACAAGTAAAAAGATAAGAAAATATTGAGCGGGACCAACAAAGAACCAATTTCAAAATAATGCTGCCTAAGTGGTGCAGCTAGCGTGTGGCTGACCAACCACGAAAAAAACATTACACAAACCATTATAATGTTTTTTATTTTAATATTTGCAAACCTATGAGGTTCTAGGATTTTTGTGTAAAATAATAAACGTAAAGAAAGCATAATACCTTTTCTGGTGTAGCCTCCCCTAAAAGCGCGATTTACCAACCCCTTGTCACCCATTTACATTCGCCACTGGATGCACTAACACAATCGAGAACGGGTATTCTAACTTGAAAAACTAAAGCAAAATCCAGGTAATAGTGTTTAGTGCCATTCGAACTAAATAATGTATATAACATTAAACGGAAGACTATAAAGTAAATAATTCAAAACATGGCAACATAAATATACGTATCCTCAAGTAAAAAACTAACTATCAATAACTAAATTCGATGAATAGAAACTTTTCAAGTCTTTATACACGTAAATGATATGTAAGAAAAACAAAATCAACTTCGATCATATTGTTTTTAAAAATAAACATTAATAACAATATTATATCACTTGTCATTCAATCCTTCGAATAGGTCACACTGAACCTATGGGTCACAAAACCTTTGGGGATAAAAAACCTGTAACGAACTCAAACTTAACTCTTCATCTCAAAATTTTCTTATTCCTTATAACGGGTGCAAACTTGTTTTAACGGGCGATTAATCTCTTAGGTTAAACATCGACTACGAACAAAACTACATTAAAACATAAAATATGAAACGCGTGTTATTGAATTTTTATGTTAACTTCTTTCATAAATTTCCTTTCGATAAAAAAATATGGTTTCAAATCCAAAATATTTCAACATGTATTTATAATATATGTACATTTTAAAATCATTAGAAAGACAATAAAACTTTCATATGAATAAATAATAAAAAAAAACGAATAAATACGTCATTAAAGTTAACAAAATTAGGGGGCGTTCAAGTATTACGTAACGCAATTTTTGAAGATTTTTGAAACCTCGCTCCTCCCCCATGAAACGCGCAGTAACATTTTTCTGTACCCCCTCCTTAGACGTTACGTAACACCAAAGTGACCATTTTTACCTAAAAGTCATAATTATTTTGGACATTTAAACATAAACGAAAAGGTGTGCCAGGGAGAACAAAATAAAAATGACGTGTAATAGAATCGAGGGATTCCCTGTAAAACAAACGAAAAGGGTAGCGAACTTGAGAAATTTTAATTGCCTAGTTTTTTATTTAAATAAATAAAAAGACAATGTTACGTAACGCGTTGTTCGAACCCCCCTCTCGCCCTTGTAACGCATCGTAACGTTTTACAAGATTTAAATTGCGTTACGTAACACTTGAACGCCCCCTTAAATAAATTATTATTTTGTCCATAAGTCGAAGTAGCATCTATAAATAAATCAAACTTTGAATCTTTCCATTAAAAATTCTGTGTTTCGTTCTGATTCTGCAAATATAAATGAAAGAGTCCGAGAGTCCAAAAATGTAGTGTAATGGCAGTGCTGTGCGTTGGACCCTTATAATTAGCTCCTAATACTCCAAGCAGATAAATAAATCATATCTAAATAACAGTAGAAATGTACATAGATCGATCAACTGTTTTTTGTCCTGGCTTGACATTATAAATAACTTGATCGATCCATAATTGCATTGTAATTATAATTAAGAAATAAAAATAAAATTTTAAGACGAAAAATAAACGTTCTGAGTTCCCATATATATATAAAAACCTAATTTTTGCACCCTTGAGTTCTTATTTCTAACACTAATAGTTATTTCATTATCTCCTCCTGACTCTCACTGGAAGTCTTTGTATTGTGACAGCACGTTATCTGTGGACTCTTCTCTCTCACTTCCAGTCTCTTTTCTTCATCTAAACTGTCCTCTTTTTTACAGCACGGAGTCCCTTGATGTACCACCGCAGTCACTTCCCGTTTGCAGCACTTCTCGTCAGGCGGCGGCTCCTGTTTCTTCTTGCAGCATCCTTGACGTTCTGTCCTTAACAACTGAGCGTCTTCCACGCTGGGGCTCTCGTCTTTTTCACTTTCTCCGTGTCGGCAGCGCGACGTAGTAGCGGCTTCCGTTCTCTTAGCTCTAGCGACTTTGGACGGGCATTTCTTGGCTCCGTAATAGCACGTGGCGTTTTGTTCGTTACTCGAAGCGCCATCTTGCGTCGTGGCGGGGAAGTAATGCGATGGCTGTATGCACGTACGTGTTTGGCATATAAAGAAATCCGATTCCGAGGTCAATGAGGAATTCAATAAGGGCGGAGTCGAAGTTTCAGCTGTGGAAATTAATTTTTAAATTTACTCGTCATATACATCAGGTTAGGATTGTGAAATTCAACTCGACTGATACAATGCATGAATGCCGGTTGGTGGAAGCGACAATAAAATTCAAATGAAAATCTAAATAACTAAACAATAAGAGCTACTTTAAAACTATGCAATAAATAAATTAAAACTACTTGAGGATCTTACCACAAAAGTTTAACGCTACGTAATTATTGAGCTACATTATTATTTACATTATACATTATTATTAGGATCATAATCAAAAATTTACTAATTATAATTTTATTCCACTTTCTAATGACATAGTCTTCTTAAAAACATGAATAGATTCTATTTCTTCTTCATATTTATGGCATCGTGTGTACATGTGACGTGACGTGTGACATAATATGACCAATGTGTATGTACATTGGTACATCTATGGTAGGTAGAGTTACAAACGAAGGAGACCGGGAGACAAATGATGAAAATCCCACAAAAGTATAATTTAAGTATGATTAGTATTCAGACGGAGTTATTAATCGAAATAGAAATATACCTAAAGTAAGCGAATACGTACACAACAAATTATATATATATATATATACATTATCTAAGTAAATTTCATGTTTAATTTGGGCAAAAAGAGACAAAACATGTAAAATGAAGGGTTTACTCATAATTACACAGCTAAGACACACAACGTTAGTAGGACGAGGAAGAATAGATACATTAACTGCTCTTTTTTATGCAAGACGTTTGACAGCTGACAATGAAGCTGGGTTACAAATTGAAAACATTCAAGTTGCCGAGTTTTTAAAACTATGATGCGTCTCACGAGCGCAGTGAGTATCTGCTTCGATTAGAAACAAAATTATAAAAACATCAACACATCTAATTAAATAAATTAACGTACTAATTAAAATCAAATACAAGGATCTACGCGAACAGCGATGCATTGCGATGTCATATTAACAAGCAACAAAATAACTTGATGGAAACCTGAGTAAGCAGTTATTCATATATATACTTTTTAAGAAAAATTCATTTTCTACCTAAACAAATTAATTGCATTAGACAAAAATAGTTCACGGATATATTAATTGTATTTTAAATACTATATATTATAATCGCCAGCAATTTGGTGCATACATATAATATATCATTGGATATCTATAAATTGCGCGACTGCTTTCTTCTGCAGTTGTCTATACCAATATTGTGTTATTAGATAATCAATGCAATTTTAATCTTTCAAAGTTCCATATTCTTCTAGAAGTGACGATCAGAAACATATATGGTCATATTTATTGCGGTCCTACAAAATATTAAACAGCCAACATTTTTGTTAGCACAGATCAGTCAAAAATAATACAGCTCGAAATCAACATGCCAAATAGGCCAAACGGCTATAATTTCTCAATCTAGGGGTCGCATTCCGAAGATTATTTTTATTAAAGCGTTTTCAATTTAAAAGCCAGTAATTAGAAAACTAAAAAGGTGTTTTCGTCCCAACGCGAGTCTCCCATGATTCATCATCGAAATTAATTATCCAAACATCATTTTGAAGCTTATATTTCCAGCTATTGACCAAAAATAGTGAAATAGATTAATATTAAGTTATTCGAAACATTTTTTTTAATAAAAAGGTTATTTTCTTAGTAATGGCATCTGTTGACTAACATGTGGGAGTCGCAATCCGTTTAACTTGCATGGCAGCAGCTATTAATTAAGATTGTTTACATTCTACTTCTTCTATACCTCCCAATACATATTATAAAACTCATTTTATAATAAAGAAGAAGAAGAAAGTTTAAAAATAAAGAAGTCTCTACATAATTCACGATACTGGAAAAACTAACAATCGCCTTGTTAATGGACTATGTAAAACTTTGATAAATGTTATAATAGTGAAGGAAGGGATACGCAACGTTCTTGACTTAACTTTTTGGTTATTTAAATGGTCGCGACACTAACAAACAGCAACGACAACCTAGGGAATTTAGTTAAAATAAGTATAGTATATCAAAAAGGCCGAACTCAAAAATAACTTTAAAAACGCTGAAATGGTAATACAATGGTGAACTAAATTTTTGGGAAATTTAAAACATACCAGCTCTATGCTTTACTATAGATATACAAATATGTAGATCGCGCAGCATCGCTGTGTGTGGGGCAAGCGTTAGTACTTGTCGCGCCGGTAGGGCTCCGGGGTTAGCGCGGTCTCGGTCTGCTGCGTCTCGAGCGCATCCATCTCTTTGCACAACTTCCCTTCGCACACCTCCCAACTACACTTTTCCGTGTTGCACCGGTCTTAGCATATCAGAAACGGGAGATTACACTTAATAATTAATTAAAAACCGGTTCTAATATGTTAGTCGATGGTTACTCATCAACTCATCACTGCTGGGCTTAAACCTTAGCTAGACCGTTCAATCTTTGGTTTCTAGACAATTAATTTTGAATCGATAAAATGGCTTACGAAATTTCTAGAAAGTTAATACATATTCAATGATATGCAAACAATAGGGCTGTTATGTTTCTTCTAAAATTGACTTGATATGCAATGAAAATTAGTACTATCATATTTGTAAAGACATGAGTAAACTAATAAGGATAAGAATTAGGATGTTATGAAAGTATAAAATAAATATTCACCGGTATCGTCACACTCCGGAGTGCATATAACAACTCTCTTGGTGCTGAAGCACTGCATCTGCAGCCTCGTCAATTTTGTACCGAATAAGAAATAACCTAAAAAAATTAAACAATACTATTATTATCAATTTAAGTAATATACAGCCTCAGTAAATCCTTATTATAACGTTTAATACATAGGTATGCAATTTTAAACAAAGTTTGAATATTAAGATTATATCTATATAATTAAGTTAAAAATGTATACTTTATTTGGCAACATTCGTGATAAAAAAAAAACGTGGTGTGGCTGTTATTTTACGTTCCCGGCACCGCTTTACTCTACCACATGCTGTTGCTGTTGAGAAGCCCTTTCTAACCGTACACGATTTCTATATTTTGATTTGAATTATTGACGAGTATAAGCCAACATTGTATTAAGGTTTCTTAATTTTTTACGTTAACAGTATATCTAGTCACATAAACTGTCATACAGTAACGTTTTGTATACGCAATCGACAAATCTAGACGAGAGCTGTCCATTGAAACTAAAACGAGCATTGTAACTTCTCCGAATCATAATTTCTACAAACTGGAAATTATGTGACCCGGCGAAATGACCTCGAAATGGCGGCGCGTCCCCCTCCCCGCTCGTAATGCATCACAGTCCTCCTTCTGCGTAACGCATTCTTTGATAATTTAACTATCGAGTTGTATAAATAAATTTTATATGTAGATGATAGATACCTGTGATGATAGGTAGTTGCAATACCAAACTGTATCCTCCGATTTAATTATCATAATTTTTTTGAATTGCCTCCTTGCATAGAGCAAGCAAATTTAAAGACCTATTCAATTCAAAACTTCACAGAGTTCCGGCACCAATATTGATGCGAAAAAAATACCGTACTTGCAGTTTAATACATACTCTGAAAGAGATAAAACATTTTCAACATGTTTCTCTCTCTTAAGGATATTATCAGGATAAGATAGTATCAAGGCATTTCCTATTTCTTAGGTTCTTATCCTGTTTTATTATAATCCTTTTTCTACCGCTAGATTGAAATCTTTGAGCATAGTTGAAGAGATCCTATAAAAGTAATGGGCACTAACCGAGCATCATTCCGAAGACGACGGCGAGTAGCAGGTGAACGTTGTAGACCATCACGGCGAGCATGAGGAGATAGCCGACTAAGTTATGCACAATGAACACTGCAGACTGGTGCGCGTTCACCAACGTACTGGGAATTATCAACACAAAAATAAAATATCCTTTTATTTGAATCAATTACTTCAATATAAGACTGAAGATATGGCTAACATCAGGACAAAAACTTACGAATACGCCTAATATAATGTTCGTTTTAGGCTAGGATTGCCAGCTTTAGAATTTTGATATATGCAAAATATCCACTTTTATAAAGGACAGGGATAGAAAAGTGTGGATAAGCGTGAAAAATTGTATTCTCAGTAGAACCACATTTTTTTTAATTAAAGTAAAATCACAAACCCCTACATAACAAATCGTTTAATGAAATCATATCGCGACATTTGTTATTATGACCATTATGTATTCATTGTTTTAGAAGCATTGATGGTGCAGCGGTAGCGTATAAGGACACCGCGTCG
The DNA here is from genome assembly GCA_947532125.1 of Saturnia pavonia. Taxonomy (NCBI): domain Eukaryota; kingdom Metazoa; phylum Arthropoda; class Insecta; order Lepidoptera; family Saturniidae; genus Saturnia; species Saturnia pavonia. The sequence goes on along the minus strand of OX383898.1, from coordinate 18,542,127 downwards.
ATCGACGTGAGTTCGAATCCCTACAATGAACCTGAGCTTTCGGTGAAGGAAAACATAGTGATAAAATTTATAGCATAATGGTATGGCACTTTCTAATGCCCGACTGGTTAGCTACAACAATCAAGTTAAAAATCTAACGCCAAGCATCTACAGGTGCGTTCCGGCAGCTGCGAATGAGAGACAGCTCCCCCACTAGGATTAGCGTGTTACCATCTTGGGGCACATCAGCATTTAACATGAAGTAGGATGTGACCAAATGCCAAACCGAAAACAATAAAAATTGTCAAGGGCGTATCGAGCCACGCGCAATGTAGGGTTCTGTAGTTTCCTGTCACCATATGTTGACTTAGAGAGAGACCTTTAAGTAATTTTCAATTGAATTTGTACGAAATTACTTTTCCAAGTACTAGTTTTCTATTTAACTTCATTATATATACACTACTATGAATTTTTCACATGTCCAAAAACAACCATTTAGCTGACAGGGGGGACACTTGACTCTAACAAAAATTAGCACTTTAAAGCTTAATATTATGAAAACGGATCCCTGAATCGAAAAATGGTTTTCACAGACCCGCAATAAATTGAACAACCTATTCAACGACACTTCACACATTGAGGTTGAAGAGAAAATAAAATTAATTCCTACTTTTATTGTAAGGGAGGTACCCTAAATTATTATTTTTTATATTTCTTTACCACTTTGTCGGTGTGATTTATATGTACGGGTATACCCATACCAAATTACAGGTTTCTAGTACTAAAAATCTTTGAGCTAAGCCGCGGACAGACAGACGGACATATCGAAACTTTAAGTGTTCCTTTTGAGACACATTAGGGCAATTATGTATAACGGGATGTTTCAGTTCCACATTTAAATCCAGATCTACTAATTCATTATAATAGAGACTCGTATATTAATTAGTGAATTTGGAAGAAACGAAATATATTTTTAGGCTTTGGGACATGTGTCACTCGGTTCTTTCGACCTAGTAAAGATAGAGAGACTCACCGTATTTTTAGCGAAGCCCATCTACTGACTGGTTCAGAGTTCGTGTTGCGACTGGTTGTCGGTTCCATGTTTCCTTGCTCTCTGTTACAAGAAATTATTTTATCCATGATGCTAGTAAGTAGTACTTAACAAAAAGGTAGACAACCCTAAAATTAATAAACTTCCCTATCATCACATACTAATAGAATTTGATGAGATAAATCACTTATGGGAAGGGGAATTAAAATTACTTATTTTTACATAAGTTAAAATTTTGATCACAGTATTAAATATTAATACCGCAAATTTTGCTAAAAAAATTAAATTCCTACTGAAACAAGTTGTATGTGAGCTTCTCCTTTAGGGTTGTCAACTTTTTTTCTATCAAATATAATATTTTCAAAGCTATTACCTATAAGATAGCAAAAAACAAATGATATATAGTAAGTTTCAAATAAATATTTTGTATTTTAAAGAAATATTTTTTACTGCTTGACTGACAGATAATTATGATAATGAGAAATAATCTAATTGACAATGACATACTAAGTCTAAGTCAGAAAGAGATAAAGCTCAGATTAAGGATACATTATATTATTCCAAGAGATACCGGCTGCGGCATGCGTTCCGTTTCACGTTCAACTTTTGCCTAATATTTCTATCCAAAAAAATATTGTTGTTTCGCCTACTATGTATACATTTTCTTTAGAAATACAGTAGTCAGACGCATAATATAGTTATATAATATATTATATAGTAAGGTTGGCAATACTATTCCCCGTATTAACCGTTAGACATATTTAAGGGTTACACAATTTAAAAACGCATTTTTTTTCTATTGGCATCGCAGACGTATTGGCCTGTGTCAATATTTTATTTCCATAGATGTAAAAAGTTAAATTCGATATTTTCTCTTACTGTACCTTTCAATTACAATCACCTTTCAATAAAAGGTGTAAACTATTGCGTAAGTAAATTCAATACGATCAAGTCCTTTTTTTCATTTTTTTAAGGTTACTGGATACAACAAAGTGTAACAAAATATAAAAAAATGCATAAACAGAACTTCCGGTTTTTTTAATATATATAGATGAACGCGTAAGGAGTCGAAGATAACCGGTTATAATCTCATTCGTTGCATCATTATAGAATTGTAACTTTTCCACGCAAATTATTGATTAGTATATTTAAAGAAGCCATATAAAATAAGTGTATTATCACATATTTATTACTTAGAAAACGTTATTCATTTTATTGTTTTAATATTATATAGTTATTATACAATAGAAATTTAAAGTTGACCGGTGGAATATATAAATATGGTTACAATAAACCGATAAGATAATTGTCAGTTATTAGTAACGCTCAATTAACTAATTGCTATTTATTTGTTTGATATTACTATATTATAGATAACAATGTTTTTGACAAAAAGCTGATATATTTTAATTATACTTGAAAATTTCTAGAACATACCACAGAATACCAATCATCTTTATTTTTTTATACTTTACTAGCTGGCTCCGCAGACGTTCTTCCCTTTCAGGAATTCAATAACTCGACAAAGGCGGCACCTCTAGCGTTCAGGGACAGCATAAACCCCTTCTCCATAAAAAAAACAGTTAGGTCAACTCTCATGGTGATTGCTCAATCGGTTTTAGAATATATTAATGTCATATAAACCAACATCCATCTATACATATTCTAAAACTCAACGTCCCTCTGTCTGTTTGTCCGTTTATGTTCTTTTCACGCGAAAACCATTCATCCGATTTAAAATTGTTTTTTTTATTTTTTATTTCATAGTTATGTTATCTGACCAGGTTATAGGACATATTTTGTTAGATAAAGTAACATACGAAATAAGCAGTGACGATAATGGTGAATTATTTCGGAAAAAACAAGCTTTTGAGACTTACGCTAATATCAAATTAATGTACTAAATAATTGTAGATCCTAAAAAGATCATTCATCACAATGTTTTCTTTCTCCGAACGCTTCGCCTACGTCGATCGACGTTTTGTCCGAACATGCCTTAAGGCTAAAAGTAACCCATCAACGATTCACTTCTCTGACTTTTTTGACATTCTAATACCAAGCGTGAACCTTCTACTTGTTTTGTTTTAGCAGAATCTAAGAACTGTGGGTACTGCCATAAAATAAAGATAACCTTTACCGTCTAGTATATCAACAAAACACGGAAAAATCCACCAGTTATTTAGGTAAACGTATAATAAATCCAAACAAAAAACACTCTATTCAATGTAGGGCCTAAGAAGGCACCTTTAGAAGGCACTCGTCAACGTAATGATCTACCCGACAATAACGTTTTAACACTACAACCGGTTTGAACAAGCTTGGATAAGCTCGAAATGCGACACATTAAAATAAGTCATTGTGACATATTTTTCGCCATGCGAGTAGTGAACACTCGCGTTGAGCATCTATCATCATAACGTAGAGGCTTTTTATTCAATTATAGACATTATACGAGAAACCTTGACACGGTTGAAGTCTTTCACAAAATATGCCAGTACGTGAAATCGAGTTTAATTACTTGGGCGAGCCCACCGCGCGATCATTGCCACACATGGAAATTTAGTACTCTATATATTAATAAATCTGTAGTTCTGTCTGTACAAGTAAATCTTTTCCAAATTTCATTAAAGGCATCTTTTATAAATAATACCGATGACTAATATGACATTTAAAAAATTGTCTGTCTGTTTTGTACACTTGCAAATTTTATAAACGGGGACTATATTATGTCATTTCTCAAATTTCTATAACTTTTTTATATATATTCTTAACCGCTTTTGATGAAATAGTGTACATTGTAAACAGGAAGTCCATATCAATCTGCAATTGGGTATAAAAAAAAAGAATATCGATGTTTTTTATGTATTTTAAAGCTTCATCAAAATTATAATAATAGTCAATTGGAAAACTCTTAAAACTTTTTTTTTCTATTATTAATAATTGAAAATTGTAATATTTTAAAAACAATCACATGACGCGCCACGATTGATAGCCAGGTTTGTGACGTCATAATGTTAAAGGAATTTCATCGATTAAGAGTCAAAACACTGTATCAGCTGTGTGCTACAATGAGTAGACATTAACATTGTGACGTCACACGCGCTCGGATTTGTTCTGGAACGATCGGCGCGTTTTCCGTACTATATTGAAAAATTAATTTTTATTTTGGAATATTGCGAAAAAAAAATCGATTTCTTATTAAACTTATTATGATGTGTGTTTTTCACAAAAAAAATCCCAATTGATAGACTATAAGAATATTTATCATAAAATATATTAGTAAAAACAAAAATACGAAGCGAACATAATTACTATGTAATAAACGCGTGTGGACCCGCGGATACAGCTACTATATTATTTTATGATATGGACCCAAAACGATTGATCTCAATTACAAATTGTTTTTTTTTTATGCAGACATAGTAAAGTATGTAGCAGAATATAAAATATTAGCTGTGCCCCGCGGTTTCACCCGCGTATAATTTAAAAGAAATCGCTGATTGATGATTTATAATACTTCAGCATAGACAATGTTTTTATGAGGCGGCCAGGATTATGCGTCACAACTCACACGGTTCGTTCGCGGCACTATACCTATACTCATAAGACCGAGCAGAGAGTTGAATTTTCGTCCAAATAATATGCTATAAAGTGCAAAGATTATCAACATAAAATTGTCTGGACTTGTCATAGTCTTCGTTGGAATTAATTACACATTAACGGATTGTTTACGTTTTTCTATACAGAAACATATGTGGTCCCGTGTTGCGTCAAACATGTGGTCGGACAATGAGAACACAGTTCGATACGTTGTCAGAAAACGAAACTCTAAACATGTTTTTATATGTGGTCCCGTGTTGCGTCAAACATGTGGTCGGACAATGAGAACACAATTCGATACGTTGTCAGAAAACGAAACTCTAAACATGTTTTTATATGTGATCCGTGTTGCGTCAAACATGTGGTCGGACAATGAGAACACAGTTCGATACGTTGTCAGAAAACGAAACTCTAAACATGTGGTCGGACAATGAGAACACAATTCGATACGTTGTCAGAAAACGAAACTCTAAACATGTTTTTATATTACTATTGTTTTCAGTGGTAACTCAGACTGCTAAATTTTGCCACGCACCAGTATATATTGCCTATTATGATATTTATTTTGTTTATTATAAAACACAAAGGTAGGTGGTACATATATCAATATTTCTTTGCAATATATTCTCACAATATATCGAGTAATGCTATTGTTTATGTTTTGTTTACAGCTACAATATGTTGGGGGAATAATTTATTGTATGACATCTATATCAAATGACTCAATATAATATAGTGCGAATAATTAATCGTTAGAATTTAAGTGCATGTGAATTATATGAGACTATCTTATGAATGCATTTTGTAGACATCCTCGACAACGACATATCTAACGGAATCAGAATTGAAGGACAAGTATCATCAGCCAATTACACCAATATTATAAAAAGATAGTTTGTTTGTGAGTTTATATATTTGTAGGAAGTAATTTTTGGAACTACTGAACCAATACTAGAAGTACTTTTACAGTTATGGAATCCGTACAAATGACTTAGTATTCGCACTATTTACTTTACTATTGACTCGCGCGATTGGCCGGACGCGATAGCTCGGTGTGCTCGCCGCTCGGTGATCGTACGCACTTGACAAGCAGGCAACGACAGGCTTGAAGACAATGAAGACATTCTCGCTCGAGCTATCGGATCGTAAAGACCTCGGTTGATAATTCGACTGCAACATACACTATTCCTGCGTTTTAATATATTTTGCAGACGTCTTCGACAAAGTATGTATAGACATATAAAATTCAACGTCTCTCTGCCTGTTTATGTTAGTTTCATGCGAAAACCTCTTATCCGATTTACATGTTCTTTATTTTAATTCATAGCTATGTTATCTAGCCAGGTTATAGGATATATTTTGTAAGATAAACTAACATACAAAATAAGCAGTCAAGATAATGATAAATAAATTCGGAAAAAATACGTATTTGGGGCGCTTAAGTGACTTTTTTTTTCGAACTGGCTAATGTGTTAGCCTTAAGGGCCCTGGACCCCATTAGAGGCTTTGAATCGTCACCGAACTTGGGGGCGAGCGCGGAAGGCACTTAGCTGCAATAAGACACTCGGCAACGGCTGACGCTCGCTTAAACAGCTTACGCTGAGTAAACCATACGAGATATATCAAATTAATGTTGTAAATAATTGTAGAACTTAAAAAGGACCTACAAGAAAATCAGCAATAGAATATATCTATATTCTAAGGATCACTCACAATAAGCATTTTTGTCCTCCCTCTTTTAAGCGGGGTTAGCACGATTCACGCGTGCGCTCGAGCGACAGCATTATGTAGTCCACGCGAGCGTAGCCGCAGGTATAGCTAGTTGTAATATAATCACCAAGGTCAGAGTCGAACGTAAATGATAAATAAATAGCTCGCGACGAAAGTTTGTGTGCAAATATTGATTATTAGTTTATTCCACATGTTTCTGTTATTGTAACAAAACGATATAAATAACTAAGTAATATGACTTGCAGTTACCTACACGAGTCTATACAATCTAATATCATAACTTTAATTATTAACTTTAACTTAAGTTTTTCTTTGATTTAAATTAGTACTGTACAAAAATTACATTGTTGTAGGTACATTATTATCTTTTCTGTTGAATGTTGTTTTATAGTTTTTGATGTCGTGTTTGCTTTGTTGTTAAATCTACTAGTTCGAAAGTTATTCAAGGTCAAAGTTGAATTGAATGCCAATTTACATGACTTTTTACTTTTGCTACGAAATAATGGTTTGAAAAAAAAAATAGCATAAATAAATATTACTATAAATGTATTTGGGATTTTTTTTAACTGAATTTTTTATGAATGACAATCCAATCGTAAATAAGTAATAAATAAAAAAAGCTTGTAAAATTAAATGTCGTTCGTTGGTAAGTGCATCATTTGAGAACATTTAGACCAATTTGGCTATTTTTTGTTTTTAAAATGTTCATCAATCAACTTAGGGCTTTATAGCATGTAAAATTTGCAAATTCGAATGAACGCCTTTTTTCTGTTCGATTTTTTGTATGACCACAAGACGATTCAAAGGTTGGATATCTGCGTAATTCTTTTTTGTTTCGTTCTTTATAGTCCTGAAAAGTTTTCAGGAAAGAAATGGAATAGGTGACGCTGTGGTCCAGATATGGAAAGTTTAGAACAATGTCTACCGGGACAGCTAGTACGTAATAAATTAGTTACTTCCTTGAAACACAGATTGAATCATTAGAGTCCATTCTCATACTACTATAACTATGTATCTGCCAGTGTTCTATGAAGATTAGTGACGAAGTTAGGGTTGCCAACTTTTTTTATATTAAATGTAGTATTTTCGAAGCTATTGCCTGATGCAATGATGGCTTGGTGGTGGCGTGTACGAACATCGCGTCGATGGACGTGAGTTCGAGTTCCTGCAATGACCCTGAGCTTTCGTAAGGAAAACATCGTGACGAAACCATAGCATGGTGGTAGGGCTTTTTCTAATACCCGCCTGGCTAGCTACCACTTTCAAGTTAAAAATCTGTCGCCAAGCACCAATAGGTTGTTCCGAGAGGTGCACTTGTGAGCCAGTCCTCCCACTAGGTTTAGCGTGTCTTTGGCCACATAAAAAACAAAAAATACTTTATTCAATTTAGTCTCTAAAAAGGCACTTACGAACGTCAAACACAACTACCGGTTCGCAAAACATCCCAGTCATCGAGAAGAAACGGCAAGAAACTTGATAAGGCTTATCTTTTTTTAATTCTTTTCCCAACTGTATAAATAATATTTACAGTCAATACATCGGGCTTATCTATTTTTAATTATCTTTTTCCCATCTGTATAAAAAATATTTACAGTCAACACATCACTTGAGATCTGGTTAGGTTGTGGCCACAACGCTAAAACTTGTGAATAATGATAAAAAATATACATATTAGGTTTAAATATTTTAAACTTTTTAAAGGAATATTTTTACTGCTCGATAGACAAATAATGATGATAATGAGAAATAATCAAATTGACAATGACATACCCAGTCTTGGCCAGAAAGAGATTAAGGATATATTATACTTATATACTCCAAGACTGTGGCCTGCGTTTTCTTTTACGCTTAAACAATTTGGAATAAATAATGGTGCCTATGTTTTATCCAATAAAAATATAGTAGTCGGACGCCTAATATAGTAGGGTTGGCAACCCTAGATGTAGCTAGCATGAGTGACATCCGCGGCGGTAAATAACGCTTCTGAGGGCGGCTAGAGCGTAAAAGGTAAAAATATATTGTCTTTCCAGGTGGATGACCTTTTTAGAGGTTTCTGTACATTTACTAATCTCTTTTACTATCGTACATAAAAAACATAGGAGCTCCTATGTTTGCAAACATTTACTGCTTTTGAAAAACATTGTGATGGTATGTGCAAGTTTTAATTTTTTTTTTCACAGTCGGATTTTACCCGAGACGTACCGCTCCCGCCTTCCCCAAACCTAGCTACTCCATTGATCGGGTCTTACCCAAGACGTACCGCTCCCGCCTTCCCCAAACCTAGCTACTCCATTGATCGGGTGTTACCCAAGACGGACCGCTCCCGCCTTCCCCAAACCTAGCTACGCCACTGATTAAAATATATAAGTACTCCTCTAGACCTAAATCTTCGGTTTATGCTGTATTCACTTTAAAGAACCTCATAAAACTAATATATATTAATAAAAAATTAAGTGAAATACGACGATTTACTACTTTTAATGTATTATAACTCAGACTTACCTATCACATAGTAGAGTCCGGCGTTCATCTGATCTGTATGGGTACAGCCGCTTCATCGCTTCGCGTTGTACTTTCGCTAAATATACCTAAGAAAATATACATTTTAATATGTATAAAAGTAAAAAGGCGATAAGCAGAGAGATACGGATGACGTTTAGATGAAGAAGAAACTTAAAAACTCCGCGCCGTCTTACGAAGGGCGCTGAAAACGCAACGACAGTTCTTCTGCACAAAAAAACTAAAACCCAAGCAGCTTAATATAACTTAACCTTATCCGCCAAAATAATTTCTAAATTCTATTCATTAAGAAGAGTTCATAATTATACGAGGCCCAGTTATCCTCAGGGAGCCCCGTTTGCAGTTTTATATAATTTTACATTGAAATTAACTAGAGCTATCAAACGCACGCATATGGTTTAGCTAAGCAAGAACATTGCCTCGCTGAGCATGTTCTACTGTCTATACCAAGAAGACTTTTTTTTTTCGAACTGACTATTCTGTTGGCCGGGAGGCCTTAACAGTTTCACCGGGCTTGTGGGCGAGCGATTAAGGCACTCAGCCGAGAAAGCCATGGAGACTGTTCTGAAGCGTTGTTCAACCTAATTCCCTCTTATTCCTTTCATAACAGAACTACAAGCGTAGGGCTCCGAAGTCATAGCTTGACCATAACCTCTATCTAGGCACAAACGAAAAAGTTCTCTACGTCATATGTTTGCCATACTGTGAAGCTGTGAAACTGTATCCTTGCGAGTGTGTTCTTTCGTTCCTACGGCATGGAATCGTTCAAACATCTTATCTATCTATACATATTATAAAGCTCAATGTCTCTCTATCTATCCGTCTGTTTATGTTCTTTTCGCGCGAAAGCCACTAATTCAATTTACATGGTTTTTCCTTTAATTAATAGACACGTTATCGGGCCAGGTTATAGGATATATTTGGTTACATAAAGTAACATACGAAATAAGCGGTGACGGTAATGGTGTATCAATTCTGAAAAAAGACGCTTTTGGGGCGATTAAATAGCTTACGCTGAGTAAACCATAAGAGACATATCAAATTAATATTGTAGATCTTTAAAAGATGTACAAAATAGTCACTAATAGCATATCTATCTTCTAAGGATCACGCATAATAAGCATTTTTGAGGCAGCACAATTCGTACGTGCGCTCGACCTACTACAGCATTCTGTAGTCCACACGAGCGGAGCCATGGGCACAAATACTAGGTAATATAACAGAGATTTGAATAATGTTTCCCTGTTCTAAAAGTTTAAGAATCAATAATCACTATGGAGCCCACACCTGTTCCCCGCAACCCACACCGCAGCCAAAACATATATGTGTGACAATTTTTGCTTCAAATAAAAAAATTAGTAGACTACATATTAATTCAATCTCTAAAACAGTAAAAAGTTCTCCATAAGAAAAAAGTTTAGTATAAAATGTTGTATTAGGTAACTAAAAAAGGTAAGGTAATAAGACAATAAAAAAAACTATTCCAATCTAAAGCAGTATTATAAGTTACTAGCTGTGCCCCTCGGTTTCACCCGTGTTAAATTTATTCGAACAACCCCCTACCGCGCCATCACCAATAAAATATAAATATTATAGTAGCTTTAGCTTTAGCACAGCTTATAGTGGTTCTCATTTGCCTACAGCTTGCTTGACGTTCATGATTATTACTCCGCTCCTTAGGGTCGTAGCGTGAAGTTGTATAGCCTATAACCTTCTTCAATAAATAGGCTATAAAAAAAATTCAAATCCGACTGTTAGCAGAGGTTAGCGCGTTCAAACAAACAAAAAACAATTTCTTAAGATTAAGCATAGTCGCCACTCGTCTCCAACATTTGTTCGTATTAACTCAATGCAAACATACCTTCGAACCTTCGAAGAGCAGAGCAACGAAGAACATCGCAATCCAAGTGAGAGCGAATGCCCAACGCGTGCTGATGTTGAGCCCGGGAAACAGGAAGTCACCGAGGTTATAACCGAACCACATCCACATATGCATCGTGGAGTATCAAAATTGCCACCTACATGAAATATTTATATTAATTAACAACAAAAACAACATCACATAAGAGTTTTTGACGGGATCCTGATCTCTCATGTGTTAGTTTTTAGTTTAATTAATAAACTTATGTTATTTGGCGTTTCATCGGAATTTTACGTGATATAGTTTGATTTGTGTGCACTTAAAATTTTAACTTGCCACAAAAACTTCCTGGACAGTTTTAACAAGGGAGTCGCCATCTTGCTTGAGCCATGTTTGAGTACAAGAATAATTAGAAAAATATTCTGTTCACGTGACATTACCAGAATTGTGGTTGAACACAGTTGGCATTAAAATAAGACTAACAACATTGCATATTTAAATAAAACATTAATATATATTTATTATGTATATATGTACATATTTATTATGTATATGTACATATGTATTTTTGTTGCATAGAATGTAAAATGTGTCAAAATGGCGCCCTTACTAGCACATTATCCTTATTAAGTTATTTTCTTATTTGAATCGTATAGTAAACTATTTAACTAATTTAGACTGAGGCTTAGTCAAACTTAGATTAATAATAAAATTAGTCTTTGCCGTGCTCAAATATACTATTACAACATAAAACTCACTTCCTGAAGGAAGAAATCAGCATAATTAATATCTTAGCTCAAGACCTATCAATGAGTATAAATACCAAGAAATCCCGTAATATCTGGCATAGTAATACAAAAACACTTCTTAAAGTTTACATTGTCATGTTTCCTCAAGCTTTCCTTCATCATCGGCCGTAAATGTACCAACCTAGCATAGAATAGAATGGATAGATACTCCACTTGTTCTAACTATTTCATAAATTAATATATAGTAGTATAGAAGCAACTAGATGCTCAACAGAGTTTTGTTAGAGTACAAGAAGTATTTAATAAAATTTCAGACTTCCAAGTCTCCTTAACTGCATGCAGTATATTGCCTAACATTAAAAGAGGAAAAGTGAGCTCAGGCAATAATGTCCTATTCATGTTATTCATTCAATTATCTTTGAATTAAAAATGAATTATACTTAAGAAAGCATTAGAAGTTTTATTTATCTGAATGTCACACTCAACATATATGAGATTCATAGTATTGAGTGTGACCATATTCACCAAAATAAAAAAGAGGTTTTGCAAGTAACTTCATAGTGTAGACTTTTCATTACAATGTACATATGCAATGTATTTTAATTTTAATTATTATTTCATAATGCCCTAAAATCTTAAAAAAAATCCACATCGCCTTTTCAGATCTTTCTCTATAAATTCAATTACTTATGAAGTTTTCACCATGGCACACACCTGTATAAAAACAGCTATGGTTACTATTATGAATTATTTAGTGGATAGTTATATGCTACTAAGGCATTTTAAAAATATAGTCCACTATTCACATAGATACAGTGGTGTATAATGAACATTTAAAGTCATGTTTCAATTTAAGACTACATTGTTATTGATCAAATCAAAGAAGGTTGAGTAACACAAATGGTGATTGTATTTTAAATTGACCTTGGAAACAAATTCCTTCTGCACATTAATCCATTTTAATTGTGATTATGTAATAATCCATGACCCAGTGAAAGTTTACATTTCAAGCCAATATTTTTTTTACATATAGAAAATAATTACAGTTTGTATTTATCCTTATTATGTTATTTGTACTGTGATAGTATAAATTACTCCATTCATTGTTAAATTTTAATAAGATAATAATAACATAAATTAATTGTATAAGCTCTAATGATTCACAGCCATCAAAACTGTGACAGTTGACTAATATGGCATAAATGTTTCATTTATTAATAAAAAAAAATAACAACTTACATGTTGTTGCATTTGCTATCAGAAGAATGACAATGACTGGACAACTCTAATAGAAAGGAAATGTTGAGTATATCTGCACCACTTCAAAAACTAATAGGCCTGTGTTATTATAAACATAGCTAAGAACAATGCTGTAAATTTATTAGTCTCAATACAAAGGCCAAAATTATTTTTCAATTTAACTATTGTTATTAACAATTAACTAAAACATTACACAAAGCCCATTATATGCTGTGGGACAATCTCTAAATGTGTCACTACTAAGCAAAGAACTAATATGTTAGGCTTACAAAAATAACTCGTATAATAATGTTTTTGTAGGTATGTGTTAACACATTCATCATCAACCTATAGCAGTCCACTGCTGGACATAGGCCTCCCCTAATGAGCACCATAGTGCCCTGTCTTCAGCTTGCTGCATCCAGCATCTGCCTGCAGTCTTTCGCAGATCGTCATCCCATCTGGCCGGAGGGTGTCCTACACTATGTTTGCTGAGTTGAGTTAACACATAGTTATACACAAAATAGTATTCTTTTAATTGTATTACATTATATGTTATTATATTATATTTATTGATATTTGATTTGATCATAATAAAGAAGCATTAAGGTAGTGTGGATTCAAGACATATATTAATTTATGACCAGAGTTCAGTTTTGATTAAGAAAACCTCCAAATAATTCAGGAACATATGTTGTTCCAAATATTATTTAGATAATTTGATGATATTTTAATACTATAGAGTACATTTTATTATTAATTTTGATAATCAAAAGTAATTTAATATAAACACAATTAGGTTATAGAATTAATTAAAAATGTTATGAAGTTTTAATATTCATGTAATCTATTAGTATCCGCCTAATAACAATTGTTTGCTTAAATTGTGTTTAAAAAATACTTTAACTCTAAATTGAAATAATATATAAATGATATTACATTACATTTTTCTGCATCTTAAAAATATGGAGAAGAAAAACAAAAATTAGTTCTAACATACACTCTTCTGCTTCTGAGGTACAGGTTCAAGCATTTCAAATAAAAACTACATTTTTTTACAAGAACGAGTCTTAACAAATAACTTGTATCTTTCATATTTTCTTAAACATAACTCTTCTGTTGTCATATTTGTTTTTCTTACTCTGATTGATATTTAGGCGCAATTTTTTAAATATATGTCCATGAACATATATATATTAATAATTTTTTATCGCATTTACCTTTATCCAAACAGCACACGTACCGTCGTAGTTGACATCAAACAGGTATATGCCATTTCTGTTTACCAACTGCTCCTTTGATATCGCACGGCACCAACATCATTATCTAACACATTGATAATAATAATAGAATGTAAATAAATGCTTCAGATTGAAATAAATTGATAACGAATATGTAGCACACGTACACGACAGATACGATTTTATACAAGTTTACAAATATTTTGCCTAGGTGCGTAAATTTCTCTAGCGTCTTAACTTTTTGTCAATTATTAAAGTCGCGAAAGTTTTTTTCGTTTACTTCCCACAAAATATAAAAAATAGCTGACAACTAGTGTTGAACATCCTTTAATAATTAATCAATCAATTGTTTTTAGGACTATCAAACAATCGATTGTTAAATGAAACGATTTTTATATAAATAGATAGTACATTTTTGAAATTACAAGAATGATTTGCGCGAACCACCTTTTTTTAGCTCACCGAGCTTGTAAAGTAAACAAGTATGCATCCTTCGGAAACACGTGATGACCTTTGCTCGTAAAGTTCTTAACTGTCGGCTAACATATGTAACATGTTGTAACATGTAACTGAAAAAAAATTGAATGGAAAAAACCACTAACATTAAAATCAAATAAAACATTGACGTTTTATATTGCCAAATAATATTCATGGGAGCAATATCCAAAAAAATTGGTAACGAACATGTACGGGCATCGTGTCGATGGACGTGAGTTCGTATCCCTGCAATGAGCCTGAGCTTTCGGTAAAGGAAAACATCGTGATGAAACCACATCATGGTGGTAGGGCTTTTGCTAAAGCCCGCCTGCTAACACTCTCAAGTTGAAAATCTGTCGCCAAGCACATTAGTGTGTTCCGGCTGCTGCACAGCGTGTAATCATCTTGGGCAACATCGTCACTTAACATCAGATGAGAGGAGACCGATCACGACCGCCGGCGGGAACGGACGTGTTTACGACCGCTCTCTGCCGCCTTTGTGAAGTTTTACGACCGACCGGCTTTGCTGCACACCTGCATCGCACCTGCGCCGCACCTGCGTATCGCCGTCTCGCTCGCACCCATTGTGTCGCGCTGCACAACCATAAAACTGCTCTTTTAAGAGCAAATTGTTTCTATTCGACGAAATCCACACTTTAGTGGTCACTTGCCTGATACCTGACGGTGCCAACTAAAGCAAGTGGGTGCGTGACCCAAGCGCCCCTCGGTTGCCTCCTTCAGAGGCAAACGATAGTACTTGGTCGGGCTCAGGAATCTTGGCCCTTGATAGAGTCATAGTCAAGCCGTGAGTGTCTCCTTCCCACCCTTCCGATCCTGCTACACATCCATCCCCGAGTGTCTGTTTGGGCGTAGCTAGGTATTTATACCGGCTGCGTTCTCTGCCTCGGGATTGATAGGGACCTCCACGTAGGGCCCGGTAGGTTCTTTCCTGCGAGTCATTACACCGTGACCCGCAGGTCCCTTTACACGGCTCGGGATAGCCGCTTAAATTCACTCGGCGCACCCCCTGCCTCTCCGGCAGGGAGGTTTAACTTCACCCCCGCCCGCCCAACCGCCGCCGCCGGAATGGCAGACTTGGAAAGCTTCGTTGCGTTCGCAACAAGCCTACACCCGTCGATATGGACGGATTTCAATAGGGCCATCGCGGCCGCGCAACCCGCCATTGCTGTCGCACCGGCCACCGAGGCCACCAGCGACCCCGCCGCGCCCCACGCGACGGACAAGAAGCCCGTCTCGCGCTCCCGCTCAACGGCACCCCGCGCTCACCGTCAGACGCCGTACAAACGGCCGTCATCGCGCTCGCGTTCCCCGGGCAATCAAGTCACGATCCCAGCGCCCTCTGCGCTGCCGATCAAGAACTCTTTCGCGTCGTTAGTTCCCGAAGCGGACACGCCGACGCTAGTAGCTACGAACAATAGCTACTCGCCCACTAATCCGGATCCCGAACCCGAGTCCAACGAAATGGACACGGCGATAGTCACAGATAACGAGGGCTTCACCCTCGTTCAAAAAAACAAGCCCGCCAAACGGGCATCGCGTTCGCGTCCCGAGTCTCCGGAGACTCAGTCCCGCCCACAAAAGGCGCAGAAAACTGGGCTAAACAGCCACGCCCCCCGCTCCGCAGCGCCCTCAGCGCCTGCCGGTACTTTTGCCGGCAGAAAGGCGCGTCGCCCACCGCCGGTAGTAGTCTAAAACAAGGCGGTCTGGACTAAGCTCGCGGACAAGCTTAGAGACTTAAAAATTAATTATACCTCGGCCAGTAACACGGCCAACGGTATCCGCGTACAAGTAACCACTTCTGACGAACACCGTCAGTTCACAAAGTTGCTCCGAGCAAGCAACCTACACTACTACTCATACACCCTAGACGATGAGCGTCACCTTCGGGTTGTAATCCGCCGCATCCCGGTGGAAATCACGCCCGAGGAGGTCAAAACTGACCTCTTAGCGAAGGCCCTCCCAGTCCGCGAAGTGCATAGAATGCACGGCGGACAATCCAAAAACCGACCATTAGATATGGTCGTAGTTATCTTGGATCTGACCCCCGAGGGCAGAGCCATCTTTAATGTCAGGAAAGTGTGCGAGCTCTCCGGAATAGCCCCCACACAAAAACCGCAGCCCTCCGCAGTGCCACAACTGCCAGCTGTACGGACATTCGGCCCGTAACTGCCATTTACGTCCCAGGTGCGTTAAGTGCCTCGGGGACCACGCGACAAGCGAGTGCACGCGCACTCGCGAGTCGTCTACCCCTCCGAGCTGCGTGCTATGCGGCAACGCGGGTCACCCCGCGAACTATCGCGGCTGTCCCCGTGCCCCGCGTCCCACGCGCCCTATGCGCCCTACGCGCCCAAGGCAAGAGCGACACACCCCTCCTCAGAGGGCACGTCCCGCCGCCAATAGTCAACCCATGCCTCTGCTCACGCCAGAAGCCTTTCCCAGCCTCCCGGGCGCTTCCCGCGCCCCGGTGGCGGCCACCCCCGCACCCCGCGCACCCCCTCCGGCCATGCGAGCCCCTCAGGCAGCATGGGTCTCTACTCCCCGCCCTCAGCCTCCCAAGGCTCAGGCCTCCCCGCCCGTTAGCACGCGCCGCGGCGTTGACTACATGGTCATGCTCTTCCGCGAGCATGACCCTCAGGAAGTACTGGCATACGACCAGTGCGTCGCTGGGTACGGCCCCACCGAATCCATCAGGCGTTTTCCCCTGATGACAGCGACGCTAATGCGCCTGGCCCGTGCCGGGAAATAGATAACGGTTATAAATGGCTCGCATTAAACCTAGGAGTCTCAACATCTCTTTCTTTAACGCGCGAAACCTCCTTCCACAACGGGACCTAGTATCCACCTTTCTTAGGGAACGGGAGATAGACGTATTTCTAGTACAAGAAACACTTCTAAAACCCAGTAGGCGCGACCCTAAGATAGCAAATTACAATATAGTCAGAAATGACCGTGCCACCCGAGGAGGCGGCACGCTCATCTACTACAAGCGTTCCCTCTATTGCATGCCAATAGACCCTCCCGCACTTACCAATATGGAAGTGTCCATCTGTAGAATAGGCATGACTGGCCATCCGTCAATCACGCTTGTCTCTGCATATCTCTCCCCGAGTAAAAGACTCCTTCAGTCCGATCTGGAGGCGCTACTTTCACTCGGTCAATCCGTAATAATAGCAGGCGACCTCAATAGCGGTCACACCCATTTCAACAACTCGCGTAACACCCCTAACGGGGTTATTCTCGACCTACTATGCGATGTGCTCGGCTTTGACGTCATAGCACCGCTAGAGCCCACGCACTTTCAAGATAACTGTCAACCGACAGTACTTGACATAGCCCTCCTCAAAGGTGTCTCACTTCGGTTACGACTTATAGAAGTCGTACACGAACTGGACTCCGATCACCGCCCGGTTATCTTACAACTCGGGCAACCGTTCGACCCCAATCCGCCAAAAGTCAAAGTAGTTGACTACGCGATATTAAATCGTTACCTAACCGATAACGCTACCCCGTCCAGCTTAGCTAGGATCCCCGACGTATTAGAGTCAACAGCAGACGCCGACTTAGCGATCGATTCCCTGGTCGACTACCTCCAAACCGGTGTAAGGGAGGCCTCGAGAGAGGTGCAAGCGGCAAACGAACGCCGTTTTATACTCCCCCCCGGCTTACGAGCGTTAATCACTGAAAAGAACGCCGCGACACGTGCACACGATTCTTATCCGACGAGGGATAACACCTGTAGGTTACGGCGACTTCAGAGAGAGGTTAGAACTCGCATCGGCGAGTACAGAGGTCACCGGTGGCATAACCTCCTAGAGGGTCTCAAGCCGTCCCATCTGGCTTACTGGAACCTCGCCCGCTCTCTGAAGTTAGAAGCTTCCGCCCTGATGCCGCCCCTCGAAAGGGGCCCCGATCTCCCACCCGCGTTCGATAGTGACGATAAGGCAGAATGCCTTGCCGCAAGCTTGGAGAGCCAGTGCTCTCCAAACTGCGACAACGTAGACACTGCCCACATCGAAACCATCGAGACCGCCGTTCAGGAACTAACGACGATTCCCCCCGCGGAAACGTTAAACCCGGTCACGCATGACGAGATTTGTTCTGTTATTAAAGGCCTTAAGCCTAGAAAGTCCCCCGGCCCCGACGGTATCAGGAATGAAGTACTTAAACTTCTTCCCGATCACCTCATAGCTGTTTTGGTCTGCATCTTCAATGTAGCC
Organism: Saturnia pavonia; assembly: GCA_947532125.1. NCBI lineage: Eukaryota > Metazoa > Arthropoda > Insecta > Lepidoptera > Saturniidae > Saturnia > Saturnia pavonia. The sequence goes on along the minus strand of OX383898.1, from coordinate 18,523,441 downwards.
ATAGCCCACTGCTATTTTCCAGCCGTCTGGAAAAAAGCTATAGTTATAGGTATTCACAAGCCCGGCAAAAAAGCTTCGCTTCCCGATAGCTATCGCCCGATCAGCCTTTTAAACACACTAGGGAAACTTTACGAGCGACTCCTTCTGAACCGTCTCAAAACCGTTATAGATATTAAAAATCTATACCCTCCCGAACAGTTCGGTTTTCGCGCCCGACACTCGTGTACACATCAAGTGCACCGCCTCACGGAGCACATCACGAGCAACTTTGCCAAAAGTAGTATCGCCCCCGCCCGTACGCTTGCGGTCTTTTTCGACGTAGCTAAGGCCTTCGATAAGATCTGGCATGCCGGACTAGTCCACAAGCTACATCAATTAGAAGTCCCGGATAGGTTAGTTCATCTAGTTCACGATTTTCTACGCGACCGCACCTTCCACTACCGAGTGGAAGGAGTACTATCTACCGCCCACCCTATACGCTCAGGCGTCCCGCAAGGTTCCATTCTGGCGCCTTGCCTTTTCAATCTGTACGTCAGCGACCTCCCGAAGCCCCCCGGGGTCGAGGTAGGGCTCTACGCTGACGACACAGTCATATATGCGTCAAACAGACACAGAAAAAATCTCGCCTGCGCAGTCCAACGTGCCGTAACCACTCTCGGGGAGTGGTTTCGAACGTGGCGAATAGCTATTAATCCGGTAAAGAGCGCCGCGATTATGTTCGAACCGCATACATGCAAACTACCACGCACGGTAGGACCCCTCTCATTATTCGGTACGAATATCCCTTGGGCCACCAAGACTAAATATCTGGGTGTCACCCTCGACTCGAAGCTTAACTTCAACGCACACGTTACTATAGTCAGGAATAGGGCCATCTGGATCCTTTCCCGCTTGCGACCCTTGCTCAGTTCGGTAAGCAAAATGTCCTTAAGACATAAGCTCACACTGTACAAGATGTGCGTCCGTCCGATCTTGACATATAGCTGCGCCGCGTTCGCACATATGTCCAAACATAACTTTGCCCGCATGCAAAGAGTCCAAAATCGGTTTCTCCGTCGCCTGCTTGACCCTCCAGCCTTCGTTAGGAACATGGACCTGCACAGGGACATGAGGCTTCCCTCGATAGAAGCCTATGTGAAATATCTCACCAGGAGATACTTCGATAGCGCTTCGAATCATCCCAACCCGCTCGTAAAATCCACCGTGAACTACGTCCCAGACAACTCGATCCCCGTTGCAAAACGTTATAAACGCCGTCCGCGAAATCTCTTTGTCGATCCCGATGACGACATCGAGAACGCTAACAATTTCTACGCGTCCGCTCCCGCAACATATGCGTGCTCGCGCCCACGCCCGCGAAACCACCGTTCCCTCCGCAGGGGACGTACGGTTAACTTCGCTCCCGCACACCCGCCACGACCGCCCTCCTCTGCGGCAACTCAAGCCTAGGTCCGATCCATCGGCATGGAGCCCTTGAGCCAAGCAGCCGCTCGCGCGATACAAGTGACTCTACAATCACTAGCTTTCACAGCCATACATGACACTGCATTATACACACATGCACAACACACATAGGTACATAGGTTCTGTAAGGGACCTTTTTTTTCTTTTTTTGCCTAGTTAGATTAAACAAAAATTTTCAGACCACTAAATACACATACACATGTTCCTTCCCTCCTCCCAGGGGGCAGAAACATGTATATATGTATAGTTAGTTTAGATCGAATTACGGATAGGGAATTAGTCAGATCGCGACTTAATTGCATACGCGCAACAGTCCGAGCCGAGGTTCGGCCACTTTGGCACCCTCGGATGTTGTTGCTTAGCTTTCGTGGCTGAGTGCCCTAAGCGCTCGCCCCCAAGCCCGGTAAAGCTGTAAAAGCCGTAAAGGCTCCAGGGCCCCTAAGGCTAACAGTATAGTCAGTTCGAAAAAAAAAAAAAAAAAAAAAAAGAAAAAAAAAAAAATCAGATGAGATTGTGGCCATAAAGTTTCACTTATAAAAGATAAAAAAAAAACTTTTTTACACTTATTCAATTTCATTTGACTTTAGTTAACTGTAAAAGTTAGAGGTTTTGTTGGGTCTTTGAAATATTTCAATAGCTAATATAGCAGCAATGAAGTTTACGAGTACCTATGTATGTACATAATTGTTAAGGTTTTTAAGTATGAACTACCACCAGTTATAAGACTACCACTATGAAGGTACAATGTATAAACGCACAAACCAACAAAATTAAAAAAAAACAACAAATTAAGATTCTCTCTATTTATGTAGTCGGTAAAAAGCAGCGGATAATATATCCGAATATTGAAAAAGGGATTTGAATTAGGAAAAAACAAGCAAATGTTTACTTTTGAAGAAAAAATTTAAATTGTCAGGTAATGTTAAAAGTACTGTAAACGGTATTATTACTGTGTACTATATACGCATTACTAAGTATATATTATAATGTACTCTGTGCGTACTACTATACGTTACTTTGTTACTTTCGACTTGAGGGCCCTGGCAACACTGCTACATGCTCGACCAACCAAACCTCTACGTACTCTGTGCTTGCCCAAGAAGCTTCTTGACAAGACACAAGACAAATGAAATTTGACTTATTGTATGTTGATATTTCAGTTTATGAATCAATTTACCTACCAATTAATCGTTTTTAGGTGGTTGTTAAATAACTGAGAAGGGACAATAAAGGAGTAGAAGGGTTTAAAAATATTTTGTTTAATAGGCAATGTAATTGTGTTCGCACTCTAAAGATATAAATATATAACCTGATGTATTCTGTATCGTCGTAAGTTCTGAAATCTGTACAAGTGTTTATATAAGTAATTGATAAAAGAAAAAAGCATGGAAGTTAATGACAACAATGCAAAAAAGAAACCATCAAAGATCGAAGAAATGACCAAAGAACAGATACGCCAAGCTATTTTAAAAAAACGTGAATGCAATGCAAGATCTCAGTACATTGTTGAGAGCTTACTCGAGAGACGTATCTCAGCAGAGTTCCTATTAAAATGTCTTCCAGAAATTAACCAATCCCATTTTGATGATATTATTGAAGAGAGATCTATCTTACACCTTTGCGGCTATCCAATTTGTGAAAATACATTATGTGATGAAAAGATTCCTAAACAAAAGTATCGCATTTCTATGAAAACTAATAAAGTGTATGATATAACTGTTAGAAAAAACTTCTGTAGTAACACTTGCTATAAATCAGCTATGCATGTAAAGAAACAAATGCTAACAAGTCCACTTTGGTTTAGAGAGTATGAAGAAGTACCAACATTCAATTTACTGCCTTTAGATTCCATAGGTAGCATGGGGTTAGAAGTTGATGTTGCATTAGTTGATAGGGTCACAATCAACACAAAAAATAAAACCTTTACATCTATCAATGACTTTGCGACAGCCAGTTTTAATCATATGCCTCATTATGATGATAAGTTTAAAGAAATAGGTGACAAGCAGAACAAAAGCGAATACAGAAGGATAAATAAACCTGAAAATGAATGTGTAAAGGAAAATTTAGCAAAAGATGTAACACAAAGTAATGTTGATTTGATTGATGAATTGCCGAACACCATATTGAATAAAGAAAATGAAAGCAAAACCCAAGATACAACTAACACAGATATAAATACATTCCAAACAATTCCAGAAACATCAAAAGTACTAGATGAAATGAAATCATTAAAATTAGACCAGTGTGTAAATAAAAAACCTGCTAAAAATCCATTGAATATAGTTGGTGAGATCATAGAAAAACCAGAAAAGAAAATTGATCCAATAATCTTTAATGCACCAATGACAGTCAAGCAAGAAAATACTTCTAACAAAGAACATAAGAAAAAGACCTTATTGAGGAAACAACCCATAATTACTGTATTAACACTTGAAGTAGAGAAATGTCTTGCAGAGTGGTTCACATTGGATACATTGCTGTTTCTATTTGGAGAGGAGAAAGTAAAAGAAATGGTAGCTGATAAAGGAAAAGTTGTCAAAGAATATTTAAGTAATTACACAAATAGCATATTCTACAATTCTAATACATATGATCAATATCAAGCTCTATGTAAGAAATTAAACATGTTTGAACTAGAAGAGCGAAGACACGATGTCCGAATATTGCAAAAGGAAACAAAACCTTTACCAGACTACAAAATAATACAAGAAGAAAGCAAAAAGATGCAGTTAAAAGTAAAGGCATTTTTGTCTGGTGAAATGGATATACCTGAATTAGATGCAGAAGAGAAAAACACTGAAGAAAATGAAGAAGAAAGTGTTACACATCTACCATTAGTAGATAAAAAAGCACAGAATGCATTGAGAAGAAAAATAGTATGCGAACAATTGCATAAAATATTACCAGATTTATTGAGATCTTTAAAATTAGAGAATCTATCTGTTACTTCTGATATTAGGCTCTTGGTGAATACATTTAAATTGAAACCAAATAATATAATGTTTAAACCTTTACAGTGGACATTGATAGCTATGGTTTTTATAAAATTACTTTCACTTAGAGATGCAAGGTTATGTTACTTATTGGATACACCAGCTACTTACCAAAATATGCAACTGTTACTATTAAGTTATAAGCAGGATGGTTCTTATTTAAACAGGTTGATAACTTGGCTAACACATATTGATAGACTTTTAGATAGTCATGAAACAGAGCTGTCTACTTTGTGATACAATTTTTATTTTAGTGTAACTGTAATTATTGGAATATAATTATTAATTGTGAATAATTATTACATAGTTATTTATAAACGATTTGAATCAATGGTGGCTCAGATTTAATGCGACATGTTCAATTCCTACCATAAGCTTGAGCTGAGCTTATGATGAATAAAAAAGTTATGATTAAACTATAGTATAGTGGTAGGGCATTTTCATATGCGCACTTGGCTACCACCCACTGTTAAGCTTGAAAATTTCTCACCAAGAACCTATTATCTGTTGCAGTGGAAATGCTTAAGAGCCAGTCCCATTTTCTATATTTAGTGCATTGGCATTTTAAGTCTCTTCATCACTTAACATCAGATTAGATTGTGCTCAAGCATTGGTATCTTATATATAATATAAAAAAACAACAATTACAGTTCAGCATAACATATTGCAGATAAATTTGCATTTTCTTAAATTTTTTGTATCAATTGCAATGTGAAAGAACTGACAAGAAAATATTAACTCCAGTGTATTGGATTGTTGTATTTTTATTTTAAAAGTGAGAGGCGGATTAGGTCATCAAATCTCACTAGCAGGTCCATAGTTTTCTATGATAAGTGAGCAAAACTAGAGAAAACACAAAAAAGGTTGTAGAACCAGGGGGGTTACTCTTGAAATTGATTCGAATTTCATTTTGTTTCTGATTCGATTTCATTTTTGATTCGACCTCAATCCTACATGTGTACTATTGAACCAAACCCAATCGAAAATGAAGATCGAGTTATAATTGAATCATATCAACGTTGTTATCTGTATCCGGCCACAGTACACTCACAAGTCACCATAAAGTATTATAAATCTATGCTTGGATTCTTTTAATTCTAACATTTTTACATAAGAATGCTACATTGAAAATCGTTCAAAGTTAGTTCCGATTCGAGCCAAGATTGCCAAATGTCACCAAATGGAATTTTATTCGATTCTATTCAGTACTCGAACGCGTCAAGAGTACCTAAGGCGACTGGAAGACACATTGTTGGAACACATATTGTTATACACATATACGCCTAGACCTAGACAGTCACCTAGAAGAGTCATGCCTATACCAATTGCTACTTATGTTTTATAGCTACATCTGATAAACGGAGCATCACTGAAAAATGATTTATACCATCTAAATTTCATAATAATATAGATCCGTTTAAAATAATTAAAAAAAATGATTGTGATACTATTTATTTGTGTCTATTTTACCTGTACAATAAAGATATTTCTTAAAATATTGACTTTTATTTCCATTTATTAAAAAAAAAAATCAGACCACTTTTTTTAATGGTGCACCTACGAAATATATAAAGGGATCTTTTTGATTCAAAATTGAAAATATTCAATTTAGGCCCTATGAAGGCACTTATGAATGTTAACACACTTAACCAATTCTGAAAACATTCCAGTCACCAAGAAGAGCTAGCAAGTAACTTGTACTGGTTTATCAACTTTTTTTTAAATGTCCTCTTGTTATTATTTGTGTCGTTTACATTTATTATCATTTTCGGTGCATGTAAAGAGTCACTCCTAGACACATCACCGTCATTCAAATACCTAATGATTCACCCTATAATAATGCTTTATTCACAATAAAACTAGCTTCACATGATTCTTGGATTTATTATCCGGTAAATCGGTAATCTGCATAGGAAGTTTATTGTAGAACCATATTTGGTTCACAGTTAATAAGTGTACCTAAAAAAACTTTTGTTCTTATTGATGACAAGTATAATTTAGGGTTCAGTGGAAACTTATGGGCTATTTAGATTAATGTTTCTTTATTTAAAAAGTTTATAATATAAATAAACAAAGAACTAGATAACATAAAATATATTATTTATTTATCTATTAACTTTCACTCAAACTTGGGTCTAAAATAGTGAGTGCGGCTCCGACTAAATGCAAAGACCCTGTGATCAAAATCGATGATTTTTTAGATTTATTTTCATTTTTTATAGTGATCAGTGCGTCTGAGACACATTCTAACACAGCCACATTAGACTTATTGTTGCCATCTTTCCATATTTGCGCGTGTTTTTCACACCTCGATATGAGTTCGTCTTGTTCAACTATTGAGTAGTTGTCATTTTTCTGGTTGAGATTTTTGAATGCTGTCGGAATAACGAAGTAGACGGTTTTGAATGGTATATTCATTAGCGGTTTGAGAAGTACTTCAGCGTTACGATCTCCGGTCGCGCTGAATATCAATATTTTATCTTGTAGGCTGAAAACAAGATTAGAAATTTCATACAGAGCAATTTCGTTTCCCTAATATGTACGACTTCTATCTAGATTATGATAACCAAACTACTGATATAATTAACTAGGTTTTTTTTTTCGAACTGATTATACTGTAAGCCTTAGGGGCCCTGGAGCCTTTACGGCTTTTACAGCTTTACTGGGCTTGAAAATTAACTAGGTATTTTACCCAGACTGTGCTGGGATAGCCTGACATATTTAACCTTATCTAAGACCATCAGAAACAACGGGAAACTTGATCACGTTTTCAAAAATATTTTGTTATATTTACCTATTATTTTCTTTAAACCACTGCGCACATATCTCCACGGATTCTTTAGTATGTGCTCCATCTAAATAAAATATTGCATATTCTGTATCCACAATTTGATATCTTCCCGGCCACTTACAAGACCTCAAACCCTTAGTTGTTTCGTGAGGCAATTTCATTATTTCTTTAATCACCGCACCATTTGTTCCGTTTTTCACATCGCTATGTAATTTATATCCATTTTTATATGATCCTTGTTTTTTTATTTGCATCCAAGCGTGCGCCAGTTGTATGGCAAGGGATGCGTTCATCTGATAAGCTTCTAAATTTACTGGCAAATATTCCTTCATTTCCGGGAACGTGTATGTGTTATAATTTGGTACTACAGTCAGTGGACACTGAAATGAAAATTTATTTTAGACATGTATTACCGTTTTTTATCACCTTATATTATAAGTACTAGCTGTGCCTGCGACTTCGTCCGCGTGGAATTTCGTATATGAAAAACGGCGGTAAAAAATAATATGTAGATATATTAAAATTCGATCGTCGATTTGTTTCGTTTGATTTAACCGTACCTATATGGTGCTTTGTGTATGTTTCGGATTCCTGTGACCAGCATGGTACTCACGGCTAGCAGTCAGCCTTGACTCACTTCCTCTACTTTCGATCGATCGATATTCTGTCATACACCTACGCTGTGGACTTAACCCAATACTCAAAAAGGTGTGTCTGACATCTGCATTTAAGCTAAGCTTGTTATAAAATCTTTACTTAACATTAGGTGACATTGAGGTCAAACGGTAAAACCTATAAAGATGTTAATAAAAATGTACCATGTGGAACTTACCTGGACAATATCAGTATAATTCCTCAACACCTTCATAGCGTCAGGGGGCTGATGCACGGTGTAAGCTTGGCAGCCAGGCTTCATAATCCCAGCTTTAGCTGCGGCAATCTCCGGCAGGGTGTGACCGAGAATCGAAGTGTGATCTAATCCCAATGCTGTTATTCCCACTACGGGCACTTTTCTGAAATTAAGTAAATATTTGTTACTTTGTGAAAGATTATAAGAAAGAGGTTTTTCACCTTTCACAGAAAAACAAAAACTAGATCAAAGTAGGTTCAGCAGTGTGGGAGCTACGATGCCACGGACAGACACACAGATTCAAACGTTAAACTTATAACACCCCTCTTTATGCGTAGTGGTTTAAAACTCATGGTATTTAATGTGATGTGAAATTATATTATCACTACCGATAGAGAGATATTGAAACCAGAAAGGATAGCTATTTATATAGCAGAGGGGCAACCGACAGACTAAATAAAAATAATATGTGACAACCCGTACGTTAACATATAAGTATCTAGACGGTTTTAAGAGATATAGGACACAGAGAAATTTCTTTGGAGATTTCTCTGTACTTGGGGCAGCTCGACTGGTGAAATAACTTATAATATAATAACCAGCCAAATAACCTTGTGTTGTGTTCCTGCGGTGAGTAGGGTTCCAGTGCTCCTTGGGGAAGAGGGTTCAAGGTCGGCAATTTAGTTAGGCTACGGTAGGCTCTTACCATCAGGCGAGCCGTATGCTTATTTGCTAAGTTAGTTGTATATAAAAAGGCGGGAGCGGCATTTCGTGTGACTTCAAAGAGGGTGTTCCACTGTTATGCCATAGAAAGGTTTAGGTACAATATATTTACCTAAACTTCGAAGAAAGAAGTAATAAAGAGTAATACTACAACTCTATAAAATCCCGGAATGATAATGAGTGAAAGGTTACCACCCCGGAATTCAAGAAATTACAGACTGCTTATTGTACGTAGAATTCATAACGAATTAATATTTTAAGTTTTTAAGATCCCGTACTAAAACTATTAAAGTGCTTTGTTTTACATATAAGCAAATAAAATCTTGAATGTAAAATATAATTCCAGGATTTTAGGAGTTAGTACTACTCTATGTTACTTCCTTCCTCGAAGTTTAGGTAAAATACCTACGCTCCAAGCGTAGATACGTGACGTGTGGTTGTTTACTGGACCTATTTAGGGATTGTTATTATTATTACCTCAAAACATTAGTATAATCAACGATTCCCCCTATACCCACTTCTACAATGGCAACATCTACTTTTTCCTCGAGGAATACGTTGAAAGCCAGCACGGTTAAGAACGCGAAGTACTTCGGCATGTCGTCATCGTGATCCTGTATAAACAGATAAACCTTCTTATTGGCAAGAACTTAATATATAGTTTTATTTATATATATTTCTAGATTAATAAATCTGTACTTCTGTTGGTTATGGTACATGTAATTTCCAAATTTCCTGATAGACTAGATGTCTAAAGACACATAAAATACAATTTGTGGATGAATATGGAGAAAATATTATTACATACAACGCTCTTTTGAAAGTGGTCTTTGTAACATAAACTTTGTAACATTGAGTCAAATATTATATTTTTATTTTCAATAATCGATTTTATTAGTAAAACAGTTTAATTTCAATTCAGTTTTTAATATATATTTTCAAAGAAAGTAAATCAAAAGATGTTTATAATTATTAGAAATATTTATCTATTATATAGTATACCCATATTCATATTACACATGATCAGGTGTAGCACTGGCAGCACAACCTTTTGTGTACACTTACAATATACCTGCGCAGCAGGGACCATCATGTGCGGGTGAGACTAGCTTTGACTCATTAGGTGCTAGATCTTGAAAGCATTGATTTTAATTTTAATTTAGCCATAGCCAGCAAAAAATATGTGTTCTTGTTTTCAAGTAAGTTTTATTCAGTTAGTTCTAGACCAGGTTGAAAGTATCTGATCAACTTTCTTGCTAAGCCTATGACAGATTCGTACTTTTTTTACTATTGGTGATATTATTAATTAAAAGAGTTTTTAATTTCGTCATCATTTCTTCTCTCTATAAAAATAAATCGATATGGTGATTGAAATCAACACGAATTTTAAAACACTAACTTATTTATCTTTGTGTTTATGTCTTGCATAACCATCATTTACATGTTTATTTGAGAAATAACAAGAATTATTCAGCGTTGGCATATTGAAAAAAAAACAAATAAAAATATATGATATTACGTTCATGCAACTGGCAACATAAACAACTTTGGCTAAATTTAGCAATAGTACATTTTTTCATAAAAAATCAAATTGTGACTGTAACCATTGGTTACCAGTTTAGCTACAGGCAATCTGACAAATGGTTATTGTAACTTTTCATACGAATCAAAAAATCAGCCCTAAATGATCAAATCACTAACATGCGTTTATAATTGCAAATTATCTACCTTTGTCTCATTCAGCTTATTATATACTTGATGAAAATACTGAGCGAACTTTGCCTCTGACACTATTCGACCGTCGAGCCGTATCCTCTCCCGTACTGCTACTAAGTGTGGTGAAGAATAAAATCCGGTACGAAAACCGTGATGTCGGAGTATGGATTCACACATTGCGCTTGTTGAGCCCTAAAAATAGAAACAATAATAGGCCTGTTTTATTGCTTTATTTTACACGATTTTATAAGGCATACTAAAAAAAGATTTATTTTTTAACTGTGTAATTTTTCGACTATAATTCATTGACAGATTCATGAATTTTGTAACTCCTAAGTAATTTAGCATTAAAGCGTCCCCTCCATTAAGTAAGTAAGAAAGATTGAGGACGTAAAGGAAACGTCGACAGCAATAAAACTGGTTTTAGGGAAATGTAAACTTTTTTTCCTATATGCCTTACGTGCTTACGACCTTTTGGCTCTAGGCAATTGTATTTTTGTTAATCTGCCACTGCTCTGATAGTAATATTAATAGTACGAAATGTTGATCCATCAATTTCACTATTTACACTAATTTTTCTCACCTTCCCTTTGGTCCCTGCTACATGTATCACAGATAATTCATCTAGCTTTGCTAGTGTAATACCCGTTCTGAACAGATATCTCTCCATATCTTCTAAATTCGTGCATCTCTGGAAACAAACAATTTTATAACCATTATAAGATAATTTTCAGGTGCATACGTAATGTGTGCAATGACTAGTTACAAAGTGTTGTCCCAGCCATAAAGCCATGTCCTGCGCGTTTTGTCCATACACACTACACTACACAAAACAAATTTTGTTTGTATACACATGTCACATGTCTTCTGGTTCATAGGCTTGGCAAGCATGTAAAACATTGTAAATTTGGTATCGAAAATATTGAATTAGAGTAAGAAGTTTTACTTTCTGAGGCAGGCCTCGTAGCTCAGTGGTACTAAGCCCTATATAATATGTTTTGCTTAGGGTGATTTAACTGTGGTTTTTTCTTTGTGAAAGTCTCAGATTCCTAAGCGCAGCGTACCACGCATGGTTAGCAGTCAACCTTGCATCACATTCAATACTTTCAATTGATCTATATTCTGCCATACGTCTAGACAGTGAATTTAACCTAAACATCGTTCCCTGCAAGTTTCGGACGCATAAACTTAGTATCTCGTTCAGCAGCAAGTCTCACTGGACAGTATTCCTCAGTTTCCTGTGAACGAACAGATCTCACTCATTTTTCGAGCAATGGAATATTGAGAAAATCCCGCTCACTTTCTATCAGACAATGCCTACCAAATGCCTACTATGGCTACCAAGATGCAAATTACAATGTAATACAGTCCACAGGTTATAAAGTAGTAGTTGAATCGCAAAATTCAATTTAAATATAATTCATAATGCAATGAATCAAAAACGCTTTAAGATTACGCAAATAAAATAATTAATAAATTAAATTAATTATTAACCAATATTATCCATTGAGGTATTATGTACTACGTACTAGAGCAGCTATTACAAACAAAAATAGTGTACCACTTCCCCATAGGGCACGCAGGTTCAGCACAAATTAGTGATGTGACCTAGGCTCGGTTGTTACGCATAATAGATAGGTATTGAAACTATATATTGGCCAGATAGCGGGTTATATAATGTATATTTTTTGCATTTGTAGGTGGTTCGATTCCCAGCACAGGTAAGCTTTTTTACAAATCTGTTTATGCAATTATTCTTATGTTAAAAAACAAAATAATGTTTTCTTTAAGTAAGATTTACTATCTTCAGTATTTACTGTACTTTTCCTCCATGCCCCAATCGTTTTTTCCATTCTGTATATACAGTACTACCTATATAGGTCAATAATAACTTTTAGAAGATAAATATTTAATGTGATAATAAATTTTAAATAATCATTAAAGGGAAATCTAATGCAATTATAATAGCAACACTGGCGATGAATGGAAGATATTTAATATAAAATTTAAAATTTTATAAAAAATACAGATATGTGACACCCTGTGGTGATCTTTCAAGTACTTCAACTATAAATCTTTACTTTTCTTCACGCTACTGCAACAAAACTCATCAAAACTACTGAAAAGATTTTGATCAATTTTATTTTTTTATTCATTAGACACCAATATCACATTATGTTCATTTGATAAAAAGTTATTAGTTTTAAGAAACTATGATTTTTATAAACACTACTCATTTTTCTTTAGTCCACATGTGGAGAGCCATGGGCACAGCTAGTTCAGAATAAAAAGTTTATATAAAAATACAAAACAATACATAAATATAAGAATAACAATACATAATACTAGTCATAGAATTACAATGTATTTTACTATTAATATATTCCCAAAAAAAGTAACACAGTGGTTTCAAACTCTCAAACAAACTCTTCATACTGAATTGCATATAGTTGTACATTTTATATTATTAATGTTTATGATACCTTAAATAAAATCATTCAGCCTTAAAATATACATATTAAAAAAAACTAAATATTCTGTTAATGATTTTCCTTATTTGAACAAAATCTTGTTATTGGCTTATTATGAATTTCATAATTTAAAAAAAGTTACACTTACTTTACCAGTTTTTATATCTTTCCTTATTTGATTTATAGTCGACTTGTTTGACTGTAGTTTGTTTAATTTACGTACTGCATCCTGCACCGAAAACAAAAAAAGGAAAATTATAAAACTATGATACAACAAATTACGCAGTGTATAAACATAGAACATTTACGAACCTCATAATTAAACTTCGCGGAATACATTCTAATAGCTAATTTATTGACTAAACAACTACGACGCAGGCTGACGCTACACATTAGCCTGCCGAACGTCGACTGAGCGATATCCGATCTCGAACCACGTAGGTTTTAAATTGCAATAAATAATAATGGCAAAAAAACGTGACCTTCGTTCGAGTGGAGCATGCTCGCCATGCTGACGAGCATGGTGGATTCCGTCAGTTTGTATTATTCTATATTCGTCACTTATCAATATATAACACTGACATCTGACCCATGATATGCTATCATCATCATCAAACCGAAAGAAACTGGTTCATAAATCGCGTCTATGATTATCGTTTATTATCAAAACATAACCTAAAATAAAATCGTGAACATGACGTTGACAATCAGCTGTTATTTAATTCTTCTTTCTTAGTTCTTCCTTTTTATTTCGTGAAAGGAAAAGGCAAAGGTATCTAAGACCATGCAGCCAAGTTAGACGTATAATATGATGATTTCAGTATCCTAACAGGATGGCGGCTCCCTTATTAGGATTTCCTAGGGATTTTTGTAGCATATCAGAATTCATGGTCCATATTATTATTACCGATCCACTTCACTTGTGCACAATAAACAAGCTTTATTATGCAAAATGACACCTGTTTTACATAATATAGGGTCAAAAATACAAATTTATCAATAAAAACTAATCCACTACATGACAGTTTGAGATCCCGTCAAATATTCGTTATTTACTTCACTGAAACGACAAATGATACGCAAAGGAAATAATCGCACTGAGCTTAACATACACAGACTTTCATACTGGCAGTTAAAAAAAAAAGTAATTGAACTATTAATTTAACAAACTCTCCATCATAGAGTAAATTAATACATTGGAAATCTGTCCCATTCTCAATATTTTATCAAACGAAAAAGAAGTCGTGTATATAATTATGACTGAAACCGATGCCACGCAAAGGCCTTTGGAAATGCCAGAAAGGTTTATACCGTACCTCGAGAAATATAGAATTTATAAATTATTCAAGGTAAACGCCAGACAAATCATTTTAGAACTTCTTTTTATACCGTTATCCCGTTGGCAAGCGTATGGCCACATTTTTATCTGTTGCATATGTTAATTAGTAATTCATCCGAAGCTTAGATACTCGCTAAGACCACATAAACTCATTTGGTTCTTAAGTACAGCTACTGGAACACTCCAATAGATAGTAAGCGAAAGAATTTTAACTTGAAATTGGTGTTATATTATACGAGCACTAGAATTGATAGAAACAACTTCCAAACTCGCTACCAATGCTCGTAAACTTACGATGAAAAAATGAACGTAAACAAATATTTTAAACATTTAGTTTAAACAATGGCTTTTTCAGGATATGGTAAGAGACCTCGTCATCAGTTTGCCCAAGGATCACCTGAAACACATGAAAATGTATCTTAACCGGCTTTTACATTGTTCCAAAGACGCTGATAGAATCATACTACTGGTTTCACCTGAACTTAAAAAAATCGGTATAATTTTTCAATTTTCATACTTGTAAAGATTATTTTTTCATTCATTTTCAGATTCGCCAGCTAAACTTACAAATATCAAGTTTAACAGAAAAGTTGATATAAAACAAAGTAAAAGAAAAAACACTTCGTTTATGATGATCTATAAACATAATTATAAGTACCGCCATCTATGAGTGTGTACATAACCTTAATATTTTATATGCGAAAGCGTTCTTTTAGTACCTATTTAGTATGTTTATATTTCAGTACATTAATTCCCCAGTAAAAGAATTTGAAGCAATGATAGCTCAGTGGTAGCGTGTACCTACGTCGCGTCTATCGGCATGAGTTGAAACACTTCAACCCTATAATGAGCAATCGGTGAACGAAAAAATCGCGCATCGTGATGAAATCATAGCATGGTGGTAGGGTGTGTTCTAATGCCCGCCTGGCTAGCTACATCCTCAAGTTGAAAATCTGTCACCAAGTAACTTCCTCTACTATAAATAAAAATACAACTTGGCGATAAGGAATAAAGTTTAATGGCAATTTATCACAAGCAACTATATGTTCAGTTAGTTACCTAAACCAAATTATATCTAACCTATCTATATATATAATAAAATGTAATCTATACCAATATTATAAAACTCAATAGATTGTTTTTGTTTGTTTGTTTAAACGTGCTTATGCCTGGAAATACAAATCATATTTAAAAAAACCTTTTTGAACTTTATAGCCTAAGTATTTATTAAAGGCTATATAACATCAAGCTACGTCTATAAAGAGCGGAGCAGTAATAGAAAATGTAAAAATGTGGCAAGCTGTAGGCAAGAACGAGGAGTGATAATAACGATACACTACATCGTTCAACGGGCGCACGGGCGCGTTGGTAGCGCGGTGGAAAGCTATTCGAATACATTTAACAGGGCGAAACTGTTGGAGCACAGATAGTAATAAATAAATAGGCACGTAATGATATTGTTCTGTTGAACAGACGTGCAAGCACTCGCCAAACAAATGATTAAAGATTTTGGATTATTCGTGATAACACGTCGAGTCGTTCTGGATCGATACGAGAAGGTAAACAAATAGTCTGGTATTCAACAATCAACATAATTACAATTCAAAAGCCTTTGTTTAGTTCTTGACTGTCAACATAAGTTGTTTGTTCAGTTGTACACATTTTCAAACTGCTATTATAAAACAATATTTTTACAGCGGTCTTATATAATATTAATAGATTTCTTTTCGGTGTCATTAAGAATTCGAAAAACTGATCTAGAAGTATATCACTTTTTGGAGATTTTTTATACTACCGGCTAACATAGCTTTTTTTCTGACTGTACTGTTAGCCTTTGGTACCCTGGAGCCTTTGCGGCTTTTACAGCTTCACCGGGCTTAAGGGCGAACGCTTAAGGCACTCAGCCGCGAAAGCAACGCAACAAGTTCCGAGGGTGCCAAAGTGGCCGGACCTCGCCTCGGACTATTTCCGCGTATGCAAAGAAGTCGCGATTTGACTAATTCCCTCTCCGTAATTCGATCTAAACTAACTATACATATTTACATGTTTCTTCCCCCTGGGAGGTGGGAAGGAACATGACGTGTGTATGTATTTAGTAATCAGTCCGTTTTGGTCTAAACTAGCCAAAAAAAGAAAAAGGTCCCTTACAAAACCTATGTACCTTAGCGCAGTGCATGTATGTAGAGAGATGCAGTGTAATGATCGTATGTTGGTAGCTAGTGTGTCAGTGTATCCTGCGAGCGGCTGCTTGACTCAAGGGCTCCTTGCCGAAGGAACGGACCTAAGCTTGAGTTGCAACAGGAGTTATGCTTGTAATACCATAGGCGCGTATCACTAGCCCCTACACCAAAGAGCTCTGGAAACTTAGCTGCAATCTTCTGTAGGTTGGAGGCATTCCACCAGTCAGGTTGCCCCAATAAGAGATAAAACTTCAAAGAATTTTCTCTCTTTTCTTTATCTCTTTAGTTCTAATTGAAAACATTTTATAGTTAACATATAATTATATTGTATGGTTAACATCACGCTGAGCGGTGAACCATCTACGTACCTACCTATTTAGGTACCTAATACTCGTACAAACCTACTAAAATAAAAGTGATTACTTGAATATTATAATGATGTTAAAATATTATTAACATTAGTTGTTTGTTATATGTACCTACATGTTTTTCATTTATTAAGTGTTTAATTTTAATATGCATTAGTTGATAAATGACCATTAAAATATATGCTGACTAACAGTTTTTTTATCATCACTGTTATCTATATTAGTAGATATGTAATGTTTTCCATATTTCTCGATATGCGTACATTAGGTACACAATTTTTTTTTTGTTTTTCATCTGAATATACTGTTAGCCTTAGGGGCCCTGGAGCCTTTGCGTCTTTTACAACTTCACCGAGCTTGGAGGTACACAAATGATAACGTTACACAACATAATAATATTATTTCGGCGAAATCAAAAGACTTCATTTAGACATGTTTATAACTAACTACATTGTAGTTATAATAGATAATCAATTTGTCCCACGGTACAGCACGATGACTTCGTGCCTGGACACGTATCCTCAAAGCTGCTGTCAGAGGTAACTAAGACGTTGACCTTGAATGACCCTGTACCACAATCGGGCTGGCTTATGTACGGTAAGAATCTTTGCTTTATAATTTAAGGATAATGCTTATGCTTACAACCTAAATTACTATTTTCTTTCTAGCTAATAACACACCTAAGTAAGGTCGGTATAAAATGTTGTCGTCTTCCACTCTTCTTTATGACCTTCAATCTCAGTATTGAATAAAAATTATTAAAGCTTACAACCATAATAATAATAAAATATTTTCTTATGTGTTGTGAATTAATAGCATTTCCAACGGTTCTATAAGGACAACTCAAGCAGTATTAATAAAGCTGTAATAATAATGTCCTGTAAATGCCCCACTGCTGGACAAACCTCTACTCGAAGGAATAGGCTTAATCACCACGCCAGCCTACGATGTATTGGCGATTTGAAACGCCGAAAAATACAAAGTTCTAAAATGTTCCCACATAATGTGGTACTATAGGAACATTTCTCAAGTGTTCAGGTTTCTTAAAGATGTTTTCCTTCACCGTCAGCCGATAATTCTACCTTTTTAAATTGAAATTGTACCTACGCGAAATCTGAAATATTCTTTGGTACATTCCGAACATCGAATCGATATTCCGCTGCTCTACTAACCAACTCACTTTACAATACATCGCTTAAAATACTTACAGTATTAGAGCGAGAGGTGGATAAAACCACTCTCTCACGAAATGATCATACGTTAAGTTTTTTTCGCTTACGTACGTTATAAATACTTAGGAACAAAGTAGAGTTAAGATTTGTACGAAATTCCAATTATAGAGGCAGTAAACGTGATAATATCAAGAAAGCCGATAGACATGTAGTTTTTAACAAGAAAAATATTATCTATAGCGTTTTAGCTCAAATGACTTGAAACGTTGAAATTGCGGAACATGGTATTTACAAAATATTACAACGAGAAATGTATACTGAAAAGTCACGTTTTGTCATAATATCATTATCGTTAATTAGAAATTATAACATTATTTTAAAAGCATATCTTCTTGTACAAGCTTCTTAACGTAAGCATCGGTGGTTCAGTGGTAGAATGCTCGCCTGCCACGCGGGCGGCCCGGGTTCGATTCCCGGCCGATGCAACCTTTTTGTGTATAAATTATACACCTAAGAAGAAAACTTAGTTTTAAAAAACCGCTTCCTTCTAAATGTTCTAAACAGTTGCACATTTTTCATTTGTAGCTTTTAATACGCAATATATATAGGGCAAAAAGCATTTGTTTGCATGGGGCTTATTTGTAAAATAAAACAAACTTATTATGAAGTTGTGTAGATATTCATAATATTATGTGCTATGTTCTCGTAATCACAGTCATCATTTAAGCCGACTGTTTTCGCGACCATATATTATACACACAGAAAAATTACATTTACATTTTTCCTTAATTTTTCCAGTATAATTATGTAAAAACATTATGTGAAAGGAAATATTACGTAAATTCAATTTGAGGTGTGGTAGGGTTTGAATTTGACTGGATCGCAGCCAGCATGCACATGGTGATAAACCCATCACAGTGATAATTCTTTGAGTTATCGCGTTTCGGGATCAGCCATTGTAGATCCAGGTGCCGAGAGGCTTGCACGGCTAATCTATATATATAAATGCTAAAATGTATAGGGGGAAGTGGGGCAGATTGATACAGAAAAATTCAATGCCGTATTTTATGCATAAATAATAAATAAAATATTATTATTTTATGTTTATTGAATGTTAAATTTTATCAATATTATAATATGAGTCATAAGAATCATTAAAGTTAAATAATAATGAGAATAAAATTAATTTAATAAAAAATGGGTTTTGTATCATTGTGCCCCACGTACGGGGCACAATGATACATAGAATGGGGCACTTTAGTACGACAATATATATGTACGAATATATAATAGGAAATAAGGTTTAACTGGTGGATATTATAATAAGACTTCAGATTATTAATAAAGGAAAAATTATATGTTTCAAAGGCTTTTCTTTTTAAAACAAAACTATAGAAACTACTATGGATTTAATTATTTAATAACTACAATAAAAAATGTTTAGGTACAGTCAACCTTGCACCATTGGTAACAGTTCCAGGTATAAGCTGAGCTCTATTCAGTAATGAAAAATTCCTAAAGATAACTTCTCAATTTATGCTGGCACCATTACCACCGCTGTGTGGTTGAACGTTATTTACGTTTAAATTATTTCAAAAAGTACAAAAGAAAAAAGTTCGAGACGTTTCCTTTAAAGAAATAGTAACTGCTAAAGCACAGGTATTGTAGTTGCAGCTGCAAAATAAACGCTTGTCTTATATTCACACAAACACAAACTTACTAGGTGCAGGTTTTTTCGTAGGTATAGGGTCAGTTTAATTGCAGATATTTCATTTTCTTCACAATTTCGGCAACATTAATAATTACACTAGTATCAGTATCCACAAATACGACTTCTATTGTATTTACCGATTTTATCACATTCTATCGCTTACATGGATGTGATTAATACGTATCAATGTGCCCCGCGTATTGATGTATCAATGTGCCCCAGCAGATAATTTAAAAAAATATTAAAAAATTCAATAAAACCATCGAACACATTAAAAAATACTTCTAATACCGAATGTTGGATAGATTAACTAACGTTTCGTAAGTTGAAATCTTAATTATATCATATAAAACAGCAGAGAAATACTTTTAGATACTTAAGTATTTTTTAGTTAGTCGCACTAAAAACACACTTACTCTGTTCCAACGCTAACGGTTAACAAGCGGTCAGCGTGGTTATAGCTGTGGAGCTAAGACATGTATATGGACGTTTTAGTTTTGTCGGGTCTCTAATAATGTTTGTTAATATTGAAATATTGTTGGTGTATCAATGTGCCCCTTGTATCAAAGTACCCCACTTCCCCCTATAGGGTGCCTATAAAAAAAATATATTTTTGTCTGTCTGGTTGTTCCGGAAAATATATTTAAAGTATGTAATAGAAAAATAATTAGGCAAATAAAATAATAAGCCTTTTTAATTAACGCGGTCCACGTGAGTGGAACCGCGAGTACAGCACAGCTAGTAATTAGTTAATAATTTCTCAGTCGCTCGACATTGTTTTTGATTATATTCTGCTTAACATCAGGCATAATGTAGACACATTGCCAAACCACTATAAAAGAAATGATAGATAAAAAATAAAACTAATTTGATGTCTAATAACATGCCTAGATCACCCGTGCACCGTCCGTGAAGCTCGGTGTTTGCAACAAGATGGCGTCCTGCCGACCGTGACGCTTCTGTTGATACCGACGCCACCGCTAGCGCCGCCAGCGGACAATCCGCTCACGCCTGCAAGATCCTTCTTCCAGCAAGACTTTGAAGGGCTCAAGTTTACTTACGAAGCTACTGCTAAGGTAAGGTCATTGTTGTCACTTCTGCTGCTGAATAAATGGCTGCATAAATGTCTAGTGGTGAAACATTTTTGTGATCGTAGTATAGAATGAAATATCTTGATATATTTTTATTTCATGAAATATACGTCCTATATTTATTGTTATTTCTAATTCTGCATAAATGAAAAACGCACAAATAATTGGTATCCCATCTACCATACTTTCTGGTCGCGTGAGATGCAAGTACCTGACGAAGAAATGTAATCTTCTTCTAAACTAATTAAGTACTATGATCCTAGGATCACCCAGAAGCTATGTTCTGGGTTGATAAAAATAAACATTAGGGCCCTAGACTGCTTACGAGCAGTAAATGACGTTGCATTACAGGAGGAATTTCAATGTAAAATAAGAGAAAGAAGTTCTTTTCGTTGCATATTGTTCAGGAAGTTCATATTGATCCCGACGATGATACCGACAAGATATCAACTAAATGCTTCAATGCTATTCGCGCCTGCACCGCTGGAGCCCAGGGTCCGAAGCAAGGACACCATGCTATTGGAGCTCCGGGAGTATACCGCGTGCTCATTATAGGACCAAGAGGATCGGGGAGGCGGTCTCAAGCCGAGTCGCTGGCTAAACACTTTGGATTAGTTTTTTGTATAGCTATTTTTCTTTTACTTAAGATATTGCTCGTGCTAACATAAAATTCATTTCATGCTTTATGATTTTGTGTCATTTACTTTTATAAATTTGCTTTCACAACAGTTTGATGACGTCAGAGCCGACATGATTCAGAACTGCATAACCGATGTTACTGTGTATAACGCGATGAAAAGCGTTCGCTTTTTCACTTACTACCCTGAAACATTGCTGTAACTATAACTCACCTTTCCCACTTTCAGTGATAGAATTATAATTATTATCTTAATTTTTTATTGATATTCTTTTTTGGAGATTTGGATTGGACTTGGATTTGGAGATTTACAAACTTTATAAATTTAAAATGTTTACGACAGTACATTTCGACGATCTGCTTAACGAGGCAATGCAAAAAAACGATGATGTCGGGCAGAAGTTGCGTGACTTCGGCATCAGTGTTCAACTGAAAGCAGAAATTGTTAAACGTCGCTTATTAATGAAGGTTATATATTATATAATTCTTTTTTTCTTATATTGTCATAAAAGTTTGTATCATGCACTCTATTGATTCTGCCATATAACCTTTACTCGACCATTAATCAATAAAGTCTATTAAGATTTACATATTATTTCTTATAGCTAGTCGGATAGATATCACACTTTAAATCCAATGTATTTCTTGTGTTTTGGTAGCCAAAATATATAGGTAAGCAGTTATCATAAAGAGCTATCTATATTTCTAATAACCAAAATTTGTCCACTGACAACTTACTCTAGTTGAAGATCACACTCAGTATTAACATCTTTCCAAAAAAATCTAATATCACCTTAAGTATTTTTTTATGGCTATCTATAAAAATGATTTATATTGTATCCGAAGGTTAAGTTGAAGCATCTCATGGATGCAACAGACTACACACTTAAAGTAGAACATAGCGCAAGTATTTCTGTTCTAGTGGGTAGATGTACAGACTGTAGCAGTTATATTGCCGCAGTCTGCTCTTGTTCAGTTTCTGCGATGTTTAAATGATGCACCTCAGTTACAATTACTCTTACAATAAAGTTCCAGGTAATTTTAGGAATAAAGCAAGCTATTCAATATGTTCCCACCGCTAATTAATTTAGTTTAATACCGCCCCCCTTGACGTTCGAAGGCTACATGTCAATAAAAGGTCTCCACTGAGTACAGATTTAAATATAATGTTTTAGCAATGGAAGATGACTACAGTAGCCTAAACAGTCATCTAAGTAGAATAATTTCTCAATTAATCTCAGGATTGTATTGACAACGGCTGGGTGATGGCCGCCTATCCGATGTCGGGTAACGATTTCGAGTATTTGGACAACACGACGACTCCACCAAACCGGTAAGAAGTGATACTTTATTTACTTTGTTAAAGCCAAAATTTACTAAGAAAAAAATAATCTCGACTTGTATTTCGACAATGCCACAAAACCACCTCACCTCACGGCCATGCCAAATCTCAACCAAATCCTGCTCTCCTCTTTCTCTTCTCCACATTGCCTTGTCCTGCTCTTTACTCGCAACAGAGCCACGTCTAACTCTTCACCATTAGCCAATAGAAATATTTCCGTTACAACTTATAGGTGAGTAGATTTATTTTAATCCTATATATACTACTCGCTACTAACTACCTCGCCTCAGGGCCAAACTAAGTCTCAAGCAAACCTTTCTCTCCTCTCTTTCTTCTCGACACTTTTGAAGTAAAACTTATTTAGGCGCGACTAGGAGGTAACTGGACGACATGCAACGGAAGTCCGTTACAGCAATATATGCAACGGAAGTCCGTTACGTCAATATATCCAACGAAAGTCCGTTACGGCATTGAAGTAAAACTTCTTTAGGCGCGACTATTATTAACGTATTATATCTTATCACGGATGGTGATGACCGTCGGGGTGGTGGTGACCATCGGGGTGGTGGTGACCGTCGTGATGGTGGTGACCGTCGGGATGCTGGTGATCGTTGGGATGGTGGTGACCATTTAAATTTTATTTCAAGTGTATTATAACTTTTCTCGAGGATTGCTCGAGGCAGAACCTATGGAGTTGCGAGAACCTGTACTTAAACAAATTATAAAAACATGTTTAAAAATAAAGTCCCACAGCTAACTTTGCTTTCCTATTGTCAACAAACAAAAGGTCGCCGCCGCGCCACCGAGCTGAGAGTTTCAAACGAACAGCCCCGGATCTACATTTTTTTTCGAACCGGGACTGAATTTTGATAGTGACGTCCCCTCTCTCCAGCATTTGAGATAAATTGTTAAAAAATAAACAACAAATATATTATATAATAGTCACAACTTTTGAGCGGTCAAAGTCATATTTTTAATTTTTACACTTTTCAAAGATTGGTGAAGCTCCAATATAAGTATAATTGCCATTTTTGATAATTATATAAAAACCATTTTAAAAAAGGTTTTTATTAAAAAAAAAAACAGATATTTCTCCTAGAAAATAATCATTAATTTTTTTTAGCGTTCATTATTTATAAAACTAATAGCTTATATAAATTAAAATACCCGCCATTTGTTGTTGCCAATAATCTGCTGCGTTGCAACTGCTCATAGCACATTTCGGATTGAACCCTTAGAATTTGTTCAAAAACCAACTGGGCATTTTACAATCAAATGAATAATTGATAGAACAATGTGCGCTGGATACTAGGCGCTATATGAAGCATGTTTTTAACCAAACTATATTATGATTTTGGCGTCCCCTGAAACTGCCGCCCAGGAGAAAAAAATATTTAGTTTTCAATCGTCATGTTAAAGTTACGAAAACATATAAACAACGGAAAGGTTAATTGACTAACGTGTATAAGACAAACTTTATACGTTATTTAATTAGCCTTTCCACCGTCTATCTAAACTAATATTATAAAGAGGAAAGATTTGATTGTTTGTTTGCATTGAACAGGCTCTGAAACTACTGGACCGATTTCAAAATTCTTTCACCATTAGAATCCTATATTATCCTACATTATTATGAATATAGGAAAACAAATATATTGGCACATCACTATTATCAAATAATTTGACTGCTTTATCAATGAAAACCTACCAAAATTAGTCCCAGATCAAAGACATGCCTTTGTAACTATAGACGATAGCGTGAATAATAACAATTTTTTTTTTGTTTGGATGCGCTAGGAAGTAATGGAGAGACGTTTCTTGCAAATTTCAAACTTGCTAAGATAAGACAATCAGGGAAGATAGCGATAGCAGTTGCTTCATCAGGAATCACTGCAACTCTCTTAAAGGATGGAAAAACTACTCATTATACTTTTAAAATTTCACTATCCGTAAATCTTGAGCAACAATCTACATGTCATATCCGCAAAAATTGGCCTCTTGGTAAATTACTACAAGACGCCTTATTCATTATGTGGGATAAATGCACCATGAGTCATAGAGCACATATAGAGGCCATGGAAAGAACCTTAAAAGATCTTAGAAACTCCTCTGCTCTCATGGGCGGGATTACTACTGTATTTGCTGGAGATTTCCGACAGATTCTTCCCGTTATTAACAGAGGTACGCGAGCAGATATCGTCAAAGCATGCTTGAAATCGTCTCCCTTATGGACTTCGATTGAAAATTTAAAATTAGGGACGAATATGAGAGCTCATCTTCATGGAATCACAGATAGTGATTTCCCACAACAACTGCTAAAACTTAGGGGGAAGGAAATTTTTCCCATCCCAAATTTAAGCAGAAATTGTGACATCCTTCTGGATGAGTCTCAAGGTCAAATACTCCATAATTTAGAATTTTTAATAGATGCAGTATACCCTGACATCGAGAATTTGCACGAAAAGGTTTGGTTCCCTTACACTTCCATTGGTTGTGTTCTAGGGCAATAGTGTCACCTAGGAATGATACTGTCATCAAAATAAACAAATTGATTATTCAAAAAGTACCTGGCCAAATAAAAAAATATATATCGATCAACACCGTGATTAATATCGAAGACGCAGTCCATTATCCACAGAAATTTCTAAATTCATTAAATCCTTCTGGACTGCCACCACACGAATTGACGTTAATCCTGATAATCAATATGTTTTGCTGGCACAAAATAAAACAACATCAAATATTGTTTACAGGGAAGCTCTGACCCAATAAATTTAATAGCTGTTTTGTAGATATGATCTTTCTACAAACATAAGAAATAAAAATAAAATAAGTAAATATTAAAGAAAAATCATTAAAAAACTGTATAATGCACTCTTTCTTAGTAACCTCTGACGCAAAAAGAAAGGTGTGGTGTGTGTGTGTTAAAATTTTATATTTTTTGAAATTTTTGTTAAATACCCTAGCGAAGCCGGGGCGGGCCGCTAGTATATATATAAAGAGTAAGACGTAATAGTAATAGAAATAATAAGTAGCGCCAGACAAACCAGCAACAAAATCAGAACAACTTTCTAATCGAAAGTTTATAAGTCTATTCAATGTCATTATTTCCCTGTTAGGTAAGTAAATAAGTATATTGAAACGCGTATTATGAATCGATATAATTTTATCGAGCGATATGAATGTATGTACATATTTACTTTACCTGTAGTTTAATTATCTATGTAGTGCATCATTTCTCAATCTTTTTAGTGTCGCGACTCACTAAAAATCCAAAAAATCAAGTTTTATTATCGTTTTTTTTTTCCACTGACTATACTGTTGGCCGGGAGGCCTTGACAGTTTCACCGGGCTTGTGGGCGAGCGCTTAAGGCACTCAGCCGAGAAAATTTTATGATAGGTCGATCACACCCGTCATAAATATTACGGTCTACCGGAGAAGTCCGGAGAAGGACCCTGTACTGTGACCCTATTTTTTTTTTGCGCCGTTTGTGCGCGTAGGTCTATTTCAATATACGCTCCGGTCTATCTAAGTGCAGGCACATAGGTAAACCATAGCTCGTATGGCCGGCGTAAAATATGGCAACAATAAGATGCTTTTTCAATATCATGATTTACCAAGAATAGTCTTTAATTGTCTTACAAACATTTACTATAAGTACGTAAGTAATACTACGTAAGTAAGTACTACTATATGTGTATAATATTCTATTTATAGCGTGTTCACACTCTAACGATTTAAAAAAAATATCTATTTAACTTTGGCTAGTAGTTTATTTCATGATGTTGTTGTTACCTGGTATTATTTTATTTTAAAACACTCGTTTTCAATATAAGGATGTTTGTATATGTACGGATTTTATTTTTGATTATTTTACGAACTCCTATATATTCCTGAACGCGAACCCTGAGCAGAGAAATTAGCTTAAGAAATGATATCTGGGTTCCCCACGAGTTACAAATAAGTATTGCTATGAATTTTTTTTTTGAATAGACTAGTTACGTAAATTGTTTGGATTGTTGTTTGTAGAATTGTTACATTTTTACGACAATAAATTGTTGCTCTGAACGGTCGTCATAATTTTACAGAAACTAGTTTTTTTTTTTCGAACTGACTATACTGTTAGCCTTAGGTTCCCTGGAGCCTTTACGGTTTTTACAGCTTTACCGGGCGAGCGCTTAAGGCACTTAGCCACGAAAGCTTTGCAACAACATCCGAGGGTGCCAAAGTAGCCGAACCTCGGCTCGGACTGTTGCGCGTATGCAATTAAGTCGCGATCTGGTGTAAATAGTGTTCGCCGGGGACGTAGGTAGGAGTTTCGAAAGGGGAGGCAATTTTGACAATAGGAAATATGCATGAATTGTTTTTATATTTTTTAACAATTATTTACATTAGTACCTACACGACCATAAAAAATAAAACATTGATAAAATATTAAGATTTAACATCAAAATATATATGTCAAAACTGCAATGAGATTAGGGCGATTTAAACGCCACCATTTTGGCGTGCTGTCACCTAGTATGAGTGATGTGAGCGCACGCGATAAATTAGATTTGTATACTGCAGTGTTTTATGTCAATTTTTTTTTATAATTAACATGCTGTGCATTTGGCTCCGCTCGTCCGGACTACAGAACTATTACTTATGATGATATCGTGATGAATTTAGGATAAGGATGTGCACAACGGCACATCAATCATTTTATTTATATAGATTATGATATAAATTGAAGAGGAAAATCGTTTTATAAGTATAATATTGTACCTATGTGTAAAAATATGAAAAATGCATCTGATAAAGTGTATTTCCACTTTAGAAATATTGACCGGTTGAAAAACGACTAAACAAATAGTGTACCTAACATGTTTTTATAATCCATACTTAGTGCTAATATAGAACATTAACATAATATAAAACTCAGTAACTTCGCTTTTGTGTACAAACTGAACGCGGACTTTGACATCAAGATTTGATTTGACCAATAGCATTACATTTCGCGATTTTAAGTTTCTCTCGTATTTTAACACTTTTTATTGATGAAAATCTGTATTCAAAAAGCGAATAAATAAAACAACTTTATGGGTGTAATTTTAGAGTAATAAAGATTCCAAATAAAAATATTATATCTATACTTAAATTACATGCATATTCCCTATTACTTGATGATAAAATTCGTAGATTTTTCTAGCAGTTCTCAATGAGGGTTTAATTTCTAAGATATAAATAGCTCTAAACTGCAGTTGACATATGTAAAAAAATTAAAACATGTTGCAGTATTATAATTCTGAATACCAACTATGAGACGTGCAAGTCGAGGCGGATGTCCCGCGCCGTGGACTGGTGCACAGGTGAGACCGTGCCGGTGGGCTCCGGTATGCGCGCGTTACGACATCCTAGAGATAATGAAACGCAGTTGGACACTGAGGTATCTACCTTCATATTTTATTACTATAACGAGTTACCTAATGTAAAGTCTTAAAACGTCTTCGACAGTTTGTACAATAAGTTGTGTTCCGAAGAATTGTTCGACATGATGCCAATGGCCTTCCACCATTGCATCATGCACG
Source organism: Saturnia pavonia (assembly GCA_947532125.1). Lineage (NCBI taxonomy): Eukaryota > Metazoa > Arthropoda > Insecta > Lepidoptera > Saturniidae > Saturnia > Saturnia pavonia. The sequence continues at coordinate 18,495,019 of OX383898.1, read as the reverse complement.
GCATGCAGCTCTCATCCTCACACCTTGGAAGCTAAATATTCGCGGTCAGTTCCGTTTTAGAACAGTTTTAACCCGCGAACGGATGTGGTATGGACTTCCCTGATGAGATTTACCCAGGGAACTACATTATGGAGTTTTTTAAAAGGGGAGGGAATTGTTTTTTAAAGGGTTGGCAACGTGCATGATTTGTTTCTGATGTTGTTATCGTCCAAAAGCTGCGGTAACCGCTTACCATAAAGCGAACCGCCTGCTCGATTGCCACCATCGTGGTATAAAATCATTTTTTTTTTGTTTATTCAGCGTTAGACCATAATATCACCTGATATTCAGTAATAATGTGTAGGTATACGAAAATGGACCCCAATAAATTTCTCCTAAAAACTGCCGAGAATTTTTTTTATACAACTAAGTTGACAAACAAGCGTACAGCCCGCCTGGTGATAAGTGTAAACCGCAGCCTATGGACTCTTATAACTCCAGAGGTATCATCACTAACGCGTTGCCGACCTTGAACCCTCCAAGGAGCTCTGAAAACCCTACTCACCACAGGAACACAATACAAGGTTATTTGGCTGCGATCTTCTGTAGAGTAAAGGTATTTCACCAGTCGGGCTGCCTTAAGTAGAGAGAAATTTCCCAAGAAAGCAACCGCCCTACGCCGGAATACGAAAATCATCTCTACGTTCTCTTTTTTATATTAAATATTTTATTCTAGAGAATGAGTCCTAAACAGGACGTACATTTGAACAGTTTAGACAATATATATAGGTGCCTAGGTACTCTGAAATGTTTTTAAGAAAAAGTATTTTGTCATTTGAATTTAAGCTTCAAGAGACGTCGGCTTACACTTCATAGGCTTCTTCACCTTAGTCACTCCCATCTAGATTAAGACATACCACTTTGTTTAATAAACACTAGCCGTGCCCGCGGCTGCGCTCGCTGTATTCTGTATCTCTCGCTCACTTTTATGTAAGTCTTTTAATATCTATAATTATGTAGTACATTAATTTCATATATCTCATATGGTTTACTCAGCGTAAACAAAACTCCAAAAACAGTACCCAGTTCCCAATTTTTTTTTTTGATTAGTGTGAAACCTTTGAAATTCTTTTTCTAAAATAAAATTGCTCCCTATAACGTTCGCTATCTGCCAGTGAAAGTCCCGTCAAAATCGCCTCAACCGTTTCGGAGATTACCAGGAACAAACATACATACAAAATTTTTAAAAATTGTTTTATTCAATATTTATGTACCTACCGTATATAGGTACATACTTTCATATGCATTTAGTAAAATCTTATTTTGACAATACAAACAGATACCTTAATTTTATTTATTTGTATAGATGAGTCGATAAAATTTAGTAAATCTTGATTCAAGTTCAATGCATCTGTTTGACCAGTAAGCGCTTCTATGAGCAGTAAGTATATCTATATCTTCTATGTCTATCTATATCTTTACATATTATAAAACTCAACGTCTCTCTTACCACTTATCCGATTTACATGTTTTTTATTTTAATTCATAGCTATGTTATCTAGCCAGGTTATAGTATATATTTTGTTAGATAAAATAACACACAAAACAAGCAGTGACGATAATGATGAAACAATTCGGAAAAAAGACGCATTTGGGGTGCTTAAATAGCTTACGCTGAGTAAATCATATGAGATATATGAAATTACGTTCTACATTATTGTATATCTTAAAAAGACCTACAAAAAGTTTGCGACAGCATATAACTATCTTCTAAGGATCACCCTCAATAATTATTTTTTTCTTCAGTCTTTTGAGCGACAGCAACATCACATCTGCGCTTGCGATCGACCGACGGCATTCAGTAGTCCACACGAGCGGAGCCGCGGGCATATCTAGTATATTATAAATCATACCTTATACGCTTATGATTCTACGAATTCTCTTCGATCAACGCCTTGATTTTCATAGTGTTTTAGGTCCTAATTCGTAACTAATTTAATTTACAGTTAGATTACTACTTCAGTGAAGCTTTGGCAGAGTTACGAGCAGCCGCGGGTATCACTGCGCTAGAAATTGACGCAAACGAAAACTTTGGTAAAGTTGTATAAGTGTATATTATTACTCGAAAGTAAATTAAAATTTACTTTTATATTAGAGAAAAATTAAAAAAAAATCTAAGCCCGTCATAATGGGCATCTTTACATTCTACATATTCCCTATCACGTATGTAAGATTAACTACTAAACTTAATATTACTTTTTAGTTATTAGGTTTTTGGAAAAAATATTTTAATATAAAGTTATTTAAGCAGACGGCTTTTTCATTATTTAAATTTACTTTCTATTATTCCGGTCATTTACAAAATCTAATCGATCCTTTTTTTAGGAGACTTGTTTACTAGTCTCCTACTTCAGCGTAATATGTGCATTCTGAAAAATACATAGAGATTTATGTCCACAGACAAAGTGCAAGTGAAAATACAAGCGGCAGCGTTCGCCGCACCGGCTTTTGACATCGAGTGCTGCTCACAACTTCGTAATGTATGCGGGGAATAAAGTTCTGAATTTGAAACTACCACAATATATTAAATAAAACGAGATGAGTCTTTAGAAAAAATGTTTTATTATGTACTCTCCTCCTCCGCGCTTCATTTGAAAGTATATCGTAATTACTACATAATTATTTAATTATTCTGCTAATTATGAACTAACAAATTTGCAGTCTCAAAACAATTTTACATACACACTGAGGTAGTCTCTTAGAGTCAACGAGACATATCAGCGAACGGGAAGACAAGACATAACCGAAGGTTATGGATTCCCGTGAACACAAAACTATTGCTTTTACTAATAATAAAAAATAAAATGCATCACTTTATACACATGGAACGCAATCATCATGTACGAATTCCTTTCGCTCGACCGTGCGCAACGGCAGTTACACGATCAGATCTCGGATCTGGAGGACCGCCGCACACGCCTTCTACACACACATGCATACATACAATACCTACATACACGCAATAAATATACACACGACACGAGCTAAAACACAGTATTCTTGCTTCGTTATGGGCTGAGCAACGCGTGACGTCACCCAACGCTCAGCCCTTAGCGGCCGCGAGATCTCATTTGGCTATGTTCACTTTACAAAGTCCACCGGGTTACAACTCGTCCTTGAAGTCGTCGTCGTCACCGCCCGCGCCTGGTGGCGGCATGCCTCCCTGTCCCTGGTACAACTTCGCAATTATAGGTTGGACAACATCCTCCAAGGCCTTCTTCTGTTTTTTGTATTCTTCAGAGTCAGTGTCCTGGTTGTCTTCTAACCATTTGATCGCGACGTCGATCGCCTCCTCCATTTTCGTCTTTTCGTCGTCGCTCAGTTTTGACCCGAGTTTCTCCTTGTCCTGGAGCTGGTTCTTTATGGAATACGCGTAGCTCTCCAGCTCGTTCCTCGACTCTACTCGTTCCTTTAGTTTCTTGTCGTCGTCAGCGAATTTTTCTGCATCCTTAATCATCCTTTCGATGTCTTCAGGCGTTAATCTGTTTTGGTCATTAGTGATCACGATCTTTTCCCGGTTTCCAGTGCCCTTATCCTCAGCAGACACTTGCAGAATACCATTGGCATCAATTTCAAATGTGACTTCAATTTGCGGGATTCCACGGGGTGCAGGTGGGATGCCAGTCAAGTCGAATTTGCCGAGCAGATGGTTGTCCTTAGTCATGGGACGTTCACCTTCATAAACCTGGATTGTGACGGTGTGTTGGTTGTCACTGGCTGTGGAGAAGATCTGAGACTTCTTAGTGGGGATGACAGTGTTACGGGGAATGAGTTTGGTCATGACACCACCAACGGTTTCGATACCCATGGTCAGAGGGTTAACATCAAGCAACACAATGGCGTCGGTGTCCTGTTCACCACTAAGTACACCAGCCTGGACAGCGGCACCGTATGCCACAGCCTCATCAGGGTTGATGCCTCGAGATGGTTCCTTGCCATTGAAGAATTCCTTGACGAGCTGCTGAACCTTAGGAATACGAGTGGAACCACCAACCAACACAATCTCATCAACATCCTTCTTGTTCATGTCAGCATCTTCTAATACTTTTTGTACTGGTTTTAGGGTCGATCTGAACAGATCCATGTTTAACTCTTCGAACTTAGCTCTGGTCAGGGTCTCAGAGAAGTCTTCACCTTCGAAGAATGATTCAATTTCAATCTTGACCTGATGGCTTGATGACAGAGCCCTCTTAGCCTTCTCAACTTCACGACGAAGTTTTTGCACAGCACGATTGTCTTTTCTGATGTCCTTACCCTTTTTCTTCTTGTAGAGCTTGATAAAGTGCTCCATAACTCTCTGGTCGAAGTCTTCGCCTCCCAAGTGAGTGTCACCATTGGTAGCTACTACCTCGAAGACGCCGTTGTCGATTGTTAATAGAGAGACATCGAAAGTACCACCACCCAAATCAAATACCAAGACGTTTTTCTCTCCATCCTTCTTGTCAAGACCATAGGCGATGGCGGCGGCGGTAGGCTCGTTAATGATTCTCATTACATTAAGACCAGCGATGACACCGGCATCCTTTGTGGCCTGACGCTGAGCGTCATTGAAGTAAGCTGGTACAGTTACAACAGCATGTGTGACCTTCTTGCCCAGGTAAGCCTCAGCAGTCTCCTTCATTTTAGTAAGAACCATGGCAGAGATTTCTTCAGGAGCAAAGACCTTGTTGCCTTGAGCAGTCTGGACTTGGACATGGGGTTTGCTATTTTTCTCAATTACTTTGAATGGGAAGAATTTGACATCGTGTTGTACAGTTGCATCACTCCATTCACGACCGATGAGACGCTTGGCGTCAAACACCGTGTTTTCGGGATTCGTGGTAAGCTGGTTCTTTGCAGCGTCACCGATGAGTCGCTCGCCGTCCTGAGTGAACGCGACATACGAGGGTGTAATACGGTTGCCTTGATCGTTGGCGATGATTTCAACACGACCATTTTTGTATACACCAACACTGTGGACAATAAAAACACATAAAATATGATTTGAAATTATATAAAAATACAAAACATGAAATGTTAAGGACCACTCATAAATTACGTCACTCATGCAGATGCAGTATTTTCAGTCAAAGGTCAAATTGTATTGAAATATCTGATGAAAAAATTATGTGTTTTATGGATCATCCAAAAATATGCATATTCTCATATCAGTTATATAATTGTAGGACATCAAATATATTAATATTTTAGATCCTCAATAAACAGTATTTCCAAAAATAAAAGGAATAGAATGATCATATTCATCGTTGTGTGAAAAACCCGTTTGAAGAATGGATGGATGGTTAAGAAATATATGGTTAAAAAAATTTTAGAACAGAAAACTAACTTTAATTGTAATCACATTTAATATTATAACTATATGAAAATCAATGTTTCACACAAACACAGCCTAGAAATTGAAGTTAATAAGTACAGCATAACATTAATAAATAGTCTCAGATAGTTTGATGGCTTTACATACACTTATTTTCAGCTTTCTAAATTATTTGCATTCTTCAATTGATAGAATATTATTTTATCCTTAATAAGTTATTAGCATTTTAGGGCATTATTCAGATTTAAGTGAAAATGTGAGTGAAGATGGTTACACCCTAACAGTATAATTGAAATTGACTCTCACATTCAACTGCCAGAACACACCAATAGGATGTTTTTGGCATCAGATCTTTAAATGGACTTAATATTACAATCCAATATTAAAATTATGTTTTTTTTTTATCTATAGATAAAAGTTATATAAACTGTAACCCACCATAAAAGTCTGGTGGAGTCTTTATTGCACATGTAGAAAAATATTACACAGCCCTATGTCAGAATAGATTAATTGAAGGTTTTATAAGTAAAAACACCACTTCTGTGTATGATATGCAGGAAGGTCAATCAAGAAATATTTGTTTCGACAACATTTTCAATGTCTGGTCCTACAAAAGAAAAATACTGTCGAGAGAAATCAGTTGGTATTATATTAATTTAATAATATTAATCCAACACTACTTGTAAACAAGTTAAAGTATCAATGGTATTTTTTTCAGAAGTGTACAGTGGTATTATTGCTTTTAACACTTCAATTATAAACAGACAACCAATAAAGTCTTGGTCTTATAAAAACTGAACAGGATTGACTACTAAGCATACTCACCATGAATATGTGGTACCCAAGTCAATACCGATGACAGTGCCAATATCCTTGTCCTTCTCCTTCTTGTCGTCAGCGAATACCGCTGCGACCACCAGCACCAACGCAAATATACTCCACCGCATTTTTACCATACAATAATGTAAACCTCTGAAACAATACATAAAACATAGGTTATTTGTCTTTGAACAATGAAGAGAATTTTTAAATTATAATAGAAGAAACGCTTACGTGTCCTACATACACGAAAAAACCGCGTGGCTCTTACTTTCTTCTGATAAAAATATTAAATACTTAATGAAGTAAATGTTACTTTCGGTATCTCAAAAAAGTTTCACTATATTCATAATGAACCAATAAAATTAACATAAATACCTATGTTATATATGTATTTCAAAAACTAATAAGCAAATTCTAGAATGTATTTAGAGAAAATGAACTTCATCTTATAGGACACGTAATCATCATTTGGGACACGTCATGTGCCTTTAGGGCTACAAAAACCGGGTTATTTTAACAAAAGAAAGCGAAAGTCCAGTTAGGAGGTCATTTACTTCATAGAATGTTATAACGGTATTCCTAAGAACAGTTAGAAGGCGTTTTTCTAAGATGCCGAACCGGCCAAATACGATCAGTAGGGCGCCTAGAAACTTCTCGAAAGAACGTTTCATGAAACTGTAAATGAACAATACGATAATTATAGCAAGTTTGTAATACAAATATAAATCATTCTATTGAATTAAAAGCCTTTAATAAAAATAACTCGCAAGTCCCAAAATAGGACGGTCATTGTATGTCAGTTTTTGAGGTTATTTAAAATAATTGTAAAACTTACAATAAATTGATTAAAATAATTAATATTTACCTAATAACTTTGAATGAAGATTAATTCAATTGAATAGAATATAATATAACAGCCACGATAAAACCACCAGTATAAAATTGCACGAAATTACACAGTACGTTCCAACCTTTTTACTTCGATTTTTCAAGAATAACTGAAGTTCAAACGCGATCGTATCTAATATTTAGCGCTAGTGTTCATCGTGGTCGAATATGATTGGTCAACCGAGTAGTGACGTTTTTGTATTTCTTATGTAATTGGTTCGAATGTACCTATTTGTTGCAATCCTATTGGCCCACGTTTATAACTGGCCTTTTGTAACAGTGAAGGTGGCGGGTATTTTCAAGATTACGTGGCTCCAAATGTATTTATTTACTTTACAACTTGAAATAAAAATAATGATCTTTCATTTCATCATACAATGTCTATACAAAAAAATAATCTACTATAACATTATCTGATTATTTTCAAAAAATATGATTAAGTATTATATATTTCAAATGTTTGTTTGAAATTCAAATGCTGATATACATTGTACGTATAGGACAATTGCTTTTTTCCGAAATACACCTAAATTAATGGCTCAATATTATATAATTATATTCATATTATTATTACAAAAGATTACTCGTTTGAAACTATACATGGAAATAACATATGAATAATGTTGGACAACATAAAGAAAAATAAATACTCATTCGACGTTATTTCATATTTATGCAATCCGTGGGAGTCAAGTTATTAAGAACACTGCTCATTACGTGTTATGGTAACTAAGAACAAAATATTTTGCATAGTTTCGTAGGTTTCTATTTTAGAATATTTTCAGAATGGACGTGGAGGCTTCTCGCAGCCGATATACGTAGTCATCGCCTAGCCCGCTGCACTAAATTACTCCGTGAGCACAGAGTTGCCAGGCTTAGCTTAGCTCGAAATTGTGTGTCATGGATTCAAGAAGACTGGGATAGAGTATTGTTCTCCGATGAATCCAGGTTACCCTGTACGGTGAAGACAAACATCGGCGACTGCTACGAAGACGAGGAGAACGCTTACAGAGGCATGTTTTGAAGAAATCACACCTTATGGTGGGGGCTCTGTTATGTTTTGGGACAGGAATACATTTGTTGGATCGTATGGAGTTAGTCCTCATCGAAAACACCACACTGACTGGACTCGATACATAACGAAAGTTCTAATTCCTCATGCACAACCCACATTGACCGCTATTGCCAAAAACATTTTTTTTTATGGACAACAACGCTCGCGCCCTCCTGGCTATGTGGAAGCGTATATGCTATATTGAGGATGGAATTCGTCGTTTGGATCGGCCAGCTCGAAGTTCCGACCTCAATCCCATAGAGCATGTCTGGGACGTTCTGAAGTGACGAGAGAGATTAGCGCAGCCGGCTCCGCATACCACTAGAGAGCTTAAGAGTGTGGTTACCACGGAGTGGGAACATAATCCGCAATAAACCATAAGGCATACACTCGCTAGCATGCCCAGACGACTCCCAGCTATGATTTCAACAAGAGGGGGTCACACTCCATACGAAACATTTATCTGCTTTTAGTTAGCGAGCAGGTACGCTTTGAACTTTAACATTATTTCATCAAAATGTCTTGATAAAGCTGACGAAAACTATTCCTTGCTTATTATTTAACAGTTGGTGTTGGAAATTAAATAATTAATGCAAGTAGGTAGAATAAAAAAAATTGTAATAGCGTGGGTGAATTGATATATGATTGAATAGTAGTGTGAAATCTTAGCGGGTGAAGGTTCGCGACGCGTAGTTTATGATAAAAACCCTTTGTGAATTTGATATTAAGGAGATTTGAGATACGTTGAGAAGATTGTGTTATTGTGCGCGTGTGACATTGGAATTTTGATACTGTGTAAACTAAGAGAAGCGGTCCAGGCTAGTTTGTCGAGTTGGCGTACATCCAGCCCTCCTGGTTAGACCTTACACACATCTCACACACAAATCAACTTAACACGCACCACTTTACACTGTCTACAGGAAGTACAGTTGGGAGAGCGCCGGGTTATAAGGTAAGCTCACAAAAACATTTGGAGGTGCTGTGGTATCACAGTCAAAAGGAGATATTAATATCTCGAACAAAATGGTAGCAGAGCGTGGTTATTCTACTTGTTTAATAACCACTTTAGGTTAATTAGTTATTACAAATATATATATATATATATATATATATATATATGTTTCGTTTTGTATAATAATATAATTTTGTTTGTTCTGTTAGTTAACTTTAAACTTAAACTTTACTTAAGGCTCTTAAATGTTAACACTACCCTCTGTATACGGATTCGCTTGGTATTTATTTTAATTTTGTTTGTTTGTTTTTTTGTTTAATTATTTTTTTAATTTAATTTTTTTTTGGTTTTCGTCTAATTATGACGTCAATACATACCAAGCGGATTAAGACAGAGCTGGTATGGGCGACTTCCGCTGCCGCTTTGGTGAGTAGAGAAGACAGGCAGGAGGCCCTACTAGAGAGGTTTAAGACTGTCGAGAAACGACAGGCAGCAGTAGACGCCGCCTATGAGGCCTTTTTGAATACATCGCCAGATGAAACATCAACCGCTACGGTGGAGGCGGATGTAAGGCAATTTTACGATTTGGTGGACTCAGTCACACAGAGTGCGCGTAGTATCTTAAATGAGAGAACGGCAGCCGGGGGAAGCTCGAAAGGAACAGTGCGATTTCCAACACATCCGGAGTTGTTGGGATGTCTTCCAACCTTAGACCTCCCCAAATTTGATAGCCGCATTGAGGACTACCCTGGGTTCCTGGCGATGTTTATGAGTTTAGTAGATGCCCGGAAGGACTTGGCTGCTAGTCAAAAGTTGGCATACCTTCGAGCCTCCCTTACTGGAGAGGCCCGGGATTTGGTAGCGCATTTGGACATGATAGATGACAGTTACCGCACTGCCATGGATTTGCTCGCTCGGCGTTACCAAAACGAAAGGCGCCTGGCGGATGCCCATGTTAAGCGACTTTTGACACTACCCCGGGTCATTAAGATTGATCGTTTGCGAGTTGACATTTTGAACCCGATAATCACAGCGTGCAACGCCTTAAAAGAAATAGGCCTACCTGTGGACCAGTGGTCCTTCTTATTGTTGCACGTCGTATTGAGCTTGCTCCCACGAGAGCTTAAGATTAGATTTGAGCAATTATATGGTGGTGATGGAGCCTCCTATTTGCCTCCATTTAAGGACTTGCTTAAATTTTTGGAGCATGAATGCCGGCTAATTGAAAACTCCGGTATTGCCAGTTCACCTCGAACTCCGGAGCGACCGCTGGAACAACGACGTCGGGATATTCGCTCTCCTATGGAGCCACGCCGTCCTCCACTTTGTCATGCCACATGTGAGGTAGACATACGCTGTAGCTTCTGCCGTGAGACCGGACACCGAGTCCAGGTATGTCCACGGTTCTTAGATAGGAGCGTTAGGGATCGGCGTGGGATTGCTAACGCGCGTAAATGGTGTTACACTTGTTTGGGGCAGCATTTTCAGAGGGATTGCAGGGGATCTTCTCCTTGTCCTCACTGCCAGGGTAACCACCACCCTATTTTATGTATGAATATGCACGGTGCTCGCCAATTCAAGGATGATGTGTCTGGGCCCCGCATGGGCGGGGGTGCTCATTTTGGCCGACGCCCTTCGGATAACAATCGGTCCCCAGTGGACAACCGCCGCTCCTCAGTGGAACATTCCCAACCCCAGCAAGGCTATGGTAAAGAATCTGCCCTCAGGGGCGGGAATGGCTCCTCTCCGGCCAGCCAGGACGGAAGAGGATATTTGGCTGTTCAACGTTCGCCGAGGATTTCGCCACCCTTGATGGAACGGCCACGCTTAGAGCGCCGCTCTCCTCGATTTGGACGCCACTCAGACTATCGAACACCTGACTCTGCGAGGGTAGGCAGGTGCCAGGAAATTGAAGCGGACCACTATTTGGTATCTGCCCGGGAGCTGACCCCTCAGGCTGATCATCAGCCTCATAATGATTGGCAGTGTTAGGTAGATGCCGCCCTCCTTCCCACCACAGCCACCCCACCTGAAACTATCCTTCTGCCAACAGTTTCAGTTAAGGTATGGGGCCCGAAGGGTAAATTTGCGATTGCTCGCGCTCTTTTGGATTCGGGATCACAGGGCTGTCTTGTCTCCTCTTATTTGGTGGGAAGGTTGGCCCTCCCTTGGAGACCGCATCGTGGCCCGATATATGGTATCGGTGGGATTAAAGCCACGGCTCTCAAGGGAAAGGTTGAAGTGTCATTTTCACCCTTGAAGGGTGGGCCACGTATTGTGGCCAGATCGGTCATTTTAGATGATATTTTGGGCAGACACCCGCAGATTAGGATTTCGGAAGCTGCGGTAAGATTGACGTCGCGTTTGGCTCCTGCTGACTCTAAGTGGTTTGTCCCCGGAACTGTGGACCTACTCTTAGGTGCAGACGTGTTGGGGTTGATCTTGTCTGGAAGTGTTCGGATTTTGCAGCAGAATGGCTTAGTAGCCGTACCAACGATATTTGGTTTCAGTTTCTTCGGTCCTGTGTTACAGGAAAATGCTCCACCGTTAGAAGACACGTCTTTAAAGATAGGGATCTCTCTAAGCGACGCAGTTCAGCGTTTCTGGGAGGTCGAAGAGCCTCCCCAAGTAGTCAGAGTTAACCCACTCGACCAGGAATGTGAGTTATTTTACCAAAATAACACTGGTCGTCGCGTTGATGGTCGTTTCGTTACTCGACTGCCCTTCCTAGCCTCACGCCCCCTCCTTGGTCAGTCTCGATCCATAGCTGAAAGGAGGCTTTTGTCAATGGAGCGTCGAATGCGGAGGGATTCGTCATTCAGAGATAAATACATTGATTTCATGCATGAATACGAAGTGTTGGGACACATGTCTGTATCTGACTTTGCTTGGCGTTCCTACGAGCATTACTTCTTGCCCCATCACGCCGTGTTGAAGAACCCCGGTGGCAAGATTCGAGTGGTTTTTGACGGTTCAGCCACCACCTCAAATGGAGTCTCATTAAACCAGTGTTTACACTCAGGAGCCAAACTGCACCAGGACATATCGGATATTCTCACACACTTCCGCCGCCATCAAGTGGTTTTCGTGGCTGACATTCGAATGATGTTCAGGCAAACAATTGTTCATAAAGATGATCGGCGGTACCAATTGATTTTGTGGCGCAAGCAACCTTGTGAACCAATGAAGGTTTACGAATTGAATACCACCACATATGGGCTAAGGTCTAGTCCCTATATTGCCATACGGACCTTGTTCGAGTTAGCAAAACGCGAGAGATTAAAGTATCCCCGTGCAGCTGCTATTCTAGAAAACTCTGTTTTTGTTGACGATATTTGTACTGGAGAATCCAGTGTAGAGAATGCTCGGATTTTGAGGGATGAGTTGATTGCGATCTTGAAGTCTGGTGGATACGAGCTGAGAAAGTGGTTATCAAACTCTCCTGACTTATTGAGTGATCTTCCAGAGGACCATCAACAGGATCCTCATCTTTTTGAAAACCCTGACACTCTGAATTTAGTAGCGGTTCTTGGCATACAGTACCAGCCTATTCAAGATGTTTTTACCTATCAAGTGAAGTTGGACTCCCCCAGGGACTGGACTAAGCGTTCTGTTTTATCTGCTGTTGCCCGCACATTTGATCCAAATGGATGGATAACGCCGGTTATATTTTTGGCAAAATGCTTCCTTCAAAAACTTTGGATTGCGAGAGTCACCTGGGACGAATCTCTGCAGGGAGAGTTGTTGCAAGAATGGACATCTATTGTGTCTTCACTCCCCAAGGTCAACCATATTGCTATACCTCGATGTTTTCTTCCGGCCCAAAGATGCCGGGTCAGTCTCCACGGATTCTGTGACGCTTCTGAGCAGGGTTATGCGGCCGTGGTGTATTTGCGGACTGTCAGTGTCTCTAAGCACATTGCGGTACATTTGGTGTTGGCGAAGAGTAAAGTAGCTCCTATTCGGTCACGATTAACTATTCCAAAGTTAGAGTTGTCAGGAGCGGCTCTTCTTGTTCGTCTTCTTAATCACGTTCGCTCTAGTTTGGGCACTGTTGTTGAAATATCTGACGTCTTTGCATGGTCAGACAGCGAGATTGTTCTCTGTTGGATTCGAGCATCTATTTACAATTTAGAGGTTTTTGTCGCGAATCGAGTATCCCAAATTCAGAACTCGGAAACTCCTTTAAATTGGAGACACGTTCCTGGAGCAATGAACCCTGCAGACTGTGCTTCACGCGGCTGTATAGCCTCCTCTCTTATAAATTATTCCCTTTGGTGGTGTCCACAGTGGCTATCGCAACCTGAATTGTCTTGGCCTCGTAACAAATTTTCCTCCCCCAGGGAATTACCCGGATTGCGTATTGGAGTTGCTGAGAATTCACCGCCCTATGATCTAGACACTCTTTTAAACAAATACAGCTGTTTTGATAAATTGATTGGGGTTACCGCTTGGATCCGACGATTCGTACATAATGCAAGGAATCCTCTGAATAAAATATTGTCTCCAGGATTATCATATTCTGAGCGGCAGGAGGCTCTAATATTTTGGGTTCGTGTGGTACAAGCGGAACATTTTGCGGACAGCATTGATATTCTAAAACGAGCCTCAACATTGAAGGGCTCTCTCGCTCGATTGAACCCATTTCTGGATGAAACAGGTCTACTACGGGTTGGAGGACGTCTTAAGAACTCTAATCTTCCTCATGGCGCTCGGCACCCTTTGTTATTACCTAAAGGGGGGACTTTTGTTAATTTATTAGTGACACAACGTCATATTAAAAATGCTCATGCAGGCCTCAATGCCCTTCTGGCTACTTTGCAACGGGAGTTCTGGATTTTGTCTGCCAGACGCGTTACTCGAAGCATCATTTTTAGATGTATGAAGTGTTATAGATTAAAGGCTACACCGATTCAGCCTGTTATGGGAGATTTACCATCAGATCGTGTCACAGAAACTCGGCCATTTGCCGGAGTAGGAACGGATTTTGCTGGTCCATTCACGATTAGGTCATCACACTTACGTAATGCTAAATCGCTCAAGTCATATTTATGTGTATTCGTGTGCCTCTCCACCAAAGCGGTCCATTTGGAAGTTGTAAGTTCCCTCAGCACTGAAGCCTTTGTTGCAGCGCTCGGTAGATTTGTTGCCCGCCGTGGGCTCCCTGCGCTGATTCGATCTGACTGTGGAACTAATTATAAGGGAACCGACCGATACCTTAAAGAAATTGTTGAATTCTTGTTTAATAATAAGAACAGTATAGATTTCGCCTTGTCCAAGATGGGGATAACTTGGAAGTTTGATCCTCCAGCTTGTCCTCACTGGGGTGGAATATTTGAAGCAGTTGTAAAGATTGCAAAAACGCATCTCCGCCGTGTTATTGGTGAAACTATTTTGACATTTGAAGAGCTTACTAACGTATTTTGCAAAATAGAGGCTATCCTTAATTCGCGTCCGCTCTGTCCACTCTCATCCGATCCAAACGATTTAGAGGTTTTAACACCCGGTCATTTCTTGATTGGCCAACCACTTAACGCCCTGCCCGAGTACCCCTTCAGGGACGTGAAGTTATCACGTTTGACTCGTTTTCAAATGTTGCAGCAAATGTCTCAGAGTTTTTGGCACCGTTGGTCTCTAGAGTATTTGCACACTTTGCAGCAGCGCGTTAAATGGACGGATAAGACGGACCCTCCTAAGGTTGGAGATCTTATACTGGTAAAAGAAACTAATTTGTTGCCGTTATATTGGCGTCGTGGACGCATTATAAATTTGATATATGGTTCGGACGGAGTACCCAGAGTGGCCGAAGTTATGGTTGGAGATTCAGTTTTGAAGCGAGCGATTGCCACCTTAGCCCGTTTACCAATTTATTAGCGGACATAATCCATATGTCCGGGACGGGGGTTTGTTGGAAATTAAATAATTAATGCAAGTAGGTAGAATAAAAAAAATTGTAATAGCGTGGGTGAATTGATATATGATTGAATAGTAGTGTGAAATCTTAGCGGGTGAAGGTTCGCGACGCGTAGTTTATGATAAAAACCCTTTGTGAATTTGATATTAAGGAGATTTGAGATACGTTGAGAAGATTGTGTTATTGTGCGCGTGTGACATTGGAATTTTGATACTGTGTAAACTAAGAGAAGCGGTCCAGGCTAGTTTGTCGAGTTGGCGTACATCCAGCCCTCCTGGTTAGACCTTACACACATCTCACACACAAATCAACTTAACACGCACCACTTTACACTGTCTACAGGAAGTACAGTTGGGAGAGCGCCGGGTTATAAGGTAAGCTCACAAAAACATTTGGAGGTGCTGTGGTATCACAGTCAAAAGGAGATATTAATATCTCGAACAGTTGGAGATAAGACTACCTAAAACAATTATCAAACAAACTATAGTAACAATAAAATTGGTTCTTTGGTTATTTGCCCTTTTTGTTTTGCAAATGAGTTTATATATTTTTTATAAGGACCATTATACGCCGAAAACAAAATATATATATATATTAAAATCTATTCAGTATTCTTTGCGAGATGCGCGCACAACGACATACCTCAATCATTTATATGGAAGACTAGCTTTGCCCGGGGATTCGCTCGCGTGGACTACTAAAAACCTTTTTTTTGTGCGGAACCAAAATTATTTTTCTAAAATAAAAGTAACCTAAGCTATTCCTTATAACATTAGCTATCTGGCAGTCAAAATCAGTCAAACAGTTTCGGAAATTACCCGGAACAAACAGACAGACACAAAATTTTAAAATGGGTTATCTATTATAGGTACCGTGTATACTTTCATAGTAAAATCCGGTTATTTTGGCATTACAAACAGACACTACAATTTTATTATATGTAAAATAAATAACAGGTATTAAACATTGTAAATAGCGACGAAAAATATGTTTAAATTTAATCTTAAAATATAGCAATTAAAATAACTAATATCTATTGTTATTTAGGAAAAAAAAGTATTAACTCGGGGCAGCTTAGTTCAATTTTTATTTTGTTCAGTGTTTTACTACAACGCTAAAGTGAAACGCTAGTTTTTTTTTTTTTTTTGTTAAAGTGGGTTTTCAGAACAACTGTGTCCATTTAGTACATTACATAATATCATTTTATTATATTTCTTACCTTGAATTACACAAACTTTGACGTGGGGAGTTTGACGCGATCTTGATATGTCATGAGTTGTTTTTATTTTAATTCATAAAGTTATGTTATAATTTACCCTATATTATGAAATTTTAGCGGCATTTTACTTGTAGTAATTTGGTTATTGTGCACAAGTGAAGTGGATTGTAAATAATAACTGGGGACATGCATTTTAAATTGCCAAAAAACTCCCTGGGCAATTTTAACATGGAAGCCGCTCGCGGAGTTCTTAGAGCTATATTTGAGGATTGTACAAGAATATATAGAAAAATATTTTACTCATGTGACGTTGGCAGAATCGTGCATGAATATAATTGCCATTAAATAAACTTCTTCTTCTAGGGAGTTCTGTATACATCGGTTCAAATATGGTAAATCGGTAAAAAATAGGGTAATGATGAAATAAACAAATCAGTTATTGTAATAAAATTTTATTAACATTTTAAAAATATACAACAGTCACTGTACTCATACAAATCTTAATGTTAATAAAAATAAATTCCCACATTATTAATCGTTCACGATTATTTTATATAAATAAAAAAAGTTAATATTTAATTCGTATCAATCGAACTTTGTGGAGAACAGTCCTGTTCACATTGTCTGTGCTAAACCTAATTTCAGACCATTAAATATTATTCATATACAAAAGTTTCATCTACAGGCCGACATACAAAAACAATTTACATCGACAAGGATTCAAAACAATTCAATATATAATCTTTAAGTGTCTACGTAAAATAACGAAACTGAAATTATGAAATTTAAACGTTTTCAAATCAATATACATTATAATACAGTGACGAATCCAGAGGGGCAACCGTGGGACGTGACCACCAGTCGAATCATGACGCTTTATAGATTAAATCAACACTGAACACCGTACGGTATTTGTGTAAACTTCACATCAATCGGTGATTGACGTATGTTAAATCGAAAGCCAGTTCCGTCATAGTTATATACATGATAAATATTAAGAAAAACTGTAATATCTTTAATATTATAATGATTCTCACTTTAAAAACAGCTCTCGTTAAAGCTTACATTTTTGCTATTTTTTTGATGACCATCTAGCATTAATTATTTTATATCTGCTATTGATATACAATTTTCTTATTCGAAACGTAATTGCATATTTAACAGTCAAATTTCGAATAAATCTCTCACTCAGTTCTTCAAAACGCCACGAATCTTACTCTCTGAAGTTAGCTACGCTTTGCTGAAAGTGTAATGATTAAAAATAATTTAAAAAAGGTGTGTGTGCGATTCACACACGATAGAAGTGAAACTTCATTTTAAAAGACATTTTCTATTTTATTTAAACAGTGTGCAATATACATACACACCGACATTTACTCTCTCGCTCTGGCTCACACAAAGAGGAGAGACCGATAATGTGCGTTAAACGTTTAAATTTTTACGTTTAACGCTTGGAAGTCGCATAAGAAGTTTTACTTCAAAAACATAACAGTCTTCGATTTCATATACAGCTGGCGTGTCCTTCGTTATTTACACTATAAAATGATATATCAAGATCTCTCTTTTACGTAATAATATTTTTAAATATTCTCTATTGGAAGCTAACTTCAAGAGACACGATTTGAATTTACTTTTGTTGCGTATAATTAAAATGATTTAATACTTCTTGTTATTGTTTATAAACATTGTTGATACATCTTCAAGCGACCGCTTAACAATTGTTATCTTAAGATTCGAGTAATTGGATTAAATATCATTAAATTCTTTAAAAAATAATTCCGTTATTACCGCTAGTAAAGTCAACAACAAATGTTAATTACAAAATAAATAGCCTTTAAATTATACAAAATAGTCAAAATTAAAAATAGATTGATTAAAGAGTACAAAACCAAATGGATATTCATTCTGTTTTTAACAACCAATATTGAAACCGATGAATAGCCATTGTAACTAAAGAAAATGTTGTGATATTAACAATGTTTAAAAATCTGCCTGAAATTATAATTTTTAATTTTACAACAGACAAATCGATCACAAACTTAACCAAATATTGCTACTTAAAATCTAGCACCTAAAGCCATGACCCCCCATAGTGCACCCCCTTAAATTACACCACTGGTTATAACAACGGTTTTCCCTGTAATTCTATAAAAACACAAAATATATAGGTACATAAAGCCAGCTCAGTACATCGAGCGTTAACAGAGAACGCACACATAAACGCGTACATACAAGTATCTCGGATCAAGTCGGTTGAAAGCCAGTCGCAAGTGTCCGTACTCACCCAATATACGAAATTATTGTTTCGTCTATGACACACACACTACTTCTAAGTTCTGAATTTACAATGAATAACCAATGTTATTAATTTTTTTATGTATATACTTTTATAAAGACTACATGTTTTTAGAAATTTTAGATTTTTATTTGAATTCCCAAATGTTTATTTTTTAAATAGAATATGATAGATAATACCTCTAATGCTACAGTCGAGCTGAAGTAACTAAATTCAAGGTCAGCCGGAGCCGTCTTTCTATACTTATCAATCTACTCTGTGATAAAAATCCCATACCAAGTAAAAAAACAAAAAAAATTATTATATTTATACTGTACTCGATTAAAAATACGTTAAAATGATTATATTTATGTATAGTCTCAGATATGTACTGACCTCAATTAATGGTCATCGCAATGAATCGCAGTTTTTACTGTTTGTCAGATATCATGTTTAAAAGTAACGGCGCGAAATAAGTTATTATGCAATCGGCACCTGAAAATGAACACCATAATACATTTTAGTATGAAACCAATATTTTTATTTCCAAGAATAATTACGTAAAATTCAGCCCTAAATATAGACCCAAACTAGATATACTAAGTAACATGCGTGGTCTAATATACAATTAGAATGTTTATCTTTCTTTTTTGTTAGAGAAATAACTAAACAGAAGTCATCGGAAATAGGGCCAAAAGAGGTGAATACGTGTCACAGTGACAACCAAAAGTCCTTTTCCACCTAAAACATGGTCTGATTACTGTTAAATGATCACTTTTGTTCGCCTTTCTGAAGCCTATAATGGAAGGAGTACTTTTGAATTAAATTTGCCTATGGACTCGAATTCTTTAATCACCACCAATCTTTAGATAGAACAAAATGCAAATAAGATAGAGGAAACACATACCCGCCCTCCTCATACAAGTGAGAATCTCCATCAACGTTGTTTGTATCTCTTTCGCGTCACCGCAGCGGGATATCATCGCGTATTCACCGGATACCTAAAAACACAAATGATAC
Organism: Saturnia pavonia; assembly: GCA_947532125.1. Classification (NCBI taxonomy): domain Eukaryota; kingdom Metazoa; phylum Arthropoda; class Insecta; order Lepidoptera; family Saturniidae; genus Saturnia; species Saturnia pavonia. Next base: position 18,475,522 of record OX383898.1, on the reverse strand, counting down.
AACAGCGTTATTATATTATAATGATACAACAGGTGATATAAAAAGGAGCGTGTAAACTTACGCGTTTTAAAGTAAAAGAATTTGACCTTGTAACAAATATTACGAATATACTAAAAAATAATCATTTGAGAATTTAGTGGTACCACCTATTTATTGATAATATATTAATTTTCTTCTTCTTGTTTTGGCGCCGCAAAAAGCACTTGCCAGTGTCAAAGTGTTTGTCTTCGTAGTATTTTTATATACAAAGTTGGTCCAACAAGATGGTGGCTCTCTTGTTAGAACTTTCTAGGAAATTTTTGTGACATCTCAAAATGCATGTGTCCATTTAATATTTATAATCCACTTAATGAATGCACAATAACCAAACTATATCACGCAAAATGCCACTAATGTTACATAATATAAGGTCAAAGAATCTAGGTAAATGAATTAAAAATAAAAACCACATGGCAGCTTAAGATCCGCCAAAAACTCTAAAATATAATAATATGCAGCAATAGCAGTTAACTTTTTGTCACAGATAAATGAATAAAATTGTAAAATATTTTTTTGGCGGGATTATTTATCTGTCATGCGTTGGTTTTTATTTTAATTCATAAATGTATGTTATATGATTCTATATTATGTAATTTTCGTGGCATTTTACGTAATGTAGTTTGATTATTGTACACAAGTGATGTGGGCTATAAATAATAATTGAGAATATGCATTTTAAGTCGCCACAAAAACTCCCTAGAAATATTGTCACAGCAAGTTGAAGGTTAAAAAAAATATATATATCCTTTGTGTAACGTTGGAAGAATCGTGGATAAATACATTTTTCCATTAAATAAAAAGAAGAAGAATTGAGTATACGTTTTTAGTGAATATGCTGCGTGTGTCTTGTTGTGATGTGTGCGAGTGATGTGATTGGTATGATATGAGAGCACGGATTTAGCTAGAATTTTGGCCCAAAAAAGGCAGGCAAGGAGAAACTAATATTCAATTAATTTTTATACTTGTTTAAAAAATATATTTTACTCTTCTTTTCCGCATTCTGACTGAGCACTTACCAACAACTTGATGGGGAGGGGGAACTGCCCCTCTGCCCGTACCTATTTACGCCCATGTATGAGAGTGTAATGACTTATGACATGTAATAGTTGTAATGTGCTATGTGTTATTTATTTACCGTTATTTTATTATAATTAATATAATAAATTTATTTTTTTATTATAGGAGGACAGTTTCATACGTAATTGTTTTACTAAGTCAATATTTACCTGATATATATATAAAGGATGGTGGGGAAACTTATCCTTGGTTTGTCTCACAATGTCTAAGTATGGTAAGCCAGGTTTCACCATGAGGAAATCTGCGCCTTCAGCCACATCACGAGCCTGTAAGTAAAATGATGTCTAGTTTAGTATTGTTAAAGGATCGAGTTAATGGTAAGAAACTTCCGTTAATATTAATAGTACATTTTCTTCATACATAGATAGATTGAAATAGATTGTAAAACTGTCATAAAAAATATATGCCAGATTTGGCAAATTGACCTGACCTTCTTGTTTTTGTTTTTAATTCTTAAGGGTACATTTTCTTCAAGGCGATATGTTTAATCAATGTCCTAGCGTTGCCAACGGCCCTTATAACGTATTTGAAACTATGTTTAATATATAAGCGTAGTAGATTCGGTATAACTTTTCTTACAAATGTAATAATCGCTATATGTAGTTTAAAATGTGTCAATATTTACTGATGACTTTCGATACCCTTTACAGTGTTCCAGACAAGGTCACCTCAATTGCGTATACTTTGTATAGATATAACATATTAATCTCTTAAATTCTTATATTTATAGAATATTATACATATATACGTAGTCTAAATTAAGGTTTCTGATTTCTCGACTATTGTTTTTCTAGAGACTCGAGAATTCTCGACTAGTAATACATGGTAATTCTAGAATTTTCGAGAAATTAAAAAAATGACAGAATTGATAATAAAATTTCTTAATTTAATAAAAATATTGAATTACATAAACAGTGTTACACTTTGCTAGGACGGTAGGACACAACATTTGTTCCCAGTGAGTAACCACCGAGATCGGCAATCCATCATCGGTCGTCGCTGTCATGCCGGCCTGCAAGCCTCTTGGCAACTAGATACAACATTGGGTGATCCCGAAACGCGACAAACCCAAAGAGAGTCATTGTGACAGGTTTGTAACCATGTGCATGGTGATCCCGACTCAGCTGAGTATAGATCCCTACTAGCCTGCTTGATTACTGGATATAAGCCTAAGAGAGTCACTATGACCGGTGTCACACCTCGGGCCCATACCCTATTTCACATTTAAGAATGTAACCAGTGTCATTATATCGACTCTCTTTTGTAAGAGAGTTCTCTAATTGTAAGAAATTTGTTATTCTGTGTAAAAATTTCATTACTGTCTCGATAGAATCTCTATAGTGTTGTAATAGTGTGTCAGTGGGATGGCAATATCTTTACGTCGTTAGTGTTGCCTATCAAAATCTATCATGGATTCAGTGTTGCTAATCGAAACCACCATTAGTTGACAATAATTGTTAGTACTATTTTTTCGGTTAAATTTGTCACCATCTCGATTGTCGCCGTCTCGACTATGGCCTTTCGACAATGGCTATTTCGACTGTCGCCATCTCGATTGTCATCACTACAAACGATCGAAATTTTATAGAGTCGATGACTTTGATGACGAAATTTTATATTATTTTTATGAAACGTGTAAGCAATCGTACTAGAAAAGCTGTTGTTCTTCAATGGCTACTCAATAGTCAAAACACCATAGAAGTATGATTGATAAAGCTGTTAAATATTTAGGAAACGCCACTAGTAGCCTCCTTTACCACTAGCCCTCAAAGCCTATACTAAGCCCTAGCACCACCCCCTTTGCGATTAGAAGTCCCATGCTCCAAGCATTGGCTATCAGGCAAAAACAGTATGAGTTGAGAGTCGAGTGGAGGAGTCATTTAAAATCGAGCTAGCGCCTGTACTAACTTTTTATATATATATATTTATATAAGTCCCAAAGCAGGCGAACGAATGATAAAACTCCCTCAATCATACTTATTTATATAGAGTAGTGTATAGAATACTTTTCTGCCTACCCCATTATTATTTTAGATACTGCTCTATAGCTGTATGATGTACTAACTAAGTATTGTTACTCTCATTTAGAAACTGTAAAGTAATTTCAATAATTACATTTCTCTTAGATATTTCTTCCTTATATGAACTTAATCAGTTTTTCTTCTAATAAGCACAACGCCTATTGTAGTTTGAAAGCCAATAACAATAGTACTCACCGCAGCTCTAGCGGCGAGCCCGGCACTGCCTGGCGGCAGCTGGTAACATTTCCGATCACCCTCCATCGGAGAACTCTTCATCGTGTCTCGGAACGGCCCATACATGGAGGAGGCGAACTTGCATGAGTAAGACAACACCGATACCTGGGAATATCAGCAGTGACAACTTATAACAAATAAATTAAATTTGAATAACCCTTTTAATTAGTATTCAATACATTTATTAGTCCGAATTACTTCTTTAATTATTGTTGAATAACTTTATTTTTGTAAAAAATATGTTTGTTAAAACTACTTTAATAGAAGGAAGCATTCGTTTTTTATCTATTGTAGTCCGTTTTAAACACCGCAATCATTAGCTTATTGTGAAAAGAAAAAGAACATCTAAAATGACTGACCTGATTTTGGAGTTTAGCAGTAACTAATGCATCTTTGATAGCTTTTATCCGGTTATCCATCATATCCGAAGGCGCGATCACTTGGGCACCTAAATATAATAATCTTTTATTATTATTATACCTTTAGTACAACAAACTAGTTAATAATTTCGATATATATATATACAATTTATATATTGTACAAAAATTTCCAAAGCATAATAGTGTCAAACCAACGCAATTTTTAATTTCCTGCCGGAATATTACGCAGTAAATTACGCGATATTTAGTGTATACTAAACATTATATTTAACCTCAATATAAAATTTAGTCATCAACAAAAATATAGTATCTATCCACTAATTAGGCATAATCTATACAGATAAATAAAATTGAAGTGTTTGATTGTAATGTCAAAATAACAGCATTTTACTAAATGCAGGTGAACGTATATACAGTACTTATAAAAAAAAAAATGGTCTGTCTGTCTGTTTGTTCTGGGTAATCTCTGAAACGGTTGGACCGACTTTGACGGGACTTTCACTGGCAGATAGCTAATGTTATAAGGAGTAACTTGAGCTAATTTTATTTTAGAAAAACAAAAATAATTCGGAAAACGAGCAAGATTTGCGCGTGTGCCCGATCGACGGCATTCTGTAGTTCACACGAGCACAGGCACAGCTAGTGGAAAATAAAAGATTACAGCAGCCATAAGAAAAAAAAACGAAAATTATTATAATATGCTAAATAATGATGTCTTTGAATGTTCCGTGTTAGAACATGAATTATTTGAAAACTACGGAACCAATACAATATAGTTTTCAGATTAATATAGTACTAAGCCCAAGTAAGAATTTAGGCAACATATAATTATGCTTTACAATAAGAGCTAAGTAAAATTACAATTAAAACAAACAAAGGACAGCATTCTTTTATTCCCGATAAGGCATATGGAACATCAGAAGTATTTTTAATGTAAACGACACCGTAGGCACTAGTTAGTTAATAATGATTTCATAAAAAAATAATTATTTAACTTAAATATTTAAATGCATTATGATGTACATCTACATTGTTTTCTTTTATTTTCATTAATTAAAACTAATACATAATTACATAAAATATACCTGCAATAGCATATGCCAATGAAACTTCAGCTATCCTCTTCACTGATGCGGCATGGTCTATAGCACCTGAAGCAGTAAGTACACCACAGTGACCATGCGAAGTATATGGACATAAGCAAACATCACATGCTATCAACAAATCTGGAAATGCAGCACGCAGTTGAGGAAGAGCTCTCACAACTGGGTTTTCAGCTGAATCTGCATTAGAACCTGTTGGGTCCTAAAGAATTAAAACAATTAGATTATTAGTTATATGTATGATATAATTTCGGTTTTATTATCCAAATTCTAATTTAGGAAAAAAAATATTAATTAAAAGTATTTGAAGTTTCACTATATTAGAAATGATATTTTAAGTACTAATTTCTAAAAGTTTATATTGACTAGAATTGTGGCAAGAATAATTAAGTAAGTGCATTTAACCAACTTGACTTCTTTAAATATTATTTAAATATAAGCTTTTGTGTTTAGCCACAATCCAACGTAATGTTAAGTGATGATGTAGCCAAAGATGGTAACACATTAAGCCTAGCAGGTGAACTGGCTCTCAAGTACATGTGTTGGAACACACCTATAGATGCTTGGAGACAGATTATCAACTTCTGGGTGGTAGCTAATAAACATATTAGCCAATTAGGTGTTCTACTCTTATTAAAAACAAAATTGTTTGGTTGAAGAGAAACAAATTGTGTTTGAAGTTAAGATACTAAAAAAATGTCTAACACTGAGACAATCTATAAATTAAAATGAAACAATAAGAGCAAATAATATATTTCTACATATAAGAAGTACATTAAATTAAAAAGTGTTACCATACTCTTAAATGGTACATAAAACAGAATTAGTAATTTTTACAGTACCTTTGGTAAATTTTCTATAATTCCAAATATGAGAATAGATTTCAGTCCTTTCTCAACAAGTTCTGAAAGAACAGATATCAGCTGTTTAATCCCATATCTGAACACATTAGGCATGCTCGATACTGGTTGAATGGCATCATCATTTTCACTACAATAAAAAATATTACTTGTCATCATGATCCTAAGCAGAAACTAAGTCACAATTATCACAGCTGTTGATGCATAATTTGTATATGAAATGTGAATAGGCGAATAGATTAACATGTAAAGTTTGTCAAATTAGCTAGATCAAAATGAAAAGATGTAAATTTACATATCAATGCATTGAAGGGTTAAGTCTACTATTATTTATCATGTATAATGTATTATTGAAAACTAGCAGTGCCCGTGGCTCCGCTCGCATGCAGTGTCCCACTCAAAAGATGGAAGACGAAAATGTTTAGTGTGGATGATCATTAGAAGATACATATATGCTATTGCTGACTTCTATAACCTGGCCAGATAACATAGCTATGAATTAAAATAAAAAACATGTAAATCAGATAAGTGGTTTTTATGTGAAAAGAACATAGATAGACAGAGAGACATTAAGTTTTATAATATGTATATTTGGGCATCTGAGATTATCGACATAATTGAACTATTAATATTCATTTGTTTTAATGATATATTTTACTATTCAACACTTAACTTGGAATCCATTAGAGCAGTATATTACTATAAATAATTTAGATTATTCTTGCTTTTATTCTCTCTTAATCACACAGATATGAGATTTTGGATGTGGATATCTTAAAAGTATTTAATCATTTTCAGTTACAGATATGAAATTATTTCAAATATCTGATCATCATCATTTCAGCCGAAAGACGTCCACTGCTGGACATAGGCCTCCCCCAAAGATCGCCACAACGACCGGTCTTGTGCTGCCCGCATCCAGCGGCTTCCCGCAACCTTTACCAGGTCATCGGACCACCTTGTGGCGGGTCTGCCCACGCTGCGTCTTCCGGTACGTGGCCGCCACTCAAGAACTCTTTGACCCCATCAGCCATCCGTTCTACGAGCTATGTGGCCAGCCCACTGCCACTTAAGTCTAGCTATTCTTCGGGCTATGTCGGTGACTTTGGTTCTCCTGCGGATCTCCTCATTTCTGATTCGATCACGCAGAGAAACTCCGAGCATAGCCCTCTCCATTGCCCTTTGAGTGACTTTGAGCTTTCTTATAAGGCCCATAGTTAGCGACCACGTCTCAGCACCATATGTCACCAAATATCTGATAGTTTCAGATAATTTCAGCTATGGATATTACGTTTTTCAAAGAATTGTATAAAGAAGTAAAATATGTAACTATTATTTGAACATTTGTAGGTTTGATAATTATTCGTTTTATTGTAGTTTTTGGTATTTGACCATATCTTATACAACTTCATCCCTATCTGAAATTATTCAAAACATTTATATTGAATATGGGTACAGTTTCCAATATTATATTATTTCGGATATTTCATAGTTTCGGCGAGGGAAACGAAGTTCTAAACACCCCTGATTATAAATCTATACAATGAACTGTAGCTTCAGTCATTATTTATATAATCTAATAATCAGTGTTCACAATTGAATACTCACAGTAGAAAAACTGGGAACATAATATTATGAGGTTGGATACTTGTATTAGGTTCTTGGAGTTTCCTCAAAGTAGCATGGTGGTACCCGCCTTGCAACACATGCTCAGCACTTGAAAATAGTTGGCTCATTTTCATAATACTATAACTTGCACTGGGGAAATGTGGTACGTTCTAAAGTTCTGAGAAAATTCACTATACTGGAGATTCAGCTATTAACATAAATCCTTATCGGAAACTGATTATGTACTTGTACTATTTATTTCAAAAGTTTTCATAGGGAGTTTCTTGTTAAAAGAAGAGGAACTATACTATAATATATATATAAAGTATAATTTCTATTTGATCGCTATCTCACCATAAGTGAGTTTTTCATTGAGATTACCTAGACCGCAAACCTATATTACCTACAAAAACTTTATCTGAAAAGAAAATTCTATCACAGTCTGACAGGTGATGAGATGAGTATAGTGTTGTAAACATCGACTATAGATAGTTTTAGGACTATCATACATAGATTTGTTTTCTAATAATTTAAAAATGTTAATTTCCAATATATATATTGGGGTATTTTTGTGATTACCAGGAACATTAACGACCTTTTCTAAGCTCGCAATGTAAATAAAGTATGCACACTTCGATAACCTCCTTTCGGGCGACCTTTCTTTTTGCTCGTCAAGTTCTTACGATCGGCTAACATGACATGTGTTCCACATAGAAAAATAATTGATTGTATATCGATCGGCTGGAATGCCCATGTTTTAGCAAAACTGGCCATGAAATGTGAATTAGTGATGATCACACAAGTCCAATTTTACAGCTCGAGTAAATCGAGTCATTTCAAAATTTCAGTCGAGTTTCACACGAATATACGAGTCACTCGAGTTGTTTATTTCTAAACCAGTGATTTTGCAGTTAAAATAAAATTAAAATTAAAATAAAATCTTGGAAAAATATTACTTATGGTGTCTCCCTTACACGTAAATTGAAAATGATTCTTTCTTTTCTTGTCTATCACGTCTATTGACAAAACGCCTACTGAGTAAATCACTGGTCTATTACATGCAAAACGACTCTTTAATGACGCCAATAAAATTGTTATGATTTAGAAATTAAATCAAAGACGGCCGCGGCCATGGCCAAAGAATATTGGTATAATCCTACATCATCATCATCATCAACCTATATTAGTCCACTGCTGGACATAGGCCTCCCCTAATGAGCGCCAAAGCGCCCTGTCTTCAGCTGTCCGCATCCAGCATCTGCCTGCAGTCTTTCGCAGATCGTCATCCCATCTGGCTGGAGGGCGTCCTACACTACGTTTGCCGAGGTCCTACAGTCCTACAGGTCGTAAAAAATAATTATATTTAAGTGTGTTTGATGTAAATTAGACTGTTAGTTTATTTTTTGATAAATAAACGAATTTGATTGAATATCGTATATTTTTGTCATATACCGATTTTAGATACAGATATACCGATTTTAGTGGGCAGATCTACCGATTTCGCACTATGGCGTTCGAGACCACTGCTACATCTGCTACTAAGAAAAATAACTGAATGCCATAATCATGTCGGCCATAAACTGTCATAGTATTCAGTTCTATACTATATCTAACAATTGCACACACTCAGTTTACTGCGCCGGATGAGTCTACACACTTATTTCAAATGTGTTGGCGCATAGTGCATTGTAGAGCAGCGCGCCAACCGCGGCACAGCGTCGAACCGGTCAGGGGTTCGGGTGGCACTCGTCTAGCGACTCACGTAGCCGTCACATTTTGCTGCCCCAAGGCACATATTTGAGTTAACTCAATGCGCCGGCGCAGTAATGACTCAAGCAACAACGCAAGAAATTTTGATGAGTTATCATGTCTACTGATTCCGAATGGATTGATTTTAATTAAGTCTACTAGATACATGTTCTTTAAGCCTACCTATTTACTATTTTATTGATGGCTCAGTGGTACGACTATACGACGTTTGGTGTGAGTTCGAATCCCTGCAATCAGCTTGAACTTTTGGTGGCGGAAAACACCGTGACGAAAGCATAGCATGGTGGCAGGGCTTTTTCTAATGCCCGCCAGGCTAGCTACCACCCTCAACCTTCCGGCACCTGCACTTGAGAGCCAGTCTTCCACTAGGTTTACCGTGATATCATCTTGGGCCACAACTTCACTTAACATCTGGTAAGATTGTGGCCCTACGCCAAAACATTTAACGGTAATAAAAGTAGTTTAGCAAATTTATATCCGCGAAAAGTAATTGTAGACCAATCGGCACTTCAATACTATCATTAACACTTTTGAGTTTTGCTATTGTAATAAGATGATCTAATTCATAGAGTTTCATTTTTGATAGTTCATAAGTGGTTCATAATAATATCCTTCTTGGAGGAGATTAGTTTATTAGCTGTTGATTTTTAATTTCATTTCATCACCTGAAGAACATCTAAACTCTTACACAGCCGCGCCGCGCTATTCCTCCCTACTACATCACTCTGCCAACCAAATTTCAAATAAACCGCTTACGTAGTTTTTTAATTCAATCCAGACAACAAAAAATATACATTTTTTTTAAACTATACTTCATCTTATGAAAATCAGGCCCAGAAGTACCCGTCTCTTTTCAAACGCTTTGGCAACTATTGTTGGTAACACTGGGCGTCATTTTATTTTTTACCCTTTTAGTAAAATGTTTATTTACCTATGTAAAATGTTTTTATATTAGGTGTAGGGAACCATGAAATCATGGAAACAATATATTTAACATATTAAATTCATGGAAAAATAATGATGTACTATGACGTGAAAATTATACATTTTTAACTCGTTTAATTATTAGTCCAAATAGGTAATTTATAAAAAAATTGTATCTGGAAGTAAATAAAATCAGTAACATAAAACGGTGAGAGTTCTCGACCTTGACTTCTCGGTAGGCCTTGAATACAAAATGAATATAAACGACGAGACGTCTGCAAAGAAAAAGAACGAAAAACTTTGCACCGACAATCTCTCAGTGAGCCTGGACACAAGCGATGCAAAAAAATCGGATAAAACTGATGCAGAAGACCCAAAGCCGCGGATAGTGTTGACATTTCGCTCAGAAAAATCAAGTGCTAAGAGCAACAACATGAAAATTGTATCAACTGAAGAGAAGCACGAGGAATTCTCACCTAGGCGCTCCAACCGGACCAGAGGTAAGTGGGAATGGGTGTGCGATAGTGATACATCTACTTCTCCTAAGAAATACAAATCGGCGTCTGAGAATGATGAAACGGAGACAATTAGTTCTAAACGCTGCACCAGTCGGCGTAGCAAGGAGACAGATAATGTTGTAGCAAATGCAATAGCACGGAAAGAAAAGTTATATGATTACATGGCACCTCAGAGGTCAACCCGTAGACAAAAACCAAAAGTCTCAGATGATGCAAATATACAGAGTGAAAAGTTCGAAGAGGGTGTTCGGACTAGACGGTCAACGAAGCCCTCAGCTCCTGAGTCTGCAACAAAAAAGACAAAAGATGAAGCAAACATGGAAATTGTTGAAATAGTAACTGATGATGATGGTGAAAACCAGAATTCAGTTATGAAGCTGAAGCATTTGTGTGAATTGGGGCTAAAAGCTATTAATACAGAAGATGAAGAGGATGCAGGTGATGAAGAGTAAGTGATAATCTCTATTTTTATCCTAACATGTCAAAAGTCTTAAGTGTCTTAAGTGCTTAATTATGATGTTTTATTAATAGGGAACTAGAAGACAATGATGAAGAAGCTCATACAAATGAAGATGAGATTGATGATGATTCTGAGGTGATCAGCAAGTTGTTGGAGGCAGATGACACAAGCAGTGATGAAGACTTCTTCTGTTCAGATGATGCAACAACGGGTGAACAACCCAGGAGGTCAAAACGGTTATGCTCTTCATACACAAATGACAGTGATTGCTCATCACGAACTCCTGATGATGAGCCAAAGTGAAGTATTGTTACTTCATGTTCAGTAGACCAGTGTTTACAAACCAACCAAAATACAATAGATCATCATGAAATTAAAGTTTTCCCTGTATATTAAAATGGAAACAATATTCAAGGATTTGAAAATTTCAGAATAATTTTTTTTTGTGGTGATGACCTTTCTTGCAACTTACTTGTCTATTCCTTATCACTCCATATTAATAAGAAATGTTATAATTTTTCATTTGTAAATAAAATAAAATATTTTATCTACTCTCATATCATCATAACATTCTCTCATATCATATTATAAACTTCAAAACGAGTTTGTATTGAAGTACACAGTACCAAAATTTAAAAATAGAATCATATTATAACAATTTTTTTCTAACAAGATAATGTTATAATTCAATGTCTTTTTACCAATACAGGGCTTTATATAGCATTCCAAAAAGTTTTAATTCCAATTTTTCCTTGTCTTTGGCAGCGCCCACTTTCATGCATGCACAGTGATGTGCTGGGTTTTCGCGCCATTCATATGTTTTGTTGTACTAAATTTCGTGGCATTCTTTCTATTTAAAAATACCTGATAGCAGTGAATGTGAAGAAAATTTGACTCCACCCGATATTTTAGATTTTAGATGCGGCGACGGAATAGGTCAAAATCTATTACCAGCAAAAGATTCTATACCTATTATTATACCTATTATTCTATATCTATTACCAGCAGAAAATGATATGCTAAATGCTATTTATGGCATGGAAATTGCAAAAAAAGTTACATTGTTTTCGGAAAACTCACTATTGGCCTATTTTCAGGAATTGTCTGACAAGTTCAAATGTTTCTCTTTATGGTCTAAATACTCAATATTAAAGAGTACTTACATTAAGCATATATAATGAAGTCAATATCTCCGAATATTCAAAAATTAAATTATTATTATAACCAATAATCTATTTCTTACTCTTTTAACATTGATCTTTTATTTAGTAGGCTCAATCCCAATGTATGAGAGTAGATAAAGTATTGTATGAAACTGCACATAATTAGGTATTAAAACACTTAATAGTTAATATGATTAACTATTAATAGTTTAATAATAATAGTTTTGTTTTATGTTCCATAATAATGTAATGTGGTGTTCTATATATTTCAGGTTGAGAAACACTGTTGTAGCTAAAATATTTAAAAATAATTTGCTTTACAATCCTTTTAATTTATATTTGTGTTTACTTGTAAAGCCTTTTTCATTTTGTATTTTATTTAATGTCCTTCACTGTTGAAAGGTGTCTTTCAGCTTATTCGACTTCTTTTCTGCTAATACTTTACTCAGAGCAACCTTAACAGTAGGGCTAAATGATCTATAGCATTTTGGGGGTGGTATTTTATTGTTATATACAGGTTGAAAAAATTAATGGAACATGGAGGAAAAGTATATTAAATATTGAAGATAGCAAATTTTACTTAAAGGAAACATTCTTTTGTTTGGTAAGAATCGCAATACAAGCAAGAATCGATGAAAATCGGAAGTTATGAGATTCATTTTCTTGTATATTACAGATTTACTCTTCTCAGATATTTATTATGTAAACTTCTGTAATTTATTGGGATGAACGTTCATAATAACATCTTGAACTTCAATCCTGAACTATTCTACAGTCTCATAGAACTTTTTGAATTTATTTTTCTACATGACTCCTTAGAAAAAGTCAAAGCGGCTTAAGATCTGGAGATCTTGTCGGTCATTGAATTGTTACGTTTTTACATATCCGAACATTAATTGTTAAAAAGAAACAAGAGCTTGTCGAGATGTGTGAAATTTATACATCTACATATTTTTAAAATTTTGTTTAATTTCTCATCTAATAGAAAAACATGCAAAGGTATAATAATGTAAATTATCTTTAATAATGTAAAAACAATTTAGCTGATTATTTATTATACTTCATATATTATCTTTTCTTTTATTTATGTACTATCATCGTGAAGTTCTAAGAAAATTTAAATGTCTTTTAATTTGTTTAAGTAAATAGTTTATTTCATTAAATTTCATGGTCTTCTTGAATTGTGAGATACAATGTTTATTCGAGAGATTTTATCCTTATCATAGACCCTATTGATTGCCACAATAACATAGTGAATGTCGGTTTTTTACCTTTTTAGTTGGTTCGAATCCTGGCACAGGTAAACATAAAACAAAGCTGTAAATGCGGTTATTCTTATTTACAAAAAAAAAAATTATAACTTTGCAAGAGGGACGTTTGTTTTACTGCCCTTATTTTACTCATCACATATAATCTCCCGAGATAGAACTAAACCAATTAACACAAATTATTACTTGATTAAATTGTATTGAAAACAATGATCGCATGTTAATTGTAAGCTCTTTGTCTATGCCATAGTGTTTCAAATAAATGGTTAAGTGTTGTTATTTTATAGTTTATTTTATATTACTACAGAGTACCGCGTCGTCGGTCTTCTAGGAGAACAGCAGCTCACACTTACAATGACAATGTGGAACCGTAAGTTGGACTTTTACTTATTCGAAATAGTTTCCAGAACTTTTCTTTGTGAATAATTATTTCCTGTCCTTTATCCTTAGTTCGCACGGCATTGTACTGAACGTTTTTGGCAGTCTAAATCTTATCTAATAAGTGTTAGCGCATACATAATATATAGAACCGTACACACGTCGTTTATACTGAAAAAAAAAAATCGTACACCGCTAAATACGTTTAACAAATATTTAATTCAAGTTCAAATAATTACATAAATAAAGTTTATTCAATTGCTTGACAAGATCAGGAAATATTTGATAAACGTATTTAGCGGTATATAAGTATATCTAAACGAAAAACAAAAAATTACATAAGTAGGTACAGATTTTGTTCATCATATATTTTTGATATACGATTACAATTCCATACTTAACCTTTGATTATGTTATTAAATAAAGTGTTTTGTTGTGCGTATAGAAGCGGTCGAACAAAACGCAAGAGAATTCGGTCGAACAGCCCAGAGGAGGCGCAGTCCGAGGTTGAAAATGACGAGAACAGGTAGATATATTTTATTACTTACATCAATTTCAAATGATAAAGGAAATATTAATAAAATAAAATCCTATCTCAATATTAAGTCCAAGCAGTGCTGGTAAGAAATAAGTATATATATAACTAGTTGTGCCCGCGGCTACTCTTGCGTGGCCTACAGAATGCCGTCGGTATTGTGACCGTCGTCCGCCGGTTATTTTAAAGATACAAATGCTTATTATTTTATTTGTGCGGAACGTTAATTATTAAAAAAGTAGCCTAAGTTACTCCTTATAAAATCAGCTATGTGCCTGTGAAAGTACCGTCCAAATCGGTCCAACCGTTTTCGAGATTAGACGGAACAGACGACAAAAATTTTAAAATTGTTTTTTTTTTATCAGTACCTTGTATACTTTCATATGCATTTAGTAAAAAGGTGTTATTTTAACATTACAAGCACACTCTTCAATTTTATTTATTTGTATAGATTATATACATATGACATATCGCTTTAGGTTAAGCATTCTGGATATAATCTCTAGATGTTAAGTGATTATGTTGGCACAAAATGATAACACGCTAAGCCTAGTGGAAAACTGGCTCTCAAGTGCAGCTGCCGAAATACACTTATTGTTGCTTGGAGACAGATTTTCAACTTGAGGGTGGTAGTTAGCCACGCTGGCATTAGAAAAACTCCTACCACCATGCTATGGTTTCTTTACAATGTTTTCCTTCACCAAAAGCTCAGGCTGATTGCACGGATTCGAACTCACGTCCATCGACGCGATGTCCGTACAAGCTACCACTGATCCATCATTGCTTCAACACGGCATTGACGATAATACAACGTTCGTAGTAATCCTGCGGGCGGCGAGGAAGGTTCTGAGGCGGCCTGTCCTGATGAGGAATCGACAATCATAGCGACTTGTTACTGCGAGACACCAAGCAACGTGTACGCTGCACCTGAAGACCTCATAAGTGACTATATTTATTATTATGTTAATTTTGTATCGCGAGTCCATTTATTATTGGCGTACACGCAAAAAATATATTGTATTTCCAACAAGTCCATCGTTTATTATGTTCTTCAACGAGTGGTTAAGTTAATTGTATCTTAAAGTGTATAGGAAGAATCTATAAAAATGTTTTGAAATTCGGTAACTTATTAAGAAGTAAATGGTTTCTCGCAGACCGATTTACGGACCGAGTGCTGGTGATTGCCTCGTGCCTTGAGAGTGGCTGAAGAAAATACACTAACGCAGCACTCTTTGACTAACCTATACTTCTATAAATATATTATTAGTACTAATATATAAAATCCTTTGTATGGATTTCCATGTACGAATGTATTGAACTTAAGATGTGATTAACATTTAAATGTGATTATGTTTTTTTTTTATTTTACTTGTTAATTCCAAGATTGTTATTAGAAAGGTAGGCACAGGAATTTCTTTAGAGATTTCTCTCTACTTGGGCAGTCCGTCTATTAATACTTATGAGTCTATAGAAAATCGTAGTCATCTTTGTGTTGTGTTCCTGCGGTGAGAAAGGTTTCCAGAGCTCCTTAAGGAATGGGGGTTCAAAGTCGCTAACGCGTTAGTAGTACCTATGGTGTTAAAAGCGTCCATAGGCTATCAGGCTCCATCAGGCGGTTCGTAAGTTTGTTTGCCATCTTAATTATATAAAAAACAGCCGACGATATTAAAACACAGATTTTATCTATACCAGTGTTATAAGTCCAATGAGTCATCATCTTCGGTATAACTAAATCCGTTTCTTTTCACAAGAACCGGTGTTCTGCCAAGCCGTTGAGCTGGTGGACGGCGTCCGCGTTGGATGCAGTCATATCGCACGTAAAGAGGAGGGTGGGGAACACGCCCCGCTCGTCCGCTCTGGGCCACGCGCGCCCTACTTCCTCGCGTGCAGTCTTCATGCCCGACAGCTCCTCAAGCACATGTGCTGTCCAGTATGCGGTCTATTCTGTACACAGGTATTTGGTATAGACTTTAGTCCTGTTTGGTTTAATAGAAAATGTATCGTGGTTTGGTATATTCCAATGCTCTAATGAGATTTTTAGAAGTTATGCTTTTTTGGCGCGTTCAATAGACGGTAAAATTTCGGAGTTGCGCGCGCGTCATACGATGGAAGTGTGACATAATGAAATTCACTTTACTGGGTTTTATTTATTTAATCGTGTATAAATCATTTAACATTGTATAAACATTTGATTAAAATCATGGTTAAAATTTATATTCCGTTAAATTATTAACACAATAGAAAAATTGAAGTCAGTATGTTATAGTTATTTATGATACTAGTGCAATAAATGCGTGTCATACAACGTTTTTCAACACATTTGCGAGAAAACAGTACAATAGTCATGAAGCAAACTTTTTCGTTCGATTATTTTTATTCTTGGAAATTTTACCTGCAATTTGCGCCTCATTCAAGATAATCAAGTGGAGTAGATTGTATATTAATATCGGATTCCTCACTTGAACTCATTTTATTATTTTGTTTAGAAATATGAATGGGAAAGTCACAACAATCTTTGACGTTTCTATTATGAAAATGGCGCGCATTTGCAAATTGCGTCACGTGCGAGTGGTAAAAATTAGCATCTTTCGTTATCATCTCATTTTCTCTTTTTAGTATTAAATTGAGGCAAGTGTATTGATAAAAAGTGCTTTCAAGGTTCGATCATTGAGCTTATTTATTCTCGTAATGTGAAACTCCTTGGTGGTATTCATATATATTTTTATGGCGCTATACAACAGAGCGTGCGTTAAACATTTTACCTCACGGCACTATACAACTGAGCGTGTGGTAAAAATTTTACCGCACGCTCCGTTGCATGGTGCGTAATTAGTTAACTTTCGAATAATGTATACAGGCTTCGTAAATGCATTTTTTGAGCAAATGTGTTAATAAATGAATTTACGTTATTATTATTGATGGCTAACTTCACCCTGTTGTTGGCACACGGGATAACGTTTTTGGAATTATTTTTGTTTTGCTACGCCAAAGAAAAGTAAATTCGTACATAAGTATATACATTGTTTGTAATGTTATTGAGTAGCAAAGAGGCTTACTGTACACTTGATGTTAAGAGGTGTCTACTACATATTGATAACCCTCCTCAAAAAGGTCATAGTCCTGAAGTCAATCAATAATAGTTTGCAACTCCCGAGGGCTGAGTTGGGATGAGTCGATTGTCAGTGAAATACTATTACACATATACATTGTAAGTAAGATATTTATGTTGTAGCCACCATTCGCATCATAAAAAATATATAAAGCTATTATTAACAAAGTTAAATGAACTTATTAAATATTGTTCCCCCAGGGCATCTTCTACCAATGTTCGAAAGGTCACCTATTTCACCTGGAATGCGGTTTGCCGTTTAACGATGCTAAGGTCCGGCCTGGGTGTCCGCACTGCGGCGTCTACTCGTACCGGTGGCAGCCCGTCAACCGGGACTGCTGCAGGGTCCAACTCGAGATGAAGTGCAGTAACAAGAGGATATTCCTGCCAGAGCAAAGGGAGCAGTGGTAAAGTGTATACAGTTTTGTTCTATAACTACTCTGCAAAGTGCAGTCTGAGTCCATGATCTTTGAATCTCAACTGTTTAATGTTTTTTTTTTACTAACAGGCAAAATGTGCCTGATGGGGTACAGTACAATCCAAATGCAATGGTCTTCGCTGTCATGCCAGCTTGGCATCTGATTATATACTGGCTGATTCCGAAATGTGACAAAACAAAAGAGAGTCACTGTGACGAGTTTAACACCATTTGCATGGTGGTCGCGACACAATCGGGTATAGATCTGTAATCCCCCCACTTGATTACTGGATATACACCACTTGATCCCGGGTACACGAGTATGCGCGCCACTATATCGGGTGTTATACCCTGTGTATGATGGTCGCGATCTAGTCGGACACAATTGTCGCGTCCTACCACCCTGTGAATATCATATCAGACCACATTCAACTACGTACAAATGACAGAAGTGAAACTTTTAATTAATGATACACCTTGTCTTTTTCTAATAATTTACTCGTCTTTTTTGCTTGATTTCGTGCATGCTTGTTTGTGTGTTTTATTTAATTCTATCACCCTAGTCAAGTTTTTTCCGGTCTATAACTTTCTTTTTCTCTCTCACTGGACACGCGAAGTGCCCGAAATATAAGCCACAATGGCGCAGGGTAAGGAAAAAGGACGGCGCGTCGTGCACTGACCTGGCTCCCTTTCTTCAGCGAACAGTTAATCTCTGATCCCCAAGGTACCAACAACCAGAGATAATCTTCTTAATTATCCTTTGTTTGTTCCAGCACTCCAGCGCACCTTGGTTTCTCCACTCTATCACCTTCCCAACTGGATAATGTTCCAGTGATTCCTGAAGACCTACTGCCTTCATCACCAATAGACTTAAAAACACTTTGCGATAGTCAATCCGTTAACGATGAGGAAAACGATGTCTCCTCGACGCAGAGCCTGTACGATGCTATCCTAGCAGATGAAACTATTCACCAGCTCATACCTAAGATAGGTAAGCAGAAAGATCTTGATCTTTATTAGTTATTTTCTGGCAGAAATCCGTTATAGTGCCTCGATTCAGTAACGCAACCTCGATCAGTAAGTAGTGAAGCCTGTTGTATTTGCTTTTGTCAGTGATGCCTGCCTTCCACTTTGGAGATAGAAGCTCTATTCGTGACAAGAGCTCAAGTTTACATAAAGAAAAAAGGTTACATTGATAAATCACTTTTTTTAAACATCATTTCTTACAATTCATATTCAAACTTATGTGGTGCCACTGCTTCTTCTTTGCCCCAGAACCTCATACCTTTAAGTCAGGCCCTGTTTCTGGTAACCGTAGAGTGCTTACACTAGGCGATATAGTAGTTTGACCCAGAGATTTTTGTTGGTTTAGTTTAAAAACTCAACTAAAGTTGATGAATATGAAATACAAATATCTGTTACATCATTGTTTCACGGGATTTCCTATCGTTTAGGGAAATTTATAAGATTATATTTATTTTTTTAGTTCGATGCAAAAATATAAACGAGCCAATAGCATCGGAGGAGGGCGGCACGTGCGTGCACGCGGCCGCGAGCCGCGGACACGTGTCGGCCGCGCACGCGCTGCGCAGCGCCGGGGCCCTGCTCGACGTCACCGACACCAACATGCGCACGCCGCTGCTGCTCGCAGTCTCTAGTTAGTACATGTCTCCTTTTTTTCTTTTTTTTTTTCGAACTGACTATACTGTTAGCCTTAGGGGCCCTGGAGCCTTTACGGCTTTTACAGCTTCACCGGGCTTGGGGGCGAGCGCTTAAGGCACTCAGCCGCGAAAGCGTTGCAACAACATCCGAGGGTGCCAAAGTGGCTGAACCTCGGCTCGGACTGTTACGCGTATGCAAAGAAGTCGCGATCTGGCTAATTCATAAGCAAAAAAAGAAAAAAGGTACCTTACAGAACCTATGTACCTATGTGGTGTGTATGTGTGTATAATGCAGTGTTATGTGTGTCTGTGAGAGCTAGTGAATGTAGAGTCACTGTATCGCGCGAGCGGCTGCTTGTCTCAAGGGCTCCATGCCGATGGATCGGACCTAGGCTTGAGTTGCCGCAGAAGAGGGCGGTCGTGGCGGGTAGTACACGTCTCTATACCTTGTTCATCATACGAAGGCTTGCATGACATATCTATACAACGTAAGTTGTTAAGTAATTATGACATAACCTAAAAAAAATGTTGATACTGATAAATGTTATAAAAACATTTTGCACGACAAATTATAATTACATTTTCGTATATTGTTTGTTACAAACGTGCATTGTTAGGTTCCAAGTTACCTAAAACTAAGTAGACGTAAATAATAAAACCAAGGAATCGAATATAAAACGTTTTAATCGTACGAATCTAAAATTAATTGAACGCCGTTGTACATTTAATTTATTAGTTCCTTTCTAATTAAAACATATTTACATAGTACCTCCGTTTTACTTCCGACTGGAAGAATTAACCTTGTTGTTTGGAGTCAGCCATTCAATAATTCAAGTGTTCCAGATTGCGATTTTAATTATTTTTATTTAATTTACATAGTTTACCCATCCCTTAATTTAAAGCATAATCGTATAATATCTAGATTTTAAAAAAGAATCGTAGAATCAACTTCCAATTAAAATTGGGTCAAACAGCCCAACCAACCTTGTGTTGGGGTCACTGCGTCTGTATAATCGTATCGTTGTGTTGTCCTAGAATTTCGGATCAGTTCACAGCACTTTTCTTGTAAGCAAAAGTACAGGTCTCTTTTTTGACCATGCGCTAAATTATACTATTTCAATTTACTACTGCTTTCTCGAATCCACGTTAACCTACATACTACTACTCTAGTACATCTGTAGTCGATGTATACCCTTCAATATGTCCAGCTCTCCTAGACAAATCGGATAAGAAAAGCAAAGAAAAACCAAAAGAATCAACCGAGAAAGACCACACAGAAGAAACAGAAGCCGGTACAAATAATGACAGCGAGAAAGTAGAAGAAGATTGCTTAGTTGAGAAGTCTGATGACGGTGATGAGTCCAGGCCCAAGGATGAAGATCTCATGAAGATGATAAGATATTTAGTAGCTGCTGGATGTGACGTCAATATTGCTGTAAGTCAAAAACACTTTACTTCTGTGAAGTTTTAAACCTAATTTTAACTGATGAATTTTAAAGCTAGAAGTGGCACTGGCTCTCAGATGCTGTTACAGGATACTTGTTGAAACATCTTCAAGCTGAATTAAATGCTTGTAAAGCGAATACTATAGGAAAGTCTCCAACCTTCGGGCTTATGGTTCTATGATGATGTTTTCCTTGTTGAAAAGTCAGCCGCATCGTAGGATTTGAAACAATGTCGATCATGAGGAGTTTCAGCGTTCTATCGCTGACTCATCATTTCCTCAAAAAGTCGATATAATAGCATATTCTATATTCTCCACTCAATTTCCACATTATTGTATTATCACCATGCTCCGCTCATGTGGATTGCAGAATCGCAAATAAAAGTAGCCTAAGTTACTCCTTTTAACATCATCTATTTGCCAGTGAAAGCCTCGGCAAAATCGGTTCACCCCTTTCGATGATTAGGCGGAATAAACAGATAAAAAAAATTAAAAATGTTTTTTTTTTTTTTTGTTATAATTAACGTATATCATATTCATTTAGTAAAAAGCTGTTATTTTGACATTACAAATGGACTCTTCGATTTTATTATATGTATAAATATATGTCATTCTTTACATATATTTTATTAACGTATATTATTATAGGATAGTGAAGGTATGACCGCGCTACATGTCGCCGCGCAACAAGGCAGCGTCGAGGTGTGCCGAGCCGTGATGCAGAGTAGCTCTGCGCTCGTTGATCCGCTTGACCTGGGGGGCTGGACCCCCCTCGTGTGGGCCGCCGAGAACAACAACGTCGATGTCGTCAGGTAACATTGATCCTCCAAGTGTTATAATGATTGTATAGCACTTGATGGCAGTTTTCGATACACGTGAAACTTAGAGCACACATTCTAAAGCTAGGGATGCCGGCCAATGCCAAAAGTTTCTAAGATGCGTCCCACTTACAATGCCTGCGTAACTTATATGAGACGAAAGCATTCTTATCTTATCGTAACTACCATACACACTAGGTGAAAGGCTTCACAGTGACTCACTTCATGACCAATTATTGGATAACCGAGCTATGATAACTCAGTGGTAGTGTATACGGACATCGCGTCGCTCGACTACCGACCTTAATTTGAAAATCGGTTGCTAAGCACTTATAGATTTGTTCCGGCGACTGCACTTGAGAGCCTGTTCCCTCCACTAGGCTTAACGTGTCACCATCTCGGGCCACAGCATCATTTAATATCAGATCATTGAGACCAAACACAGGACCTATAAAGAATAAAATAAAATTAATTATGCCGTGGTGATATCAGGTCTGACGTGACTGCGAAGACTGGATGGATAGTCTCGGTTGGTATCAGATTGTATTAAATATTGATGCAGGTTCCTGCTGAAGGAGGGTGCGGATGCGGCGAGTACCGACAAGGAAGGCAACGGGGCGGTGCACTGGTGCGCGCTCGCCGGAGCCGCCGCCTGCCTGCCGCTCCTGCTGCACCACGAGCCCGATCTCATGCACGCGCTCAACGCTCATGCGGACACGCCGCTGTGAGTATCTCTTCTTCAATTGGCGTCGCTAAAGCATTTGCCAATGTCAATGTCAATGGTTTTATTTCCGTAGCGTGTTCAATTCGGCACCATACCTATCTTGTTCAATGCCTAAGGAACTGTCGTCAAAGGTGGTCAAGTTGCAGTAAAGCGGTGCATAATAATCGAGTTATATCCACCAAAGTTAAAGAATATAGGGTAACATTAAGATCAACCCAGTTCCCGTCAAAAACTGCTATTCTACTGTTTTGATTTATACCGTGAAATTAACAGTTAATTAATTGTATCTATTAGAAACTTGTTCTTTCTTTCAGTATATCAATTTCCATAAAGTGAATCGAACAGAATAGTTAACTCCTATGCAAAGTCTGTTCTTATTATATATGTTATGTTAATTTTTATACGTGTGTCAGGCATATTGCGGCGCGACAGGGACATTTCGCGTGCGTCGTTATTCTGCTGGCGCGGGGAGCTAAGGTAATAAGATAAAAATGCACGCACACATACACACACGCACGGAACACTCACGCATGGATACATATTAACGCACGCTCGTACACACGCCTGCAGCAGTGGTAAATATAAATTAGAGGGAAAAGTAAATATAAATTACTTTAATTTATTTAATCAATCAAACATGATCATCGATTAGCTTTTTCGTTATTCTATAAATCGAACGTCCCTGTACACTCTATGTAATATAGACATTTTTTACATTTTAATTTTTACGTATCATCATTATTAGCTTGTGTAAAAATATTATCTATTATTACGCTTACTATATCTGCTATCTAAAAATCTTACTTGCATAGAAAAGTAATAAAATAATGACGCAACAAAATTCTGTCAATCTTATGGTATAAAAATGACTTACAGTGTCTATGGTTATTTTCAGACCGATTTGGAGAACTCAGCGGGGGAAGTGCCCGCGGACGTCTGCACCGGCCAGTGTCACAATGCTATCTCGCTGAACATGCAAATGAAGATACCCGTAAACGAGACGGCCGTCAAACAACAGATATTGTCCCAGTTAGTACTGCTCAATATTGGAAAGATAACAAATGACATTCATTTATTACTCACATAAACACGTTGTAGTGAAATGATCTAATAAAATATTATTATTATAAAATCAAATTAGCCTCAAACAAGCATAGCTCAATCCTCCAGCGCTGATTTTCAATTGCTGTCATGATGCGCCACGTAATAAACGTATCAGTGTCATACATACATATTATTATGTTGTGACGCAGATCGCTTCGTAACGGTGGTGCGTCACGCCCTATGAAGTTTCGCTTTAAAAAAAGGTTTCTTACCCCCGCAGTGACATATCGAACGGTCGCGAGGCGTACGCGATCCCGTGCGTGAACGAAGTGGACGATGCGCCCGCGCCTGACGACTTCACTTACGTCACGCGGCACGTGATGCCGCAGCATGTCGCTGTAGACGATACCTTGCAGACCATGCAGGTGAGTTCTAACTACAACACATTGTTGTTACACGACGTACGATGACGTCAGAAGAACGTATACGACATTTTCTAATGCCCTCTCTCTAGAACAAGGGTGCTTAAACCAGGCCCGTTAATAGAGGCCCTCCAACGTTTCTCTAATTTGCCCACTGACAACAGCGGCCGGCTGCTGCCACATGATTTGTGGCCTCATTTTTAGTTTTATTATTATTAAACTAGTATATGTTATATGAGTTAAAATTTTCTATATTTCAAATATCTACATATTTATTAATATTTTTCATGATGTTAAACCATCTAGGCCTGCCGACTGATATACAATCAAAATAAGAACTCATCACCAAAATGAATTGAGCAGACTTGGTACACCACACGCTTTTATCGATTTTTATTTTTTTAAAGTTACGACACCACTAACATTGTCAGAGAACTTGTGTCTTAATAAATAAATAAATATTATAATTAAATATTATAATAAATATTACACACCCATCCTTCTATGAGGAGTTAGCCCCCAATCACCCCATAGTATAATGTTTACAACTTAATTTTATCGAAAGCTTCACCTTCTCTTTTCTTACCCTACAAAAGCTTCCTTTTATCTACTGTAATCATTAATTTAGCATGCTACATAACAACAGTGCGTTCATAATAATACATGTTACATTTTAAACTGTTGCAACTCCGGGTGTGTCGCAACGACAGGTCAGAATCTAAATTTTCATAAATATTAGAACTAATTTAAAAACTAGTAAAAAATTTGTAGAATTAATGTCGAAAGCTAATTTTTATAAAAACTATTAGCTACTAAACTTAATCGATACACGCTTATATCGATTATTCACTAACCCTTCGGCCGCACTCATCACGATGATAGACGGCGAAGTGTACGGCCAAATACGTTACGCGATGGTCTTATCACACGATAATAACAAAATGGCCGAGGCATAAGTAGTACATTTTTAATAATAATTAGGAGAGCTCGAAATGCATACATACATGTCTGTTTTGTTGTTCTGTTTATGGTTCTTGCCTGTGGTCAGGGTTGTTCGTGTAAGGACGGGGACTGCTCGAGCGGCGCGTGCGCATGTTGCGTGCTGAGCGTGCGCAGTTGGATGTCCGCTGGCAGGCTGCATCCCAGCTTCCCGTACCACGACCCGCCGATGATCTTCGAGTGTAACGAGACTTGTGCTTGCAATGCGGTATTTTTATTTATATATATATTGTACTTTCCTATCTATATGAATATTATCTATACGTTTTTTGTTTAAACACGCTAATCTCTGAAACTACCATTCGGCTTCGAAAAATCTTTTTTAATATAGGCTTTAATAGTAAGAATATCTTATCATTAGGCCACACCTCTTAGCTAACCTTAAATATTGATTTTTGTTAAGTAAGTCGGACGAAACCACGCACTTGAGCTACTTTATCCGCGTGCGCTGGCGTAATGGTTAGTGATACGTAAATGTAATGTTCTACAAAAATATTGCTCCTAAGTACATTTCTGGTGAGATCTTGGTCTGTCATGTCATGATTTTTTTTTCATAAAGTTATATTATTTATAGTATAATTTCTCTCTCGCCTCTGAGAGACGTGATGTAGTGATGTCCGTCACAACAGACGCCTGTTTTAGCGACAGAAAATGGCGGCCAATCACGTCATTTGGGGTTGCAATGTTTTACCAGAAATATAAAAGTATAAATAAAGTTCATAAAACTTAAAAATAAAAAAGACTTTGGATATATACAGTTGCCCTTAAATAAAAAGAATGATTCGACTTTGATTGTGGTCTTTCAACTGTACGTGTACAACATCGTTTCGGTTTACAGAAGAAGTGCTGTAACCGCTCGATAACACGGCTGAGCGGTCTCGGCGCTACCTTCGTGCGGAGCGAAGTGTTCCGGTGCGGCGGCGGGCGCGGCTGGGGGCTGCGCGCGCGCCGGCACGTGCGTCGCGGGGCGCCGCTCGGCGCGTACTGCGGCGAGCTGGTGCCGGCGCACGGGGCCGACGCGAGGCCGACTGACCACTACATGTTCGCGCTCGAGATCAACGAAGACCTGCTCGAGGTACCGCCGAACATATCGACCTCTATCGGCAATTCGGTGTAACCAATATTGATAGTAAAGTACTAAAACTTCATTAGACTCTCTGAGCAATGCTCTGCTTACAATTTCATGAATTCGATCTTACTGTATGTCTCTCTTTTTCTTGCGTATTTTACCCGTAGAACAGGTGATCTTATTGTTTTAGAATATGATAATCACCAAATTAATTACAATTAAGCTATCCTGCTAACGTAGTGTAGGGCGCCCTCCGACCAGATGGGATGACGATCTGCGAAACACTGCAGGCAGATGCTGGACGCGGCAAGCTGAAGACAGGGCGCTATGGCGCTTATTAGGGGAGGCGTATGTCCAGCAGTGGACTACTATAGGTTGATGATCAATATCCATTTTATCCTACTATAATTCCAGATTGCGACTTAAATTTTTGTTATAGTTTATTTTTGTCATTTCATTTACACAGCTTACACACGCCTCAATTAATTTAAAGCATAATCGTTTTATCGATTATATTTAACTCTAAAAAAGACTCAATAATTGTAAAATCAACTTACAATTTAAACTAGACTGTCATGTGTCGTGCAAGTCTAAATCAATAAGAGCGTAGAGAGAGAAAGAGAAAGAACTATGCTATAATTAACTGAGAGACTAAGACAAGTACACGCATGCGTGATATTAAACAACAAAGAAGACTAAAGTATTAGAAGACAAGACTGTGAGGTGCACACACTATTTTTTTTTTAAATGTTTATAAAGGTATGCGTCATTGTGACGTGCTTGTTACAGCGGTGCAGCGAGGACACGCAGCTGTGCGTCGACGCCGCGCAGTACGGCAGCAGCGCCAGGTTCATAAACCACAGCTGCCGTCCGAACCTCGTCCCGGTGCGTGTCTTCACCTCGCTCAGGGATCTCCGGCTGCCTCACGTCATGCTCTTCGCCACCAGGGATATACAACCCATGGATGAATTCACGTAATTTCTATTTTTTATTTAATATGGAAACTATGTTCATCCATAATTATACAGACGTCACGTGAAAAGAATATTATTCATAAGCCCGGTGGAGCTGTAAAGTATTCTGAGGCTTAATACCCCTTAAGGCTAACAGCAAAACGAAAAAAAAAAATCCTCTAATTATTCTTGTAATCTTCAAACATAGTTCTAACTGTCCGATTGTGAGATAACGACATTTTCTAGTAGGGTTGCATTTTATTTAAAACTAGCTGTGCTCGCGTGGACTACTAAAAAAATGTTTTTTGTGTGGATCCCTAATTAAGGCCCCTAAGTTAAGTCGTATAACATCAGCTATCTACCAGTGAAAGTCCCGTCAAAATGTGTTATTTTGACATTCAAACAGCACTTCAATTTTATTAAATGTATAGATACTGCAAATTAAAAAGAATTATAGTAGAATAAACTTTACTACATGTTACATGTATTACAGCTTATAATAGTGGTAAATAAATGCGGTACAATATTTATAAGCTAAAATGCATTTTGATAATTTTATAATATATATTTATTGGAGATAATGCACTGATAAATTAAACTGTGTATGTTACATGACATCCATCATCCTCTATTAGCGAATAATATTGTTAACAAACGTCCTTCCCTAGATATCACATCACGTCAGTATTGTCTATCGTTCTTTAAAACAATTTGACTCTGATAACACAAGTTTCCAATCACATGTACCACAAGTTTGAGTTCAATACTTTTTAATGTGTTCTATCAAACAAATTTTTTTGCGAAATTTATTTGAATATGTTGTGTATTCTAGTTACAGCGACAGGGACACGAAATCATATCAGTTATACATTTCCTGTACAATCAAGCTGGGCAAAGGTCTACCGGCCAGTGTGTTTTTGGCTCCCTTGAAGTTAAGGTCCTTACTTACACATTGAATTAGAATGACATTTGAATAGGTCGGCATGACAGTGGTGACTAGCGATGGATGGTAGATCCTTGGTGTCGCCATTGTTTTTTGATCGTACTTTACCAAGTGCTTTGCCATGTTACTATTAAACTATATATATTGTGTGAACATATACTTACACATAGAAAAATATAATTATTTGTCGTAACAAAACAAACATAACTCCAAAAATGTTATTCTCTTGCCAATGCCATGATGAAGTTAGCTATCACATCATCACCATCATTAGCTAAAATAATAAAAAAAGGTGTGTGTGCGATTCACACACGATAGAAGTGAAACTTCATTTTAAAAGACATTTTCTATTTTATTTAAACAGTGTGCAATATACATACACACCGACATTTACTCTCTCGCTCTGGCTCACACAAAGAGGAGAGACCAATAATGTGAGTTAAACGGTTTAACCTTTAACGTTTAACATGTTGGAAGTCGTATAAGAAGTTTCACTTAAAAAAAGAATTCACATTGTTATCATTACTGGCTAACTTCATCATATCGTTTTACCGTCACATGATACGCGTGCAGCTTTAAAATTTTACCCTCTACTAAAGGCGCCAAAAGATGTTTTGCTTCAAAAAGTAATGTCGTGGTAACGCTACCACACGTCCTGCTAAATATATAACAGAAATCTAGGGTTGTACTTGAACAGTTTTTTTTCTTTCAGGTTTGATTATGGTGACAAATTTTGGTCGGTGAAATCGAAGTGGATGAAATGCGAATGCGGAGCGCCCGACTGCCGGTATCCTGTCAAATGTGATGACAGTGATACATGATAGACAACAGAGAAGAGGCAATTGGAGTCATTTGTTTATTGTAGAAATAAATATTTATTTTATAAGTATGTAACCAATTTGTAATCGATAATATTAATAAACATATCTGAAAATCACTTTGCATATGTTTACGAACCTCTCAAAACCAAATTTAAATAGTTATTAGTAATAGGACAGTCTGAACCAGGAGGTTTCAAAGATTAATCACTGTTTTTTAAGTTATGATTTTTTATACAAACAGTGTTAAACACACTCTGATTTATTTTTGACTCTGGAGGAACTGGCTTGGTGTTCAGATTCTGCCACAGAAGAAATAATAAAAGAAGAATATAATATCTACTCATATTTCATAGAAGATATATAATTAATATGACGTACAACCACGACCGCTACATATACTGCCATGAACACAATCCACTAATCAAACATGTCTAAATCTCTATGTCGAATTTGGACAAATTCTTGCAGGAAAAAAAGGTGTGTGTGCGATTCACACACGATAGAAGTGAAACTTCATTTTAAAAGATATATTTTATTTAAACAGTGTGCAATATACATACACACCGACATTTGCTCTCTCGCTCTGGCTCACACAAAGAAGAGAGACCGATAATATATTGCTCTCTCGCTTTGGCTCACACAAAGAGGAGAGACCGATAATGTGCGTTAAACGTTTAACGTGTTGGAAGTCGCATAAGAAGTTTCACTTCAAATCAAATCAATTCCGATGGGGCTGTCTAACTATGCATACTTTTTTTTTTTTTTGAACTGACTATACTGTTAGCCTTAGGGGCCCTGGAGCCTTTACGGCTTTTACAGCTTTACCGGGCTTGGGGGCAAGCGCTTAGGGCACTCAGCCACGAAAGCTAAGCAACAACATCCGAGGGTGCCAAAGTGGCCGAACCTCGGCTCGGACTGTTGCGCGTATGCAATTAAGTCGCGATCTGACTAATTTCCTATCCGTAATTCGATCTAAACTAACTATACATATATACATGTTTCTGCCCCCTGGGAGGAGAGAAGGAACATGTGTATGTGTATTTAGTGGTCTGAAAATTTTTGTCTAATCTAACTGCTATGCATACTGTATAGGTTGACATTAAGTGGATAATTATCCTTTTTGATTAGTTTACGGCAACAGCCCAAGCCAAGGTCGGCCACTTTAGCACCATTGCGCTTGTTTCCCTTTTTACTCGGTTGAATGCAAAGAGAACTTTTTAGTTCGTGCCGAGATGGAAGTTACCGTAAAACTATGATTCCGAAGCCCAGCGCGTGTGGTACTGTTGTGGAAAGGAGAGGAGGGAATTAGATTAAACAGCTCTTCACCATGATACAGACGGTAAAGCACACTTAGCGAGGCGATGTTCCTGCGAAGCTGTAGTGGCTCGATGCAATGGGTAACGTCTGCATCATTAACAATGCGAACAGCCCGTCTCTGTAACCTATCCAGGGCATCGAGAAGGTACTTTGCGGATCCATCCCATAGGTGCGAACAGTATTCCATACACGGCCGAACTTGTACCTTATAAAGAAGGTACAGTTGACCGGGCGTGAAAAACCGTCGCACCCTGCTCAGGATCCCTAGTCTCCGAGATGTAGTGGAGATGACACTCCCGATGTAATCCCTGGAGTTGAAGTCGCTGCGAATATCCACACCTAGGATATTGAGGCTGTCACGCATTGCTAGTGAGAAGTTCTGAAGAGTGGGGAGGGGAGAAAACGGAGATTTTTTTGAGGAAAACGCGCACACCTGAGTTTTCTAGGCATTGAACGCGACATACAACTAGATGTGTGTGCACCTCAGCGTGCCACTATGGTTGGTGTATTGTGCATTGTGGTCACGATCCAGAGATACAATCCTAGTGAATCCTATCACCCAGCACATGTTTCTTTCATATCTTAAATATTTTTTTCAGATAGTTTTTCATTCCAAAACGCATATCTTTAAGCCGAGCACACACACTATTACGATCTACCACAGACTACTCAGATGTGCCTGTAGAGGTGGATCGAAGTGTGTTTTGGATTATACCTATGTAATTGTTTAAACCTGCGCAGGCGACTGGTGTAAAATCTATAATCAACTTGTTTGAGTGACACTGTAGACCGTAGCTTGCAGGGTTACCAACTCCTAAAAAAATAGCCCTATGATCAAAATTAAATAGCCCTACATTATCCTAAATGCAATATTCGAAAGCCCCAAAAAAACCATGTATTGTGTATCTACTCAAAAGTATTGTACCCTGCTTTACTACTGTATATACACCGGCTGATCCAATAACGCGTCAAACTAAAAGAGAATCAGTGTTGCGTGTATTACTGTATATAGTGGTCGCGATGACTACCACCCCGCTTTATTACTGCATATAAACCGACTGATACCGTAACGCGACAAAAAAAAATACAGTGATGGTTTATCGTTATGTGTATGATATGGTAATTATTATTAATAACTATTGCTAGTACATACATATACCAATATCAATCTAAGATATAAAATGTATAGGTATCTTCCCAGAAGCTAGTCCTAGATAGCTAGTTTTCTTTCTCTCTACGTTATATCATTTTTCGCTCTCATGTAATGAAATGTGCCTAAATCTAATGAGTCCTTGAAACTTTCAATTCCCGTCTAATTATCGAATAATCACCTAAGAAGTTTTGTTTTAAAAAGTGTGATGAAATATTTTCCGACAACTAGCAACATTTTATTGTAATGGCGTCAATTTTAGAAATATTATTACAATTTTTTATTTATGTTTAACGTAAGAATATAAGCTGCCGGGTAGTGTTTCCCCTTTTAAATAGGATTTTTAAATGTTTCTGGTGGTTATGTAATTAGCAGTGACGTTCTGTCACTGCGCAGTAAGTCATATTTTGTCAAAATTGCGGGAGCTGCTTGTACTATGACTTAAATTTTATCACTGGCGCACCGAGAGACGTAGGTAGCCTTTAAAGGCTAACTTGAAATGGCTTCACTCTGCGTGCAACTACTGCCGTTCTGATCGAGTGTTTTAATTCTATGCATGAAATACTATTTATGCCCCTAAAAATAGCCCTAAATTTTTATAGGCCCTAAAAAAGCCCAAAATGCATATTTCCGCCCTAAATTTGGGGCTAAAAGCCCTAAGTTGGCAAACTTGGTAGCTTGTATGGCGGGCATTGAAAGAGTCAAAGCTATAATGTTCAGTCTGTGGAACAAGACAACGACGTTATTTTCTCGATAACCAAAACTGCGGACAACAGACAACAACTCAAAAGTGAAAACATTTCTTCGTCGCACGACAAAAAACGCTAATAACAAATACATAGTTTCGTGTTGGCTACAATATCCCGCTAATCGCTAATGCACTAACATATAGTTTCAATAAATCCTTTTATAATTCTATTATTGTCTGTAAGTTTCGCGCTGCAACTAGGTAGTCAGCAACATTCACAGAGTATGAGGGAAGGCTGAATGCTAGCCGTGATTACCACCAAAGGCACGAAGCATGATTAATTCACTGATACTGAATTTCCATATAAGAATTACCATGCGGACAGGGTCACGGACATATCACAGCTAGTAGATAATATAAATCTCTAACATTCTAAACCGTTCAATCTCTATACACAATTTTCCCACTTTTAAAGCAAAATGTTTTAATTTGGTATCCCATATACAGCAAACTACAACAACTGATAGGAGTGTTCAACAAGCTTTCACGCACACTGGTCTAGCAAAGCTGTGCCACAAATATGTCATCGGCCTCAAGGCAACATGGTATTTTGACATGTAGGTTTACAATCAAAGATATTGTGATAGATTTTTTTAAGTAAGATAATCTATACATATTTGATACATAATTAAGAAAAAAATATGGTGTATTATACAAAAATATTTATAGAATATTTTACATATCAAGATTTACCAGACTTTTGTAAGTTTTTATTCAAGCTCCTGCAGACCACTTATCTCAAGTTACATGGTAATACATTTTATAAACATTTGATACTTAATATCTTAGTTCTTACGCACTATTTATATCATCTTTAAAAATATTAGTCTATTTTTCTCCATTTTGGGATTTACTATCTAAATAATTATTCCTCTAGCGTGATAAAAAGACTATAAGATGCAGATATGACAAAAATAATAATTCTGTGGACTTATATGTCATTACTGTCAAAAGTGTATTTATTATTTTAGGGATGCGATATCAATATGGATAAGTAAACTCAATGCATAATAAATATCGAAATAAAAACATTAATATTAGAAAAAATCGTTTGATAAAGGAAAGTTAAATAAGGGACTCTAAGCTCCGATAGCTTTTAGAAACTCCTGAAATTGATAATAAATAGTTATTAATCTAGACGTTGCCACTGGTCAAAGTTTTTTGTGTGACACGGTGGTCCCAGATTTGATCTTTTTTTTTCTACTTTATTTGATAAATTCGTTAAATTTCTCTAATTAAAGGCACTTAAGTCAACAGTGGCATACCACCCCTAAATATTTTTCAGGAATACTGTTGTAGCTGTGTGATTCAACCACCTGATATTCTGAATAATAATATTATAACAAATATTTTAATTTTCTTGTCAAGTAGAAAACACAATACTACCATCGTATTTGGCTTTTATCGCATGATTGGTTAATTTCGTTCACGTCCCTGAATGCAAAACGAATATAATTTAATAACTGTTTTTCTATAACCATTTTTAATCACTTCCGGCATGATTTTAAACCAATAACTTCGGTACCACAACGATATTAACAAAAAACTCCCGAGTGTTAAACTGACACTTAGGGATGGTGGTTTTCGTTCCTGAAATGGCCATTCCCAACTTATACTTGTCACACTGTACATGGTCTTGATGTTGAACTCTAATTAAAAGAGACAAATGTGAAAACATTGACTTTTTATTTTATTGCTTACAACATCGATTTTTAATAAAATAAATTAATATTGTCTACATCGATCACCCCTATCGGATTTCAAATTTATCAACGAACGTTAAACATTTTTGAATTTTTATGTAGGTATTGTTATATTGTGGCGGTGTTTATAATTTTAAAAACAAATCAATTGTTTGATACAATGAAAAAATAAAACACTGTCATTTGGATTCGTTTTCGTTTTAACGATATAATTTCATAAACGTGAACAAGTAGATTTCTTAGTGTGTTAAAAATGAATAACAATACGAGTGCTAATACAGAATCATCTAAGAGCATTAAGTTTACACCAATGCCGATGTCGACTCTTCTCGCGAATTTGATGCCACTAAAGAGGCATAGTAGTACTCCAGACCTTAGTTTTACGTCCGCTGATGAGGATGAGAGTGACGATTCCATTGGTGAAACAGTCGCCAATAAACCTTCTCCGGTAAAAAATTGTAACAAGCATTTTCTCACACCCGTTGTTGTCCACAGTCAACTGAAAGAAAAACAATTTATATCTGAAAAGAAGACGAATTGTCAAGAAACGATTAAGGAAAATTGTAATTGGTCATCGAATCAAACTCACCCGAGCAAAGATAGGCGAATAAATAATCAAACAAAGCAAGCAAACAAAGAGATCTCTTACCCGGGTTCCGATATAAAAAAGCGTAATGTTCTAATGCCTCATATAAATAATGTTAAAAATAGCAACTCTGGTCACAAAAAGACGCCAGAAATAGTTAAAGCACGAGGCAGTGGTCAGAAATCAAAGGCATTAACACCTGTCGTAAAACCGGGCATAAGAAAGTTTACACCGGGCTCTGCTCATAAAAGTCAAAAGAAGACTCCACAAAAAGTTCATACACAGAACAGAGATAAGGTTCGATGTGAACTGTTTACACAGAATCAGTCAAAAGATGAACAAAGCACATCAGCTCTGCAACAGTCTATCAACAATACTTCAGTTCCAGAGACTCCGATAAATAAGAAACCAATTCCAGCTACTTATAATGCTACTCCATCCTACCCTCAGGGCGTGTTAAAGAATAACTCCAAAATATATAAAATAACAACTATTAAGAATAAAAAGTATATGCTTATTAAAAAGTTAGGAACAGGTGGATCCAGTGAAGTTTATAAGGTAAGCATAATATATAAAAGTACTGCTACTTCCTAATTAATCATATCTATATATTTAACAGGGCAGGCAGAAAGAAATATACACCATTTCTCTCTATACTTGATCTCTTTTTTTAAGATATTTTTAATTTTTTGATTATCTTCCTGTTATGAATAATTTTTAATATTGTTCATATCAATCTTCAACAAAACCTTGTTAATTGAAATCAGGTATAAAATCTTATATTTATTACATACTTGGTTCTGCCTGTGGCTTCTGTGGACTTCAGAATTGGGTCCAGAGAGGAATGAAAAATATGTCTTTTATAGAGATAAAGAGTATCCTATGTATTAATCCATGTTATTAACTATTTGTGTGGCAAATTTTATCCAAATTTGATCGGTCTTTTTTTGAATTGATTCAACATTATCGTCAGTGCTTATTTTGTATGTTACTTTACCTTAAAAATATACCTATAACCTGGTCAGATAACACAGCTATAAATAAAAATAAAAAACATGTAAATTAGATAAGTGGTTTTGGCATGAAAAGAACATAAACAGACAGACAGACAAAAAGATGTTGAGTTTTATAATATGTATTAAGATATATCTTTATTGTTACTTTTTAAATACATACATATGTGCTCAAAAAACCAATGAAGCATACTCTTCTTACATTTTTGATTACATTCTCCTCCAGACCAGCTTCTTAATTTATTTAATTAATTATATTATATTAATTAATTAATAAATCTTAATTTCAGTGTGTTTCAATCAGGGATGTTATGGATATCTGTATCCGTAACCGAAACTATCGGATATCCGAAATAAAAAAATATCCGTAACCGTAACCGTATCCGATATATATGTTTCGAATAATTTCGGATAGGGGCGGAGTCTAAATGAGACACGTTATGACATGTTTTGTTTTTTGCCCGGGCGAACTGATACACCAGCCTCGCGCGTACCTCTGTGCATTGTTTATATCTATTGCTTAGACATAGCCAGTCAGTCATTTACTCTTGTGGGATTTACTTACATAACAAGTGTTGTGTGAATTAATTTTATTAGGACAAAATGCGTCCTAAGTCTAGTTTAATTTGGACCCTCTTTGATCACGTGAATACAGATTTCGCAAAATGTAAACAGTGTTCTTTGTTTATATAATAAACTTTAATATTATTTTGCTTTTTCATTCGTTAGGTAAGGTTTAAAATGAGTAGCTATAATAATTACTTATATGGCTGATTGGAATACCAAGTGGCAACTTAAAATAAAGCCCAATAATTATCTATTTAATTTTACAATTTCTTCAAAATCTAATATCCATAACCAAAACTATCCGAAAGTAACGGATAATCCGAAATAATTTCATATCCGTAACCGTATCTGAAACCGATATAATATCATTCATATATCCGTATCCATATCCAGATCCGAAATTTCATATCCATAACATCCCTGGTTTCAATGTGTTGAATATGGTTCTTATGATTAAATGTAGTTATTCAATAAAGTAATAATAAGTAACTTATATATAATATCATATGTCTTGTTTAAAATTAATAAAAGAATATAAGTTAACAGATTTTCTGTTTTCTCTCCATAATTATTGAATATGGGATTTAAACATATCCATTCATCTTTAATTTAAATTTAAACCTTTGAACATGAATTTTGCCCTACACCTACTTTGCTACATCTGCCTGTTTTTTTATTATTTTAAGTGGAATAGAATAATAGTATTACATTTATATTTTTTTAGATGTTAGATGTTGAAACATCCTGTGAGTATGCAGTGAAGTGCGTGAGCTTGGCCACAGACCAGGAGTTAGCACAGGGCTATGTTAACGAGGTTCGCCTCCTGAGAGAGCTACAAAATTCTGACAGAGTGATTAGGCTATTTGAATAGTGAGTATAACTTTAAAAAAATACTGGAATCTACAATTATACTGTACTTCTATTTTATGATGTGAAGTTTATTTATTCATATAAATACTTATTATGATATGGACATTTTTTTACATTATATATAAGTTTTGATGTCTCCTTTGATGATAGTATGCGCCTCCTAGGTTGTAAATCACAGGTGTAATGGAAAAATAATTAACTTAAAATTATTAATCAATTGAAATCAATATGTGGTGGATTGATGTTATTGTCATGCTCATGTCTACCCAGGGTAAGATGTCTTCACTCAGCAGTTCCATACTTACAAATATCTATTATTATATATAAAATATTTATATCTCTTGCTATGTTTGAAAATAATTACTCACAGTGTTATGTTATGAGTTATTTTCCAAATTAGAATACTTGTACTGAATGTTGACTATTTTGGAATTACAGACAGTCTCTGAGTAACATTGTTTAGACTTTAGTTTTGATTTATCGTCATAGGCATATTTACAATTTCTTAACGTAAGGTTGACTAACCTAGTGAACTTGAAATGATACTTTCGTGATGCCTAAGGTTTTTTTTTTTTTCATTTCTTTTTGAAATCTTAAATAGTAAATCAATGAGTGTCAATTGTTGTAAATTGGTTACCAAAAGAAACTCTACTTTCGACAACCTAACATGCCATAAGTACGAGAACTGCCTGTTAACTACTTGCCTAGTGCCTACAAAAATATTTTATTGCACTTATGTTTCTTGATGCAGCGAGTATGACAAAACCAATCGACTCCTCCGCCTAGTCCTAGAGGTTGGCGAGACTGACTTATCGTCGTTCCTGAAAGCGCGCAAAGCCGGGCTGCCACCTGCGCTCGTATTGCATTACTGGGAAGAGATGCTGAATGCGGTTCATTTTATACATGAAAAAGGTAAACAAACCCTGGATTATTCAATATCACATATGCTTGACTTATAGAAATTGGTTTTTAGTGATCAGTCTGATGCAATCGACCATGGGTTTCGTGTGAGCTAGTGACTTGGCAAAGCGAAACTATGCAAGAAACTTGCTACAAGTACTGACAATCACACCTCAGCAAGTGCTTCGAAAGGCTGCAAATAAGTATCCTTCCTAATATATCACGAAACATTTTAAATGTGCCCCATTAATATGCTGCATTCCCAAAAATCAACATATACAGGTCCTTCGAGCCGGATTCCCTCTCTTTCGGCCTGCTAGTAAGGGCTGAGTATAATGATAGATTGATGAATAAATATGCATGTATAATGTTTCAAGCCAAAATTTAAAGCGTAAGAAACTCATTATGTATTTTTTACGATGTTTAAAAATGTTATCAGTTTTGTAAAAAAATTATTGAGGTTTTTGTAACACCTTTGAGTTTGATCGGAATATTTGTTTTAGGAGTGGTTCATGCAGATCTGAAGCCTGCAAATTTCCTGCTGGTGTGCGGACAACTGAAGCTGATAGATTTTGGTATCGCGTCCGCAATCAGCAGTGACGCGACGAGCGTGGTCCGCGCGCACGCCACCGGTACATATTCGTACATTAGCCCCGAGGCGCTCATGGGCGGCGCGGGAGGTTACGGACAATCCACCACCGACGGCAACACCCCTATTAAGGTCACTTTACTCTCTCATTATACTATATAAATTAACTTAATTTGGTTGGAGGCCAACAGTGAAATAAAATCACATTATTTCTTTAACTTCATCATTTTTCACTTCTATCACACATAATGCGCACACATCTCTAGACTGTAAGAATATAAATCTATAAAAGTATTATGAATATGTGTTGATAATTAAATTATAAAATGAGTTAAAGAATTTAGTTCTTCTTTATCTACTTTGAAAGAAAATTTTTCATCTTACATGTAAATACTGTGCGGGCCAATTCATTGTTAGTATTAGGGTAACCATATCAAAATTGCAAAAGTCCAGACAAGTATCACGTAATAATGTTTTTGTTACTTACTATATTAAATTTTATTAATGTGTTCGTTTTTGATGAGAATTGATTTAGCAGATTGTTATAAAATAAATTAAAAAAGCCATGTAATTTTAAAACTAGTTTGACCATTCTCATCACCTTATTCATTTTATCAATGGTCACCTTTCAGTTAGGTGTTAAGAAAGTTCTGAACAACTCCTATCTAGTAGATAGGTACGATTATAGCATTTGATATCCTGTAAGAAGATTGTAATGTTGTTATTAGATATGATATGATATGATATACAGGGTGTCCCAGAACTCAACGTCAAGCCGAAACGGGGTGACAGGATTGATTGTAACCATCATGAGAAAAATCAGAAAAAAAATCTATCCCATGCAGTTTGGAAATTATGGGCATTTAAGTAAAACCTAGAAATTTGGTCAAACTGTAACCATTTTTCGGTTATTGTGGTTAATTTTTATGATTTTTGTTCATTTAAACTTTGGAACCGTAACCCTAAATAACATTTCTAGAACCACAGTCAAAAATAATGATACAAATGCCCCAAGTTTTCTAGAATTAAGACTATTTGTTAAAGTATGAATTTAAAATTTTCAAAATTTGTCAACTTTAAAAGGCCCTCCTTTAAAAAAAATGTACTAAAGTGCCTTGGCAAGTGACATTAAAAGTTCGCGCATTTAATCAAGATTGTAAAATGATACAATACTTGTTAGTTTCATACTAAAAAAAAACTAGTAAAAAAATAAAAACCTCGAGTAACCCGATTTTTGCTAACCCATTTTACTCAGTTCAAAGGTTTTTTATTTGCACAAGCTCTAGGTAGGTTCTTAATTTTACGGCAAAATGATGAGAGAGATGGATAGTGGACATGTTTGCCATGAGCGACCGAGACAGATAGTGACGCCACGCATGAGACGGAGATGCGTCTGACACCAGTTAGTATGTTTCGCTCATTTGTCTACTGCGCCCCTTCGTCTTAATTCTAGAAAACTTGGGGCAGTTGTGTCATTATTTTTGACTGTGGTTCTAGAAATGTTATTTAGGGTTACGGTTCCAAAGTTTAAATGAACAAAAATCATAAAAATTAACCACAATAACCGAAAAATGGTTACAGTTTGACCAAATTTCTAGGTTTTACTTAAATGCCCATAATTTCCAAACTGCATGGGATAGATTTTTTTTCTGATTTTTCTCATGATGGTTACAATCAATCCTGTCACCCCGTTTCGGCTTGACGTTGAGTTCTGGGACACCCTGTATAATGTATAAATTTGTATTTATTATAGATCTCATTCCGGTCGGACGTATGGTCGTTGGGTTGCATCCTGTACAGCATGGTGTACGGGCGCACCCCCTTCGGACAAATTGCGAACTTCGCTAAACTAACCGCCATACTCGACCCCGATCATAAGATCGATTATCCGCCCATCGAGCGTAAGTTCTATGTCTGTAACATTAGTAATAAAAAGAAATTAAGCGTAGTAAATGTCTATGGCTAGCCTTTATATTTTTCTATGTATTATAGGCAAGCGCTTGACATCTCACCTGATGGTAAGTGAAGATAAGACTGACGATGGATTGCGCTTACTTATCACGTATCTATTCACTCATCCCACTACCCCTCACCTATCTCCCCTCACCATCAGGTTCTATATCTTCCGTCACTACACTATGTCAATGCTCTAAGACGTTAGATCGGATTAAGAGCGGTAAAGTGATTTTGCCTGATCCATCCCAGTGTTGAAAGCTGTATTCTAAACACAACCATACTTGTGACTTATGACATATATTGGTATCTGACGTTTTTCAAAAAATCCACTCCAAAAAGGATAACTTTATAACTATAAGTAGCGGTATCCCGCGGCTCCGCACACGTTTGTTACGCAGTAATTATTTTCATCCCGTAATTTTATTTTTACTCATATTATTGGCAATGTTTATAGCCAATCAAGGTCTTTGGGAATGACATGTTACTTCCCGTGTGCAATTATCATAACAAACTGTTGTAATTATTTTTTGTATGATTTCTCAAAGCTTTATTTAAGAATTGTCAATAATTCTTATAGCCTATTTATCTTGGAGTTACTTATACTTTCTGTGTACAAAATTTAATCATAATCGGTTTAGAATTAATATATTTTTATTATTATTCTAAAATTATTAGCGAAATTTCTTATAGCCTACATTTGAGCAATGACATAAGCTTCGTGTGTACAAAATTTCATAAAAATAGGTCAAAATAGTCCGTTTTTGATTTAACTCCGGGTAAACAGACAGACAAATAAAAAATAACGTCATAATTGAACAGTTTCCTGTATGTAGGATGTATATAGGGAAATTTGGAAAAAAGTGACATGTACAGACAACGATAGATTTGTAAATATATAATATAGATATAACATTACAGACCTCCCACC
Source organism: Saturnia pavonia (assembly GCA_947532125.1). Classification (NCBI taxonomy): domain Eukaryota; kingdom Metazoa; phylum Arthropoda; class Insecta; order Lepidoptera; family Saturniidae; genus Saturnia; species Saturnia pavonia. Next base: position 18,434,432 of record OX383898.1, on the reverse strand, counting down.
GTCGCTGATCGCGGCGATGAAGTGGTGCCTGACGTACAACGTGCACGCTCGGCCCTGGGTCTGGGAGCTGCTCGCCATCAACTACCTGCAGCCGGCAAGCACTCCTCTACCTGCCCCACTATTGGACAAACTCCGCCCACTTGTCACTCCGAAAGAATTCGCAATACTTCAACGAGCTCAAATATAGGATTAATTCGGAAAAATTGTACAGATAAATATGATCACGTGCACGAGTTTGTATGTATGTGAAATGGCAATGGTGCGCTAAGCGTGTATTGTCCTATTCCACTATCATCTAATCGGAGACACGACTAGACATGCGTATGTACTTAAATGGATGTATGACTCAGAGAAAAAAAAATCTGTTACATGCAACAGTCGGTCAATGTAAAAGTGAAAAATTATGAGAATTTCCGCATCAATTGTATGTTTCATGTGAAAGTGATAATGAGATAACTAATATAATAGATATTATGGATAATAAAAATTATTAAGTAATTCTCCCTGACTGACGCAAATTTTGACACACCTTTATTCGAACATTTGGAATATTGATTTGGATTTCGTTCAAAACATTTTAGATAGTATAAATTAGAGTCACCACGTCTCTATAAAGTGACTCTTGACAATGTTTTATATATTTGCACAATGGCTTAGATTGCCCTGCTTGAAAATGACAGTAGTCCTCACTTAGAATAATGGCAACATGTGTGAACTACACAGTTCTACCCGTGTCAATTGGTTAAAAAAGAAATGAAGGAGATTGGCCGGTGGGAAACTCTTAATCAGTTATATCGAAAGCTAAACCACAATCCTCAACCAAAAGGATTCTGTTGCCAAATCCAAATACATGTATATAGTTGATAAGTATGTAAAAATATTATAAATTATCTTAAAAGGAATTCTGGATTATAAATATATTATAGGAATTGTAATTTATAAAATAGATTATAAAAATATTGTGAGAGAGAATCGTAACTCTTTGTACCATTGATTTCATTTGCCTTATTTAAGGTTAGCAATAACAATAAACCAACATACACACAAAAAAGTAAAAAAATACATAACAATGTAGACTGTACACCTAAAGTTTGCCATTGTTATATATAGCCTTCATAAGCTAAATCTCAGAATATATGAAGCTTTATAATTTTAAATTTGAATACACTCTAGATTTCTGTGTGTTTAAGTTTTCATTGTAACCAAACCGAGTGTCGATAGTTGTAATTGTTATGGGTAAATAAAACATATATTTTATACTTGCATGTTCTAAATAGTATTCAGGCTGATTTTACAGCTACGCCGACCGTCGCGTTTTTCTGTTAGCTTCGAGTCGTTTAGTCTCGCGCCGATTGCCGTCAAGTACAGTCGCAATGCTTGTTAAAATAGTATTACTTAATAGCAGTAACCCGGACGAGCGCTCAGCGTGACTCGTATGACGTAACACACAGCGTCAGCACCGCGCACTACGTTCCCTCAATACCGACGTCCCTCAGCGCTGAGTAATCAGTGTTACTATTAAACGATCAGCGCTGACGGTCGGAGTAACTGTAAAATCAGCCTTATATTAATATGAGTATTATTTAAACTCTAGATTAAAAAAAATGCAATTGTATAAAGTATGTACCATATGAATAAAATGGAATGTGTAAATTGACAAACTTCCCCGAAAATAAATAATTTCCATTATCTATAAGTTTTATTATTTGCTTCAGATGTATCAAGTTACATCAAGATACATTAAAAAATCTTGTAAACAGTAATGAATAACTGAATATTCCATCTAATTTGCATGAGCCCAAATCAATTCAGTTTTACTTCTTCAAAGTCCACAACAGATGCTATACAGGCTGTTAGAGCTGTGACAGAGAAGCATCGGCTCAATAAAATCTGCACCTCATTTTCATAGATTTAGAAAAGGCATTTAAAGACTAGTTAGACAAGCTTCGAGGACCCAACAGCCAAATTTAAACATAAAACTAGTCGTAAGATATGTACACTCATGTTTGTACTAGAGTCAAAAGCCTCGCAGGCCCGACAGAGGAGTTCGAGGTTGGGGTTCTTCATCAGGACTCTGCCCTAAGCCAGCAGCTTTTCAACTTTTAATAATAGCAGTAGCCTAACCCACAATCTATTATGATCGTACACCTCTGCTGAAAATAAATAAATTAAATTACCTAGGCTCAGTTATCACAGACCAAGGAGACGTCGACGTCGATGTAGCACACAGGTTGAACGTGGCATGGCTGAATATTACTAACTGGAGTCATGCAATATTCGTATGCTATTAGGAACGAAAAGCAAGATCTACAGGACGCCGGTCTGGCTAACTATAATGTAGGAGCAGAATGGTGGTGAGTGAAAAAGTAGCTCCTATATCAGAAAAACTAATCGAGAGCAGTCTCAGGTCACTTGATGCTAGGAGACGAAGAACATGTGAAAAAGCATTGCAATTATCTGAACATAAGAGAGGTGAGGACGACCTCCGGCTACCTGGTGGACTAGGATGCCGAAACTCCTATTGGAGGAAGAACTGCCTGACCCGACAACCCAGGACAGTCTACTGTTGCCAGAAAATTAGGAGAGCATACCCCATCTAAAGTGGGTTAGAACTAAGAATAAGAACATAGATTCAGAGTTATTCCCACAATTTATACTCTGGATATTTATCTTGGCATTTTGTGTAATTTTGTTACAAACATGGTATATTCTAGGGTTCATTCACGGTTATTATACTTCTAGAGACAGATGCCGTCTCTTTGTCGGCTTTAGAGAGAGACAGTTCCCAAAATTCTCCCTACTTTGTCTGTTCCCTATGCCCGCCGCTCCGTTTGCGTAATCTACTAATTATTTTTAATTTTCTAAAGTAAAAGAAGCCTTAGTTACTCATTACATCAGCTGTCAGTCAGGAAAGTATTTTAAAAATAGGATTTGAATAGTACATCCGTTTCGAGGATTAGCCGAAACAGACAGCAGCTACAAAAATTGTTTTTTGTTAAGGCACCGTGTATACTTTCATATGCATTTAGTAAAAATGTGTTATTTTGATATTATAAAAAGACACTTTAATTTTATTTATTTGTATTAATTATAAAGTATGTAGTAAGTAAGTAGTAAGTCTCAAAACGTACACTCGGCCAGTATACCTTACAACCCTAGTCACTACATAGTATAAAACAAAGTCGCAGTCGCTCTGTCCGTCCCTATGTATGCTTAAATCTTTAAAACTATGCAACGGATTTTGAAGAGGTTAATAGATAGAGTGATTCAAGAGGAAGGTTTATATGTATAATACATGCATAATATTGTAGAGAAACACTGATAAATTTAGAGGTTTCTAATGTGATGTCGTAAATAAACACATTTTTTGCGCTTACATTGTAAACGCTGGCTGAACCATACGAGATTAATCAAAATAATGTACTACAGTATTGTACACCTTAAAAAGGTCAACAAAAAGTCCGCGATGGTATCTATGTCTATCTCTTAAGAATAACCCACAATAACCATTTTTTATCCTTTATTTTTTGCGTTTGCTTATTTACGAAGTGATTTTAAGCAATACAGCATTAATCCTTATCCAATTAAGTACCTTAAATACATTGTCCATTTAATATAGACCAAAATGGCCCTTTACAGCATGTAATTTAAATGAATATTTTCGAAGATATTACAGATTTAAAATGCAAGCACATAGCGGTGCGGCGGTACCGGCCCTATATACCATGGTCAATTATATGTCGCTCTTTCAAGAGTAACCTCTAAGCAAAACATGTTTGTATTGTCTAATGACAAAAAAGCTGTAAACGTTGTTTATAAGGACATTCTATAGTAGGTAGGTATATTTAGTATCAGCATTGAACCCGTGCGAAGCCGGGGCGGGTCGCTAGTGTGTTTATAAATCAAACCCGAAATTAAAATAAATAATTTATTAATCATTGAGAAAGATTATAAAGAATACAAAAAATAAATAATTAGTCTTAGTGGAATTATTACCAAAATTACAGTAATCTATTATAAACGTTTACTTGTCTAGCGATATTATGTCATGAAAAGTTCTTGCGTCAAAATGCTTGAAAAAGCGCCAAGAGTCGGAGTCGTAATGATTGGTAGCTTCGTATTTCTCTGCTGCGCTCAGAGAAAAGGAATTCTAACCCTTACCAATACCCGAAGGTAATAGCGGAGTAACTACGCCAGTAGTGACACCGCGACGCTCGGACGTGCACTAGTACGGGCACAACGTACGCACTACGTACACGTATCGCCGAGCACACGCACACAACTCTACTTTGACACTAAGCGATAGATTAACATGACCACTACTAATTGCCTTTACAATTACATATTGTCAATATAATTTTGGAATAATTTATGAAAGAGTGCAGTTTAGCAAAATCCTCGCGGTATGCGTCCGCGCAGTACATCGAAATATTTTTATTATACGGGTGTTAAATAAAAATCAATGGTTCGTTTTTTAATTTAATGCGATATAAATACGGCGGGTACTGCGCGGAAGGGCGCGTGCGCGTGCGCATGCGTGTGCCGAGTGCGATTAGTTCTGGAAGAGCGTATGCGTGAAGTCGATGTAGTCGAGTGCGTTCGGTATCGGCCGCTCCGTCTTCGAGTCGACGTAAGGTTTCATACGGGCCACGCAATAGTCTGCCATCTCCTTGGTGAGGTTCTGTTAAACAAATTTAAGGTTATTTTAGTAACGTAACAGAATACCCTAAACATACAAATGAAGCTACTTAGATACATCCAGCTCGCGCCGGAACATACTAACAGGTGCTTAACGATAAAATTACAACTTAAGTTCGAAGATTAACCAACCAGACGAGCACTAGAATATACTTTGCCACGACGGTACAGTTTCATCACGACGTTTTCCTTGACCATAAATAAAGCTCAGGCTCATTGTAGGGTTAGTACTCATGTCGATTAACGCGGAGTCTGAGCTCGCTACAACTCAACTATAAAATACTTGAAATTAATTTATGATAATCTGAAAAATACTTGAACGTAATATACACATCTACTGGTTTAAGATAGAACACAATGTAATTCGAAATGTAAAAGCATTGAATAGGTCTGAAGTGAATGCATGCGGAGGCCCAGTACAAACATTTCATAACTTTGAAAAATACTAATAACGTGATTGACAATGATGATCTCTGTGAGGAATAGTTGCATGTGTGAGGTACTCACCGCGTAGAGTTCGTCTTTAGTAACGTAGGCGCGGTCCTGGTGGGCGGTGATGGCTCGGAACGCGTTCTCAATTTCCTCGGAGGAGTGCACGTTCTCCGTCTCCTTGCTGATCATGAAAGCCATATACTCCTGCAAGGAGACCTGCCCGTCGCGGTTCGGATCTACCACGTCTGTAACAACACAACCCAACGTTAAACTAGCATTCATCATTGGATAAAAAGCTGTACACTTAATAAAACGATACCAAATAAAATTTTCTTCGAGTTAAATATGTAATAATAAAAAAGAAGTAACTGTAATTTATGTATCTACGATTAGAAGTCCCTTTTTAAATTTCGCCCAGTAAAATTAAATGTTATGCCTTGCAAGTTAGTGGGATTAAAAAAATTATATCCATCAATCAGAACTAATTGTAAAACCCTACGAGATATTGTTCCTACTTTCAGGTTTTACTGAAAAACACTCCGAACGGCGCAACGGTAAAAGCCAAATAAGGTAAATAAAAGAGCGAACGTCATAAGCCAACAGAAGTATTTATTTTTTGTTTATACATAGATATATTGTTAGAAACTTTTTCTGTTTCTGTTCTTTTGTTTTCTGACACTTTTTTGAACTAAAGTGTGGATTCGTTGAAAGAGGGGAACAAGCTTTAAAATGATATTTGAATTATTATTTAATTATGATGAAAAATAAAGTACACTCGCGAGCGACCAAGTCGATTCATCCTCTAATTTTCAATAAACATGAACATCGTTAAATTGAGTACTAACTGAAAAATTTGCTCTTTACGCTACCTACGTCTTGTGCTAAGTGCCATCCCCTATAAAAGACTTCGCAACCGGTCAAAAGTTGATTAGACTTCATACGCAGTACGCAAGGGTGGTCGATAGTTCGAATCCCACTGATTTAGAATATTTAAAAAACATTTTCATTTCTGACTTTCACTTCTGATACATGTGAATCGCTGTGTGATTGCTGCACACATAATTTTTTGTTTAATTTGTAAAATACCTAACCACCTTATCCCAAATTCCCATTTTTAATAGAACTACGTTCAGACATCATTTAAAAAAAATGTATATTTTTAGTAAAATAAAGAAAAAGTAAAAGTTAGAGGTTGAGCAGTTTGGTTGCTCGCGAGTGTAGGTTATGGCGTTCAATTATAGAATATATTTTTTATCTATTTTAATTTAGGGACTTGGGTCCAAAAAAGAACATGTCTGTTGCACCATACACAATTATCTTAATGTACTACCGACAAACTTCTACAAAATTTTGTGAATGATGCCTCGGTCTATTATATTTAGGATAAACTGAAAAATAAGATTTTCTTTGAAGATTGTTCCGACCACATTCTGTCAACAAGTGTTGCACATCTTCAATGTATTTAAACGTCTCGCAATTTTGTGAATTCACTTTTTCCATAAGAAAAGCAAACTTGTTGAGAGTCATATTGTCTGGAACGTACTCTGTTGAAGTAGTAACAATGAGAGAAATACTTAAAATCTTATCTAATTAGAAATTGGTAGAAAGTAAAATGATAATAGCAAGTAAACTTACTGAGTATAGCTTCAAACTCTGGGTCCGGCTGTCCTTCTTCGACCATGGGCAGGTCGTAGCCGAGCGCGCGCAGGCACGACTTGAACTCGTGGTGGTTCAGCCGCCCGGAGCGGTCCTTGTCGAAGTGCTTGAACATCATCGAGAACTCCTTCAGCGCGTCCTCACTCACACCTACAACCATAATCACAATCTTACAACCATCGAGACATTGGTAATCCATCGGCAGTCATGGTTGCCTTCAAGGCTTTTGGCAGCTAAATATACACTAGCTGCCAAAAGGGAGTCACTGTATCACTTATTATCGTACGCATGGTGTTTGTGACCCAGTCGGGAACAGATCCCGACTACGTCGTGTTTTTCTTTTCTTTATAGGTGTGGCGTGGTGGCCACTATCTTACCTAATGTTAAGTGACGATGTGGGCCGAGATGATAAAACGCTAAACCTAGTGGAAGACTGGCTCATAAGTGCAGCTGCCGGAACACACCTATTGGTGCTTGACGACAGATTTTCAACTTGAGGGTGGTAGTTAGCCAGGCGGGCATTGGAAAATGCCCTACCCACCATGCTATGGTTTCCTCACGATGTTTTCCTTCACCGAAAGCTCAGGCTGATTGTAGGGATTCGAACTCACGTCAATCGACACGAAGTCGTACACACTACCACTGAGCCATCATCGCTTTAAACTACTATTACTAGATATATACCAGCTGATTCCGGAATGCGAGTCCCCAAAGCATGCTAATAGGGCGAGTGTTACACCAGGTGGTAAGGTGGTCGCGATCTAGTCTGACACAAAACTCAGGTATTTTCGATATATGTACTACATACGTGATTAAAGGGTTTTGAATTAGAGATGGAGTAGTAGATAGGCTAAATATATTCTGTGAGATAACAACATCATCACATAGAGTTAGGTTTATAGCCCTTAGGACCGAGTTAAACTGACTTGTGCTGCCAACATCTATCAGACAGGTGTACAGCATTGTAAGAACCACTGCTCTGAGAGACTCAGATGGTGATGCCTCCAGACATAAGCTTGTGTAGATTCTACCACCTATAGCTTGTATTATATTTTGTATGCATGTTGTGTGTTATGTAGTGTAGCATGTTGATATTCATAAGTGCCTTCTCAGGTCCTAAATTGAATAAATAAAATGATGTTACCAGAAATTGGACTAAAAGGTTTATATAATTTTAAATATTTTACAAAATAAATACAACTCTCGTCTTACCGGAATGGTTCCTGGCCTGTATCTGCTGCTCGAGGTTATGCTGCATGCGCATTGAGAGCTGGTCGAGCTGGTCCCACTGCTGGGCGAGACCCACTGTGCTGTGCTCCGTGTAACGGTTGTCCAGAATCAGATGTTCTTCTAATGCGGCGCCTAAGTACATAAAAAGGTTCATAAATGTCTTGTTAAAGTATGTAGAGAAATAGTTATTAGCATTCTATTGTTTCCCCGTGAGGGTGTCACGTCCATGGTGTTGCAGGTGCCATGGACTTGAGACTTTTTTCCCAACCTTGTTGAATTTTGTAAGGCCGCTTTAATTATGTTTTTTAGAGGTCAATATCTCTGATAGTAGATTTTATAGACATTTTGCTGGTATATCCCTTGTTCACTCTTCCACTTCATATAAATTAACCACATTACCAATTCAGGTTTACTCGCCTAATATTTGCTTATTAGAGACCATAACAATTAAATACTGAAAGTATTCTGTTGGTTACACTAAAAATATTCTTCACTTAGTTACAAAAAGACATCACAAAAAAAATATGTGATTATATTTTCACTCGAGTTTTTTTTGCATAATAGTAGTTTAAAGTGACGCACTGGACCTAATTTTAAATAAGTAAAGTACAATTTAAAAACACCGCCCGACCACCCAGATATCAGCAATCTACCGATGATCCTCTCTGTCATGCTTCATAGGCCGCGGTCGCGACCAAATCTGGTACAGAGACTCCCCCTCCCCTTTATCACCCCATAAATTGAAATTTTCCATAGGTACAAACAAAATACATAAATTGAGGTATTATCGAATTCATATCAGCTCATTCGAGACATTATTAACTAACCCAATTCTTCAAGGCGACGTAAATCAGCCCTCCTCGCGCGCACCTCCCCAGCCCTCTGTCGGAGTGTTGCGAGCTGCTGCTCCAGCGAGCCAGTTCCCTCCATCATCGATGTCCTGTGTATTGTAATATCATATCAAGAACTTATCGGGCTGTGAAATTCAAGACGACGACAACTTTACAACACAGTTTCACAAGTCGATACCCCTATGTATAAAACCACAACCGCCTTTGAGAAAATTTACAGTAAGGCCAAATAAAGATACCCATAGATTGAGCTTGATTAATTACTCATTGGTCATTTTAAAATAATTATGTCTTTATTTAATTTACGATTATCAAAACCTAGTGACGTTTTTTCATTTGGCAGCATTGTAAATTTTAACAAATGCAGTTACGATATTATACGACGAAGGTGTTAAGTATATATTTTATTAAATAACTCATACTAGAGCCGTGATTAAACTCAATTATGGCTTAGTTCGAACAACAATCATGCTGATATGACCAATTGACTGATACTAGTTATCTTGGCAGACGGTGTGTTATTATTAAAAGAAAAAGAGAAAAGGGGAGAATTAGCGAAAGTGCGATGGGGAGTAACAGAAAAAGAACGAAAGAGAAAGGAAGAAAAAGAAAAAATGAAGGTAAGAAATAGAAAACGAGAAAGATTGGCTGAAATAGGTTCAAGTATTAATTCCCATTCGGGAATATCTGCAGGATAATCTTTTATTAATCAATTAGGTTCTAAATGTATGAATATGATTTTATTTTATAGTATGCATCATGAATTTGTAAACAATTAGTAAAATTATAGTAAAGTACGTATGAAATAAAATACAACATTTAAAATTACAAGAGGTACGTACACACACCTATAAATATTTACACCACCAGTAGTTTTAATAGACTCATTTACACAAGTTGTAATAATTTGTTTTAGAAATAAGCCATCTCATTATTACGCGAACGTATAGACACGACAATACACATGTGCTTAAAACGTCGATGGTTTGGCAAAATAATTTCAATATAGATCACTTAAAATTAGACATGAATTAACCGGCCCCCCCAGTATGTGTAAAGCATACTCGGCCAGTAATACGATCACTCAAATATGGAAGTATATTGGGTCAATACCTACTACAACTTTGATAAATGTTTGTAACATAACTTTTATTTGCGTTTTAGGCTTTGCACCTACACGGGCCCAATAATTCACGTCTAGTTAAGACCAGTCTGTAAATATAATTAACGAAGTCAGTTACGAATGGTTCTCATAGATAATAAGTCAAGGTCCGAGCGAATCTATGAACGTATTACTATATATAATTTGGAATGAATAACCTTATTATAACTTGTTCATCATAAGAAGTTTTGTACATGACATATCCCCAACGTTAAGTGTCACATCGTGCAAATTATGACATACTACATACAATGATTTTTGTGAATATTCTTTTTTTTTCTACATGTACATGTACAGTAGACCAAAATAATAAAACCACGAAATCGAAAATTAATCGATTAATCGAACGCCGCTGTACTTTTATTTTATAGTTTATTGAAGTTAAACTTGTTATGCGACTTTCAAGCGTTAAACTCTTTGTGTGAGCCAGAGCGAGAGAGCAATATATTATCGGTCTCTCCTCTTTGTGTGAGCCAGAGCGAGAGAGTAAATGTCGATGTGTATGTATATTGCACACTGTTTAAATAAAATAGAAAATGTCTTTTAAAATGAAGTTTCACTTCTATCGTGTGTGAATCGCCACAAACACCTTTTTTTATTTTCGTTTTATTGTTAAATTTTCGTAATTCCGATATTTTTATTGTAGCAACTCTGAAAGAAACATATTGATTAGACGAATGAACATGCCAACATCTTGTTGTTTAGCTCAATACGTGCGCTGCGAAAGCCATGTATTACAAGTGCTTCAAATTGCGATGTTGTTTTATTTTTTGTTATTTCAACAAAACAGCTTACACATACCTCAATTCTTTTAAAGCAAAATCGTAATATCGATTTAGCTAAAAAAAAGAATAGTATAATCGTAAAAATAATTAAGCTATGCCACATCTCTAATATAAAAATTAGACATCTGTCATGATCTCATGACGTGTCCTTCTTATGATGAACATGGTATAATGAATTACGTAAATAATGATGACATTTAAAGAAAAAAATTTAATTACATGTACAAATTTGGTTGGACTGATTGTTTTTTTTTTTCATAGCCTATAATGGCAGTATTTCATAGGAATCGCTCAACGTAAATAAATTCAAACTAGACAGTGAAATGTTCCTCTATGTAAATTTGACATTACATTATACAGCTTCAATCAAATGTTTTAATTTTTGCCAAACCTTAAAGCATGATTACCATTTCGTTTAGTATAAAAACACGTTATATTCTGGTACTTTACCCGTCCCAGCCTAGCAGCTGGTACCTGTACACCAATGTAAACATGTAAGTCTTAATCTCATGTTTTTTTTTTCATTTTTATAATACGAAGTAGTAAATAAGCATGTATTCTACACCTGATGGGAAATGGTCACTGTAACACATTAATAATTAAGAAATCTCAAAAGTACCACAGTTCCGAGGCCAGTCATAATAGTTTGCTAGATACTCCTGAGGACTGAGTTTGTAAAAAAAATAACCATACAAGTGATGTCTCGAACTATTTACCTATTTCCTTACCAACATTTCATCTATCGACGTATTGCCTTATTGGTGATTGCAGTTTACTGACATCCCAATTTTAAAATAAATTGATGTTATCAGAATTAATTTTCCCATCTCACACATAAAAGGCAAGATATCATCAGGTGATGTTAGAAAATTACCATAGCCAACTAGCACCTATTTCATTAAATATAATCATACTATATTGTTTCTGGAGTAAGCAGTATTTGATCAGTTGGATAACACAAAATATTACGATCTAAGAAAGTTATTAGAAAAATTTTAGTCTATCCACAATAACTGCAACAGTAGACTAATTTTTTTACACGGACTGTTTAAAAGGTTTTTATTCTTTAACTTTGTGTGTTGCAGAAGTATTCGAATGCGATCTCGAGACTCCACGTGTATAAATGTATTACCGTGTCTCGGTGAGCCACTGGTGGAACGTGTTCGCGTGCTTGGCGAACTCCTTACGCAGCTTGTCGTTCTCCTCCTGCCGTTGAGCTTCCTTCGTCAGTTCCACGTCGCGCTCCGCTACGTAATCAATAATACACATCAATAAAATGCCACTAAAAATATGCTTTACCGTCCGTCTATCACTGCGTTTCTAACTAATAATTCTAGCTTGTACGACCGGGAAAAGCCTCTGAGTTGTTTTTGTTATGTTTTCCTAGTATTACCAGTAGGAAAACACAAAAATAAAAGTTTCTCAGCGTTTGTAATCGCCAGTTCACCTTGACAAGATATTATTATGAAATATGTGCACAGAGAGAGTATTTAAATTCAGTGGTTCCCAAACTCTTTTGGAGCAGGGACCATTTTAATTTTCTTGTCGTTAGCAGGAACCACAAGGTTCGAGAAAAATAAATTGTGATAGTGTAAAAATAAACTTGAAGTGAAACTTTTAACGTATTTGCTGACTTGCTCTTGCCCCAACTATCCGCATTCACCACTACACAGAAGAGCGAATTAATTAATAAGGAATTAATAACAGAAAACGAATGGAAATTTGAAATGTGGAAACTATTCCAGACCATATTTTATTTGTTATGGATCACTTACGGGTGTATTAGAGCGGGCAACATCGACTGTCATGGTTCCCTGGCAACATAATAGCAAGAGCCATATTGTCAACTACGTGGCCAAGTGAGATACATATTATAAGTTGTTTTATAATTAGTCTAATAATAAAGTGTGCTCCCATACAGTGTTTAATTGTAATTAGTCACCACACTACAGTGGGAACCACTGGATAAAATTAACCAGAAGTGGGAATACAATATTGCATAAATTATTAATTAACTTATACAAAATGCGTACTACTTTAAAAAATAATTAAGTTGAAAGGGGCTGGTATAAAATAATGTGGTTACCAATGATTTTGCGTAAGTTACGCCACGTCTCCTCGAGGGCCTCCATCGTGAACCAAGTGTACGGGTTGGCGCCGACGTTGAACGATTTTATCTGTTCATCGAGCGCCGCCAGGGCTTCGAAGTCGCTTTGAGCGGATGATAATGAAGCCTGTTCAATCAATACATATTATGCACAATATTCGTTTAATTAGCTGTGATACTCACTGTTCTACCCAGTTTATGACAACAAAAATATTCTTTATTTTTATTTATCAGTATATCCATTAAAAATATACTGCTGAATATTTTCATTATAATTTGAAAGATCTATTATTATAATTATTGACCTGGAACTGAGCGTGTGCATCCTTGAGGGCGCGGATCTCTTCGATAGAGTTGCAGCGCACAGGGTCCGTGAGGTCCTCCTCGGCGTTCTCGAACCACGAGTTGAACGCGGACGCCTGGACAAGCACAAATAAAGGTTTCATAATATCGCATAAATAACAAACTGAAACGTAAAAAAATAACTGACCGCTAGTTACATATTTCACAAGAGCAAAGCAATAGCAGAAATCGCTAAATATCAGTTTCAAAATTGCAAGTCTAAATTACGTTTGGTACATTATGGTCAGTACATAATACGAATTTACCATTTCGAAGCAGTTATTTAGCGATTTTTTGTATCGCTTTGCTCTTGCGTAATACGTAATGGGAGGGCACACAGTTCATCTAATGTTAAGTGGTTATCGTAGACTATAATAATTTCCAAATGTTCTAATACATTACATGGAAGTTTCCAAAATTCTCGAAAATATTGGGAACAACCTTAGTCAAAATCCATTTTTGAAGTTGATAAGGTTGGTTCAAAACTAATACAGGAAACCTAAAACACTCGAATAATAATCACAACACTCGCATTCACACCCTCACATACAAACACACATATACAACATTATATATGCAAATATCATTCTAAATTCATCCATTCATACAAACGGTATACAAAATGTAATTTTACTAGTTCTTAATTGGCACTTTAAAATTATATTCAAATATTTTAAAAATGTCAAAAAAGGTGCTGTGATGTTGGGATATAATAAATAAATAAACTTGACTACTCGTACAGGATCCTGGAATAATTGTTTTAACGATGTACCTTCTTAGCGAACGTGAGGTAGAGCTCCTCGATCTGCCTGAACTGGTCCTGCAGCTGCAGCAGCCGCTGCTTGCGCGCCGCCGAGTCGGCCAGGAGCCGCTGCCAGCGCGAGATCACGTCCGCGTGCCGCTTCACGATGGCCGGCGTCTGCTCGTGGTTCGCCGCGACGAGCTGCTCCTTCAGCGACGTTATGTTCTGGATGCCCTCATGTTCGAACGCGGCCAGACCTGGACAAATACTTCTTATGTAACTACATCATGTCCTTACACATTGTTCTTCATTACTTTCTCTCTGATCATGAAAACGGACACTAAATTATGGTGTATAGTTTAAGATTTGTTGATGCGTACTCGTGTCTAAATTTGTGTCGTTTCTAAAGTATTTCAAAAAAAGGAAAAAACTCATAAGAGAAATATCATTACGACAGGTATAATAACAAGTGTACCTGGAAGGTTCGAGACCCGCAACGCATGCACACTTTATTAAAATATTTAAATTCATAGTACACGAATGTTCTCGAACCAGGAACAATGGAGCAAATAAGCCAATAAAACCATTGAAAGACATTAGTGCTTCCACAGTTATTCCTTAGTTGTTTGCTCAACAGCTATTTCTTAAAAAAATACATTTCTTCAGAAACAAACATATTTAAAAATTTGTAGAATACATATTTATGGACAGAGAAATTCATTTCTCAAACTATCTGTATTTCTACGCATGTAAAAGTACTGACCTGCATCAAAGGTGTCCTGCTTGGTAAGCAAGGTCTGCACGGTGGAAAGGTCCCGTCCGAACTCGTCGGAGCGCACGTGCGTCTCCTTGTCCGCGATCCAGGACTCCACCACGTCCGCCTTCCACAACAGCTGCAGGTACAGGGAGTTGTCCACGAGAGCGGCCTTGCGTCGCGCGGCCAGGCTGCTCAGCTTCTCCAGTTTTGCCTATGAACCGACACTCGTTATAAACACTGTAATATATATATATATGTGTGTATATATTGTTGTCCGTCATTCCAAAAATATTTTGAAAGGAAACAGTTTTAATTATCATCATTCTTTAAGTTATATATGCTCCATATTACTTGTTTCTTATTCTAAAAGGAAGAACATGAGTTTTGTAAATTTTATTCCATACATGAGAATCAAAGTATTATCATATCAATAATTTTTATAATATATCTGAGGTTTAAAATGAAATGTTGTTTATTTTACTAAGGCATAATGATTGTGAGACCTGTAGAGCGCGGATCCTATGCGAGAGCGCGTCCGCGTGCAGGTTCCCGGCGGCGACGAGCGCGTCCCCCTCGCCCGCGAGGTCGCGCACGCGGTCGGCGCGCGCTGCCAGCTCCGCCTCGAGGGCCTCGTGCTTCTTCAGCAGGCCTTGCACCGCGGCCATGCTGTCCCCGCACTCGCCCACCACCACAAGCTGCTGCTTCTCGCTGTCCACATACATCATTATTCAACAGTCACGTCTCCTTTATAAGATTATCGTGTTACCACCTTCATTCGCATCATCACATAACATCACGCGAAACTGTGCTCAAAAGTTATCTAAAATATATATGGTTTCCTCTAGAATATAATAGCAACTATCCATCATAAAATAAATAGTTACAGACGTCAGACATGGAACAATAACAGACCCACGTTTTACCGATATATTTAAATAATTAATAAATGTTATTATCAAAACTGTTCTATATTTGCTTGTTTAAATGCTTCATTAAACAGAAATGAATTAAAATTGATAACCCTTTGGCTCCCAACGCCACACAAAGCGTGCGTAAAAGTAGCATTAATGCCATCAATGGGAGTCAAATTATTAACTCAGTAATCAATTTATAGACTTTTATTTATTAGAAAGAAAAACATTTAAATAACATAAAATAAATGTTTTCATTGAAATTCCCGAATCGGATTATTCATACAATATTGTTTGGCTTGACTACATAACTGGCGTATCGCCTTCGGGGTAAGGGTTCGGCGGGAGCAGAGTGAGGTATGGGAGTTGCGGGGTTATGGGGCGGGGTCGCGCGGCAGTGCACTGCTGACATTTTTGTTACACACGATAACAACGCACCATGATTAACACCACGATGGATCAAACTATTATTATTTGATGGATGATTTTGATTAATCAAGCAGCACTGAAGATATCGATAATTCTAGCGAGATGGATTTTAGCGTGCATTAATAAAAATAAACAGTGTTATTATTTCCAATAATTATAATTTACTTTAACTGTTCTCTCCAATTGTTATAGTTTCTTGCATAATTATTTTTTATTATTTTGATACATTTAAATAAAATTAATACTCTAAAAAGGCTTTTATAGTGATATGAAAATACATTACACTACTATCACATATTGAGCTCAGTGAGCATTGTCTCAGGATTTATCTTTGAATAATAAACATCTTGCATACTGATACCCGCCCCCACCCACCTCTTGCCCCGTAGACGATACACCTATCTGGTCTACCTATATAGATATTACTAGCGCTTCAGTAAGGAATAATAGTTCTAAAATCAAGTTCAGACGAAGCCTTCCCTACTGTGTAAAATCTGGTATTATGTTAAAATTCATATTACATAATAAACCAGTTCCGCAAAGATAGATTCTGTAAATGCCAGAATTCAAAACAAACACATTAATTTTTTCATAGATCACACATAAAATAGAAAAAGCGTTGTTAATATTGAATATTAAAGTCTTACCTTATCCATGCTTCCTCTTCATCAACCTTAGCCAGGAACTGCTGGTAGGCTAACGATTGTTGCAATTTGGCCCCCCTCTCATCGGCCAGGGCTTGAAGTTCCGCCCATGCGAGAGCCAGCGCCTTAAGACGCTGCTCGATCTCGGGAACGCCCAGATTGGAAACATCCATAAGTTTCTCTCCAGCCTCTTGGACGGCTTGGATAGCGGGCTCGTGACTCGCCAGCTCGGCTTCGAGACGTTTGTGCTTCTTGAGGAGGTTCTGCACGCCGGTCAAGTCACGGCCGTAATCGTCCGACGCGACCAGCAGTTTCTTTTCCCTGCACAAAGAAGTCAATATGTGCAAATAATGCTTTGGTTAACAAAGGGTGGATGGATGTTTTTGGTGGGATCTTAATCTGTCATGTGGTGGTTTTTATTTAAATTCATAAAGTTGTGTTATTTGAACCTATATTATGTAATATGTCACTTCCAGAAATCATTAGTATCAACTTTCTCGCAATATTCAGAACTATGTTTTGATATCTCATGTAAGATTTTAATTTTATAATAGCTCATGCTAAGAATAACTTCGTCATCAGTATAAATAGGGTGTATTTACTTGATCCAAGACTCCTCGTCGGCGATGTCCCTGAAGAACTGGTGCAGCGTGTTGGCCTCGTGCAGGCGCGCGCGCCGGTGCGCGGCGAGGTTGCGCACGCGCTCGAAGCGCTCGTTGATGGCAGAGCGACGCGCGCCAATGCCCGCGCTGTCAAACTGTCCGCTCGACACGAGTGCGTCCGCTTGAGCGTTCATGTCTAACCAACAAATAATCAAATTTATTCATGTTTTTCGTTGTATGTCCTGCTTAGCTCTCAGGCTACTTCTATGCCCAATTTGATTGCAAACAATTGAGCAGTTTACATGCGAGTGAAAATGTAACAAACAAACAGACAGGCCCTTTAAATTTATAATATTGGTGTGGATAACACACAAGACGTTCACAATTGTCGAAAGCCATCACTAGTTTAAATAACTTTCCTATTAATAAGAAGTAACAGCAAAGAACAGGATTTAACTACTTTTTAAAATAAGTATGCTTTCATTACCACTACAGTGCAAGTGTGTACTTAGGGAAGTTGGATATACACTGACTGAGATTGAAACGAGACACTATGACAATGTCATATGACAATTATGAATCGAATGAATGCTACACACACATTCTATTATGAACTTCTACTATTTCACATTTATATCATGAATCCAAAATACCTATAAATTATAATAAGTAGAATTCATAAATTTGTTATAACATATAATTTATAGTCCGAGAATCTAACAAGTTATTCCCGAAAACACTTGGTAGCGGGTAGTAGTAGATAATTAACGCATATGTAGAGGGGTACATGTAGCAGATTTTCATTTATCACCCCATGCCTATTTGGATGTCCGTGTACCTATTGCCACCTACTAACTTCAAGTTATCTCTATAAGGCTATTATTATTATGCCGGCGGTTTTTTACCTCGAGGGTATACCACCGGCATATGCTGCAAAAAATCGGCAGTAAACTGCAAACATCATTTCATTGCCGGCGCGGTGCGGCTGTTCATTTTTAGCGACATGGCCGCCGGGCTACTTTATATACAACTTTACCAAACAAAAAGTACTTTGTTTTAAAACTGGATTCTATTTAAGCCTCAACTAGAATACAATGCTTACCGTTAATTCTATCTTCATGGGCTTGGATGTCCGCCTCGACCAGTTGGTGCTTCTTCATCAAGTTTTGCACTGAAGCGAGGTCTTTACCGGAGTCCTCAGATGTCAATAGACTCTCGACTTCGCCGAGCCAAAAGTCAAGGTCCTTCACGGCGGCGATATAAGTGCGCTGTTTGTTGGCCTCTTTCAGCTTAAGCGATTTCTCAGTTGTCTTCTGAGTTAGGAACTCCCATTGGTCCGCGATAGAGGCGAGACGAGCCTATGTGATTGAAAAAACATTCGTTTGTATTATTGTGATTCGATGATACTTATAGAAAATATTGTAACAATCTGTATAAAAAACTTAATTTACTTAAGTACTTTATTTTCGAACACTAAAGAAATATCTGGAAAGTCTACAATTTTCTACAAACATTGGGTACAATTTCGTAATAAAGACAAGGTGTCGCGGTCACGCGGAACACGCACACATAGAAACCTCCGAGTATTTCTACCCTTCTTTGAAACTTTATCGGTATGCCATAAATAACACTCTCGAAATATCGAACTTCGTTTTTATCGGATATAAAAGCGATCCAGATTCCATCTGAGGGCAGTCCTATATTGGACACCAAAGTGAATACAAGAAGCGACGTACGGAAAAAAACTACAAAAGGACTACAACCACAGAGCTCTGTGTAGACGTTTTCTGTGGACTACCCTGCGTCTGACAACACTTGTAATAGTGAGTTTTCTACTTTATCTTGAAATGAGATGATAAAAACATGATTTTACGCCATTAATAATATAACCCCTGAAAAAGCATTAATGGATATGAAAATGGATAGCTATTAAATAGATGAATGGATATTGAAAATAAAACTCAGGTGTCAAGATGTACTGACAGGAATGTCAATTGGGTCTGTCCATAACACTGTGGCCACAAACACAATGACTGTTTGGCACCATACGAACCATCGATTCGGCAATTAGAATTTATTGGAACAAAGCAATCCTTGTAATGTAATTAATCACTACAAGTCCATCCCTACCATCTGTACCGGACTGGTTCGCAAGCAACGTGCACATGGTGATTATGGAGTTTTTGGCGGAATCTTGAGCTGCCATGTTGTGCTTTTAATTTTTAATTCATTAACTTAGGTTCTTTCACCCTATATTATGATTTAATATTGGTGGCATTTTGCCTAAAATAGTTTGGTTAGTGTGTATTTGTGAAGTGAATTTATAAACATTTAATGGAAAAATGCATTTTGAGATGTCACAAAAATTCCCTAGAAAGTTCCACCGAGCCCCCATCCGAGCGAGTTCCTAGAGAGCCACCATCTTGTTGGACCAACTTTGTATATAAAAAATACTACAAAAACAAACACATTGACACTGGCAAGTGTTTTTTGCGGCGCCAAAATAAGAAGAAGAAGAATTGTGATTATGGTTTGTTGCATTTCGGGATCAGACAGTATATATTCAAATGCCGAGAGGCTTGCAGGCCGGCATGACAGCGATAACCGGCGATGGACTGCAAGTGCGAATTCAGAATGTCGCTATTATTTTTGGAATGTATGCTTCTCACCATCAGGTAATAGTGACGTCACTTTGACGTGCTGTTTATTATAAAAAGGATATTACCTGAACGGCGTCCTCGCTTCCGCTGCACTGTCCGCGCTGCACGAGGTTGCCGCCCATGGCGAGCACGGACTGGATGCGCTCCGCGTTGGCGGCGAGTTCCGCCTCGAACGCCTGGTGCTTCTGGTGTTTCGACTGAATGTTCGCCGGATCCTGCATCGTACGAATTTAACTATTTAATCAAATCATAACTTGTACAATACTATTTTACTTTAGAATAATACACTCAATATTGCTTTACAACTGTGGAAATATGCATAGACATTATAATGCACAATGATACAGCCTATAATTTTTTCTTGCCTTGAATGGTTTGTATCCCCACTCTCCCCTATATTCTCACCGTTGTGTGACAACATAGTCGGACTTTGAAGCTAATTTAAAAAAAAAACATGAACCAGTGCTAACAAAATCTATGTAATAAACTAAAATAACAAAACATTCAAATATTATAAAATATTTCAAAAATGTTAAAAATTCTGACTAAGCCTGTTTATGTTGTAGGATTATTTAATATCGAATAAAATAAAATGAATTAATATTTTACTTGCTAATACGAAAATCAATGGTGACCAAAAATAGATGATACAAAATGATTAAATATTAGGTAGAACATTTTTTTTCTAAAGGTAGCTCACCTTGTAACTCTCTTCAGTAGCGAGCTGGAGCTTCTCGGCGATCCAGTTTTCCATTTCATCTGCGTCGCGAGAGAACTGCTGCAGGGTTTGTTCGTCACCCAACCTTCATTAAATAACAAACTAATTTAGAATTTCTTTATCGATTGATTCGACAACGACATATTAACGAATTAAAGTAACAGAATTGATAAAAATATTTGTTTAATTTGTGTAAATAAATTATCTTCTTAGCTGCTACTAGCTTCGAAACTTTTTCTTCACTCAAGCATAGGTCAAAGGAAAGACCCATCTATACAATCATGTCAAAGACCACTTCTAATTTATAAGCCCTACTTAAAGGAAATTAAAAATTTCAAAATACAACGAAGAACCAAATTAAATGAATAATTTATGTACATTTATTAGTTTTAACATGTTATAGTTTTATATAATGTCTCTTTGTATGTGTGCTATGAGATCACGTATTGTTTTTGAGACATAGATATAACTAGGTGTATAATAATACCTGGAGCGCTTCTCAATAAGGGCTTCTTTAAGGTGACGCCAGCGGTCGAGCACTTGCTTACGTTTACCGTCTATAGCGTCGGTCGCGTAGTGCTCCGATGCAATCAGCTGGTCGGCCAGAGTCTGCAGTTGAGCTATCTTCTCCTCCTGTGTATATATAATTATAAATGATAACCATCATTATAAGTGTTATTAGATTATATATTAAAAAGAGACAAATGAGAGACAATTGTCGACTAACAATTACTGGAGTCATGGCAGAATATTGTAGAAGGAAACCCTACACCTCACTGGATACATCATATTTGATGGGCAAACTTTATTCTTCCGCAAATAAAACATAAATAAATAAAACATTTTAAAGAGTGTGATTGGAGTTTTTGGCGGGATCTCCTCAGACTGTCATGTAGTGGTTTTTGTTTTTAATTCATAAATTTGTGTTTTTAGACCCTATATTGTGTAAAACAGATGGCATTTTGCATAATAGAGCTTGGTTATTGTGCACAAGTGAAGTGAATTGAAAATAATAACATAGAACATGAATTCTGATATGCCACAAAAACTCCCTGGAAGGTTCTAACAAGGGAGCCGCCATCTTGTTAGGGCCCTGAATTCGACATAAGACTGGAAAATTTCCCTCGCTTTGGTTACAAATATAAAATACTTGACACTGGCCCAATGCACGAATAGTGCGAAGCCATAATTGAGAAGAAGAAGAGTGTGATTATCTTCACCGCAAAAAAACAAGAGGATTATCAAGCAACTTAGTGTAGGTTTATTTGTTACAATATGCAAAAATTGACTCTTTATTATTTAAAACGCGCCTAATGAAGAACTATACCTTGAAAAGTTGCAAAGGATTAACCAAAATGTGTACAAACATGAGCATTGATCGCTTTATCGAAGTCCTCATGCTTCTTGATTAGTTGCTCGACGTTGTCCGGCTGCGCTTGGTCAGGCTGGTCGTGCGGAGCGCCCTGGAGCGGCTGCTGCTCCGAGGGCGCCAGGAAAGCCTCACGCGCGCCCATCCACCCCTCCGCCTGCTCGCAGTCGCGGTAGAAAAGCTGCAACTCCAGGTTCTGGTCGAGCTTCATACGACGGTTCACCCAAGCCCTGAACAGAGTATACAAACAAATGTTTTAAACTAACACCTAAATATAAAAATGGTCAACTTGCATGAACTTCCCGTGAAGATTACTTCTTAAAAATCAGTCAAGTCGTTGTTGGGTTAAATCTAAACATACAAATAGTAAGACCATTTTTTTAAGTCAAATTTTTTATCTGTTACTCTATGGCCTTTATAATGGACACCTATCACAAAATTTCAGAAAAAAAAGTGTAACGACAAAATTACAGATTCATCTGTAGGGACATATTGCTTGAGTAGACAAAACTCTTAAAGGTTCATCGATGCGCCGTACACAGTCAGTGTTGGTCCGAACGGCAGGAGACCTCCCCTCCATAATTAATCTTTAAGCGGCTTACTCATTATTGTCTATACAAAAATAAAATCCTAGTTACCAGTGAAAAATACATACCTTCATCCATCTATACCTTATTCATCATAACAAGACTTGCATAACACATCCACAGAACGTAAATTGTTACCTCGTTCAAATTATGTTATAACCTAAAAACATGTCCATCGACTATCAATTACCATTAACATATATTTTTTTCATACTGATAAACGTTATAAAACATTTTGCACAATGAAATCCTAAATAACTTTCTTTATGCAATGGTTTCTATGAATTTTTTTGTTACTACGTGCATCGTTACGTTCTATATGACTTCAAACTAGAGTAGACCAAAATAATAAAACCAAAGAAAGGAAAATTAATAGTACTAATCGAAAATTAATCGAATTGATCGATTACCGTTGTACATTTAACTTATTAGTTTCTTGTTTAATTTGGAATAAACAAATATATTTACGTAATTCCTACATTTTTACTGGAACAAAAAACAACAAAGAATATTGACTAGAAGAATTAATCTTGTTCTTTGGTGTCAGGCATTCAATAATTCAAGTGTACCAGATAGCGATCTCAGTTATTGTTATAGTTTATTTTTGTTATTTAATTTACACAGCTTACTTACACATCCCTCTATTGATTTAAAGCATAATCGTATTTTCGATTGTATTTAGTTCTAAAAAAGAATCGATAATCGCAAAATCAACTTACAGTTTAAATTAAGCTGCATCTATAAAATAAACATTTGGCATGTGTCATGCAAGTCTTGTTATGACACCATAAATAATAGAGACTATTATTCTATTGTAGATTTCGAATATAACATTAGTGTATAAACTCACTTTTCGAGTTCCTGCCTGGCGTCGCCCATGTTGTTAAGTTTCTCCTGGATATCGACGCTGGCATAGTGCCCGCCCTGCAACAGCTGCTGTCCGAACAGCTCGAGCGCTTGGAACGTGCCGGCTCGTGCGTCCATTTCCGTGCGATGTTCCTGCGATATGCATATTATTCTTTTACCTCCTAGCTTAACTTATATAAAGGCATTAATCACGAAGCTGTAAGAATTTTTTGTGCCTTAGTATATATGAATGTTTCCTAACCTATAACAAAGCCAGTATTTAAACTTTAATTCAGATACTAAAATAAAGTAAAACTTAGTAAAAGGGGGAAGTATATAATACATTTTTTAAAGTTTGTCTTGGAATTTTGGGATCACATTAAATAGAGGAATTTTAACGGTGAATGCCCAAAATGATGTCTTAGTGGGTTCTTAATTATAATTAGATTCTAATGATTTTTATATTTTATAACGTGACATATTATGGATAAAATGGATTTGTTAAAATTAAATAAATAATCCTATTTTAATTACATTTCGAAGTTGGTGATTATGACATATGAACGAAAACCACAACGACAACAACAATAACACACAAGTGAATAGTACGATAAACAAAATGATACAATCGAAAATGTTACAATATCAAAATGTATCGAGGGAACGTAAAATAAAAAACACACTGAAGCATAAAGGGTAAAACACTCACACAAAATAATTGTAGTACAGTCATATTCAAAAATGGTAAATACGTATTATAGTTTTTAAATATTTTACAACATAAAAAAAGTCTTGCTTTAAAAAACAATTCGAACGTTATCTTTCGAAAATATATCGGCATAATAAAAAAAAGAAGAAAAATAAGCGACTTAAACGTTGAAGGAATATTCAACTTCGAAAGAATATCGGCGTAATTAAAAAAATATAACAAAAAGATAAATGCGAATTAAACAGAAATACGTTTTTTATATATAGAGATATAGTCATATCTCACCTGTATAAGAAATATTTTCTTTTTCAGAGTAACTTAATAATTTCATAACGTTTTTGGTATGAAATATAAATAAATATATGTTTATTATATGTTAAAAATATATGCAAAACTATGCATCAACATTTCCTACGTAATTATTTCATTCATTCATATTTCATACTATTTATCTCTGCATATTATATATCAAGCAACAATTATCAAAACTAGTTATTATTTTTAATATTACTAAACAAGGAATACATACTGTGTCCGTTTATTAGAAACACTTCTATGTTATTAACATTTTTGAGAATGACTGTACATTACATATAAAATGACAAAAAAAAACATTATTGTGTTAAACGAAATTACGTGGATTTTTTTATATAGGATGATTAAAATGTCTTATTTATCTGTGGTTACTTCTCGCTATCGTGACAATAAGTTACTGTTACTGTAATTTATCTTATAATAATAATTAGAAAGTATTAAACTAGAAAATACATCGAACGTGGCGGTGTAGTATTATTGCATACGAGTAACGTTTAGAAAATATGTTCATAATTATTCAGGTTCATCGTATTGTTTTTGTTCAATAAAATATAGATGTTTTATTATTCCAATAGGTAATCATTTTCTTATTTATTTCACATATATTTTCACATTATATTTACTAATAATCCAATTTCCCGTTCAATTCAACAAATTTCAACGTCAATCTCTTCAATCAAATTATTGCCTTTGAAGACACAAACGTATTTTTTTACGTTTAAACGTAATTTGTAAATTTTGTTACGCCACATGATTTTAAGTTATTAGGAGAGTCAGTAGATAACTGAATCATTAAGGGGCTATATCGATTACTATTATATTTTACAGTTTTTTTTTTCAATATAAATGAAATGACCAGTAAATAAGATGAACCAAAATAATTCGAATAAACTCAGAAGCCTCCCTTATAGATTACGATTTCTTGTTAAAAATATATCACACGATGTTGACAACAAACTACTTTAATTTCAAAATTATATACAATCACACAGGAATATATTCAATGTAATGGATTGCTTTTTATAAATTTTACGTAAAAACCAATAAAAAGGCTTATTTACTTCGAAATAGGTTACTGCTACTGATCGACAAAACCTGACGATGTACTTTATTGAACGGAATGTCTGGTAGGCACATTGGGCGTTCCAAATACTGTAAGTACGTCGTTATTCTCATAACACATTTAATGTCTGATGTTAATCATACAACTACCACATTAAGATATACATTTAACAGGAAATGTCTCGGTCTAAAGGAGGGCGTTATATATTAAATGGTACGTTAGGCTTTGCGCACACATGCGTGCAAGGCGTCTGTCTGACCTGCGGCATTATGCCGTAACGCGCGTCTATCTCCAAACGCTGGGTCTAGAAATATAGTACACGCTATTATAGTAGGCCACAAATGTGTTACATCGACAAAATATACGCACGAAAAAAGTGATTGAATAAAATAAAAAAGTTATGTTTTTTTACGATGAACAACTAACCGGCGAATTATCTGACAGCCGCTATAAAAAAATACTACTATAAGTTTTACAAATAAACACTATGCTTTGTAACTGGCCAAATATATTCTAAAAAAAAAATACAACTGGACAGCTACGTATTTTTTTTAAATTTAAAGCTGGAATAAATTATCATGTGGGAATTTGACCACAAAACCTATTTTTTTATCTAAATCATCTTAATACTAAAAAAGAAATTCAATAATCCTTTGACTTCTTAACAACCATATATATTTCAAACTTCAATTTCTTATTGAAGTGTATAATAACCCTTTAAGAAATCTTATAACACTCTGGTTTCAATACAAACGCAATGATATATGTATTTATTCATGACGAGACGGTAAACAGATATGAATGGATCACGCGCATGCGCGAACACGAAAGTAACACGATTCTTACTAAATAACCGCGCGTATACAGGACAAGGACGGCACGACTAAAATGATCTTCATGAAAATTAAATTTTAATATTTTTGTTATATAGTTCCCGTCACGAGTCATGAGCACAACTTTGACCTACATTATTAGACGATATTTTTTTTCTTTAATAGAGAGACGCGATACCTCTAGTGTAAATATTTTGTTACCATAGCAACTGTCAATTTCGGAATATTAGCTCTTTACTATTTATCTAAAAGATAGCGTATTCCGTAACGTTTTGGTAAAGTGATGGCTGTCCCACTCTCGCTAAAACTTTTGAGGGAGATTTTGAATTAACTGGAAATGTATAATTCTGTTAAAATAGGTTACTTTAAACCATAGCGAAGCACGAAATTATATAAACGCGGTCTAGTTATGTACGTTCAAGTAAACTAGAGATTATCTCAACCTCATTAAACTTATTAGGAAGATTTCCAGGTGACATGATATAGGGTAAGTTCATGAATTTAGTTGAATGCGACGTACATACGTAAACGAACCCACACAACTCGTGGCTGGAACTATACATTATATACATATGATGTTCTAGTTTCTGTGTTAGTAATATGTATAGTGCACGTACCTGATGCCTCTCGAGGAGTGCCTCGGCGCCGGTGACGTCATTCGCGAGCTCGTCTGAGCTCACGAGCGCCATCATCGAGTTGATCCAGGCCATCAGGTCACGATAGTCCGAAAGGAATCTATTAAAAAAACGCTTTATAATAATATACATTCTGTATTATTAAAAAACACTAACCCACTAAAAAGTGTTTAAAAATACTTTTTCCTAACTATTAAAGTGGTAAGTAAAAGAATATTCAAACTCACATATTTCAGTATTCTCAATTTATGTTATACTATAGGTCGACCGCTGTAATCGCGCCCCTCTTGATAGTTTGCGGGACGCGGGGCGGCGGGTGTGTACGGATATACACCGTATTGAGATAGTACCCTATATCTTAAGACCAATAGTATAAACTATTGATCTTAAGGTATAGGGTATTATCTGTTATTTTAGGTGTTATTTTGCAAGTGGGATAGATATGATAAATTATACATTTAATACAAATAATATTGTTGTACTATATTGAAAGAAAATTTTGTGTGTAACCTTTACACGCAATTGAGTGAAACTTCTATGATTTTCATCTTATATATTGCCAATATAATATAATAAAAACGCGTTAAAACATTCATTTTGATTGACTGTATATTTCGAATTAACTATACTGTTACCCTTTTGGGTCCTGGAGCATCAGAGGCATTGTCCGTTCACCGGGCCTGGAGGCCGACCGCGGAAAGCACTCGGCCGCGAAAGCGAAGCAACAAGCTCAAGGATGCCAAAGTGGCCGACCCTCGTAAATAAGTCGTGATCTGACTAATCACTATTGCGAGCGTTACCTGGTTTATGGTGGTCGTGTCGCGACATCCTTCACATGCAAGATGCCCAATAGATTATTTTTAATTTAATTTAATTTTTAGTTTAATTACCTCTGCAGATCGTAAGAGTCGAGCAGTTTCTCCTTCCTGGCGTTTGCTCTCGCCTGCAGCTGCTGCCAGGCCTCGTTGATCTCGCGCTGCTTGCTGTAGGTCGCGTCGGCGGAGTCTCCGTGCGTGGACATTAACCGGTTGGCAGTGTCGTCCAGCTGACGGATCTTGTCACCGAGGGCAGCCAGGTCGCGTTCTAGGCCCTCGTGTTTTCCTAAATCGTGTTTATACCTTACATCAGGAAAACTTAACAAAAATCTAAAGACATATTGGATTATGGTGCTCTATTTTCTAAATACTAATTGAATTTGAAAGTTTTACTACATTTCAGTTTTGTAAGATTTGTACATATTCAGTAATGAATACAACCAATATTGTTATATTTTAAAGTAATGCAAGTTTTGGTCTATGTTGATCATTTTTGCAAAACGTCCCCGTCATAATTTTTTTTATTTATGTTAAATCTTACTATCGATAAGTTTCAAGGTTCGTATAATATTTGCACATGTCTCATTTCTTATAAGAGACTTTGAAATATAAGATACTATAAACGCGGATAGGTAAAGTAACTCACGTTGCAAGGTCTGCACAGAGCGCAAATCTTTCCCGAGATCGTCTGTGGCGAGAGCGGCCTCCTTCTCGGCGATCCAGTCTTTGGTCTCGTCGACGTCGCGGTGGAACCGCTGCACCTCGTGCGCAGATCCAAGCTGAGCGGCCCTCTCCGCCGTCAGTTGTTGGAGTGACGTCCATTTTGAGTTCAATTCCTGAATCGTTGAATTAATCATTTTAAATTTTAATTAACAGACTCAGAACAACGCTTGTCTAAGCTTTTGTATCGATGAAATAATTATACGAAAATTTGGACATCTCAGTGGTCGTCAATTCTATTAAAATCAAGTGTCTAATCCTATGGACGCGATAAATCATAGAACTCGGAACAGTCGGAAAAGTTGCGTAGACACAAAGAAAGAAAGCGAGTTAATGTTGAACTCGAATCCACGAGTCTTGATTACTGTGATTATTTAAATTATTTTAGCATCTCAGATCTGTCTACCGCTTGTTTCTATCGAGAAGAATACAGACCGTTAACTACCAAGCTGCTATTTTATGCATTTGTGAACAACCTTTCCCTCTCTTCAAACCCTGTGATTACTGTGGAGGATTTGACCATAAATTTCTTAATATAATTAAAAAAAACTACGATGTTCAATATAATTAATAAACACTATAAAAAGGAGGCAGAAAAACTACTTTTATGTATACTAGAACAAGAAAGGGCTCTCTTTTATATAAGCCGTGTGCCCAATGGGGTTTTCCATCGGCAACATCCCAGGAATCATCCTATATTTAACTCCTCTTGAGAGGTAAATCCTTACTAGTACTCGCCTACCTTATAACAGGAAGTCATGTGCAATATTTTATGCTTTTACACCTACCCAGCTTAAGCTGTGCATTATCTGTCAATTAGTTATGTTCATAATGCCATTATATAGCATATAAATTAATAGATTAAAAACTGAACAGTTGTTCCGTGATTTCGGTGGTCCATCCAGCTTTGCTAATATAGCCTTAAATGGTGTATTCCTACCAGCGTGCTCCAATTTTCGGTACCTTGGTTCATTAATTCAAAACAACGGTGAGATTGACCGGGACATGAAAAATAGGATAAATGGAGGGTGGATGAATGGCGTGAAGCCTCGGGGATCACATGTGGTCAACGAATGCCCTTGAAACTTAAGGGAAAAGTGTATAAAACCATTATAAGACCTGCCTTGACGTCTGGATCTGAGTGCTGAGCAACGAAAGAGATGGATGAAAGAAGCTTACATGTGGCAGAGAGGCGAATGCTAAGATGGATGTGTGGTGGATAAAATCAGGAATATATATAGTATATCAGAGGAAGTTTTAAAATAGCACCAGTTATAGAGAAGTTGAGGGGTTATAGATTAGCGTGGTATGCACATGTCATGAGAAGGGATGAATGTCATATAACTGGAAGAATGTTAAGTATGAAGGTGGATGGATATATGAGTAGAGAAAAGCTGAAAAAGGTATGGATGGACTGTGTGAAGAATGAT
The DNA here is from genome assembly GCA_947532125.1 of Saturnia pavonia. Taxonomy (NCBI): domain Eukaryota; kingdom Metazoa; phylum Arthropoda; class Insecta; order Lepidoptera; family Saturniidae; genus Saturnia; species Saturnia pavonia. The sequence continues at coordinate 18,404,384 of OX383898.1, read as the reverse complement.
ATGCGTATAAAAGGGGTGAATACTGAGATGATAGTTAATAGAGTAGAGTGGTGATGAAAAACATGTTGTGCCGACCCTACTTAAGTAGGATAAGGGTAAGAAAAAGATTGTATATGAGGTGATAAACAAATTATTTTTACAAGCAAAACGTAAACCGCAACCGTGTAGAACCTTGCAGCATGCATCAACAAACATCGGATAAGGATGTGTATTTACTAAATTATCGTAACAAATAAACTCAACAGAGTGTTCACATTACTAATGCTCTGCGTATATATTATACTATTTGCTTTTGTATTTTCTTGAACTCGGAAATTATGATAAAAATTCTTATACACTTACATGAGTGCAGTATTTAAGGTTGTCCTATTTTCGGTACATTACACAACATATTCATATACTCAAAACATCTGTATTTCATCTATGAATACAATATTACAGTTTGTTAAAACATTAACGATAATGGTTATTTTGAATGTGTTTCTACCATAATTATTAAGAGATTGCAAACTGGTTTTCATTAAACTATTATAAAATTCCTGAAGTGTCAACAGAAATCACATAATTTGAACGGAGGATGGCAAGGCTAGGACTACTTGTTACTACAAGAAATGTATAATACACATATAAATAATCTATACAAAAATATAAAACCATTAGTATGTATGTATATACTGAATTAACTATTCTATTTGATGAAGTTTGAGGAAACCTTTTCAAAATTCTCCTTATGGTTCAAGAAGTGCACTTATATAATATGATATATAATATTTTATGCATTATGCATATTATTATAAGCATTATGAACATACATTCATTTTGATTTTTTGTCTCTTTTTTTGTGTCTCCCTGCCTCAATCAATATTTGTTTGATTAGCAGACGATAAGGAACTTTCGTAGTCTAGCGTTATTGTACCCAGTGGATCCATTTAGGAAACAGCTAATTGAGTCTCCAATAAAGATAATAAAAATTGAAAAATTGACTGACAGATAATGCACAGCTTAAGCTGTGTAGTTCTAAAAGCATAAAATGTTGCACATGATTTCCTGATATAACATAGGCGAGTACTAGTAAGGATTTGACTCCCAAGGGGGGTTAAATATAGGTGATTCCTGGGATGTTGCCAATGGGTAAACCCATTGGGCATACGGCTAGTAAAAAACAGAACCCTTTCTTGTTCTAGTATAAATAAAAGTAGTTTCTTCTGCCTCTTAATTTTATTATATTCACATGAACATCTAGTTTTTTTTTAATTACACTATTTTAAGGAATTTATGATCAAATCCTCCACAGTAATCACAGGGTATGAAAGGAGATAGTCTCCTGTATGCATAAAAAGTACTAACAAGTATGGTATAAAAGTGCGAATGTTCATCATTGTCTTCACTGTCAGTTATCAACAAGTATTAAAAATACATCAGAAATATCGTTAAGTTTTAAAATTTCATATACACTTTGCTAAATAGGTAGTGCAGATGACAACTGGTTAGGTCCACCTCTCAAAGGTTATCAACGTATTCTGTCTTCGGAACCATTTATCTCTCTATTCTTAGCATATTACCCATCTTCGCTTACACAGTATGACTGATCATTAGGCAGATCATTACAGTCAACCAATAGGCTGTTTAAAAAATTATAACTGACCTGCATCTGGGTCTTTATTTTGAGAGCAGCTTCGGTCTGACCGACAGTCATGAGCTGGACAGCAATCTCGTTCATCTCGGCGAGGCGGACCTCGTTTGCACGAAGGTCGTTTTGGAAGTCGTCGAACTTCTTCTGCATCACCTCGACTTGCTCCAGGTCTTCGCCCACATCTTGAACTTGAGCGTGCATTTCCTATAAAAAACAACAGTGTGCAAAATCATGTATGTAACTGTTATACTTTTATCAAGAACTAAGATTATAAGCAACATTGTTTTGAGTTTATCTTAAACCGAATAAAACAATGCTTCTAAGATAAACATATTTCATGTCAAAATCCACAGAATGTCTTCCCCAAGTCAGAAATAAAATGGACGTTGTATAATTAATGTACTGAATATTAGAAAAGAATATTCTCAGTATAAGAAAGTACTGAAAGCAAAACCAACTTTTTTAATTTTTATCAAGCGCACAAAGCCTATTTGGTCTTACTCCAACGCAGTATACCTTTAAAATACCTCCTGCTCATAACAATGACCCTATAAATATAATGACAGTATATCAGCCTGCGAATATCGAAATGAAAATTTCCACATAACTGGGATATTGAATGGCAGATCACAAAACACGCTATTAGGTCATCGATTTTTCTAGCGCGCAGATTATATTATTAAACAGTTGTGACATTCTTTTCAGTATCTCTTCTTCTTTTTATTACTCTTATCCCGACTAACACATCTTTTTTCCCCTTGCACTCTCCTCTATCAACTGTCATATCTCACATCTTTTATATGCATATAATATCTCACACAATCCATCCATACTTTATTCATGCTTAACTTCTTCAATACTTCTACAAAAAAATACAATACCTTATCCTTGATCCAGGTCGCAAGCTCGGCCGCCTCGCGCACCAGCACGTAAGCCTTGACGGTTTCATTTAGCTTGTTCTGCCTCTCGCGTGCCAACGACAGCAAGTTGTCGTACTGACCCTCGATCTAACGAAATACAATAATTAAACATAATCCATCCACATATAAACAAACAGCTCAAGTTTTTTCAACAATAACAAATTCCATAACACTTTTATTTTACTGCTAGACAAAAATATACCCAATTAAAACTTGCAATTCAAAATACGACTTTTTTAAACAATTTACAGATTACACTAATATGAAGTATTTATTGAGTTTCAATTAAAAGTATGTATGAAAGCCATCAACAGATTAACAAAAAATCATTTCTCTTGCTTTATTGCCTGTCAATATTGCCTTGTGGCGTAGTGATAATAAGCCTTACTAATGAGCAGAGAGGGCGCGGGTTCAATCCCCCACATGACTATACTGTGATGAGCATAATTGTGAACAAAATTAAGTGTTAATAATATAGCATATCAGCTATTTGTTACCGCGATACAAGCTTTTTAGAATTAAATGGCATAGAAGTAAATAAATCCACATATTTATTTACTTATTGTATAGTTGCTTACCTGGTTCTGTCTGGCGGCAATCGAGCTAGAGTCGGCCAGATTCTGTTGCGATGACGAGAGTCCAGCATCGATCTTTTTAACATAGGCGGCTGGCACGAAACCTTGGCGATCGTTCACTTCCACCTTCCACCAATCCTGATCAAGAAGATCATTATCAGTAATTTCTGCAGGGTTCTGCGGTATGGGGACGTTCAAGTATTACGTAAACCATCTTTCAGTGATTTAAAACTTAGAATAACCTCTAAAGGATGGCGTATTTCTATTAAAATATATGTGATGAAATTCGGTATAACCATAATAAATTGTTTTTTTTTTAATAAATATTTATTATTTTGGATTTTTATCTTACTTAAGTGAGAGAGTTATGTCAGGATCGTAGCAAGTGGAAGGACGTGGTCTCTACCTACCCCGTTGGGAAAGAGGCGTAAATTTGTGTGTGTTGTGTATGTATGTAAGAATTATAGTATCCCAGCTCTGTAAGCCTGCTTACGTTAATACTTGAATGACTCCCATTTTATTTTACTAAATATAATTATAACCAGAAATTAGTTATCATTGTTTCTAGATTTACATTATAAGAACACTCTCGAAACTGTCTTGAAGTATCAAACACTTGTTAGGTGTAAAGCATATAAAATTATAATAGGATCATTAAAACAAGAATATAATCGGTTAAATGGCTAGATTAAGCCTTAAGTTTCTTTTTGGGGAAGATATGGTATTTCCATTACAAATGTTTACATGCCGCCCTGTAACCGATGTGTCCTACTTCTCAAGCCTTGAGTTTCGTATATTAGAAGAGATTATTATTGAACTTAAACTTTAGTTTATATTATTAAGTTTTTAACACTTATGTTATCTGACTACTATGAACTATCGTCAATCATAGACCTTTTGCCTCTGATAAGTGATAATACAGATGATTTATAAGAAATGGCTAACTCATTAATAAAATAAACAATATACGTATTAAAATCACGTCATCTGTAACAAATCTGTTAAAACTTTGCAGTTAAATATCGTAGTTTGAAAATGTTGCAAGCATTTTAGAACTATAAATATAATATAGAACAGGAATCCTTGAATTTTCAACAACAGACCTGTTTTTTTTTTTTGTAAAAATAACTATAAAACAAATATTTTTGTTTTTCAGACTTAATGGTTGTTACTTCCCCCTATTTAATTATGTAAATACTAAATTGTTTTGAAAAACGTATCTTAAATATTCGCTTTCCTTGATTTTTACGTTGTAATATTTTTTTATCTGCCCTTTCAAAAACTTTTGCACGTGACTAATATGAGTGTTTAAATTTAAATATTACCAAAAAAAATAATAATTTGAGAATAGATTGTCGCCAAGCATCTATAGGTGTGTTCCGGTTGCTGTTCTTAAAAGTCAGCCCCCCCCCAGTTTTGCGTGTGACCATCTTAGACCACATCGTCACTTAACATCAAATGAGACGGTGATCAATGTAATGTATATAAATAAAACTTACACAATAAAGTATTCTCTTTTTACAATCAAACACATTCTCGAGCAACACCACAAGAAGCCAGCTTAACACTATCATTTCTACACAACTACACTAATATCACGAACACTATCACAGTTGGAGTTCACTAACACAGTAACTATTCTAACTACATCCCATTTTCACACAGTTTTCTTATTCGTCGCTGCAGCCACATTTTATATTAAATCTTATCAATCTAAATATCACACTTTTCATTTATCAAGAAAATTACAATAACTATGAAAACTCACGTAACATTTATATTATTTTGTAGTTTATTAGAACCGTAAAACTGTGTTAAAATATTTTCCTCATCACTTTCTTGCGACGAAATATTGCCTATACACGATTATTTTTAGAATGGGTTTCTTTGAAACAAATTGTATTAAATTTCTATAAACTATAATAAAATAATATATTATGACAATAAAATAAAAACCGTTCGTTCGTGTGTAAGAATGTTCGCGGAGTGTTTTCATAACAGTGTAGAGTGAGTTACATAATGCTAACCAGTTTCAAGGCAGATGATAATAATGAACAATGTTAAGATGCGACACATCTCTTGAAATTTCATTTCACATTTTGTAATACTAATCACAATACGCCTACTACGATTAATATTAAATTTGTTTCCATTTTTTTTTTACATACAAGGTTGTAAAAGTAATTATCGGAAAAAATACGATATCCGCAAGTAATCCATACCATCGTAATTATTCCTTAAGATATTTCTTTACAAGAAAAGCTCAGTAATTGTTTCTGAAAAAACGAACGAGTTCACTAACACCTGGCCATCGTAACAAATTCATTTCAAATTTACAATCCAGTTTTATTATAAAGACGTAAATTTTATATGTTGGCGGTAGGGAGGTAACCTCTAAAACTACTGATTCGATCGTAAAAATGATTTCACTAATAGGCTGCTACATTATATTGTACAAAGCTACATTGTGTCCTATCGCCGTTATTCGAAGCCTCAAAAACATTTGGAGACAGCAGTCCTTCTGTTTCCGTTCACATCGAATCCTCCTCGGCTTAAGTCATTAACTGTTCACCTTGGTGCGAAGCTACCTTACCTCAGCTCATTTGGCGTCCTGAATTTCAGTCCGTTCACAAGTGTAAGAAACGCTGTTAGCGTTCGATATATATAAAAAATGTGAAAGTACATAAATTTCATCATAAAACAGCAACAAGAGTATCGAGCAAGTGCTACTAGTAGTAAAGGTAAAAAAGGTAGTAATATGCCTTACTCGCAGGCCAGTCAAATCAAATTTGTTTTGTGGACAAATCTTACCTGTTTTTACATAATCTATTGCGTAATAATGAGCCGGTAAATGTACAAAACACATTACATTACACAAGTACAATACATTGCCTTACTCTTAAGTTAGTCAAATGCAAAACTAGTTGTTTATATATAAAACATTTTAAATTGACGAATTTATATTTTTTACATAATTTTACTTTACTCAATTTATATTTTAAATTTACTTTTTACTATTTTTTGGATTCAATTGGACTTGTTCGATTGTTCCTATATTTATTTAATTGCAACTTCTCCATTTTAGAGACTTTTCAGGAAGCCTTTGGCTACATATCCTATAAGGCTGTTATACTAGGTCACTTTTCAGTGCCTTCAATAAGTAATTATAGTCCCCTAAAAATACTGTTATTGATACCCAAGGCCGTTAACTCGGTTCTACTGTGCTCACCAACAAGGGTAATAAATCAGTACAAAATAATGTTATTGATACTAGAGTCCGTGGACTCTAGTGGAATCATAGAATGTACGAACCTTGGAACCTTATTGAAATTAAAGTTAATCCGATACATACGAAAATAAACTTATCGATAACTACGACCATATACTCTATTAGTCTTCACCCTGTATTCACCGAAAATATTAATGACTATTGCAGTTTAATTATGACTATATGTCCCCACGGACTTTTGGGCCTTAGTGAAAATAATGTTATCGATATCGTCTGATTAGTCATCCACTCTGCCAGCAATTCAGTTTGAAAATCGTTATGCCCGCTTCGAGGGCCTTGGGAAAGTACTGTTATCGATGGCAAAGTCTATTATTACATGTATAATAAATACCCTCGGCAGAAACATATCAAGACTTTGACCTGACAAGACCTTGAACTCTGAATCATGCTTTGCCCTTCGCGCCGGCCTTGAGGTAGCGCCTCATGGGCTTAGTTTTACTATCTAGTTATTTCTTAATTCAAAATTATGCTCTGCTTTTCGTCAGAGATGCTAATGAGTAGTTTTTTGCAATTTGATAATCAATAGGCGCCGCACGGGCCTTAAGAAAAAAGAATGCATAGGGTAATAGCTAAGTCCTCTTAATCAAAAAAATCTGTATTCGCTAGCGATGTTTTTGAGCGCCCCACGGGCCTTAACTGTATTCGCTAGCGTCGTTTTTGAGCGCCCCACAGGCCTTAAGGAAAAGAATGCTTTTGGATGCAGTATCTAGTTATTCAATAGCTAAGTCCTCTTACTCAAAATAATGCTGTCTTCGCAAGCGATGTTTGAAAATCACTGAGCGCCTCTCGGGCCTTGATGCAATTCAAATTACTTTGAATCTAGCTATGGTTCCCAAAACTTTGTCGCTGTTGAATTGAATAGCGGAAATACTATATGAGAATACTATATTTTATTACCTGTTAGTAATAAGTCAAGTGGATATAGTTAGCCTTGCATACCGTTCGTAGTCTGTTCAGCTGTTAAAACGAATGACACTGTCCTCTTTTAGAGGCCTTTTTTTACCAATGTCAACATCTATAGTTTTCATCATTGTTGACAAGGACAGGTTATCTACCAATAAAACGCATATTGTGCCCGGAGCCTTATTCGAAGCCTCATCTTTTAATTTCTGCCCGGTGATAAGATTTTATCTAGCATTTCATATAAAATATTTTGAGACCACAATGAGCTGAGATATGTTGGCTTCACATCAAGGTGAACACGAAATGACTTCACACGATGAAAGCCGAAGGGGATTCGACCAATAGAATAAATCGATGTGAATGGAAACCGAAGGACTGCTATCTCAAAATGTTTATGTGGCTCCAATGTGGGTACAAGGCTCCGGACACAATATTTTAAATTTTATATGGTAATTAACGCGAAAAAAGCCGAGTACGGTTGCCAATATTTTGTAAACTGAAACCATATGAAATCTATTAAAATGCTTGAGGATACATGAAATATACCACAGAACAGTCAAATAAAAATTAAATTCATTAAATAACCGCATTTTCTTTTAATCTATAGTAGCAGAGCAAAGTGAGTGCTCTGTGCCGGCTGGTAAGCACAGTACAATACAAACACAACAGCGACCATCGAGAGATCGACAATCCTCTATCGACGGTTGTCGTTGTAATAGCAGCCTGCATAAATATCTCTATGTTACGTTCAAAGGATCCAATGTAATGAGGAAACACGATGGCCGGGAGACGGTTCCAAAGTTTCACGAGTTTCATTGAGAACATGACAGTGTAAAGGTAACCAAAACTTACATTTATTAAATAAAAAATTGTGAAGAGCATTAGCAAAGTATTATTCTATGTGCTTTACTCAAAGTCTGTCATTGGTACTAATTATGTACGCATTTTATCCGACGCTGATATAATTTATCTAATCGGTACATAATATTGATTAAATATGATTTCTTTCTAGAAGATATGGTATTTCCATTACAAATGTTTACATGCCGCCCTGTAACCGATGTGTCCTACTTCTCAAGCCTTGAGTTTCGTATATTAGAAGAGATTATTATTGAACTTAAACTTTAGTTTATATTATTAAGTTTTTAACACTTATGTTATCTGACTACTATGAACTATCGTCAATCATAGACCTTTTGCCTCTGATAAGTGATAATACAGATGATTTATAAGAAATGGCTAACTCATTAATAAAATAAACAATATACGTATTAAAATCACGTCATCTGTAACAAATCTGTTAAAACTTTGCAGTTAAATATCGTAGTTTGAAAATGTTGCAAGCATTTTAGAACTATAAATATAATATAGAACAGGAATCCTTGAATTTTCAACAACAGACCTGTTTTTTTTTTTGTAAAAATAACTATAAAACAAATATTTTTGTTTTTCAGACTTAATGGTTGTTACTTCCCCCTATTTAATTATGTAAATACTAAATTGTTTTGAAAAACGTATCTTAAATATTCGCTTTCCTTGATTTTTACGTTGTAATATTTTTTTATCTGCCCTTTCAAAAACTTTTGCACGTGACTAATATGAGTGTTTAAATTTAAATATTACCAAAAAAAATAATAATTTGAGAATAGATTGTCGCCAAGCATCTATAGGTGTGTTCCGGTTGCTGTTCTTAAAAGTCAGCCCCCCCCCAGTTTTGCGTGTGACCATCTTAGACCACATCGTCACTTAACATCAAATGAGACGGTGATCAATGTAATGTATATAAATAAAACTTACACAATAAAGTATTCTCTTTTTACAATCAAACACATTCTCGAGCAACACCACAAGAAGCCAGCTTAACACTATCATTTCTACACAACTACACTAATATCACGAACACTATCACAGTTGGAGTTCACTAACACAGTAACTATTCTAACTACATCCCATTTTCACACAGTTTTCTTATTCGTCGCTGCAGCCACATTTTATATTAAATCTTATCAATCTAAATATCACACTTTTCATTTATCAAGAAAATTACAATAACTATGAAAACTCACGTAACATTTATATTATTTTGTAGTTTATTAGAACCGTAAAACTGTGTTAAAATATTTTCCTCATCACTTTCTTGCGACGAAATATTGCCTATACACGATTATTTTTAGAATGGGTTTCTTTGAAACAAATTGTATTAAATTTCTATAAACTATAATAAAATAATATATTATGACAATAAAATAAAAACCGTTCGTTCGTGTGTAAGAATGTTCGCGGAGTGTTTTCATAACAGTGTAGAGTGAGTTACATAATGCTAACCAGTTTCAAGGCAGATGATAATAATGAACAATGTTAAGATGCGACACATCTCTTGAAATTTCATTTCACATTTTGTAATACTAATCACAATACGCCTACTACGATTAATATTAAATTTGTTTCCATTTTTTTTTTACATACAAGGTTGTAAAAGTAATTATCGGAAAAAATACGATATCCGCAAGTAATCCATACCATCGTAATTATTCCTTAAGATATTTCTTTACAAGAAAAGCTCAGTAATTGTTTCTGAAAAAACGAACGAGTTCACTAACACCTGGCCATCGTAACAAATTCATTTCAAATTTACAATCCAGTTTTATTATAAAGACGTAAATTTTATATGTTGGCGGTAGGGAGGTAACCTCTAAAACTACTGATTCGATCGTAAAAATGATTTCACTAATAGGCTGCTACATTATATTGTACAAAGCTACATTGTGTCCTATCGCCGTTATTCGAAGCCTCAAAAACATTTGGAGATAGCAGTCCTTCTGTTTCCGTTCACATCGAATCCTCCTCGGCTTAAGTCATTAACTGTTCACCTTGGTGCGAAGCTACCTTACCTCAGCTCATTTGGCGTCCTGAATTTCAGTCCGTTCACAAGTGTAAGAAACGCTGTTAGCGTTCGATATATATAAAAAATGTGAAAGTACATAAATTTCATCATAAAACAGCAACAAGAGTATCGAGCAAGTGCTACTAGTAGTAAAGGTAAAAAAGGTAGTAATATGCCTTACTCGCAGGCCAGTCAAATCAAATTTGTTTTGTGGACAATTTTACCTGTTTTTACATAATCTATTGCGTAATAATGAGCCGGTAAATGTACAAAACGTAATACATTGCCTTACTCTTAAGTTAGTCAAATGCAAAACTAGTTGTTTATATATAAAACATTTTAAATTGACGAATTTATATTTTTTACATAATTTTACTTTACTCAATTTATATTTTAAATTTACTTTTTACTATTTTTTGGATTCAATTGGACTTGTTCGATTGTTCCTATATTTATTTAATTGCAACTTCTCCATTTTAGAGACTTTTCAGGAAGCATTTGGCTACATATCCTATAAGGCTGTTATACTAGGTCACTTTTCAGTGCCTTCAATAAGTAATTATAGTCCCCTAAAAATACTGTTATTGATACCCAAGGCCGTTAACTCGGGGTTCTACTGTGCTCACCAACAAGGGTAATAAATCAGTACAAAATAATGTTATTGATACTAGAGTCCGTGGACTCTAGTGGAATCATATAATGTACGAACCTTGGAACCTTATTGAAATTAATGTTAATCCGATACATACGAAAATAAACTTATCGATAACTACGACCATATACTCTTTTAGTCTTCACCCTGTATTCACCGGAAATATTAATGACTATTGCAGTTTAATTATGACTATATGTCCCCACGGACTTTTGGGCCTTAGTGAAAATAATGTTATCGATATCGTCTGATTAGTCATCCACTCTGCCAGCAATTCAGTTTGAAAATCGTTATGCCCGCTTCGAGGGCCTTAGGAAAGTACTGTTATCGATGGCAAAGTCTATTATTACATGTATAATAAATACCCTCGGCAGAAACATATCAAGACTTTGACCTGACAAGACCTTGAACTCTGAATCATGCTTTGCCCTTCGCGCCGGCCTTGAGGTAGCGCCTCATGGGCTTATTTTTACTATCTAGTTATTTCTTAATTCAAAATTATGCTCTGCTTTTCGTCAGAGATGCTAATGAGTAGTTTTTTGCAATTTGATAATCAATAGGCGCCGCACGGGCCTTAAGAAAAAAGAATGCATAGGGTAATAGCTAAGTCCTCTTAATCAAAAAAATCTGTATTCGCTAGCGATGTTTTTGAGCGCCCCACGGGCCTTAACTGTATTCGCTAGCGTCGTTTTTGAGCGCCCCACAGGCCTTAAGGAAAAGAATGCTTTCGGATGCAGTATCTAGTTATTCAATAGCTAAGTCCTCTTACTCAAAATAATGCTGTCTTCGCAAGCGATGTTTGAAAATCACTGAGCGCCTCTCGGGCCTTGATGCAATTCAAATTACTTTGAATCTAGCTATGGTTCCCAAAACTTTGTCGCTGTTGAATTGAATAGCGGAAATACTATATGAGAATACTATATTTTATTACCTGTTAGTAATAAGTCAAGTGGATATAGTTAGCCTTGCATACCGTTCGTAGTCTGTTCAGCTGTTAAAACGAATGACACTGTCCTCTTTTAGAGGCCTTTTTTTACCAATGTCAACATCTATAGTTTTCATCATTGTTGACAAGGACAGGTTATCTACCAATAAAACGCATATTGTGCCCGGTGCCTTATTCGAAGCCTGATCTTTTAATTTCTGCCCGGTGATAAGATTTTATCTAGCATTTCATATAAAATATTTTGACAATGAGCTGAGGTATGTTGGCTTCACATCTTGGTGAACACGAAATGACTTCACACGATGAAAGCCGAAGGGGATTCGACCAATAGAATAAATCGATGTGAATGGAAACCGAAGGACTGCTATCTCAAAATGTTTACCATATGTGGCTTCGAACAAGGCTCCGGACACAATATTTTAAATTTTATATGGTAATTAACGCGAAAAAAGCCGCGTACGGTTGCCAATATTTTGTAAACTGAAACCATATGAAATCTATTAAAATGCTTGAGGATACATGAAATAAACCGCAGATCAGTAAAATAAAAATTAAATTCATTAAAGAACAACATTTTCTTTTAATCTATAGTAGAAGAGTAAAGTGACTGCTCTGTACCTGCTGGGAAGCACAGTACAATACAAACACAACGGCGACCATCGAGAGATTGACAATCCTCTATCGACGGTTGTCGTTGTAATAGCAGCCTGCATAAATATCTCTATGTTACGTTCAAAGGATCCAATGTAATGAGGAAACACGATGGCCGGGAGACGGTTCCAAAGTTTCACGAGTTTCATTGAGAACATGACAGTGTAAAGGTAACCAAAACTTACATTTATTAAATAAAAAATTGTGAAGAGCATTAGCAAAGTATTATTCTATGTGCTTTACTCAAAGTCTGTCGTTGGTACTAATTATGTACGCATTTTATCCGACGCTGATATAATTTATCTAATCGGTACATAATATTGATTAAATATGATTTCTTTCTAGACCAATCGTATTACATTTGTTTTACACCTAAAAACTATTTTTCTAATGGAAGAAACATAGGTAAGATTGATGTATGTATTTTATCTGTCTGTCTGTCCATCCGTCTATCTGTCTGTTTTTCCGGGTAATCTCGGAAACGTTTGGAACGATTTTTACGGGACTTTCAATGGCAGATAACCGATTTAATCTAGGCATTTCAGATAAAATATTTTGAGACTAAAATGAGCTGAGGTAAGATGATAGCTTAGGCTAATTTTATTTCATAAAAATAATTAGGGTTCCGCAAAAATAAAGTAATAATTATTTTTAACCGGTGGGCGACGGTCACCATAATACCGACGGCATACCGTTGTCCACGCGAGCGAAGCCGCAGGCACGGCTAGTTATATGCTATTATAGTGTCAACTACAGCTTCGTAACGTATAAAATTCTATAAAAACACCATAGTGACAACAACCTCGTGCCGACAAATCAGCACTACAATAAAAGGTACTAAAAACTGAAAAATCAGCTACTAAAATAGATAGTTCTGGAAACTGTTATCAGTATTCAATAGATAGTTTCGATTCTCAAAAAAGCCGCTATTGCCGCACCAACTAGCCCTTGACTGTTGTTTACCTTCTTAAATAGCGAATTATTAAAAAGTAATGCCACAAACTATGGCCAAAACTATATGAATTACCCTCGTCCCAACTATTGCTAAAACGGTTACTGTTCATTCCGAAACATTTGCTGGCGGGTGCTTAACAGCTCTCTACAAGCCTTCATTGCCATCCGATAAATAAAATAAGAAAGACTAGGGGACAAACAACCAAACATTCATTTTCATATATGTCGGGGCGTTATTAATGTTGATTGTACGATTAATAATTGAGATTTGTGTTTAATAAGATTTATTTCGTGATTAAAACAATGTTGGTCCAAAGAAGACACTTATTGATATCCGATTTTCCCAATTGCATATCCACGCCATATGATCAGTTCCGAAGAAAGCTCTGCTGAGGTTTCATATATATAAATAAATTGGAATAAATACATACCTTATTGTTAGAGTTGAGTAGAGTGAGTACGTCGCCTCTCTTCATCGACACCTCGCGCGGCGACTTCTCCGCGTAGTCGTAGAGTGCCACGACGCACTCCTTGCCCGATACATCGACTACAGGAGACTCTTGTTGCTGCATAATAAAAAAAAACAATTAGGTTCTTCTTTGTGTGATGAAATGAGGATATTCTCTTACTATATCCATCTTAGTGGAAAACAAAAACTTCACATTTATCTTTGTAATTGCCAATAATACATCATGGCCAACTCGGAGTCTCCCAGTGTCTTTGCTTGCAAATAAACATTTGCTAATTAGAGAAAGTTACCCAGAGTAATACATCCATCTTTCTTGTAACGGACCAATTTCTGTTGATTGAGTATTGGTAACATATCAAGCGGCCCTCATTGAATCATAACTGAAGTGAAGCTTCTAAATAAATCTATTAAAAGTATAGCGTAGTAAAATTTAATTAATGAAACTTAACAAAGGGACATAATTCATAGATGCAACCATCGAGAAACCAGAGGGAAGCAATATTGAGGAAGAAGAATATGATTACCCGGCAAGCGTTCGCCTGTTCCCGAAGCGACTTGATGGTGTTCCCGAAAGCTTCTAGGTCGGATAACAAAGCTTCGTGCTTCTTAAGCAGCGCTTCAGACGAGTCCTCGTCCTTGCCATAGTCCTGCGTGTTCGCCATCGGCTCCTTCTCGCGCATCCACGACTCCGCCTCATTAGCGTCAGCGAAGTACTGCTGGGCTTGCAACGAGTCTTCCAAGTCTTGTTTCCGCTAGTATTACGACAATAATATATTAACTTCACATAATACTTATCACGTACGTATATTACGGACTCGTAGACGCAAATACGTACTAATTGAAATATGTGTTCTATACAAATATACATTTTCTTAATGCTGATAAATTGTTTTTCTTGTGTTTGAGGGTGGTAGAACTTGTGCAAAATTCGGAAAAGCCACCGACATACCTATTACGGTCGCAAAGCAACTGCTATAATAGATGATTGATATGCGGCACCTAGAAAGATTGCAGTTAACACTTACTGCGCCTTAACAATAATTATGGCTAATGATACTGCATAAGTTCGATAAGGGCTACCGCACGCTGAGACGCTGTGTTGTTGTGTAACGTCCGCGCGCTCCGAACGCCATTGATTTAGCAAGCTGCCTTCGGTCTGATTAGTACATACATATTTATAACAGTTAAAGTGAATCATCCGCCCCCCCCCCCCCCCCCATTGTTGTTTATTTTTGTATCGTATTTAATTATTTTAAAATAGTGAAAGCTAGGTCCAGGTTTTTTGAGGGTATTGAAGTTTTTCTAACCGACCCGTTTTTTCTTTGCGGTCCAGTGTATTTAACTCTAAAAAACAATTCATAATCGTTAAACGAGTTATGTTACATCTCTAAAATAAATATTTGACATGTGTCATGCAATCCTTCTTATAATGAACCAAGTATAGGGACTGTCAAATGTATATTGATAGTTTGTTGCTGGTTATATTCTTAGAGTGCTTGCTGACACTGGTAAATTCCCAGCATTTGATCTTTTTTATGTAAATGATTTTCATGAGTGAATCGGTGTACGTGTACCTGTAACGCTTTCTCCTGGAGATGATGCCAGTTACTGTGCAGCTGGTGCAGGCGCGTCGCGATCTCGTCGGCGGCGAAGTGGCCGGCGTCGCGTAGCGCCGTGCCGGCCGCGCGCACGGCCTCCACGCGGGCCTCGTGCTGCGCCATTTCACCCATCACGGCCTGGTGTTTCTTCATCAGGTTCTGCACGCCGATCAAATCGCGACCTATATGGACAGACGCGTATTTCAAACGACCATCGTTTCGTGATCTCTCAAGACATTTGTTTCAAAATACATATTACACCTACCCCTCTCAAAGTGAGCGATAACACCAGCTTATGGGCACCGGAAACTTACAGGAGGAACTAGGAGGTGCTAGCAAATTTAGAAATGGCGAATAATCATGTTTTCGTGATAAGTATTTATCTGCAGGTCTATGGAAATATAATTTTATTTTCAACTGTATTACTTTTATAAACAGGTTAAGTGTGTTTGTTTGTAAAAGATAATCTCTACAACTGATACTTGATACATTTAGCCCTGATTGATATAGGCTATTTTTTACTTTTTACCTTCCAATAAAACGCATATTGTGTCCGGAGCCTTATTCGAAGCCTCATCTTTTAATTTCTGCCCTGATAAAAGATTTTATTTAGCATTTCAGATTCCCCCCCGGCTTACGAGCGTTAATCACGGAAAAGAACGCCGCGACACGTTCACACGATTCTTATCCAACGAGGGATAACACCCGTAGGTTACGACGACTTCAGAGAGAGGTCAGAACTCGCATCGACGAGTTCAGAGGTCACCGGTGGGATAACCTCTTAGAGGGTCTCAAGCCGTCCCATCTGGCTTACTGGAACCTCGCCCGCTCTCTGAAGTTAGAAGCTACCGCCCTAATGCCGCCCCTCGAAAGGGGCCCCGATCTCCCACCCGCGTTCGATAGCGACGATAAGGCAGAATGCCTTGCCGCAAGCTTGGAGAGCCAGTGCTCTCCAAACTGCGACAACGTAGACACTGCCCACATCGAAACTATCGAGACCGCCGTTCAGGAACTAACGACGATTCCCCCCGCGGAAACGTTAAACCCGGTCACGCATGACGAGATTTGTTCTGTTATTAAAGGCCTTAAGCCTAGAAAGTCCCCTGGCCCCGACGGTATCAGGAATGAAGTACTTAAACTTCTTCCCGATCACCTCATAGCTCTTTTGGTCTGCATCTTCAATGTAGCCATAGCCCACTGCTATTTTCCAGCCGTCTGGAAAAAAGCTATAGTAATAGGTATTCACAAGCCCGGCAAAAAAGCTTCGCTTCCCGATAGCTATCGCCCGATCAGCCTTTTAAACACACTAGGGAAACTTTACGAGCGGCTCCTTCTGAACCGTCTCAAAACCGTTATAGATATTAAAAATCTATTCCCTCCCGAACAGTTCGGTTTTCGCGCCCGACACTCGTGTACACATCAAGTGCACCGCCTCGCGGAGCACATCACGAGCAACTTTGCCAAAAGTAGTATCGCCCCCGCCCGTACGCTTGCGGTCTTTTTCGACGTAGCTAAGGCCTTCGATAAGGTCTGGCATGCTGGACTAGTCCACAAGCTACATCAATTAGAAGTCCCGGATAGGTTAGTTCATCTAGTTCACGATTTTCTACGCGACCGCACCTTCCACTACCGAGTGGAAGGAGTACTATCTACCGCCCACCCTATACGCTCAGGCGTCCCACAAGGTTCCATTCTGGCGCCTTGCCTTTTCAATCTGTACGTCAGCGACCTCCCGAAGCCCCCCGGGGTCGAGGTAGGGCTCTACGCTGACGACACAGTCATATACGCGTCAAACAGACACAGAAAAAATCTCGCCTGCGTAGTCCAACGTGCCGTAACCACTCTCGGGGAGTGGTTTCGAACGTGGCGAATAGCTATTAATCCGGTAAAGAGCGCCGCGATTATGTTTGAACCTCATACATGCAAACTACCACGCACGGTAAGACCCCTCTCATTATTCGGTACGAATATCCCTTGGGCCACCAAGACTAAATATCTGGGTGTCACCCTCGACTCAAAGCTTAACTTCAACGCACACGTTACTATAGTCAGGAATAGGGCCATCTGGATCCTTTCCCGCTTGCGACCCTTGCTCAGTTCGGTAAGCAAAATGTCCTTAAGACATAAGCTCACACTCTACAAGATGTGCGTACGTCCGATCTTGACATATAGCTGCGCCGCGTTCGCACATATGTCCAAACATAACTTTGCCCGCATGCAAAGAGTCCAAAATCGGTTTCTCCGTCGCCTGCTTGACCCTCCAGCCTTCGTTAGGAACATGGACCTGCACAGGGACATGAGGCTTCCCTCGATAGAAGCCTATGTGAAATATCTCACCAGGAGATACTTCGATAGCGCTTCGAATCATCCCAACCCGCTCGTAAAATCCACCGTGAACTACGTCCCAGACAACTCGATCCCCGTTGCCAAACGTTATAAACGCCGTCCGCGAAATCTCTTTGTCGATCCCGATGACGACATCGAGAAAGCTAACAATTTCTACGCGTCCGCTCCCGCAACATATGCGTGCTCGCGCCCACGCCCGCGAAACCACCGTTCCCTCCGCAGGGGACGTACGGTTAACTTCGCTCCCGCACACCCGCCACGACCGCCCTCCTCTGCGGCAACTCAAGCCTAGGTCCGATCCATCGGCATGGAGCCCTTGAGCCAAGCAGCCGCTCACGCGATACAAGTGACTGTACAATCACTAGCTTTCACAGCCATACATGACACTGCATTATACACACATGCACAACACACAGGTACATAGGTTCTGTAAGGGACCTTTTTTTTCTTTTTTTGCCTAGTTAGATTAGACAAAAATTTTCAGACCACTAAATACACATACACATGTTCCTTCCCTCCTCCCAGGGGGCAGAAACATGTATATATGTGTAGTTAGTTTAGATCGAATTACGGATAGGGAATTAGTCAGATCGCGACTTAATTGCATACGCGCAAAAGTCCGAGCCGAGGTTCGGCCACTTTGGCACCCTCGGATGTTGTTGCTTAGCTTTCGTGGCTGAGTGCCCTAAGCGCTCGCCCCCAAGCCTGGTAAAGCTGTAAAAGCCGTAAAGGCTCCAGGGACCCTAAAGCTAACAGTATAGTCAGTTCGAAAAAAAAAAACATTTCAGATGAAATATTTTGAGACTACAATTAGCTAAGGTATGGTAGCTCCGCACCAACGTAAACAGGAAATGACTTCACACGATGTTGGCAGAGGGGATTCGACCAATAGGATAAATAGATGTTACGGAAATGGAAGTACAGTTATCTTAAAATGTTTATGAGTCTTTGAATAAGGCTCCGGACACAATATGCATTTTATTGGTAGGTACAACGCACCTATTAAATTTTATATTACAATTAATGTGAACGCAATCACTAGCAGTTGCTAGTTTTTAAGTATTTAAATATGACATTATGAATAAATTTTGATGTCTGCTCATCTGCCAGCCATCCCATGACAGCTCCCACAACTTTTTAATATTTATTAATTCCAAATAAACAACAAACCTCTGTTTGTAGAAGCAATAATGGGTTCCTTTTCGCGGATCCAAGCTGCCTCGTCGTCCAAATCACGGAACAGCTGCTGAGCTTGGAGCGAGTCCAGCAGCCTGCGCTTACGAATTGCCATCGGCTTGTCCAACGCAGTGTAACGACCGACCAAGGCATCCTATATAAATAACATACATTATTGTTAGCACAAATCAAAGGTTCGGTTTATGGTAAAAAAGAACGCAACTACTGTCAAATCATTTTATTATATTCAAATCATTTTTACAATCACAATCTATGGTGAAGAAACTTACTATGCCTGAATATAATTAAAAAAGGTCATATTTACTATGAGAAAGAATATAAAACGGAACTTTAAAAACAGCTGTCTCTCTCGTGACAAGATTTTGTTCTCACTGGCCAAATAAAGAGTCAAAGGTAATAATACACATACACAGCCAAGTTAGAAAATTGTTTAATATGATAATGTTGTATAGATTAATTTGAACATGCTAAATTGTTATTTATTTATAATATTAAAATAAATAAGTAACCGCACGGATTTAACAATGTCACTCGTTAATAGCCCATAATACTTAAATATGTATGAGCAGTTTTTAGTATATATCTTACCCTCTTAGCCTTGATGTTGTCAGCGTCGAAATGTCCCTTCTCGATAAACTGTTCTGCTTGATTACGGATCGCTTCGATGCGTTCAGCATGCGAGCTCACGTCGGCTTCAAGAAGCGCATGCTTTTTCTGTAGATTCTGAACGCTGGTCAAGTCCTGTACAATGACAGAATTAAATACTATTATTAAACACAAATCTTGAGGCCAGAAGTCCAATAACACATATAACTACAGGTTCACTTTGCATGTAACCTTTACACAAAGTTTTTATAACTTTGTGTAAATTCATTCAATTGAATTTAATAGTATGTAATATGTAATAGTAATAGTAATAATATGTAATAGTATGTAATAATTTAATATGTAATAACTAGTTTTTAAATAAACAAAATTTTATATTCTACTTTTCCATATTTAGATAAGTGGGTACCTTGCCATAGTCCTCACTGAGGAGCTGACCCTCGACCTCAGAGAGCCAGAGCTCGATGTCCTCAACAGCCCGGTTGTACTGTTGCTGCTGCGCGGCCTCCTGAAGCTTGTTACCTTTCAGCTCAGATGCGGCTACTAACTTCTCCCATATACCAGCCAACTCGGCGACACGGGATTCGATTTGAGCTGCAGAAATATGGCGAATATTTAAACTGTGGTATATCCTTACTTTAATCTAATTCAATTTGACTTAGATTGACATATATTCAGTATTTTGTATACAAATAATTTTTTGTCATAAATAAATTAAAGGACATTGTTGATCTATCTACCTTAAAGTTTATTAGAATTATACATGTGTTAATATTGCTGCCAATTATCTACTGCCAATATAGTTGGTAACCATAGCGATCAGCACTGTAACCAGGTGTACCTTGCTCTGTGAAATTGTGATAACCTTGTTCTAAATGACTTGTCTCTTAGAATATATATCATTGTTGACAAGACTCATCTTGGTATTAAATAGTAATTTCTAGAAGTACATATTTACATTTGCTGTTAAAATTATATAAAAAGTTACAATCATATAAAAAAATTATGTGAGAACTTACGTTTCGCGAAATGTTCCTGTTCGAGCAGGCGACTGCCAACTGCGGTGATCTCGTCGACTCGTGGCTTGTTAGCCTGCAACTCCTGCTCGAAGTTCTGGTGTTTTTGTACCTTCCCGTTCAAGTTGGTCGGGTCCAGGTACGAGTCGTCAGTAGCGAACTTCAGTTTTTCGTTTATCCAACCTATATATTACGTAAATAATTTAAAAATCATTTTTTTTTATAAAACTCTTGGGGCACAGGTAGGAAACGTGACGTTACGTACAGATACATAATATTCTAAAATAGCCTACTAAAAGCACTAGAAGACACGAAATGAGTTATATTTCTCTGTCAAGTCCAGAATGTTCTATGGATATATTTGATTTACGTAATGGTATGACAAACCTTTTGTTTCATCGCAGTCACGTTCGAATTGCTGGTACTTGTAAGCATCTTCAAGCAACGCGCGACGTTGGCTCGATTTCTCCAGTAGAGCGGCACGCCTTTCTAGAAGCTGCAAGAATATACATAGATAGAGCGTTAATCTTCTTCAGAGAACTGCACTTATTACACAATAAGCATAGAAAAAAAAAGTTTACCATTTCTCGTCGCTGCGCTACGTCATCAGCAGCATAGTGCTGCCCCTCGATAAGCGTTGTTGCAAACTCGTCGAGAGCTTTGATCTTCTCCTCTTGCGCAGCGAGCGACTTCTCAAAGTCCTCATGTTTTTTCAGTAAAGCCTCAACGGAATCAAGGGAGTCGCCGACATCCTCATTAGCTAAAAAGGCCTGCATAAGATATAATATATATTTAGACTTTTGTTATCTGTATGTATAAAGAACATGGTTATCAAGTATAAAAAAATATATTTAGATATGTGAGAATGCGCGTCAACCAAAGATCAATACGGCGACGCACTCTGCTTTTCATTACCCATGCAGATCGTCATTCTTTGGATGATAAATGAAGTGGCAAATTTTAGGTAAGTTAGGCATGTGCTTATTCATAAAACTATAAAATTCCTAACTTGGTACAACATTAAAAATATATAGCATCTATAAAATAAGTATTTTTTATTGAGTTATAATTAACTAGAATAAGATTAGAACACCATCAAATATAAAAATTTATGGAACTCTCACTTTACGAAAATACACCTAAAGACAAAGTAGTATGTTTTTAAATATTTGAAAAGAAAAAAAACTACATCATGGGCATAGCATTAGGCTATAAGGCTGATTTGAGGATACAAAGTGTAATGGTCTAGTGGACTGACCTCTTGTTTATGCATCCAGGCATCGGCCTGCTCGGTGTCACGGTAGAAGAGCTGCAGGTCCATGCACTGTAGATAGAGCACGCGACGCTGATCCCACAGCTGGTGGAGCGCGGCGTTCTCGCGCTGCAGGTTGTCAAGCGCGGCCTGCACGTCGGGCGCAGCGCGGTGTCCGCTCGCTACAAGCGCGTTGCCGGCCGCTGTGCATGCGGTTATCACGTCCGACCGTGCGTCCATCTCGCCCTGCACCATTACACAAACGAAATAGTTTATTCTCCATCACTTTTTACCACCTGTCCAAAATATTATTGGCCCACAAAAAAGAATTAACAGGAAATTCAGTGGGATTATTTTTCTGTTTCTGTTGTGACCTTGCTTCTGATTGCACAATAGTTCTAAATATTGTATATAGGGTTTCTAGTTCACACTTATCAAAGCGAGAATTCCCAGGAAATCTGGCCTTACTCGAGATGAGAAAAAAGACGTCGAGGATTTTCGTTCGAGTAATAGACAAAACGTAATATTTTAGTTTAGGCTATGTTTTTAAAGTTAATAAGCTCATTGAAGATGTGTGTTTGTTTGTTATGTATGTGTAATTAAAAGACAGATACTTAAAATAGGTAGATTCTTTAGTTGATTGTGAAGTTAGTATCTGTTCTTTTTGTTGATATTATCTTTTATTTAATACAAAATACAGGTGTGATTATTATTTTTACTTATTTTAAAAGAAAAATTATAAATTTATGGGTAGATACTCAAAATTCAATATAGTTATATTTATTACAAAAACGTGTAAATTAAAAAAATAAACAAAACTTAAATATTATTATAATTTATTGATATTCATGATTTGTAATAAGTGAAATTTTATTATGCATTTCATTATCAATTTTATGAGTTTTTAAAAGTCACAAAAATTTCAGAATTTCCGGGAATTGCAAGCGAGAAATAAGTAATTATATTAATAAATATGACTCATCAATACTTCTAACAAAAGATTCTTTTCATATAGTAACACGGCAAAGTGACGGCACCATACTTAATGGTAAGCATAGTACAATCCCAAGCCAATGGCGACCATCGAGAGATCGCCAGTCGCCGATGTCATGCAGGCCTACGTAAATAGAAACTGCACCTGCTGATTCCGAAACACGACTAGCATAAAGAATCATTATGACGGGCTTTTCAACATATTAATGGTTGTCGCTACCCTGTTATCTCAATTTACTAATTTTCATCGTTACTCAGCAGTTTGCAACACATGCAGATGAGGGTGGCTTGGATTTCTCAATTTTGTAAGATAGTATATGACCCCTAAACATTCCAAGGATGATAAAAATTACTAAATTAAGATTCTAAAGAATATGGAAAAATGTTTTACGTAAAAAAATCTACTTGCATAAAATAAATACAGCTTTCTGACTAAACATATAAAATATATTGGCAAACATACCTTGTGTTCCTGATGTCTCTCTAGCAGTGCCTCGGCGCCGGGCACGTCCTTGGCTAGGTCGTCGGCGGCGATGAGGGCGCGGATGTCGCTAACCCACGACACCAGGTCGCGGTAGTCAGCGAGGAACCGGTGCAGCGCGTGCGAGCTCTCCAGCTCCGAGCGACGTTCCTGCATAACAGCATGGTGAAAAATCAGTTCGTTAGGTTTATAGACCGAAACCACGACGATGATCATCGATACTTCCTCGTCTTTCGACAATTATCACTGTTCTATAATCACAATCTGTCACCAACTGTCACATCACCAAAAGCATTTGACCACAATCTAACCATATTATGTGATGATGTGGTTAATGTTACTGAACGTGTGAAATCTACAGTTGACAGTAGAGATGGTGGCAGTCAAAATGGTGACAATCATTGCTTACTAACCCTCAGTCATAATGTTGATATATTTTACCTTGTTTTTAGTCCACTTATTATTTCATTTCATAAAATGAATTTCGTGTAAAAAATCATTTTGATCACATCAAAGACTTATTATAACTTCTAACACGCAAGTTTTCCGTAAATACAATAATTTTAACTTTGCACAGGTATAGCTTAGCAGTTGCGCTAAACTTGTGTCTATAAATTTGAATTTTGGATTTAAGGCAGAGATAAGTCTAAGAGTGAAATCTATAGAGTGTACTGTGCCTTATCTTAACCTTAGCTTAGCTCAAACTTTGCTGAGTATTTATTCAGCACAATCTTAGAATTCGAATTTATAGTGCAGTTACGCTTAATTCACAGTTAGCTAACTTTAATAATTGAGGAAGTCTCTGGTAAACTCACATTGTAATCGAATCTAAAAAATTCCGATCATATGAAGTGACGACAGTCAAGATTGCGACAGTCGAAATGGCCATAGTCGAGATGAAGACAGTCAAGCTGGCGTCTGTCGAGATGGTGATAGTCAAGAGGGCGACAGTCTAGATGGTGATAGTCGAGATGGCGCCGGTCGATATGGCGACAATCAATGCTTGATAAGACTTTTGGCTTATTGTAGTGAAGACAGTAACACTCTGTTATTTTTTAAGATACAATGTCATCTAAAAATTTCTATAAAGTAAAAAAATTACCTTGGCTTTCTGTACGAGTTTCTGCCAGGCGTTGGTGATCTCATCGCGTTTGCTGTGAATGGTGGGCGCGTGGTCAGCGTGGATGGCTGCAAGTCGAGCCGCCTCTCCGTCGAGAGTGGACACTTTATCCTCCAACGCGGCTAGATCACGTTCTACACCCTCGTGCTTACGCTAGCAACAACAAACAATTTTAAAAATGAAGGCATTGATTTGTTTGATGGAAACTCTATATTATTTTATATTCCAGTGTAACAAGGATAATTATGATTATAATTTAACATGTGTCTGTGGCATCTATTTTCCAAAACAGATGACCAATTGTGATTTCATTTTTTTTTTGTTTTAAAGATTTATTGATTGAGAATGTTTTTAGCTGTAGTTAAAAAACTGTTGAAGCCATATGCAGATCATCAGCTCTATTCTAGTTGATGAAGGGAATTAGAAATTTGGTATCCTGTTACTTCAATGATTGTACTATCAAAGTATGGTACCTGTAAAGTTTGTACTGTGGCTAAGTCACGTCCGTAATCGTCTGAACCAAGCACGACATCCTTCTCTGATATCCAGGCGATGGTTTCATCAGCGTCGCGGTTAAACCGTTGTATTTCGTGTGCGCCGAACAAACGCTCCTGACGCATTAGCGCCATCTGACGGAGACGCTGCCACGCCTCGTTCAGCTCCTAAAAAAATCACAATTTATATTTTTTAAATTATTAAATCACAATTTATATTTAACTTTTTCTTTGGTATAAAATAAATATAAATACATTTAGGATACTATACTCTATATATAAAAATCTAAATTTATATTTTAAATATTTTCATCACTTTGACTCTTACATAATCAAAAAGTCATTTGATAACATACATAGGTAAATAGTGAATAAATTTCTATCTATAACAAGAGTGATTATAAAACCTATTTAAAATAATTAACAATCAATTTATATTTGTTATTTGTAGAATTTAAATTATTAGGAATCGCATTGGATTGAGACATAATATAAATAAATAAGAAATGTCTAATTTCAAAAGCACATCCATTTGAAAAGAGACTTCTTGCTATTTGTTAAAATAACCGCACATTGTGTGGTAGGGGGGATTGTCCAATGCTACGTCACTGGATGTACTTCATAAGTCTACAAGTATGTACTACATAGTATGTGGATAATGTTAGGTTCAGCTCCAGTTAGTAGCATAAAATTATTATTACTTGAATTTATTTTTTTAGTTTTTTGTCCTATTGACTATGTATATAGTCAAGTATATAGTCAATAGTACAGAATCCATGTGGATTCCTTGTGATATGTAATAATAATTATTGTTATCATCATAAAATTACTCATGCGAATGAGACTAAACTGAAATTCATAAGTACATTTTACAAAATTTCTATGTGAAGTTTTAGTCGTATAGCTAAGTAATATACATCCGAGTACATACATCCTTTCTTTTGACAATGGTCTCTCTTTCGGGGTGACCTTCAAGCACAAGCCGCTCGGCGAGCTGATTGACTTCAGTGACGCGGTACTCCTGCGCGGCCATGTCTTTTTGAAACTCGTCGAACTTGCGCTGCAGCACCTCCACGTGCTCCAAGTCAGACCCGAACTCGTCCGCGCACACAAACGTCTCCTGTACATAACATAATATCGATTGGAACACAAAATGCTATTCGAAATTTGTATTAATCAATATTATTTTTTAAAACTTGTATTTTTATACATAATATTTCTAATGGACATGATTGTTTCAATAGTGCTAAATGCTTAAATTCTCTATTATCATTCTTGTAGCGCTTGTGAAAACATTAGCCCCCTAATTATGTTCTTGCAGGAGCGAAACATTAGCAAAAATAGGTTAATATCAGCTTTAAAATTGCGAATCAGTGATTTGCTCTTGTGAACCTCGTTTTCTGATTGTAGAGACTTAAGCACATTGTATCAATGACTTGTATAAACATGATTATTGTTAAATTTGGCCTACTCATCTTCAAGAGACAGTCACTAACTATTTGAGGTCGCACACAAAGTGTACACACTTACATGACATCTTTGTTCTCATGTTTCTTTTCATTTTGTAGTTTCATTCTCATATTGTAAAAAAATTATATTATACAGATTTTTCTAAAGTTAATTATTTAATTATGTTATCTCACATACTTTCTCGCATGCAAGTGATAATACGCAGGTGACACGGCACCATGGGATGATGATATTATATTATTGTTACTTCTAAAGGTACATTTGTGAAATAATCTTTTACCTTTGAACTGTTTGAAATATGTACTCCCTTGACGTTTAGATTAAGCAAATTATCATTTTTCTTGATTCCTTATTTATTATACGGCAAACAGTTTTGGTCTTATTACTAGATTCAAGCAAACATTTAGCATTAAGAACTTAAGCATGAAATGAATCACTAGTGGTCAATGATTTCCTATTATACAAATCATAAGTATAGTTGGTCTCTACTTTTAAAAATATCTAACACTAATAACCTTTGTTGGGCAATCTTTACTGAATTCAGTGCTTATGATATTAAACTAGCCGCCATACTTGGTATTCGGATCTATATCATTTAAATTCTCTGTAGATAATTGCTGTTTAATGCTATAATTTAAACTATCTTATATAGTTTCTGATAAAAGTCTAACCATTCTCTTACAATTTCACATTTATACTTTTAGGAAGGTACATCCTTTCCTGAGTTAATATAAAACTATTAATGAACTTATTAATATCAAAAAATATAAGTTTGTCCTTATGGCGAGACGTCAGACTGTATATACAATTATTTAACATATAGATGTTATTTTTCTTTCTTGTAGGAATACTGAGTAGGGAAATGCACACAACATAATGTTTCCCCACATCCATTTTTTTTTCAAATGACTTAATCTTTTCTTTAAATCTAAACTGTTCCCTGTTAAAATTACAATATTGTGATTCCTATCTAAGTCTGTGTTCAAAACCATATCTCTTATTTGGTTGTAAGTGGCCTCTGACATACCATAATTTATAATGTTGTCCTTTAAATTCTGTGACAACATCAACCCTGAAGCCTTTACCAATTTTGTCACTAAAAACTATAGTTTTTTTTTACATCACTGACATCATATAGTAATATGTTGTTACCAACTCACCTTGTCATGAATCCAGAACATGACTTCATCGCAGTGACGCAAGAACTGCACCAAGACTAACGCTTGCTGCAGCTTCATACCCTTCTCAGCGAGCCGCGAGAGCAGCAGCTCCCAGAGACGGTGGAGCTCGTCTAACCGACGGCGTATGGTCTCCGAAGCGAAATGCCCAGCTGAAATCATTTCGCTACCAGTGTTGTCCAACACAACAATGGCGTTGGAGTGAGCCGCGACCTCTGCTTCGAAAGCTTGGTGCTTTTGGATCTTGGCCTGTTAATTATAAATTTTCAGATACAATTCGAAAAGAAACAATATTTTTCAAAGTATCTATTTGATATGTTCATTATAATTTATATAATATTTCATTTCAATAAACATAAGAATTTAAGGATGCATATAAAACATACTTAAATAATATTTTTCAACAAAAGCTGATGTAATTCAGTATTAGGTTAACTGCTTGGCCACACGTAGTTGGGCCCACTTTTATATATATATTTATAATATTATGAATTACAAAAACAAATATGTACCTACATACTATATTTTCTAATTTAGTAAGCAAGCAAAATACTAAACAGTTTGAGATCTCCGACTAATACAGCAATAAACTTCAAAAGAAATTGTATCAGACGAAATCAAAAGAAAGGTATAGCTGTATAGTAAGAAACATACTTGAAGGTTGGTAGGATCTTTATAGCTCTCATCACTGGCAGCCTGCAACTTCTCTTGGATCCAAGACTCGAGCTCGTCGGCATCGCGCTTAAAATACTGAAACCGGCGTGAGTCTTCAAGTTTCTCACGCTTGGCGCGCGCCTCCTGCTTGAATTCTTCATAGCGGTTGAGCACCTGTCATAAGTTAATGCAGAACGTGAAGTGAAAGTGTAAGTTAATTTAACTATTGTTTATTGTGATAAAGGGAGTGTTTGGCGTAAACATAAAACAGCGGTATACAATGGATTTCCGCAAAAGAAACTGCAAACAATAAACATGAAATTATAGTATTACTAAAGAGGAACACACATTTTTCCTTACCGTGCTAAAAAAATTTACATTAAAAGAAAGGTGTTAGATGTTGGAAAACGGGCATAATAATTACAAACACGAAATGAGAACAGATTTTAGTATTACTTATATGTATAATATTCAACATTCAAAAGGATCTCAGCTCAGCATGTGTTATGGCAAATTGGGTATTTAAAAAAAAAAGAATATCGACTTTTTTATGTATTTTAAAGCTTCACCATAATTATGATAATAGTCAATTGGAAAAACTCTGAAAAAATTTTTTTTAATTAATAATAAGGAATTGAAAATTGATATATTTTAAAAAGAAGCCCATGACTACGAACGCGCTACGATTGATCGTCAGGTTTGTGACGTCATAATGTTATAGGAATTTCACCGATTAAGTGTCAAAGCACTGTAACAGCTGTGTTCTACAATGAGTAGAAATTAATATTGAGAAGTCACACGCGCTCTGATTTATTCGGGAACGATCGGCGCGTTTCCGGTACTGAATTCAAACATTAATTTTTATTTTTAAATAACTTTTGAAATATCGCGAAAAAAAATAAAATAAAAATAGTTTGTTATAAAACTTATATAATATGATCTTACCATTTATTACAAAAAAATTTTTATTCAAATACCCAATTGTCATAGCGCTGGTTTTCAGCTGGGCCAGCACTAATACTTATACTAATGGGTACTAAAAAGGGATTGGCTTTCAAGTGCAGCTGCAAGAACACATCGAGGATGCTTCCATTAGTCTAATTAAAGATTGTTTAGAGAGTAGACAAAATAGATGATTTAATGTTTGATAAATACCTCCTCACGACGCTCTTGAATGTCTTCGGCGGTTTCGAGGATTTTCACCTCCTTAGGGGGAGCAATCTGCTCCATGGTTCGTGAGTCTGCTTAACTGTAACAATAGTGATATTGAAAAAAATATTACCAGACAAAATAATAAGAAAAAAACATATATTTCAAAGTTTTACATATTTTTGTTTTTAATTAATAGAAATATTCTCCAGTCACTAGTCAGGTTTACAATAATATTTCGTTACATAGCGGAAACACATTAAATAATTAAGTACTTAAATTCTTTTGAGCTGCGTCACTAACATCGATAATTATAAACACATATAGATTATCTTAATCATAAAATAGATAAAGGTAGAGAGAGATAGAGTAGAATTTTTGTTTCATATTCGGAATTTCGTTCAATAAACACATCAGTGAAGGTGACGCTTCGCTTGACATCAGCCGTTGATTACATCACCGACCTTGTGACTCAGTGTAATCAGTGAATTGTGATAAAGCACATTACACGTTGGTGGAAACAAAAATGCATCTTTAACTTTATCTATGTATTTTTTGGAGTTGTATCATTTAAATAACAAACCATTATTTATTACGATAGTTTCCTATATTAGTCTTCGTTGTACGCTATCAATCCAAGAATATGTATTGGTAAAATATACTAGCCATTATCATATCACCTCGCTGGGCGTATATTATACAAAGTATAAAAAGGTATTGTTGAGGACAGATGAGCTTTTGTCGCCACACAGTAAAATTACATAGTTTTAATGTTTACAAGTTGTGAGGCATACTTGTAATCCCTAAGAGTTTGTGCGTATTCACCCTTGTTTTTTATTTCAATGTCTTTTTATTATTACTTATATACGACGCTTTAGGGTAAATTTTTGATAGATCACAACTTTATATGTTGAGAAATGGTTATTGTCACGTATATGTTCAGTATCTCGTGTTTATGTAGTTTAATGTTATATTAGGGAACTTGTATGACAATTTGTGATTGGAGATTTGTGGGTTTCCATGTTAGTATGAGAATTATATGTATTATTTATTATTATATGAATTATTTGTATCATATAGCTATGTCAAAAGTTAAATTTTATCTGTATAAAATCTATAAACGTATTTAATGTTACGCAATCGTATATTGATCAAAATCCAATAAAAAACAAAAAATATAGTGTCAGTGTCAAAAAATATTATGCAGATAATTTGAAGAATTTGTCAACGTCCGTATAATAATTGTGACATGTTTATGTACATTTTACATAAATGGGTCGATGACACACAGGTGCTAATCAGGGTTACTCAAGACTCATACTAAGTTTCTCTTGTAACATTAGATACTCAAAACTTTTACGATTATTTTTATATTTACACACATATTTGTTTTAAGATTAATAAAAAATATCAATGATTAATCAAAAGTTCATTTGTTGCTATTTTTAAAACTAGATATGGTGCATACTGTCCAAAAGGAAAACAAATAGAAAAATATACAAAGTTCAGTTTATTTTCGCTTTTAAATTTAAGATTTAATAATATGGGGTATATTATAAGGTATAACTTAGAAACACAGAACATAAAAACGGCATAATTAAATTACACTGACCTGGAAAGCAAATCTCAGTTGAATGCAAACATGACTGACTAGTAAATCAATATCGTAACACAATCCAAGCATGAACATGATACAGTTGTGTCACACATGGGTGGGGCTCTTAACTATAATTTTATTACACTTGGGTTTATTTATTTAATACTCTACCCAACTATCTTCTATCAAAGGAGTTTTCAATTAATACTTGCAATATCTACTCTTACTCAGATTTAATGTGAGAAAGATAAAAAATTCAAAACTGTGCATGCAAAAAAGAAGAATGACTTATTCTTAAAAAATATTTGACATGTTTTTTTTATTTTGGATAGAGTTTATCCATATTTTAAATCAAAAACGGCTCAGTGTTAGCATGTTCAGACAAGGTGTTTGTGGTTTCAAATCTTACAATGAACCTGAGCTTTTAGAGAAAGAAAATGCGAAGAAGAAGAATGAAACCATAGCGTGGTGGTAGACCATTCTCTTATGCTCTTTACTCTTTTTCTCTCTGCCCACCATTATCAAGTAAAAAATCTGTTGCAAAGCACCTGTAGGTGTGTAAATGAAAATGTTATTTTAAACTATTTGTCTATGTTTTGTCAAAAGTGGGTATCATTAATGATGATGATTTTTCTTTTCGATCTGACTACACTTTTAGCTGAAATGGCCCTGAAGCCTCAGACGGCTTTTACAGCTTCATCAACAGGCTTGGAGGCGAGCACTTAAGGCACTCAGCCGTGAAAGCGAGGCAACAAGCTCCAAAGGTGCCAAAGTAGCTGAACCTCGGCTTGAATTGACGAACTGGCTAATTCCCTATTCATAATTCGATCTAAACTATACATATATACCGGTTTCTTTCCTCTGGAAGGAGGTAAGAAACATGCTTATATGTATTTGGTAATCTGTCAATTTTGGTCTACACTAACCAGCCAAAAAAAGAAAAAAAGATCCCTCACAGAACCTATGTACCTGAGTGGTGTACAATTGCATGCATGTACAAATGCAGTATAATGAGTGTATGTTGGTAGCTAGTGAATGCAGTGTTACTGTATCCGGCAAGCGGCTGCTTGGCTCAAGAGCTCCATGTCAGAAGATAAGACCTAGGCTTGAGTTGCTACAGAAGAGGGTGAATGTGGCGGGTGTGCGGAAGTGAAGTTAACAGCCTGTATTGATGATGAAGAATTAACAGAGATATAGCATTGCTATGAAATAATATAAATACCTGAATCATACACTGAATAGTTAAATAATGTATTTTCTATAAAATATATCTAAGAACAATACCTAATGTGCACATGAGGGCAAACTTCAATAATTTTATTTATACAGATTTATGACATAGTTAGTTAAGGTGTATAGGTGAATATTTGTTCTAACTCATGATTAATACCAAATAATTATACAATATTAATAATTAGTATGGATAAAAGTGAAAATTTTCAAGGTAATGTAACATGTATACAAATTTAAAATATCCATAACTATGCCTTTAATCCTTATTAGATTATTAATGATCATATTTATTAACAGCCTTATAGAATTTATAGTAAAATGAATTTCATTTACTACAATTACTTAGTAAAATCTTTAACTCTCTGTAAAATAAATAATATATAAACAAACCTTTTGAACACTGTTTTTATTTAGAACACAACTAAATTACATAATCCTGTTAATTTTTTAGTACTATTATATTTACACTCCAATAGGATTCTAAATATTCCAATTTACCTCATAAAAAATAATATTATGCCAATATTAAAATAGCTAATTTTTTCTTTTTATATTAAAAAATATACTATAAGAAAAGTTTTAATACAATAATTGTTATATATTTATATTAATATGTAAGAATATATAAAATAAAATATATTCCATTACCTATCAGCTCATTGAATGTAATAGAAAATCAATCACAGAGGTCATGAGTACACTAAATAGTCATAATACATCTAATCAATAATGACAATACAGTAACAAAACACAGTTCAATTAAACCCTCACTAATATAATCACTTATGATATTACAAGTGTGTACATATTGCAGTAGATCACCGCAACGACGCAATGCTGATTGCCGAGCGGCGAACGTGTTCTACTTCAACGTTTACTGGCCCAACCGCGACCCCGCCGCGCCAGCCGGTAAACTCGGTCCTCTATCGACCAACTTCCCTCATAACTTCCAATGACGTAATGTTCCAAAATAAACCTAATAAGGATAACGGCTGTGGACAATTATAGACTTCCGCAGGAAGAATGCATAGCGATGCACCGCAAAGATAACATTTACTTTATTTATATTCTACTCACATTTATTATTCTAATCACTTTCCGAAAGTTGGAACACTTTCAATTGGAATTCGCCGATAACTGGGTGTGTCATAGATAAAAATTAATTGCTTTTCTCAAAGTTTCTAAATGTTTATTTTATGGCACAATATAAATAAAAGCAAAGACTTACCAAGACCGTAGAAAACAATCACAAATTAAATGGAATTTATTCTAGTTTTACAAAATTTTCATTGAACTCGTTCATTCGACGTACACTCGCGTCCACAACTTGCGTCTCTTGTCTCTTCGCGATTCGCTTAAACGAATGTTGCTATGGTAAAAAAGTGAATATTCTATAAAGTCACAGACTAATAATAAGAGGAATAAATAAAGTGTAATAGTGTTCTTGTTTTTAAACAACAATGAACAATCGATTACAAATCATACGACCTTCGCACGATCAATTACACAACAGGGAATATGCAAGAATATTTTTACTCAAATATTAACGTTGGTACACACCCGTAAAAAAAAAAGGTGTGTGTGCGATTCACACACGATAGAAGTGAAACTTCATTTTAAAAGACATTTTCTATTTTATTTAAACAGTGTTTAATATACATATACACCGACATTTACTCTCTCGCTCTGGCTCACACAAACAGGAGAGACCGATAATATATTGCTCTCTCGCTCTGGCTCACACAAAGAGGAGAGACCTATAATATACGTTAAGCGTTTAACGTTTAACGCTTGGAAGTCGCATAAGAAGTTTCACTTCAATAAACTTTATAAATTGATATGTGATATGTATTAAGTCATTTGAGAGGAAACTGATCATCATGACTATCAAGCATATTGATGAAAGAAAGCTCGAACATTTTTCTAACTGCAAGAAAGCCGTTGAAGAAGCTGGGGAGAGTTTTAGATGGCATAACACTAAAATGAAAATTGTGTTGATACAACTCCAAACCGAGTTTGAAAATCAACTTGGTGATTTTAAAAAGGTCTCGCTTAACATGGAGATTTACACAACACTTTTGTTGTGTAAATCTCACATTGATGTTGTACCAAGCAAATTGCAAACATAGTAGATTTGCAAGGCTATACCACGGTCAAAACGGTAATGATAATCCACTTTAGGAATGAGAAGTAAGGAATCAACTCGTAAAACTGTTTTT
The DNA here is from genome assembly GCA_947532125.1 of Saturnia pavonia. NCBI lineage: Eukaryota > Metazoa > Arthropoda > Insecta > Lepidoptera > Saturniidae > Saturnia > Saturnia pavonia. Next base: position 18,369,905 of record OX383898.1, on the reverse strand, counting down.
ATACTAATTCATTTTACATTTTATATTAATTTATTGTAATATGATTCAGCTTTAAGAAAGGGATTTTATAGACATTTTTAAATTACTTTGCAACTAGCTTTATAAAATAATGTATACTTTTATATTTAGTTGTCCACTAGTATTATTTTACACAAGCAACATTTGTTTGCAGTTTTTTTTTTCGAATTGACTATACTGTTAGCCTTAGGGGTTCTGGAGCCTTTACGGCTTTTACAGCTTTACCGGGCTTGGCGGGTTTTGTTTGCAGTTGCAGGCTTAGGGCGAAAATATACATTATGAGCATTTTTAGGGGCATAAATACTATTTCTTGCTTCATAAACTTGACTCAAAAACGAGTAAAAAAATGTGTGCAGCAGTTCACAATTGTCAGAAAACCTTCAGAAAAAAATAAAATGTTTCGTTCATAAAAATATTTTTAAATATTCTAAATCATCGGGATTCGAACTATCGACCACTTGTGCGCACTGCGTATGAAGTTTGGTCGTCTCACACCACTACACTAGGTCAATCCGACGACTATCACAATCGACAAAAATCGGGACTTGCATTAAACCTTCATATTGTAAATGTATTCTATCTCATTCTTTCGTAGGCTAAATCCTATAAATATATTTGTCTGTCGATTTTTCATTGCATCGAGTTTCAAATCACAAAGGTGCTAAAGAATTTTCACTTCAAAAAGCAAAAGTAATATGTACTATACGAGGGTTTAGTCTGAGGTCAAGTTAGTAATAGGAGAGTTTCCTATTACCTTTATATGTATATCTACCTGCCTATTATCTCAATATCTTTAAAGTTTTATTAACTTAATAAAACAGGAAACTCATACAATACCCTTGAACATATACACAATACAGTAATTTTTTGGGCTTTTGAATATTGCATTTAGGATTATTTAGAGGTATTTTATTTTAATTTAATTTTAGGGTTATTTTTAGGAGTTGGTAACACTGTGCAGTTGTCAAATAATCTTATCCCTTGCAGTAGGTACGCTTGGTTTGTCCTGTGTTTGTTATATCAATTTGTATGTCAATTATCAATTAACCCTTGTATAGTGATGGAGTGTTGATTATTGAAAAGCAGTACTTGTGCTGACATTATCGATGTGTGGTGCAGTGTGTATGTAAAATATGGCTGCTGGTGGTGAGGAACTGTGGCGCGAGTGCGCGGCCTGGTTGACGAAATGTGGGCTGCTACGTCCCGACCATAAGGCTAATTGGGAAACTAGCACCATCCACGATCTAGCGTACACCCTACGCGATGGCGTACTGCTATGCAACTTGCTGAACGTGCTGTATCCGGGCTGTATTGACATGAAAGATGTAAACCAAAGACCTCAGATGGCGCAGGTACGATTTAGACGACAGTATTCTTCTAAATTTTATAATAATTATAAAGCTACATTTATTACCCACAAACTATAACTTATAATAATACCCAAAAATGGAGAATATAATTCAAAATTTTATTTTATGATTAGGAAACTATATTATGTGGATAAAATTTAATGCCCTAGTTATTCTAAGTATACTTTGATTATATATGTCACAAATTACAATTCTGTGTCTATATTTATTGTATAAATAATCAATGTACAGTTATTAAAGTTATTGAGTGTGATTTGGTTTAATTATGCAAGCAGTGTGCTGAATATCAGTGCTCCATTCATATGTATGCACACTGAACGCAATTCAATATGTTCCGGTGTATTATCTGCATCGTAAATTAAATATGAATGGACATTTGATTGTCAATTCATGTATTTATATATATTCTACTACATTATATATATTGTGATCTAATGTAACTGGAATAAAGCTTAGTGTGCATATAAATGTTACAGAGATAAAAATAACTTTATTTTTGATTATTTATAACTTGAAGCAACAGTTTACATACAAAATCTTATAATAAATGTAATATTTACATCAACCTATTCATATATTTATAACTATTAATACACTTAATTACTTACATTAAAAAAAATGTGAAACTGTTTTGATAACTATAATAATAACAATAAAAACTATATAATTAAATCAAAAATAAAGAAAGACATTGTACTAGGGAGACTGAGTGAAGAACTAGAAATAATTAAATATGTATAATTATTTAATTAATTGACATACATTAAATGAATTAGTGTGAATGTTGATATGATTAGATGGCTAAAAACCCATCATTGTTCATTAGGAAACTTATAGGAGGTGGTCTGGTTTTTTTTATTGTTATAGGTTTGGCGTAGTGGCTACAATCTGACCTGATGTTAAGTGACAATGTGGCCCTAGATTATAACACTCTAAACCTAGTGGAAGACTTGGCTCTCAAGTGCAGCAACACACCTATTGGTGATCTCATTTAAAGATCGAGATGCTCTGGGTCAATGAAGAAGTTGAATAATTTTGCATATAAATTTTGAATACACTTTTAAATAAAATCAAAATGCTACATGAATGTGAAATCTTTTCTGTTAGTATGAGTGTTATTTTTCCTTATAAAAAAAATCTAGCTCATTTTGTGGAGGCTCATGTGTGGCTTTGGAGCGCCTGTTGTTTTCCCTTAAATCTGGCCCTGGAAGTGGTTGACTTATACTTTTTATGTGAATACAAGCAGAGCCATATCTAGTAGTGATATGAAAGGATATATAGGTATAATTACATTTATGTGAATAATATAAATACGTTATTACTGAACAAAACCTGTACTGATTTAAAAAGTCACTTGTTAAATCTTTATTAGAAGCTTATAGTTATGTATTGGCTGGTAAATGCTATTAATGTGAATTAATAAATTAAATATATAGATAAACATATTTCAGATTAAGATGGTTTATATTAATAGCTTTGTTTTCTTTTATGCCCTTTCATTTGGGATCATAGTTGACACCTAAAGTAAGTAAATAATACATATTTTTACAGAAATGTATGAATTGTTGATACATATTATGAATGTAAGATTTTGTATCTCTTCTCATACATTATAAATCTGCTTGCATAATAATAACATCATAAAGATTTTGGTTTATTTCTACTTCAGCTCTTACGAAATTTACCAAGAAATATAAACAGCTGTATTTATTATCTATGAGTTTACATGGTTCATGGCTTTAAATTTAATCATATCAAATTTCTCATACAACACTGCACTACCATTATTAAAATTTGTTATTTTGGCATAACCATAAAAAAGGTGTCAAATTTTTATTTGTAAATTTCATGATCTCTGTGCTGAAAGTGTTTTGGTTAAAAATAATGAATTTGCCAGTTATAGTTATGAAACTTTATATAACTTTGTTTGATATTATTATAATTTCTTTTTATATTTTTATATATGTATTGTATAGTTACATTTTGTAGGTAATTGTAATTTTTATTTTAATGGCTATATAAGATAAGTAAGGTTGTAATTATCTAAAAAAATATAAATAACAATAAACAATCTATAATTGATAACCCTAATAAAAAGGACTGATAAATATTTATTAATAAAATAAAAACTATGTATAGTACTAATATCAATCACTATAATATGAAAAGTATAGTATTAATGGCAATGCTGTTATTCAAGAGAATATCAGATTGACAATCACATTCTTTTGTTATATTATAATAGTGGATTATATTAATTTGACAGAATGAATGTACTGCATGTAGCAATAACTATTAAGTACAATAGAGTTCTTAACAATAAGAATGACAACAAAACACCTCTAAATGAATATAACAGTAAATTTTATATAAATAAAAAGACTTAAAGTAAATAAATAAAAATAGTATTTTTACCATCCTCCTACAGTTCCTGTGCATGCGAAACATAAAAGTATTCTTGCGGACGTGCCATGAAGTTTTTGAGTTGCGAGAGACGGATCTTTTTGATCCTTCAATGCTGTTCGACCTGTCGAATTTTCACAGAGTTCTCTGCACCTTAGCTAAGTTGAGCCAGTGTCCGAAAGCATTGGCAAATAAAGTAGAGTGAGTAACTTTTTTATAATTTATTTTTTTATAATAGTATGTAGTTTACTGTCATCACTTCTAATGTTAAATGACGATGTGGCTGAATATAATAGGGAGAATTCTTGATAATAGAAATGTATCAATGGGAACACAGTTGGTGATTGTTTTTCAGTTGAAGGTGGTTAATAGCCAGGCGAGTACCAGAAAATTGCTTACCACTGCAATACTATAGTTGTATCACTATGTTTTCATTCAATGTAAAATCTTTGAGTTCCGAATTTCCAAATGACCTCTTCTAAGTGATGCTCGAGCGTGCTACCGCTTAGCGATTACCATTTTTAAAGTACATGATAATTATATCTTTGTTTCATTCAAAAGGTTAACAAAATAGGTATAAACATCAACATTTATCTATATCTATACATATAATAAAATAGAAGTGTCTGTTTGTAATGTCAAAATAACAGATTTTTACCAAATGCATAAGAAAGTATACACGATAACCTATAACAAAAAACCTATTTTTTTTTGTCTGTTTGTTCCGGGTAATCTCCGAAACGTTTGGACCGATTTTGACGGAACTTTCACTGGTAGAATAGCTGATGTTATACGGTATATCTTAACGTACTTTTAATTTTCAAAAAATAATTAGGGTTTCGCACAAAAAAGAAAAAAAACTTTTGTAGTAGTCCACGCGAGCCGCGGGCACAGCTAGTCTAAAATTAACCGTAAATAAGAGGATGCATGTGTCACTTTACTGCAAGCGAAGTTTCCGCTTACTAAAAAAAAAATTGTTTTTTTTAATTTGTGTAGTAATTGGATTGTTTTGTTTTCAGACCCTTCACAGCACAGAGGACACAATCTGAGGAAGATATATATGTAGACCTGCAGGCTGCGTAAGTACCATATTTGTTTTTTCTAACTTCAACAGTGAGGACCTATATTAATATATATATACATACCTAACAGCGATATTAATTATATACGAATAAAAACAGATACGTAAACACAACGATACTATATTAGATAAGAAATTTTAACAATACCATAAATATTGTCATGACATAAATGTTGCATGAAACAAGTAAAACATATACAGAGAGACATAATCTCGATACGAAGATTGAGTATTAGAATTTTTAATGTGCTATTGAATTTATATTTCATTGTGATGACGACGACGGCTTTGAACCAACCATTAGATGATCGTTTTGTTTTAATCTTTATATCTTTACCCATTTTTTATGTAGGCCTTGTAAAATGTAATGGATCTCCAAAGCGATTAATTGTTACAACCATACATGTGTGCGGGCCTTAAAGCAATTGACAGCAACAGACAGTCATTTCGATCGGTCCACCTTGTAAAATATAATGGGTGTCCAAAGCGGTAAATTGTTACATCCATACATGTGTGCGGGCCTTAAAGCAATTGACAGCAATAGACAGTCATTTCGATCGGTCCACCTTGTAAAATATAATGGGTGTCCAAAGCGATAAATTGTTACATCCATACATGTGTGCGGGCTTTAAAGCAATTGACAGTAACGGACAATCATTTCGATCGGTCTTCAGTCTCTTCAGTCCGTCTTGCACAAATTCACGTAAAAATTTACAGGTACAATTTATAACCATGACAATTTACACGGTTTACCTAAAAAGTTCGGGGCAAGGTATAAAATTATTTCGAAAGTTATTTGCACCGTACCTAATGCTTAGTAGTCTAAAAAGAGCAGTACCTACCGAGAGATGAGCAACTGTCGACTCTTTTTGATACCTTTGATACAATGAAGTAAATTGTGTTCGAAAAAGGAGGACACTGGTAATTTAGGATACATAATTATTCTCTTTCGAATGAAACACACCAATATTATTAATATTAAAAACAGGCATAACTGTAGCGGTTCTATGCATATCGGTGGATCGGCCCCTTGGATATCGAATTTTATAATAACTGCAAACAAAAACATGAAATTATAGTATTGCGAATGGCATGATGGAGCCGCCGTCGTACGCGACCGAAAACTCTGCTCCATCGGACACGGCGGACGTACCCTGGGTCCAGTTTACGATACCCAGTGCCACCTGCGAGGACAGGGTCGAGGAGATATACGAGGACCTGTGCTACGTGAAGTTTACTTCGTCGATGCCAGAGGTGGCTTTATTTACTTTTACGCGCATGGTATTGCGATGTGGCCGGTTCTGCGTTGCGCTGTTCACGGACAAACGGTTTTGCTTGAGCTTCATTATAATAGTTGATATAGTTGTTTTCCTGTAATTTGTTTGTTTGTAGTTATTGAGTTACTGTATATATTTTGCTATATAGCTAATTCCTAAATATTATATATAATATGATATGTATAGAATCGTTTTTAATTATTTTTTTTGCCACATTTTAATTGAAAAATTATAGTAAGGTGAATCGAGCAAAATACAATAGAGAAACGTTTTTAAAAGTCAGTGGGCGGGCCACGTAGCTCGTAGAACGGATGGCCGATGTGGCCCAAGAGTTCTCAAATGCCGGCCACGTACCGGAAGAGGCAGCGTGGGCAGACCCGCCACAAGGTGGTCCGACGACCTGATAAAGGTTGCAAGAAGCCGCTGGATGCGGGCAGCAAAGGACCGGTCGTTGTGGCCATCTTTGGAGGACGCCTATGTCCAGCAGTGGACGTCTTTCGGCTGAAATGATGATGATGATTTATTCGTTGTTAATGTATTTTAGACAAAAAAATCTGTAATTACGCAATGCTAACACTAGGCCTCTTCTTTTTTACGTCATTCCAAGGAGTCTTGTACGATTATACAAGTCTAGGACACATGAAAAATTACTTAAAAAACCATTATGGACATTAGAGTTGTTTAAAACGAAATTAGTTTAGCCCTTTTACTTCCAAGGCGTCAAGGAATACAATTACGTCCTTCTAAGTATATAGTGTTAAATATTTAATATGCATAATTGTGTTATCATAAGTAAAATATAAAATATTTTTAGACATTAATATTGTGTTGGCCAGGTTAAGAAATTCGTCGCCACAACGCGATCTCTCGTTAATGAAAGAGTTAGCACGAAAATACAAACAGTGATGAAAATATTAGCACATAGTTTATACGGAACTTGGCTCAGTAGGCAAGCGAAACTAATAAACTAAGCGTTTTATTGTCGGGCCTCGAATTACGTTGTATTACGAAATACCATAGTTATTAAAGTTTTATTTACTACTACTACCTGTGCTCGCGGCTTCGCTCGTTTGGACTACAAAATGCCGTCAGTATTGTGGTGACCATCGCCCGCCGGTTAAAAGTGCTTATTATTTTATGAACGCGGATCCCTAATTATTTTTCTAAATTTAAAGTAGCCTAAGTTGCTCCTTATAACATCAGCTATCTGCCAGTGAAAGTCCGTCAATATTGGTCAAACCGTTTCGGAGATTACCCGAAACAGACAAGCAAAAATTTAAGAAAAATGTTATTTTCTTTATAAGTATCTTGTATACTTTAATATGTATGTAGTAGAAAATGTATGTGTTATTTCCACATTACAAACATACAATTCAATTTTATTATATTTTATGTATAGATTAGTTGGCTAACATAAAAGTTAATATTGTTCACCTACGAACGTTCTTATAATACCTACTTTCCTTCTAAATACAGTTTCTTTGAAAAATGTAAAATGATCGTATATCTAAAATAATTTAATATCCGTATCCACAACCGAAACTGATTAGATAATCTTAAGATATCTATATATTCAGATCCGAAATATCATATCCGTAACATTCATGATTCCAAGCATGCTGTATATTATACCACTTAGGAAAGCAATAAGCATTATTTTAGAATATACTCGTACGATGAATCCGCATAAACTTAATTGTTGTCAAATTACAAACATAGAAAACAACGGGTAAAACCTTCTATAGAAACTAGTTTCAGGATAAAATGTAATGACGTCCTCCACCGCAATTATACGGATTCATTGGATACAGAGAACAAAAATAACGTCCAGTACAAATTCCATCAGCATATGTGCGTCTTCACTAATTGATTCGATAGATAGTTTTAAGATTAAGATTATTAAGCCGTTGCGGAACTTTGTTGCTTCCTACCTAATTCTTTTTCTAAAATATAAGTAGCCTAAGTTACTCCTTATAACATCAGCTAACATATAACTACACGTTACGACCTCTAGGAGCGGAGTAGAAACTATGATCGTCAAGCGATCTGACAAACTGAAGGCAAATACGGGAAGTGGAACAACGATAGCGAAGCGTTGGCGACGGCGCAGTAGAGAGTTTGTCGGATAAACTTATCACGGGTGAAACCGTGGGACACAGCTAGTAGACTATAAAATACAAAAAAAAAAATTCAAATCGGACTGGTAGTTTCAGAGATTGCTCTTACACACAAATCACCAAATTTGCACTGTCTTATTATAATAGTATAGATAGATTATAAATAAATTGTGCTTATTATCATAATAATGACGTAAATGTTTAGTAATTGATAACGTTCGATAAGCTGGTGTTCAAACGTTTCACGGCTTACGTTTCTAAGAACTATAACAGTACACTATAACAGATAGCTGTAAATAAGCCAATGATTCATACAGGGTGTTGGTGCACCGCGCCGTATTCTTCCCTATCAATTGACAAGGCCGCGATAATTTCACTTATTATGTAAATTCGTTGAAGTTTTATCTTGCTATTAATATAATGAACCTCTATACTAGGAATTGATAAGTCCAGTTACAGTTTCACGTATATACATCTTCTTATGAGCATGAATTAACAAGCATATATATATATAGTCCGTTTTATGTTTTTAATTTTTTTAAGGCAACTCACGTACTAGGACAAAACACTGTGTCTGACTTTACAAACATACAATTAACGGACACAAAGTACACCCAAACTCAGAACAATAATTTGTGGATTCTACAAGTAATTATTGTTCTGTGTGGGATTCGAACCCACAATACTCTTTGCTGCGGTGGCAGGGCCGAAGCAACCGCTTAAACCACTACGCCATTCGTGCAGTTGCAGTCCTAAGATCAGTTAATGATTGTATGTTGACCCTGAGGTGTGAGTTAGAACACGGCTCCTGTGACTGTGTTCGTTTTCAACTACAACTTTTGAGTTTCATCGTTTCATTAACAAAACAACGTGAATAAAGTCGTGGGAAAAAGCCAGTTTCAATATAAACATTAATAAAGATACAACAGGCGACCGCCTCGCGGATGAATTGCCAATTTCTCGGTGATCACATTTGTGTTTGGATTGGACTGTGCTTATCATCAGGGACAGTGCCGTCAATTTACCGACCTACTATAAAAAACAGCTCAAAGAAAATGCAGCTTTCTATCAGGGAAAAAAAGTTTAGAATTGAATCAGTAATTCCAGATACACCTCTTACAAACATACTCACAAACTTTATCATATAACTAGCTGTGCCCCGCGGTTTCACCCGCGTATAGTTTAAAAGAAATTGCTGATTAATGAATTATAATACTTAAATATATATAAATATAATAAAATTGAAGTGTCTGATTGTATTGTCAAAATAACAGCTTTTTACTAAATGCATATGAAAATATATAAACTACCTATAACAAAACCCAATTTTTAAAATTTTTGTCTGTCTGTTTGTTCCGGGTAATCTCCGAAAGGGTTGGACCGATTTTGACGAGATTTTCACTGGTAGATAGCAGATGTTATAAGGAATAACTTATAATTAAAAATAAAAAACCTTTTTTAGTAGTCCACGCGAGCGGATCCGTGAGCACAGCTAGTAGACAATATTTTTATTGGGTGGCCAGGGTTATACGTAACGCTCACACGGCTCATCCGTGCCACTACACTTATTGTCATAGACCCGAGCCGAGTGTTGAATTATTTTAATTTTACATTATCTCAAACTATTCGTCCAAATAACATGCTATAAAGAGCAAAGTTCATCTACATAAAATTGTCTTAATGATGAAGTGACTTTCGTTCGTAAGGATTAATATGCCGTCTTAATGATGCTCATAAATCACTTATCAATAAAACTTTTTCACAAAATTTGTTATTGTGGCTTAGGTATAAGAGATAGGCATATGGTATCGCGGACTTTTTTTTAGATGAACTAAGGAGCAATATTTTTGTAGAACATTGTATTTGCATATCACTAACCATTACGCCAGCGCACGTGGGTAAAGCTTTTCGTGTGCGTTGATTCATCCGACTTACTTAACAAAAATCAATATTTAAAGCTACATGAGAGGTGTAGCCTAATGCTAGATAGCCTATACTATTCCACGTGAATTTGGCAATCATTTACAAAAAGTGGTGTTTGGTGGTAGGGCCTTTTCTAATGCCCGCCTGGCTAGGTACCACCCTCAAGTTGAAAATCTGTCGCCAAGCACCAAAAGGTGTGTTCCGGCAGCTGCACTTGAGAGCCAATCTTCCACTAGGTTTAGCGTGTTACCATCTTGGGCCGCATCGTCACTTAACATCAGGTGAGATTGTGGCCACTAAGCCAAACCTGTAACGATAAAAAAAAAAAAGAATTTTTCGAATCCGACGGGTAGTAGTATAGATTAGCGTGTTTAAACAAACAAAAAAACTCTTCCGCTTTATTTTATTAGTATAGATAACTGTACCTAATTGTATAATAACTTTGGAATGTAATTACTAGAAAATTCTACAATTAAATTAATAAATGTAACGAAATTTTGTTTACGCTATATTATTCACTCATTTGGTGGAATGTTTTATTTTTATGTTTAAACGTAAACAAACTAAGAATGTATTTTATTTCGTACTAAATATTTACCACACACAAAGTACACGTTGTCATGGAAAACTATGAACATTTTTAAATTCTAACTGGATAAAATGACTGCACAGCATCTGATGGTAAGTGTCCACAAAAAGCGGCGAAAGTCGGTGACGGATGTCATCGGCAGCTTTCGATGTCATGTCGGCCTGCTGAAATGCATCTACACGTCTAAAAAACCCTATATCATAGTAAATATACCTAAATATATATAACCCAAATAGATTAAGTTTGGAAAATGAAACACGAAGGCAGTTTTAAAATGGCGCCGTCTTGGATCACGCCTTCCATAATGCGGCGCTCTAGGTCACACCACCCTTCAGACTTCATGCGCATATCCACCCTGACCTATAATATTATAGTATTATTATAGTAATGTCTGGAAATATTGAGCCAATACTAAAAAATCTTTCACTAATTTGTACTGTAGTATTTCACTTTTTTTTTATTGTAATTTTATTTTATTTTCCAACAAACACAGGGTTGTAATCGACGCGAACGAAGTTGCGGGTTGCTGCTAGTGTATATGTCATCGGATAATTCCGTCGCGTTGGTTTATAATAAATCTAATGAGATTGTGTAAACTATCGGTAGATTGTGAACGAATACTAATAATTTGAGATTATGTCTATTTAATAAGCAAAATCTTGGTACTAGAAATTGCAAAATGTGAATTTTCAACGGCTAATTTGTTTCTGGCTCTCGCCGGCCACCAGCACGTCTTGCTCGCTCGACTCGTACGTTGTGATTGCAGTTTTTAACCTAACCTAAGCATTCCAGTTCGCAACCAGCTAGACATGGTTAGTTTATAGTCCTACGAAAATGTAACCGTTAGATTGCAAATTTTAATGACCCTTCACAATCTATCGACAGTTCACTATCTAAATAGATTAATGAATAAAGTAACGGTTCGTAAAATTATCCGGTGATATATTCATAATTATTGCCTGATTATAATTTTTTTAAGTGAGATATGATCCGGATCGCTTATGAACTCTACTTTAGAGTAAGAAGAAAATATATCAGTTGATATATACCAGCGATCCCTGATTTCTGTATATATACTCGAGTAAACTATACGCGATGAGCTATAAGCAAGCGATCTACGTCATCATAGACTTTGTTTATAGTTACATGAGCACAATTTATTATACGCGTGGGTTCTGTATGAATAGTTTTCATAAAGGTCGAGCTCGAGGCTTGTTTGTTCGGTTTATTATTAGTTAAATGGTTGATTATTTGGGGTCTCGTCTCCGGCAAATAATGTACAACCTTTATTTCATGACGCTACTTGATGAGTGATGAACGATCGAAAGTTTAATCATATAACATTGAATTTGAATTGTTATATTTTTTAATTATTTATAATTTAATTAAAACAACCACAAAATGTAGAATTGAAGTTCTATCCGAGGTCAGTCGACTTGATTCCTTAGAGTTAAGTTGAATTGCCCCGTTTGCCAGTGTTGCCAAATATTTGCGCAGATGAATACTCTTCCATATTCATTCTTAATCGGGACATCGTTTTTTATTTTTATTTTAAAACATCTGATTTTAACTCGAAATATTTACTAATATTTTCTTGTCATGCAAATAAGGAATTTAAACGCTTATGTGTGAATACAAAAAAAAAAAACGAAATATAATTTCATCTTTTTGCACTAATGACATTCCAATTGAAAATTTCAATGGTAACTAATTAATTAATTCTTCAGTATAATAGTTTATATTAAACAGTTAGAACAAGAAGAATACCGCCAAACTAGATGGAACCAAGAGATCGTTTAATGCTTTACCTCAAACTTGTTATATTTAGAATTCAATCGTGATACATATTTGTATATACTTTTTGTAGCCACAGTTATTGAGAACTTCGGTTATTTCCATACATATGTTTATCTTTACATACCTAATATACATATTAACTTTCAATTGACTGGTTTGTTGATTTTATCCGTTACATGAATTAGATACAGGAGGTTTAGGTGAGATGTGTCTATCTAGTTCCAACTATTTGCATTTGCACGTAAGTTCAAGTTTTTGAGTCCAAGACGAAGACGCGTTCGTCGGTCATATCCTAACACCTCGGTTGAGTGCTACCCTCGAGGTATAATTTGTAATTATTTATAAATGCAACTGACACGTGCTAGATATATAATAATTCAGTTTATTTACATTGCGTGTATCCACAATATTAAATGAAAAAGAAAAAAAAACTTATATGTACATCGACAATATTTCTTTTTGTTAAATAAGATATAACCTTTTTTTAATTAACCAAGAAAATCGTTTGGTTTGAACAGACTGGACATTGGAATGTGCTTTTTATATTAAGGGATGTGTCCAATGTTGAGGCGGTTAATCTGTTCAATTGAGTTTTTTTTATTAAATATTAGTTCCTTTCATATGAAATTGACATTTTGTTGAACTGGCCATCTCTAATATCTGGCGTTTGGTTAGAAATTACAAATTCCAATTTAGGCTTGTTGTTTTGTGTTTCGAATTCAGTGAGTGGATGATTAATGATGTGTATGAGGAAACTACTATAAAAGAAAGCACGGTACGTTTTTTGTTCGAACGTTTTCATTCTGGAAATCCTATCCCAAGCGAAAGTTGGCTCAGAAAAAGGTACTGGTGATTGTTTAGTGGACCAGAGCTGGTGTCATACACTGCAGCTTCCTAAGATCTGGCCAGACGATAACAGCAGATCTGTATTGCCAACAATTGCAAACTCTCTCAATCTCTAACCCAGTAATGCTTCAGGACAATGCTAGACCCCATACTTCACCATTGACGCTCGCTAAATTAGAGGAACTGTGGTTGGCATATCTCCGACACCCACCATACTCCTCGGACCTTGCTCCAACAGATTACCATTATTTTTCGAAATTTGGACAATTTCTTGCAAGGAAAAAAAATGAATTCCGAAGAGCCTGCCCAAACCGCCTTCAAAGATTTTATTCATTCTCGCTCCCACATTTTTTTCAGAAATGGAATCAATGAACTAACTACGTTTAAAATGGTCAAATTGTTAGATAATTATGGTATATACGTCGATTGATTAAATGTATAATTTCATAATAATTTTTCATTTTACTTTTTCCATATAAAACGCTAATTTACATGTAAGGAACCTATTAGATAAACGTTATTATTGTATGTACGAATTGCATAAAAGCCCCTGAAATAATTAACTAAACAATTTGTTTCGCCATTAATGTTTAGAGCGTAGCACTACTGGCGTTAGTTACGTTGCTAATAAACTAGCATGCAAAAAGTAGTGCCTTTCGTCGAAGACTCCTACACAATATAGTGTTAATGGTAGTCGAATAATGATCAGTAGTATTTTTCAAAATTTCGCGTAAATTTACTATTTCCAATTTAATAGTCAAAGTAACACTCATTGGCGGAGTTATCCGATTTGGGGTGACACCTGACCGAATGAAAACTTTCACATAATACCATCGCAATGTTTTTTAAATGTTTGCAACCCTAGGATGCCCAAGGTTAATTTGTATACAATAATAAAATAATTAAGTTTAGGGAAACCATAAAAACCTTCTGGAAGGTCAACACATTTCACATTTCCTGCTCTAGCCGCCCCCAGAAGCGCGATTTGCCACCTAGGATGCCACCCATGCTAGCTACACAGAATCCTTTAGCTACGCCACTGGTAACACTAACGGATGATGGTGAATGAAAACACCGTCGGAAAACTTGAGCGTTTGAATATTATTAATTAGTATTCGCATAGCATTACAGTTAAAAGGGATAATAAAGAATTACAGATTTTTTACGTATGAAGTCGTGGGCTGACTTTGTGATTAAGATACGCGGCTTTTACCCAATTGTGGGATGATATCAATATGCCCAAAATTAAGCTTTTAACTAATTATCTAACGTCTGATAAAAAATGTGCCAAATTTTTTATCTACATCCGAAAGTAGGTTGGCTGTCGTGCACTGGCGATAAATAAGCTTGCAAAGCGAACGAACCTCCACGGAGAACACACTGATAATTGATTTGTAATTTGCTCTCTTACCGGGCGGTGAATCGAATAATTCTCATTTTGCATTCCCATTCACTATCGCGATTTCTAAGCTATCGATGAATTATTTCGCATTACATTTAAATTGTCATAAACGCAATTTACAGTAATAAGAAATCCGTCGATATTAAATAGTTTGTAATTTGTTAATTCATTATTTTATTTTGGCGTTTTACCATAATGAGAGTACGAGTTTTATAAATTTTCTTTAACGATCAAATACTAGCAGCGCCCCTCAGGGAAACTAGTAGGAATTAAAATTGGCAGTATGTACAGGAAGAAGGCTAAACTTTTCTTAGATTTCATTTATTTTAAGCAGTGTACACAACATGAAGTGCGGCAGCTGTCGTACCAGTAACGTAGAATTATCGCATATTGGAGAAGAACTGACATACGTTACCGACTTTCGCTCGCTCCGGGAGCACCTTTTTTACGCTAGTCGGTGAACAAAATTCGTCTTCCACCCCGTACGTTTTTTTTAAATTAATTCTTTGAATTTTCAAATTATCATTCTATCGTAAAGTATAAGAAGCCATGAAATTGAAGTTCATGCACGATAATTATCGTACAGTTGTGAACGAATGTTAAGTGTCGTACCTATGTCTGAAAACGGTAAGCTGAACGCTAAGATTGGAAAATTATAATATACTCAGGGCTTGAAGCTGAGGTAATCCTCACAAATCTATCTGCTGAAATTTAAAAATTGATGCGACGTAAACCTCTACTGCCCATAAATGGAAATAAATGGCTTTTGAGTAAATAGTATATTTGATATCGATTACCCAAGATCAGCGTAAAGGATTGTAACTGATTTTTTCTTAAAATGAGATAACCCCAAGCACCTGATATGGTGCAAGGAATAATAATATCATTACGTTTTTCTTAAAAGAGGGGTTAGCGGTCGGTGAGCCGGCTGATAGGTCATCGAAGATATTTTTGAAGTTAAACTGGTATGACGCGATGAGGGTATACTTAATAATTTCCAAGGTCGAATATTATTGCAACGTTTTGCAACGCAACGTTTCTGACGTAAAAAGAATAATAATATATTAGAGAGAGAGCGAGATAGTTAAAAATGTTAACTAACTGCTGGCATGTTACTTAAACGCATTGTAATAGATGGCGCCTTGATTATATTTTAATTAGCATCAACAGATGGCATTCCTAACGATAAAGATTTTACTTAAATATTTTTTAACAAAAACATTTACTACAAACTGTTTGTTTCGTCAATAGCGGGAAAGATAGGCTTTAAAATGATGTCCGAATCATCAATTTTGATAAAGAATTGACGGAGATATGGCGTTGCCAGGAAAACACCTTTGATAAATAATATATATGTTCATCTACACTAGACTCTTATAGGTTGACTTCATCGTCATTTTCAGATTAATTCTCCGGATCAAAATGATGATGATATGTAATAACTAATGATAATCAGTGTGCCAAAATGCCATTTATATTGGCTTGTTAATATTTATTTTAGCTTTTACGATGTAAATAAATTTATTTCCTCCTTTGCTTTATGTAGTGGTTTTATTATTTAGACTGTATGAAAAGTTCATTCATAAACCATAAATCAATCCGGTAAAGCGTAAAATTTAAAACTACATAATAATGAAATACTTCTACTACATCATATTTAAGATTTTTCAAAAGAAAATCAACATTGTAATTATATGAAATTAATCTAGATTTGATCATATATATATATATATATATATATGTAATTAATTGATGTTTTAGTCACCATTATTATGATATCAACAAAACTTACAGACCGCTCACGACTGGACGTTACTTCTCAGAATAGGTGTAAAGCATAATATAGAAATATGTTATAACTAGATTGGTAGTTAATTAGTGTTATCATTAATTTGATATATCTCGTACGACTTACTCAGCGTAAGCCACTTACGCGCCCCAATTAATTATTTTTTTTCCGAATAGTTTCACCGTTATGGTTATTTCTTATTTCGTATGTTACTTGTATCTTACAAATTATATCCCATAACCTGGCCAGAAAACATATCTATGAATTAAAGGAAAAACCATGTAAATCGGATTAGTAATTTTCGCATGAAAAGAACATAAACGGACAAACAGACAGATCGATAGACAATATGTATAGATACGACAGGAAGAAAAATTTGTGTCCCACTCTATAATATTTTTAAATGATCAATGAAACGGGTCGTAAGTTTGATCTTAACTGTTTGTAAGTTTATAGTTGAGTGAACATGACATTTGCGCTAAAGCTATTTACATATGGCCAATAAATCATGTCTAGACGAGAGTTGTCAATGTCGATGTTAATGAAAAATTAATAAATCTCGTTTTTTGTAATCAAAATTAGACGCTGTCCTTTACACTCAATAGAGATCGTTGTCTACGTACCATGTATACTATGATTAGGTGTAAGTATTTGTGGTTTATGATTGTACTAAGTAAGGCATGGTATGCGTGCATAGCGGCGTCGCGTGCGCGCCCTCTGGCGGCGACGACGGTGAGTACGCGAGCTACTGCGCGCGCAAGCACGACGAGGAGATCTACCACGACCTCTGCTCGGTCAAGACCACGATCAGGGATTTTCCCGCACCGCCACGCTCCCTGCACACAGTATGCTTCTTATTTTATTTTGCTTGGTTTTTGTTGTTGGCCGGGAAGAAATTGACCGTATTAGATATCCAAATATCGGCGATCGAGCTTTCCACGGTGTCTTGCAAAAAAAAGGTATCTAGGTAAACTTTGAAAGTAAATTCTAAATACAAAATTACATTCAAATCGTTAGAGCTGTTTCCGAGATATCAATTACATAAAAATTGCTAACTTAATAATATTACATATCTAGAAGAAAAGGGCTTTGAACTCGCAAGGTCGTCAACATTTGAAATAAAATATATTATGCCATTTTTCTACTAATAGTGAGCTAATAATCCAAGTGACAGTGGCGTGCCATCGCAAACTCCGCTACGAGTACTTTCCATAAGTATTTAATTAATATACTTATTTAAAGTTTAAGTTAACTAACTAGAGCTGTCAACGTATACCTTAGTCTGTATGATCAAAAAAGACTAAGAAAATTTACTATTTACTTATGTTTATATCGCAAGAATTGTAAATTTAGTGAAGAGTTGAATGTAAGAATTAAAGAAAGTCAAATCTATGTCAGCATTTTAAATACCGTTTTTATTTATCTCGAGAGGAAGTTTTTTCTGCAAATTATAAATATACAGCTCTACAATATTATACCAAAACGAAAGTCAACAGTGAATTTCTAAATATTTCGTGCTCAAATGATTACAAGAGTCTGTTGTGAGTAAAAGTTTGCAGCGTAGACACCGCGCCACGCCGCGCCGTGCATTATTATGGTGCAATTACTTCTCGGACAACGGCCAACTTAACAGCTAGTTTTAATATTAATCATCCTCCATAGCCTATGCTTTAGTAATTTTGGCTTAGATCGGTCATTGATGTAATTTGTTTATTGGTTGTTTTATTTATTTTTATTGCTTCTCTGACATGTCTGTTCGGAGTTTTTGTTATGATTCAATGAGTCGATTATTTTTCATGTTGCTCTATATTACTCCAGCATATATTATATATTGATTATTTTATAGGATTGTATCAAAATGTTGATATTTGTTCTGATCACTATGATTATATAGTACATAGTGTTAAAACTAGATACATTCTTACGAAAAGCAATAAAACAGATATATTATTTTGTATATCTGTAATGCGAATTCATGATTGCGAATAGCACACATCAGTCGATCAATATAAACGTTGATTTTATCGTGATTTTGTTATTACAGCTAGCGACATCGTCGCATAGTCTCGAGAAGAGAGATTACGTTATTAGGGAGCTCGTCGACACAGAATGTAATTATGTCGACGTTTTAAGTAAAATAATCAAGCATTTCATGAGGCCGCTCATGCCGTATCTGAAACCTCAGGATCTGCAAGTCATATTCTTCGGTGTCAAGGTGAGGACGTTGTTTTGTCCGCTGCATAATAATACTTTCACATATGTACCTAAAGAGAATAGATTTTTTTTAATCCTTCAACTGGCGGCGCATAAGCATTTGCCAATGTTAATATGTTCTTTTATATAATTATTAGTATTATTCTTATCTTCTCTTATTATTGTTACCTTCTTAAATGCCTATACCACTATACAAGAAGTAGGTATATTCAACGTGGTCATGTTATAAGTAAAGTGCTAGTTATGTTAAATACTAAGACATTGGAAGGAGGAATTAAAGTAACTCGATCTTCATTATTTTGGAATTCGCTTGACTTGTGCATAATCTAATAAAAATGAAGAGTTTTTTTGTTTAAACGCGTTAATCTCTGGAACTACCAGTCGGATTTGATAAATTCTAAATATACATAAGGAGTAATATAGGCTACATAAATTCGCGCTACGACCCTAAGGAGCGGAGCAGTAACTATGAACATCAAGCAATCTGGCAAGCTATAGGCAAGTACGGGGGAAGTGGAGCAACGATAGGACTATACGGGCGCGTTAGCAGCGGGGCTGCACCGTGGAGAGTTATTCGACTAAATGTAACACGGGTAAAACCGTGGGGCACAGATAGTAAATAATCAAAAATCGCGTAAAACGCCAGCTAAGTTAAAGAATATATAAAAAAATAACGTAAGATATATGTGGAACATTTATGTGACCGAAATAAGGTTTTCGAATTTCCTCAAGTAGATTTCTTTTGTATTGTATCACGGCTAATTTGTGGCAGTCTGCCTGATGGTATGAACAGTATCAACAAAAAACAACGGCAACTACCTTGAGTTCTGTAATACTTCGCTATCATGCTGACTAGTCTGGCATTATCTCTCGGCAGCTGGATATACCCTGGCTGATCCTGAAATAAGAAAAACCAAAAAAGAACCACTGTAAAGGGTTTATTATCATGTGTGTAATGGTCCTTCTCACTCCGCTTGATTGATGAATACACATTTTTTTTAAATAATACAACTGTGGCCAACAGGCATACGGCCCGCCTGATGGTAAGCGGCTACCGTAGACTATGAACGCCTGCAAGGTATCACAAGCGCGTCGCCGACCCTGAACTCCCTTACCCCAAGGAGCTCTGGAAACCCTACTCACCGCAGGAACACAACAAAAAACAAAATGACCTAGTCATTTTCCTGCGATCTTGTGTAGGGGTGGAGGTATTCCACCAGTCGGGCTCCCCAAGTAGAGAGAAATCTCCAAAGAAATTTCTCTGTGCCCTACCTCTCTTTGAACCCACCCTTCCCCTTTACTATATAAATGTAATTTATCATCACAGGAACTTCACGAAATCCACTCCGGTATGCTCCGACAATTGAAACTGGCGACGGAGGCGTGTGTGCCGGGCAGTGGGGCGCCTCGGCTCGCGGACGTGTTCCTCACGTGGAGGGAACGGCTACTCTTGTATGGCGACTACTGCTCGAATCTGACTCATGCCCAGGAGACGCTCAAAACGCTCGAAGCCAGAGACAGCATGTTTAATAAACAACTAGCTGTGAGTATTATAAACCTGACTTGTACATTTGTCGATATTTAAACATAGGTTCTTAAGCTTCTTTGACTCGCCGCCCACTTTACGTGTAAATAATATTCTAGTGCCCTCCGAAAATCGAGTTGTTTAACAAAAACTTTTTAGAAGATACGAAAGATTTTCGACTTAACGAGGTTATCATATGGATTTCTTTTACAGAAATCACAAAAGGAACACAGCGACGGACGGATACAGCTCCGTGACATACTGTCAGTGCCAATGCAAAGGGTGCTCAAATATCACTTGCTGCTCGACAAGCTCGTGCAGGAGACACAGCCGGTGAGTTCACCTTGTTCGTACATCCAGCTCGCTGTGATATCAAAGAGACCGACCATACTTAAAGTACACTAGACAGACTTACTGATGGAGAACGCATAACTTAAACCGGTTAGCATAGAAGCAACTCACGGACAATGCACACCTTAAATTGCACACCATAAAATTTTGCACAGAAGTTCCTTACATAACGTAAGTGAGGGTGACTTTATATAAAGTAGGTGGACCTCACACTTTATCCTTTATCATCCATCGTCCATCCCATAGGGGGTAAAAGTTCCTGATATGTTGCGAACGGGAAACCTTAGCGGGCACACGGCTAGTGTCATAATATAAGGCTGTAGTAGTGTAGTAGTCGTAATACACAATAATGGGAGATAATATTGTAGAATCATGAAGAGTTTCGAGGGTTGGAGAGAGCGAAAGAGGCTATGGTGGACGTCGCGCAGTACATCAACGAGGTGAAGAGAGACAGCGAGGTGCTTGCATTGCTGGCCAATGTGCAGGTTCATATTCCATATAATATATAACTCTTCAGCTTTCCGCTTCTTTGTTCTGTATCGTTGTTTTATGTGAATTACAAAGAGAACTGGTTTTCACACATCGATAAATGCTTAGCGACAAATTCTCTACTTAAGATTGCTCAGTGTTACGGACACAACGTCGATCGGCGCACGTTCAAGTCCTTCAATGAACCTGAGTTTTCAGTGAAGATTAACATCATATATATAGTCTAATGCTCGCCAGACTATCTACCACCGTCAGATTGTAAATCTGTCGTCAAGCACCTATGGGTGTTCTCCGGCTATTGCACTAGAAAGTCAGTCTCTTCTAAGTTTAGCTCGCTACTTCTTAAGTTACTGAACATCGTATTAAATCTGTAAAGATTTTTAATCAAACTTAGCAAACAATTAAGAGAAATAAGCATTATTTTCCTCTGAAATGCATTAGTGAAAGTAAATTCGAAGTATACTCACCGCACATTGGTTCGCTCCTTTGTATTTATAGTTCATTTAATTAAGAATCCCGTATCCGTATCCGAATCCGAATACCTGAGGCTAAATCTTGCTTACCGTTTTCATTGAGAACGATTGACAACAACTAGCGATGGGACAAAACACAAATTATACGTGAGGTAAAAAAAAATTCGTGTCCCTTTTTATGTGTGGCCACTCCCAGGTGGGCGACTCTTTTTTAGTGTTATAAATAAAATAACTCGTATTAGAAAAGGTGTGACCCGCAGAAACGAGGCACTTGTACCTGTTTGCTTGCTACTTCTGATATATAAAACCTAGGTGGCGAGTGGCCGTAGGCGGTGACCCATGTTGCCTTAGTGTTTCTGTATCAGTGTACATTTTTGTAATACGCTGTTAGCCTCGAACATTATACATGTAGGCATAATGAACAAGTTGAGTTTAACTATAATAATAGAGTATGATTTTTTAGTCTATAAAACAAACATGTATGATGTTCGTGGCTAGCAATGTACTACCGAAAAAGTACAGTAACATGGCAAATTAAGCGGCGTGTTAAACACCATAGATTCCCGGCGAGGCTTATGCGCCGCGCCGTCTCGCGCATTCTGAGAATTGTATGAATCTGTGGCATGTATAAAAAATATCGATAAGCCGTGTTTTTCTTACTTATATTTAAAATATATTTTCGCAGTAGTTACTGAATAAACGATTTTTATAATTGTTTCTCTATAGCGTAATTTGCTGAATGCGTTAATAAAACTGAAACAGGAGAGTATAATAGGCTGGGAGGGCGGAGCTCTGGGCGCTGGCGGTGCGGGTCTCGCTGCGTACGGACGGCTGCTGCTCGACGGCGAGCTCAAGGTGAAGGCGCACGAAGACCAGAAAGTGAGGGCCAGATATGTCTTCGTATTCGATAAACTCATGCTGCTTTGCAAGCCTGCCAAGGTCAGTCTGAATTGAGGATAGACGTTTTTTATCTATATATAATAACATTGAAGTGTCTGTTTGTAATATCAAAATAACAGCTTTTTACTAAATGCATATGAAAGTATGTACGGTACTTCTAACAAAAAAACTATTTTGAAGGGATTTTCAATGGAAGATAGCTGATATTATAAGGCGTAAACGTAATTTAGGATACTTTTATTTTAGATTCTGTAATCCACGCGAGTATAGCCGAGATCACAGCTAGTTCTTTATAAATATTTAGCGTTTTGACCACAATATCACTTGATGTCGAGTAACAATGTGGCCCAAGATGGTTCACACGTTAAGTCTAGTGGGTAAACACTTATAGGAGCTTAGCGACAGATTTGCAACTTGAGGGTGGTAGGTAGCCAGCCGGTCATTAGAAAAAGCCCTACCACCATACTATATGGTTTCCTCACGATGTTTTCCTTCACCGAAAGCCGAGGCCCATTGCAGGGATTCGAACTCACGTCAGTCGACGCGAAGTCGTGCACGCTACCACTGAGCCATCATTGCTTCAAAATTACCTCTCGATAATATACGAGAATTCGCTGCAGCCCCAACACGGTCAGTCTCCATTAGAACGTTTTCGCTTTGATATAAAAGTTAACGTGTCTGTAGCATTTGTACACGATTAAACGTATATAAATGGGTTCTTAGTAAATAACTGTCATTTACATTATACTAATTTTAATACTTTGTTGTAACGAGTAAACATTATTTTAAATTCAGCTGATTAGTTTGCAATGATCATCATACTGAACAAACTACCCATATACACTATACCTTATTCATCGTATTCATGACACATCCACAGAACGTAAATTGTTACGTCGTGCAAATTATAACATAAACTAAAAACATTCATTTCGACCAGGGATGCTATGGATATCCGTATCCGTAACCGAAACTATCGGATATCCGAAATAAAAAATATCCGTAACCGTACCCGATATAAATATTTTGGATAGGGCAAAATCGAATGAGCCATTGTCAATGTCAATGTACACATACACAACCAAAGGTTCGGACGACTGTAATCAAACTATTTTAAAGATGATAAGGGGAACATTTCTTTTTTCGGGATACATTTTTAACTTATAATCTCAAAATGATTACATAAATATAACTGAATCTCGATACCTAATAACACTTTTACTGATCGGACAGGTTTTTTACATATTCTAAAATTCTTTGACAAATGTAATATCCATAACCGAAATTATCCGAAACAATCGGAAATCTGAAATAATTTCATATCCGTATCCGTAACCGAAACCAATTAAATACTCTTAAGATATCCGTATCTACCCAAATCCATTTCCGAAACTTATCCGTAACATCCTTAATTTCGACTATGAATTATCTTAAAAAAATGTTGATACTGATAAACTTTATAAAAACATTTTGTTTGATAAAATCCTAAATAACTTCCTCTATACAATGTTTTTTGTGATTTTTTGTTTTTTTTTGTTACTACGTGCATCGTTATTCTCTATATGACTTATATAATATACTAAACTAGAGTAGACCAAAATAATAAAACCAAGGAATCGAAAATTAATTGTAGAAATCGTATTGATCGAACTTAGTTATGCATGTAATGTATTGTTTAATTTCGAATAAACAAATATATTTACGTAATTCCTACATTTTACCTTTTAGCTAAGTATATTGGAATTAATATTGTTCTTTGGAGGCATGCAATCAATAATATAAGTGTATCAGATTGCGATCTCAATAATTATTGTTATAGTTTATTTTCATTGTTTAATTTACACAGCTTACACATCCCCCTATTGATTTAAACATATAAACATATGATATATGTCGTGCAATATTCTTACGATGAATGAATGATAATATCCATGTTTCGTTGTTTCTAATTTATGTTACATGTTACAGGACAATCAGTATTCGTACCGTTTGGGAGTCCGGCTAGCAGAGTACCGGGTCGAGGAGGGCTGCAATCGTCGTACTCTCAAGAGCGACGCGCGCTGGTCCTCGCACTTTTACCTCGTGCGGCGAGCGAAGAACGTAACGTTCACGTTATACGCACGCACTGATGACTGCAAACGTAAATGGGTCAACACTATACGGGATGCTATGTGAGTATTGATTCTACGCATGTGACGTCATTAGCATTATAACCCCGGCTCCAACGTTATTACTGACGTTGGGGGTACCGCCCATTGATAAGTACGTTAAGCGTCCACACGTCGGCGATCATCTCAGTCAAGTTCAGTTCGAGTCAATGTCCAATATAGAACTTGCTGTAGCCGCTTTTACATTACTGAATGCATATAATCATTATTGACTGCTATCGAAGAGAAAGCTTCGCATTCTTTTTTTTTAGTAGTACGGCAAAGTGCAAGTAAGTACAATCCAACAACTACCGAGATATCGGTAACTTATTACCGGTCCCCGTTGTCATGCTGGCCTGCAAGCCACGACAGCATGATATACACTGTGCACTGTGCATGATCGTCACGACCCAGTCTGATACAGATTCTTAACACCATAATTGTCACGATCCAGTCGAACACAATGGCCGTGCCCTACCAGGTGGTAGCAGATGACCGCTTTTTTTATGTAATAGTAATGTTGCTGTAGTAAGACTTTCGTGTCTGACCGCATTACAACCACCACACATATGATATAAAACCTGCTCTTGTATAATGCCTTTTTAGCCAAATAACAGTATCAGAAAACTGTTATAAGTTTTAGCTTCTTGCCTGTTCTTCTCGATGTTTTTCGAAACGGTGGAAGTGTTTTGACTTTCATAAGTGCCTTCTCAGCACCTCATAATGAATAAAGATTTTTTTTATTAATGAAAACTTTTTAGCACCATTGTGATTTGAAGCTCGATGAAGCTATAAAAGCGACATTAAAAAGAGACAACCACATACATCTATACGATTTAAGCCTAGAAGAGAATGAGATAGAATACATTTACATTATGCATGGTTAATGTAAGTCCTGGTGTTTATGATTGTGATCGTCGTCGGATTGGCCTAGTGGTGTGAGACGACCAGACTTCATACGCAGTACGCACGAGTGGTCCATGGTTCTGGGATTTTAAGGCTGATTTAGGATATTTAAAGAAAATTTTTAAAGAACATTTTTTTTCTGAAGGTTTTTCTTCTGACACTTGTGAACTGCTGCACACATATTTTTTTATTTTTCCAGAGAGAACTTAGAACCGCCCGGCTGTAGAAGCACGAATCACAAGTTTGTCCTGCACACGTTCGAAAAGCCCGCCACGTGTCACCACTGTAGTAAATTTTTAAAAGGAAGAATATTCCAGGTTCGTAGGAAAATAATAAGCGATCTTTAATTTCTTCAATAACAATAAATTAAAGTCATTACTATAATGTTCACTTTCAGATTTTAATGGAATCTACAAAAAAGATCCGACTTTTCATATATCCCTGTAATAACTAACCGCAAATAGGCCGTACCCGTGAGAACTGGATAACAATACCTCGACTGCCAGTACGTGTTGGCAAGCACACCCTTTGGCGTCAGACATACGTGTACCGTTGGTGCCTCCGTAATCAACCCTTGATTCTATCACCTTCAACCTGTTTATGAGATGTTAATTCCCATATGGAATCGGCGATAACAGTGTTGAAGAGCGTGTTCGTTGTCGTGCAGGGGTACCTGTGCTCGGTGTGCAACGCGTGCGCGCACAAGGAGTGCATAGCGGCGTCGGGCCGATGCGGCGGCGGGCTGACCCCCGCGCCGCCCCTGCCCCCGCACCATCACCAGCCCGATATGGCGCTCCACTACTACATGTGGTCAGTAACACTGTTACTCTACTCATGGAAAAATTAATATCTTATTTAACATTACGATCGATACTACGATGTCACGTGACATTCGATATAGTTTCCATCATTTTAGAGGAGAGTCAGTTGAGCGTCGTTTAATTTGAAATCACAAAATGCTCCTTTTCCGTTGATGTCTAGCCGTCTTATTTCTTATTGTAGTAAAGAAAAAGTAAATGTCTTATTTATCTAATGATAATTTATTTTACTTTGGCAGCATAAATGAAAGGTGATATGTTGAACAGGTATGTCGGTGAGATGGGCCGCGAGACGGCCACGGCGCGGCTCGAGCGGCGCGTCGACGGCACGTTCTTGCTGCGCGTGCGCCCCTACCCCCACCAGCCCACCTCCGCGCCCGCGCACCCACCCAACGACACGAGATACGCACTCTCCCTCAAGTAACTAACCACCCAACCTTACAGTTATTAAGAGGCATACTGTGCGTTTCAGATAGGAAGATAACTGTCGAAACCGCCATATTGCTTTGCATTTCGCATGCACTTTTAGTAAAAATGTACGATCGAAAAAACAGTAAATGTGTAAATTATGTTGTGTATCACGCGTGACAGGACATAAATATGTAAAACAAAAAAGATTTAATTTTTGATAAAATTAATTTAAAGTTAACTTCTATTTTGTCAAAAAACGTTTAAAAAAACGGTACGGAGCGTTAGAATTTAGAATTTGTAGCACATTTTGTAGATTTATAACCTGTCTTCAACCATTCAAATATTATTATTTTGGTCTCATACCGGTGTCTCTAAAAATGTGTTCCGAAAATGAGAAAAGAATTATTCTCCCCGCAGGACGGACAATACGGTGAAACACATGCGAGTGTGCAGGAAGCCGATAGACCAGGTGCCGCACTATTTCCTCTCCGAGTCGCGCTTCTTCAGGAGTATAGTCGAACTCGTGTCATATTACGAGAAGACCAGCCTCTCGGAGAACTTTGAAGGGTAAATATTAAAATAGTATTAACTTAAATTATACATAGGATCATTACTCAACCCCTCTAAAAATACACCTCGTTCATGAACATTTATTTTAAGCGAATCATAGAAAGTTGTACGTACTTATAACAAGTAATACATTTGAAGTAATTATACATTTAAGCTAATTATAGATTAGAGTGAATTATAACTTGGAGACATTTATAAATTTGACCAAGTTACAGACCATGGGTGGCCTAATTATTAGGGACAATATAAGTTTCTTGTATTTTCAAGTTCAACTAGATTTTTTAAATTATTGATTGATTCTAGTCTTGGTAAGGATTATTTATTCATGAGAGTGTATATTTTTTACATGAAAGTTATTTTTGCGTAATTAAAAATGGTATAAAATTAATCTCAGTATTTCGTGATGCCACCTTTTACTGCAATCACGGCTCCTATACGTCGTGGCGCTCTCTGTACAGACTCTTGCATTTCGTTGGAGTTCAACGTTATGATGCCATTCTCTGATGACATTTTCAACTAACTGTTGCTTAATGGTGATCGCCTTTTTCGCGATCGCCCGCTTTGTGAATTCCCACAAGTTCTCTATTGGGTTCATGTCAGCTGAATTTCCCGGCCAGAGCCAAAGTGGAATATTTTTTCGGCTAGGAATGCAGTAATTATTCACAATATTTATGTAAATTAATTGTGCCCACTCAAATCCAGTCTTATTCCATTCAATTCCAATATTAGTCTGGGCCACTGCATTCGCTTCTTTTTCGGGGTTTCGGTGAGGCGTGCTTTAAGGCCGACGACCGATCAGATTCTCTTAAGCCAACCGCCTTCGTACTGTCCTTTTGGAAACTGCAATTCCCTCCTCATTTATCATCGTAGTTAGACGGGCCACACTTGTCTGACGATTTTTGGGAAGATATCTCTAATTTTACGATCGGTACGAAAAGTTGTGATCCTTTTTCTGCCATATTTACCTACGTGGCCCGCTACCAAGGGCTTGTTCTGATCTAGTTTTATTTTTATACGGTTGACAGTAGACTTTGAGACACTTACAATAGCTGTTATATCTCTCTGAGATAAAGTTTGTATTTCTCTACATTTCCTTAGGGACGTGTCTGATGCCTTTCCCATACTAAAATGAAAAAAAATTTGAGCTTATCATGGATAGCGTCGATTTTATTAAAAAATTCAGCAAAAGTAAATCAATGTGTAAAACTACTTACGTTCTGATTATTTCAGATAGGAAACTTTCACGAAAATAATGATAAAATATTTTAAATCACCTCACAAAAAAACTTTTCTTGACAAATTACGCTGAATGAGAAGTAGCCTGCTTTATCTGATAAATCAAGCAAATTACAATTGTTGCCACTCATCAAAAATCATAATAATGAGACCAGACAAAAAAAACATGAAGCGGTCTTGTTTGTTTGAGAAATAAGTTTTACATAGACAATATAATAAGTACTGTCTCTAATAATTTGGCTGCCTATTGTATTTGAGCACGTTATAAGATTGAATATTTTTTTATTATTAATATTTCTTACTATTTTCCTCGCGTACTGTTAGCACGGGCCTTTATTTCATACTGGAAATTATTGGCCTATAAATTAATTTCATACTAAGTGCTGCTTGCACAGGTGATTTTTGACAAATATATATCTGTCACTATTACGTCATGTCTTCGAAGTGGAGTGCGCGCACATGTGCTTTTTTAAAATCGACATAAGAGTTTCTGTATAACGTCACGTCAAGGCTGTCATATCTACCAACTTATTTTGATAGATCTACCAAATTTGCATCCAGTCTACCTATATACCACCATAACCCCTATGTCTACTTATCTTTTTAAATATTACGACACCAATATTAACGAAAACATAGAAATTGTACATAGATATTATACAATACGTCGATTCATAAACATCGATCAACAGTCAAAAATCTCTTTCTTAAGTATAATAGTTGTTTACCAAATTCTGCTCCTGTTGAATGCGTATTTTCCTTCGATGGAATGATAGTGCGGCTACATAGACGGAACATTTAAGATGTAATAATATTTGAACAATTACTAGTGTTAAAATTAGTAAAATAAATGACATGTAAAAAAAAAATTACTAACTAGGGGAGGGGTTTTTTATTTGAATAAAGGTATTTTAAAAATAAGTGTTCTCCATTTTTTATGCATTTGAAATAGAAAAATAACCAAGTACTTGCATTTTGTATTTAAAAGCTTTTAAAAAGTATTTTTTTGTCTCTAAAACCGTTAAAAATATATAATAATGTTATTTTGGTTAGATAAGGATAGCAATTAGTAATTTAGATTTTTATAAAATGTAAAAAATTAATAATAATAATATAATAAAACGTTAAAACGTACATGTGGTAACGCTAGAAAGCACGAATAAGGACAATTTTGTCACCCGTGCGTGCACGGCTATTATAACCAAGCGCCGCAATGACTTTTTTGTCGGGAGTTCGTTCACGAGTTGACGGACAAAAATGTCGCATAGTAACGTGCGCGCATCTCCGTACATGTCCATAGACTTGACAAGGGTGATGAAACAGTTACGATGATAAAAGTAACCCGTGCGCGCTAGCACTAACGGTAATCGATTCTGCTTAATCTATCTTTTTGACAAGCCACTATGATTTCAGATGGAGGCGGTTTTTTTTACAAATTCTTGCGAATTCAAGCTATTAACATAATCCAACCTAAATGAAAAACTTTTACTGTTAGGCTTAATTCAAATCTTCGATGGCCGTTCCGGCGCGTCGTAGCGACAGTCATACACGACTTCAGGCCGCTGGAGTCTTCACAATTAGCTCTCAGGCCGGGTTCCAAGGTGCTGATCCTCAGTAAAGAGGGCGACAGCCGGGGCTGGTGGAAAGGGCGAATGTTAGAAAAGGTAAGACTATATAGTGTAGTCTTATTTATTTAGAATAGTTTAGAATTTTTATTCTTATACGGGCTTATCAAGTTTCGAAATAAATGAAATAAAAATATTGTCGAGTTTCAGGACTATCTTAAATATTCACCTGTGCTTTTTCCAATGTAAGTTTCCTATATTACTAACATGGTATTTTCGGCATTGATAATTATTTTCACATTTCAGCCAAAGTGACTGTTTGAAAAATTAGAAATTTTGCAGACTTACTTTATTTATTTATAGTAGATATATCCTTTAAAAAATATAGTTTGAATTTGAAGCAATTATGTCTCATTGGTAGCGTGTACCTACCTATAGATGTATTCTGGCAGCTGCACTTGAGAGCCTTTCCCCTCACTAAGCTTAGCGAGTTGCCATAATGACCACATCGTCACTTAAAATCAGGTGAGAGATCGGCCACAACGCTAAACCTACAACGAAAAAAAAAACTCTTAGATTGCGTACTTGAAATTTAGACGATATATATTTCTTTTCATATATTTCGATTCTTACGAGCCCCTAGGAACAGAAAAACTCATAATAATGACCACTCTCATAAAATAAACGGATCCATTTATTGCGCGGGTCTTGCCCGAGTAATATTGTTGTGCTCAGAAATAAGTGTGGTGGTGGTGCTGCTGCTACCTCGGAAATATTATTATACCGGAATGATATAACACAGGACGACCATCGAACTGGATACTTCCCCAAAGAGTGCGTGCGCGAGGAACCGGAGTGCATCGGCGCACTCGACTGATGTCAGCTCTGCCTCGCGGAACGCGAGCTGCACTACTGCGCGCCGCCAGTACCGCGGCCGCCACTACCGGCGCCACTCCCGCCGCTCCCACCGCACCACCACGACGACCACGATGACGCGGATCTCGTGTAAGCGCCCCGACTCTCTTATCTGATCAGTAACAATACTTTATTGTGTGTCTATTTACCCGAAAATAGGCCTACTATCGATAACAAGGAAATAAATAAAAAATGATGTCAGCTTTATGACGAGCATAATATTTATACAGAAATACTCATTGTATTTGTTTACAGAATTAGGTGAATGGATTACTTCAACGAAGTTAGTAAAATAGAAAAAAAAATAGTTGTCGTTTTTCCATATCTCATAGCTCATTGTGCGACGGACTCGTAAAACTACGTTTTGTTATTTAATTGCATCTAAACCGATGCAAATTCTGACAGACTTTATACAATTCAACTCTAGACACAATTTATCGATGTCGATAAACTCTACACGTAGAGAAACTATCGGTTTTTTTTTTAAATTGAATACGAAGTTTAATCTGTCCCAATGCAATTTTTTTTTAAACATATGATACCATTAGACAGTTTTAATATTAAAGTCATTTTTATTTGAATATTATTTGTGTGTTTTGTAAGTTATAGTATGAGTCCAATGAATTTGAAGTCATGATTTTGATATATAATTTAGATTATAATGTGAGTCGCATTTAAAAGTGTTTGCATTATGTTCCACTTTAAATATAAGTGAAATAATATCGTAGCTCAGTGTGTACGGACTGCAATGGCGTCCGGTACATTATCAAAAATGTTTGTAAATAAATTAGTTGTGTAAGATATACTTGACAATTGTTAATGTGCCGAAATTGCGAGCTCAATTATGGTCGCCATGAGTACGTTTTAGTTTTAAAAGAAATATAATGATATTAAGACTTTAAAAGTAAGGAAAGTATGGTATGTTTAAAAAATATTGGTTGTCTAGTGGTAAGATATAGTTTCGAATCACGAGCAAGCCGTGATTACGTCAATGTAAACTCCTTTTTTAGACAAACTACTTACAATCATACAACCAATTACGTGTTAGAAAGAAATAGCAAATGTTTATAACATTTTATTAAAGGATATGGCAATATGTCTATAATTACTAACTAAACTTTTCACTAGACACACAAATATTTATTAAAAAGATTCAAACAATTCGACTACTTATAATAAAGTAGTGAAATTATAAATATATTAATGTCTGATGTTTACTATTGTAAACTTGTGTGTAATTTGTTGTCTATGACTTGGAAGTAGAACGCCGCCTTGCGTCGACATTGGAAGCTGAATTGCTAACGATTGGCGCTAGATGGCGTCAATATGTAATCTCACCATTGTAACGAGAAATATATTTAAGAAAAATAATAGTTATGGGTCAATTCTGAAGTTTCAACTTTAATCAAATTAAATTTCAGTCAGCGTTCTTCTTTACACGCACTTTTAGTGTATAAAAACTGGAATAAAATACGAATAAATAAGAATTTTTAATATGTATTAAATACCATAGAACTAATTAAAAAAAAAACACTTTCAGAATTGGCTTCGATTATGAATATACAATGAAAGATATAAAATGTATTATAAAAACGTTTTAAAAATAAAACTATGTTTAATATTGTTAAGTGTCCCAAATTATATTCTTTATTGACTTTAAAAAATAAATAAATAATGTTACATATATCACGATGTTCTTACATTATTACAGGGTTTAAAAACGAAACTATCGATATCGATAGATGTGTATGAATATCGATATAGAATAAAATTGAGAAAAAAAAACGTTAAACCGATTGCTAATAACAAAACGTACATTTTCATATACATACAATATCAACCGTAGTATCATAACGTAATTTCTATTTTGTAATGAAAAGCATTAACTACGGACATAGTTGAGCGTGTATCCAAATTCATATGTCCTTTAAAGCGAAGAAATTAAATTATTTTATTGAAATTATTCTCATATAGTGTGCTGACGCATTCAATATACATATTATAGTCAAGCCCGGTGAAACTGTCAAAGCCTTCAGAAGCTAACAGTATTGTAAGATCGGGAAAATATATAAATATATATGGTTTCCTCCTCTATTATCAGTGATCTACTTTTAATTTCAAGTGATTATCATACCAACTCGAAACTAATCTCATGGTACCTACATTACCACAATGGTGATTTCGCGGTGGTGTGGCGTGTTCTTGTAAATTGTATTTACGATAGTTTACTGGTCTTTTCACAATAGATTTGAATAAAAAACTTACTTCTAAATTTAATTATTATCTATGGTTTTTTTATTTCATGAAAATTAAGAAGAAACTTGATTTTATTCCACATGTTGACTTGTCTGATTCATGTGGAGTTATTGGGAAAATGTATATCAAATAATGTAAGAATATCGTTCTTTTCTGCTCTCTTCCAGACTCATATGGCACTCGAGTGTTTTGATGGTGCGTAAAATGCTTTAATGTTAGTGTACGCGTTAGGTATAGATCTATTTAGAAATTTTAAATAAAACCCCTTTCATTACTTCTCTCTTTCTTCCAGTAATATGCAAAAATATATCTACATCATTACTAGTCGACATGATAATCAAGTTCTATAATCATATGTGATATGAGTTTATTAAGTAAACAACTTTATACCCAATATAAGTTTTCAGTATTTTTCTTCTACATAGGATTTTTTGCGTATTATTAGCAACGATTTACACTTTACAGTAGATGATCATTTCCGCGTTAAAAATAAATGCCCAGTAACGTACAATGTTGTCTAAAACTTAAGTACCTAGTCAGTTGCGCGTAACCAACAAATCAATGTCAAAGTCGCAACCAAGAAAATACTAGGCATTTAATTAAATCTGAGCAATATTTATCGAGTCATTTAAATTTACGTGTTTATATAATTTGAAAATCTTTTAAATAATATGACACTGATATCTTAGTATATCCATCATGTTTAAACTTCATTGGCATTACGTTCGTGCGAGTAGCTAGTAGTGTAACTAGGGGCGGTGTGGGCGGCCCCTGGTGCCACTCCTTTATGGGTGACGCCCGACTGTGGGAATGAAGTGAGTAAATGTAAAGAAAACACTATAAAAACGTCGTCCATTTGGGAAACCCACATATACTTTACCTTTTTTGCACTAGCCACCGCTCCGGGTGCCACCCATGGCTATGCCATTACGACGTCAGGCTCTCCTAAATTGTCAAATAAATTATATATAAATATCATTTCTTAGAAAAATAGCATACAACCACGTCAAAATAGATGATTTACTACTTACAAATAATAATAAAAATTGGCCAGTGCAAATATTTCTATAAAGAATGTTAATTATCTAATTATACCTTATTCATCATACGAAGGCTTGCATGTCATATCCACAGAACGTAAATTGTTACGTCGTGCAAATTATGAAATAACCTTAAAACATGCATTTCGAATATCTATAATTAAAAAATATTTTGATACTGATGAATGTTATAAAAACATTTTGCACGACAAAATCCTAAATAACTTTCTCTATACAATGGTTTTTATGAATTTTCGTATTGTTTTTTTTTGTTACTATTGTAATGTTACTTTCTAACTTACTTAAAACTAGAGTAGACCAAAATGATGAAAGTAAGGAATCGAAAATTAATCGAATTGATCGAACGCCGTTGTACATTTAATTTATTAGTTTCTTTTTAATTTAAAATAAAAATTATATATTTACGTAATTTCTACGTTTTTACTGTAGCAATACGCAACTAAGAATATTGCCTGGAAGAATTAATCTTGTTGTTTGGAGTCAGCCATTCAATAATTCAAGTGTTCCAGATTGCGATTTCAATTTTCGTTATAATTTATTTTTGTTATATAATTTACATAGTTTACACATCCCTTAATTGATTTTATTTAGCTCTAAAAAAGAATCGATTAACGTAAAATCAAATTCCAATTTAAATTATGCTACATCACTAAAATAAACATTTGACATGTGTCGTGCAAGTCTTCTTACGATGAAAACTGTAATGTTAGTTAAACAAATTGATAATAGATGGTGCCTTGAATATATTTTCATTACCATCAACAGATGGCATTCCTAATGATACAGTTTTATAATAATTTATATTAGTTTTAAAACTATTTATCTATGATCGTCTTTAGCCAGCAACATAGGATTTTTATATAGGTTTTTGCAATCTTTAATTTTGATAAAGAATTAACGGATATATGGCACCAAAAAACACCTTTTAAGTAATAATTAATATTTATGATTTATATTTCATAGTATAAACCAAAACGCCTATACAAGTGCACTCTCTTTTTTCAAGTTTCTTGCTGATATTAACTCTTGGCTACATTCTCTTCCTCTATTGCGAACTATCATAGACCGATCATATTCAGAATGATAAATTGAAATATTTGTTGTAGTAATTTAGTACGACAGCTGTACATTTTCTTACCTCATTATAATTCCATGAGATTTATATACATTCCATTGCATCATGTCTCTTTCTATTGTATGGAATCAATTGAGTGTGTAATGTTATAAAGGTATTTTACCACATTCTGACATATTAAAGATTATTTAGGTTTATATTATTATTATAACATTTCATATTTATATTAAAAGATTGGTCGAATTATCTAAAAAAAAAACTTTAAGTTAGGCCTACACTAGACTGGCGGTCCCGAATAATGGATAAAATATTACTAACAACATGGTATAATTAAAAAAAAAATTGACGATTATTTATTTTTCCCCTTTCATGATACATAAAAAAACGCTCGTTGATACAGTGTCTAGAATTAAACACTTAATACTACTTAAAATTATCACAAGCTAAAAAAATGTTTTATTCTTTCAATTTAATCAATAATAACCATTAAATAACTTTTCATCTAGAAGTGGAAATCATAACATTAAAAATGTTATTAGTCAAATATTATATTACAATCAAATGAATTACAGTATCATTATGCATGACATATCATAAACATAACTAACATTATTATTATATTTCCCTGAAACTTTACGAAATATTTTTACTAATATAAAAATAAAATAGAACAGATAAACAATAATGCATTTAGTCTATATCACAAATTTTAAAAAGAAAAAGGAATTTAGTAGAAAACCCTATTTCGAGTTTGTAATTAAGAATCCAGTCTTCGTATTTAACTTAAGATCTGTTCCAATTCATTGTAAATAATGTTAACTTGTCTTTGCTGTGAATTCAATCTATAACTTATGTCTATATAGTATAATAATAAATAAATGTTATCCTTCCGTTTTCTATACATAAGTGTAGGTAATTGAATGAAGTTAATCGTAATGTAAATGTAATTTGGAAGTGACTACGTTCAATATTTACTTTATAGCTCTATTGTAATGGAGCATATCCTATCTACCTACTCACAGCAATGTAAACTTTACTTCTATCAGGTATAGGGTAATTATTTTAACGAATCAGTGTATAGAAAATAGTAGATGATATCGATACATTAATAAAGTAAAAACTATGCAGTCTTCATACAAACTAAATTTATTATAAAAAATATTTTAAAAATATCTTTATCGATAAACATAAGTCTCATAACTATTAATTAAAATCGATGTATTTTTTATTTTTCTTCTACCTTTTTATAGATATATTGTTTGCTTACTAGCATCGATTAGTGTACAAACTTCAGGGCGTTAATTATTATAATAAAATCAGTACTTAAATAAATAAACCATCGTGTATATAAATCATTTTGATTGGTCTTTATATTTCGTACAATATTTATTTACAATCGTAAAAATATCGTTTTTGGTTCCCACCGAATTCCCTAATAATTATTAAAACACTAGTAACCCGCCCGCCTTCGCAAGGGTAGCAGAATTATACATATAACTCTATTGGTTTACGGCGCACGCCTGTAAAGCTCCCAGCTGGCATGATTTTTTTCGACATTTTCACCAATCATAGTCAATATTTCAGCCAATTTACACAAAACCGTAATTGAATTATACACCTAAACCTTCCTCATGAATCACTCCGTCCGTTGATGAAAACCGTATGTAGTTTTTGAGTTTATCGCATTCAGACAGACAGACGCGGCGGGGGACTTTATTTATTTTATAATATTTATATATTATCTAAATAGTGTCACTCTTTAACAATAACGTAAGCCACTTCCAAATCAATATAATAATGAATTTAAAAAATGTAGAATATTTAGTCAAAGTAATAAATGAAATTCATAAATTAAAATGCTTATAATCACGAATAAAGTCATGTTGAATAATTTTATGTAACCACCGCGATAAATAAAGTTGTGAAATTTATATATTTAATTAAATAAATCAGTGACAATAGTACTTGTCCAAGGCGACAGGGTTTGGTATATTATTGTAGTATGAAAATTATATTTGGGTTGGGTATTTCCTGTATAAGGTTCGATTAATAAAATTGATGACGAATACAAGAGATATAAGAATAGGGTTATACACCATTTTTGTAAATGTGATATAATTTGATTTTTTGACGATAACAAGCCATTAGAATTATTATTTCCATCTTATGAAATCCATAAGTGCTCTAAAAGGGCATTGAAACATTTCTTTTTCAATTTCAATGCGAAAACACTATCCGCCATGCTGATTTGTTTCATGACGTCACTAGATAGTCAACAGCTGTTAACTGTAAACAACATCGTGTGTGGGTAGAGAGATTCTTGGATCTTGTGCTTTGCATTTTCGCCACGACTACAGCGGCAACTCAAGCCTAGGTCCTAGTTCCGTTCCTCCGGCATGGAGTCTTCGTGCCAGAAGAACACATGACATTGCACTTTACACATGCACACCACTCAGGTACATAGGTTCTGTAAGAGATCTATTTTTCTTTTTTAGCTAGTTAGACTTAGAACAAATTGCCAAATTACTAAATGCATATACGCATGTTTCTTCTTTTCTCCAAGAGATAGAAGTTAGTTAGATCGAATATTACGGATAATTAACTAGTCACATCGCGACTTACTTGCGTGTACGATAACAGCCCAAGGTAAAAAAAGAAATAATTTAAACACGCAAATGGTAAAAACCCTATTCTTATAAATACCATCGCCATATATATATCTGCCAACTTAGTCCACACTCCACAATAGCAACCTATGATTACCTCTGATAGGACAGTAGACTTATTTAAAGTAGCATATATATCTTGGACTATATTTACCAGTTAACATTTAATTGACGACATGATGGTTTTGCTATTACTATGAAAGAAAAATAGTGTACAGCGGTACATTTTTTTCTCTTTATTAAAAAGTTAATATAAGAAGGCAATCAATACAGTTTCTTTTGTTAGTTTTGTAGTACAAGAGAAACTTGTATATATTTCGAACAAGAGCATTGTCAGGTTCATACAACCATGGAATGTACCCAGCCCTTTACGTTTAATAAATAAAATATTGTAGTTGTTGTAACATTAACAAATATATATTTTTTTAATTAGTTGGAATGCCGACGGTCGATTCAGAACGAAAAGAAATTAACTTATAACTTAAAACAGTAATATTTTCCAATTCAGATAGTTTTATATCAATTATTTAATTTTGATTAGTCAACTTCGACATAAAGCAGTTTCAAGGTTTAATAGCTCAACAGTAGTATTATGATAATTAAAAAAAAAACTAAAGTAGTTGAAAGTTAATTATACAAAAAAAAACTTTAAAGAGTACTTGATTACTCTTTACTATACTTCTTAAAAAAAACGCTCTTTTTAAAAATTCTCTTGTTCATTTTGAAGCTTCTTTACGTCGTCATATATATATACACCCAAAATCAGTGATGTTAATCGCAAATGGAAAATATTTTCAAATTAATTGTAGAAAAAGTCTTTATTTGCAATTTTTTTGCGGGATCTTGATCTGTCACGTGTTGGTTTTTATTTTAATTCCTAAACTTTGGTTATTTGGACCTATTTTATGTAATTTTGGCGGTATTTTATTTTATGCAGTATGGTTATTGTGTTTAAAGTGGATTATAGATAATAATTAAGAACATGAACTTTAAGTTACCACAAAAACTCCCTCAACAAGGGAGCCGCCATCTTATTACTCTATGTTTGAAGATAACAAGTTAATTAGAAAATTATTTTATTCACTTGACATTGACAGAATTGTGAATAAACACAGTTGCGATTAAATAAAAAGATCCAGAATAAGTATTTGTTTGTAAAATATCAGTACTATAATGTAGCTAAGTTCATAGCACGTGCCGAGAAAATAGTTAATAATTGTTGATGGACGTACCCAGGAAATGCAGGACCCATATTCTCACCGTGGTTTACCTTGTAACATCAAATTAGGCCGTATAATTATAGCGTTTTACTAAAATTCTAAGACAAAAATCGAGTGTTTTTGGAGTCAGTAGGTATTCAAGCGTTCACTTGGATATTTTTTTCGCTTTTAACATTAATAATTACGTGATGAGATGCAGTGTTATAGCCAGGGTTTTGTTCAGGAGAGAGCAAGAAGGCAAGGCCAGACTAACGTTATGCATGGCTCGCTGCAGTATTACCACAGAATACTAGTATTGCCTTCTCTAGAAATATTTGAAACTCCATTTTTCCAAATTCCAAATTTTTTGTTATATATATTAAATACATGTATATATTATCATCTAGAATAATGCTGGACTATCGTCGTGTGCGTATCAAGTCGGCCAACTCTTGGCTTACCCACACCGTAATAGGAGGGTTTTCCACAAATCATCTGGGTACGTCCAAGTACTTATGTGTCACGAGTGCCAAATTAAATATAATTGCAAAAACATATAGAGTAACCGTGATCTCTTGCTGTAACTAATAAATCATTTATTAATGAATTTATATTTTTTGTAACTTTGGATATTATTGTTCATTATAAACAATGCAAAAATATTTTCTATTATACTGCTACTAAAGTAAATAAAGAAAATATATTTGATTTTCGCCTACGGGAAAATTTTGTAAAATATTAAATCATTACTTAGTCGGGAATTTCTCAAAATACATGCAAAATTTCCTGTACTATATAAATACATTGATTGTCAAAGAATTATATGCATAAGAATTCGAGGTCCATAGATATTTGATAGGTATACGCAAACAATAAAGTGTTTGGAGTTATTTCTTTTCAGCTCGAATAACATAACATAGCCTGTATGTGAAAATCGAACTTTATAAAGGACAGACACATTTCATTTGAAATGCATTTATTCGTCGACGCACTAGTTATATTATAGGCAGTCATTTGGGATTCCTTGCAGGAGTAATTGTATTTTGCAATTTAAATTACCTTTTTTAATTAATATACCTATGCATTATGTGGAATCGTTTATATCGCTTCGTAGTAAGAAATTAAAATTTGTAATTATTTTTCATCAAGTGATGAGAAATTGGTTATTTTTTATGTTGTTGAACCACGATAAAATAAGTGGTGCTAATGTCGGTTTGTGTTCTATTTTGACGATTTATTCTCTCTCATTGTAAGTGAATGGTTAAGACGTGGTCCCCCAACGGCCATTGTTAGCATAGAGCGTATTTTGATATTATTTATGTTCATGTTTGTAAATATATATGTATACAGAAACGGCATATCTCATTGTTCTGTTGTTAGATAAGGTTCTCCGAAATAAATGTTACAATGGAGATGTGTTTTGTTTTATTTCCTTCAGCACAGTTGATACGAAACGTTTATCATTTTTTATATTTCGCTCAGAAAAATGTAACAACCCTATAAAAGTATCAACATCTGTCAGACATTAACGCTGGCTTCCTATGAGGCCATGAAGAAATTAAATCACAGACGATATTTGGAAAATTGTTGAGTGAATATAAATTATTATTTCTATAGCACCAATAGGTGTGTTCCGTCAGCTGCACTTAAGAGCTAGTCTTCCACTAGGTTTAGCGTGTTATCTATCATCTTGGGCCACATCGTCACTTAATATCAGGTGTGATTATGGCCACTACGTCAAACCTATAACGGTAAAAAAGATTTTTATTGTAATGAAATACATAATTATTTCTTCAGTTTTTTATTAAACATAGTATGTATGTACAGGTTCCCTCGTCATATTATATAAAAATAACAATTTTAATAATATATAATGTTATTAACACCTACAATAAATTATAACACATAAAATATTAATTTATAAATAAATGTGTAGGTAATTTGTTGATTTTATTACGATTGTACAAAACTTTATAATTGCATGAGACGTATTATATTACATTACATCGGCTTATATATTGCAGTTTATCATTACAAACAGTGGCATAACAATGTTTTATACGAGATTTTGGCGAACTTACAAACGATGGTAACTGCATAAACAATAAATCTCAGTTACATACAAATTTTAATAGAATTAAGACTCGGTGGCAACGAGCTTCGATGTTGCAATGAACTGAATTGGAATCCCATTTAAACGTAACCTTTCGATAAAATTAAACAGACAACCAGACTATGGTGGGGATGCGTTTTCTGGTGCGCGCCTAAAGTAGAATCTGTTGTACTTGCACTGTACATAGTAAGCTACGCATAGAAACCAGTCACCTTACATTTTCGACCATAAGTTCACTTAATAGAAGGTGAGATTGTGATTGGGTAGGGCCACACCTGCCAGGTCGGGCGGATGCCATACGTAAGCTTCTCCCGCTCCCTGGCCAACAGGTGCCAGAAGGACACCGTTGGGTTTTAGTCGGTAACAGTCCGACATACCCCTCCCTTAAGCGGCCCAGCTCGGGAGGCAGATCCAATGCAGGATTTCCCCACGATAAAAAAAAAGGTGATATTGTGATCAACTGTAAATTTATTTCGTAATCTGTATCCGGCTGGGTCGCAAGTGTTACGACCACCATGCTTATAAACCCGTCAGCGACTCTCTTTTAGTTCCAAGTCCGGTGAAGCTGTAAAAGCCGCAGACTCGAGGGATGTTAATGCTAACAGTATAGTCAGTTCGAGAAAAAAAATCTCTTACTTTGTCGCGTTCCAGAATCAACGATTGTACATATATACGAGTAGATGATCGCCGCTATTCCTGAATTGTACAGTGCTGTCACTTAGCCATGGTACTAAAATAAAATGTACACTATTTACGCCACTAATTTTAAAAATAATTCCTATTTCATTACTCATTTTTGTAAATAGTATATTTATTTCAAGTCGGGCGTACTACTGCCTAAATAAGTTTTGAGATCTGTGATGGTGGATCTGATAAGTTTAGCTGGTATTGTCGGTCGATTAAGACGTTTGTAAGCCGCGTACCTGTGGCAGCCTCCGAAACTGTAGTAATAGTCGCCGCCTTCAGAGCCCTTGATCCAGAGTATGTCTATCGGAGGTACGTTACCTGACTCTTCTTCCTTCTGTAAATATATAAAAGAATACATAGGAATTAAAATATTATAAA
The DNA here is from genome assembly GCA_947532125.1 of Saturnia pavonia. NCBI lineage: Eukaryota > Metazoa > Arthropoda > Insecta > Lepidoptera > Saturniidae > Saturnia > Saturnia pavonia. The sequence continues at coordinate 18,327,338 of OX383898.1, read as the reverse complement.
GGTTTTAAAAAATAACAAGGTAAACACATGGATACGAGGAAATATATACCTAATATAAAAGGTAATTTCATACAAGACTCATCATCGCCCAGCAGAAATACTAGATACTAATATAATACTACTTACTAGATAGAAATACTAGATATACTTAATAGAAATTTGTAATTTCGGGAGACTTCATATTGTACTTGTTACTTTATATTGTAAGCATTGTTTAAAGGATTTCTCGAAATTAAACCCCGAAGTGTGTGAAATGGGTTGGCAAAGTTTGTATGATAAATAGTATTTCAACATTCAGTTCATTCTAATTACAAATATTAGTCCATGTGAGCGAAAGCGTCGGCGGGTAGCTAGTTTAAAAACAATGGAACAACCTGTCCATGTGATTTCCACTAAAATCATCTGCTTCTTCAACCTCGCCCTGATTAAGCCACTCTATACCCGACGTGTGACAATCCGTGTGGGTCGCATTTTGCGTACTGGTGTAGTTGGTGCACTGTGGATAGCACGCAGGTATTCTGCAGCTCTTGTGATGTATTAAAAATAGATGCAGCATGTACTGCAGCATCTCTTTTCTAGACACCACGCATACTTGGACATTAGAGGTCATAGGGCATGCAGAGGAAAGCGTGCAAAGGTTGAATCGGTAAGCAGTGGTCGGTAGCGGCAAAACAATCTAAGGACTACTGTGCTACTTTGTGACGTTCGCCTATTACCGCGATAAGTATTACTGTATAGAATTTAGCTATATTTTAGTGGAGAAACATGCTGTTCTTAATTTAACCCAGTTTTCACTCAATTTTACACTGTTTCTTGAGGGAAAAACATTACGTGATATTTTCTGAAACCCCCTCTCCATCCCGTAATATTGGGTGAGATTCCCCAAATGCCTCACGTAATTAATGGACACCCCCTAATAAACGTAAAATACTTTTTTTTAGACATGATTGTATTTATTTATAGACTAGCTGTACTCGCGGCTCCGCCCGCGTGGACTACAGAATGCCGTCGTCAGTCGAGCGCACACGCGAATCATGCTGCCCCCGCTTAAAAGACGAAAGACAAAAATACTTATTGTGGGTAATCCATAGAAGATAAATATATGCTATCGATTAACTTTTTATAGGTATTTTTAAGATCAACAATTATGTAGAACATTAATTTGATATATCTCGTATGGTGTACTCAGCGTAAACCATTTAAGCGCCCCAAAAGCGTCTTTTTAACGAATTGATTCACCATTATCGTCATTGCCTATTTCGTATCTTACTGTATTTAACAAAATATATCTTATAACCTGGCCAGATAATATAGCTATGAATTAAAAAGGAACCATGTCAACCGGATAATTGCTTTTCGCGTGAATATAACACAAAAGAACAAACATACAGAGAGACTTTGAGTTTTATAATATGTATAGAAGATAACCTTGTCAGATAATATAACTATGAATAAAAAAATAACCATGTAAATCGGATAAGTACTGTTCGCGTGAAAAGAACATAGGTAAACGGACAGACAGACAGGGAAACGTTAAGTTTTTTATGTATAGATATAAATTGAGCATATTTGTTCTCTCGTCGTGGTGATTTCATAAGATAATTTTATTATTAAATTTTGTCCGATATCACTAACATAATTAGCATATGTTTATAATATTTATTTTCGAGGTTAAAGACCTGATAATCTTCAAGATTTAAAAGTCAAACACAATTTATGATACTAATTATTAACACTGATAAGATATCACGTTTCACCCCCAAAAGGTGACCTTACAAGTAACAGTCAATATACGAGCATCATTTATTCCAATAAAATATAACCTATTTATATTTTATACCTATAATTTATTGACAGGTAGGTATGTGTTTTAATATACTAGTAGGTAGGTATTGGTATGGTAGTGAAGCGAGTATGCTCACCCCATCGTTAGCTAACATTGCTAATACCCTCCTCAAGTATTGTAAATTATAAGTGAATCTTTGAAACATTGGTAGAACCATTTATGCGGTACCAGCTCCCTACCATAAAATGGTTACACATCTATTTTGATATTATAAAACTCATATAGTCTGGTCACCAAGTACAAAATGGTGTTCGAGTGGTGGTGTGGTGGTCGAGGATAAAAAAAATCCAACTGTTATTAACAAAAACGGAATTTTGTTTTTCGTTAATAAATAATTACTTACTCAAAAACTATGAATATTTGAGAAATCTTGAAAAAAGATACTTAAAGGGGAGTAAATTTCCAATAAAAAAGTCCATAATCTCCAGAACTCTTATCTCCATTATTTATAATTTTTATTTAACGCCGAAAATGAGGCTAACAATAATTAACACAATATGAAACTTCCAAAAATGTCGTGTTCAGGACTTCTTTATTGGAAGTTTCCTCCTCTTTAAGGATGTATTTTCAAAATTTCTTAAATATTAATAGTTTTGTTAATAACAACAGATTTTTTTTATGTGCAATTTGTATTGCATCCTCGAGATACATTTTTCTAAACGTAATTACATTTACAAAAATTGTTTACCGAATCGAATGAGTTATCGCTCATATTTTTAGGAGCTTTATCACGAATTAACACCATTTTGTACTTGTTATCTAGACTAATAAGAATGTTTGGTTGAACGCACTAATCTATGGAACTACGAGTCAAAGTATTTATTGGGAAGGTTATAGGGTAAATAACTTCACGCTACGACTCTAAGGAACGAAGCAGTAAATATGAACGTTAAGCAATCTGGACAGCTGTAGGCAAGTACGGGACGTGAGAACGATAGTTTTTTTTTCGATCTGACTATAATGTTAGGCCCGTAAGGGCCCTGAAGCCTCAGACGGCTTTTACAGCTTCACCGGGCTTGAAGCAGAACAACGACAGTCTACGCACCCGCCGTTAGCATAAGCGAGTTGGTCGAATAACACGGGTGAGACCATGGGGGCAGCTAATTGGATATAAATTGACGCGATTTCTTAATATAGCCTAGAGGACTTAGGTCATAAGGGACCTTCTTATTTGTAACCTTTCTCGAAACTGGTTAACCCTGATCGCAACTAAACTTACTCATTAATGCTTTCATTGGTATACTGTGTACAGAAATAGCACTGTAAGGAAAAATCAAGGCAAACATTGTTTTATTGCATTGAAACACATTTATGCAAGGCTTGTGTACGTACGATACAAAATGGAAGTGATAAAATACAAAGTAAATTGCATATTTACAGCGGGATTACCCAATTGATATTTAACTTGGATCTAACGGGGAAAAAAAAATTCATTCCCACTTTACGTGTAGGGGAGGTACCAAAAACAATGTCTTTTTCAAGATTTTATTTTACCACTTTGTCGGCGTGTTTAATATGTAGGTATACCCATACCAAATTACAGCTTCGCGGAGCTAAGTCGCGGACACAGCCGGTCATAGCAAAACTATAAGGGTTCCTTGTTGACATCGGAATCCTAAACAAGAGAGGTAGGGCACAGAGAAATTTCTTTGGAGATTTCTCTCTACTTGGGGCAGCCCGACTGGTGGAATGCCTCCACCCTACAGACGATCGTAGCCAAATTACATAGTGTTGTGTTTCTGCGGTGAATAGGGTTTCCAGAGCTCCTTGGGGTAGGGGGGTTCGGGTCGGCAACGCGCTTGTGATATCTATGGTATTGCAGGCGTTCAGAGGCTACGGTAGCCGCTTACCATCAGGCGGGCCGTATACCTGTTTGCCATCTCTGTAGTAAAAAAAAAGTTATCCTTACATTAATAAACGAATGAATGAAATATCAAACCTGTATAGTCTCCATTAGAGACTGCACTTTCAGCTCGTCCAATTCAGGGATGAATGGCCTCGTTATAACCGACATGGGAACGTCGTGGACTTCATCTTTATATGCGCTGTGCACACTTGACATTCTCGACGCTAAAAATACGAACAATAACAACTACTCTAATTACAGACCAACTGGACCAAGTTAACAGTTATCAGAAATTTTTATCGTATTTGTAATAAAACGCTGTATTAATCAGTGTCAATCGATGATACGAAATAATCTAAAAACTAAACAAAAGTCAGTTGTATTCCAATATTTTTTTGTCTTTTTTTAAAGTAGCTCGGAACATTGACTGTACTGTACCTGATGGTAAGCACAGTACAATACAAATACAACGGCGACCACCGAGAGACCGAAATCCATCGGCGGTGGCCGCTGTCATGCCGGCCTGCATATATAATATCTCTTCGCGTTACGGTTGAAGGTCCCGATGTCATAAGGAATGAACACATTGGCTCGACAGTTTAACGGTACGACAAAGATAAGCTATAGATAACTTTTTAGAGACTATGTGTTTAAGCTTGAAGGTCTGAAAATTTTTGAAAAATCTTTAAAAGAAAATATTATCATATTTTAGTATGGGAATGTTTTTCAACCCCGTGTAACGATTCTGCTAAAGTTTAAATAATCTAATTGTCTGGCTTAATTTTTTCAGACACCAAGTACCATCGATATATGTTACCATTCCTTGCCTACCCATTTCCTTACATGCGATTCAATCTAACTTACACTTGTTCAATACTAAAAATAGTCAAACATTTAATTGCTCAAAAAGTTCAAAAAGGAGTTTTTTGCTCATTATTATTTAAAAAAATATTTAAACACTCAATACGTTGATTTGCTCAGAAAGTTTTTATCTTTTATACGTACAAAATATAATTGTTATATTTCTATAACAAATTAATACAACTTATTTATTGTAAATATAACATAAGTGTTTACTATTTATTACTCACAGGCATTTATGCATCATAACTCATGACTAGGCATAAAATAAAATGATGTAATTTACGTGAAACATTAATTATAAATCGTAAAAGAAAGATTTATCAAAATTACCAAGATACAGTTCAAACAATTATAGTTAATTTTAATGTTTACAACTTAATTAAAGCTCTTTTTTAAATTTGTAGACTTTGTAGTACGTATTCGAACTAAGAAGACTGATATCAGACTAAGCACATTATGAATGTTATTTATTATTTACATAAACTTTTATAAATGTTCAATTATATATAGATTTGTAAAAAGTAAATTAGGTTAGGTAAATATGTTAGGGCATAATTATTCAATTTTAGAATAAACTAAACAATTACTACATTAAATTGTAATGGACAAAAATTGATGAATATGCGTTATACATGTAAACGTAACTTAAAAAAAAACTACTTACTTTTTCTCGCGACAGCGGTCGACGTTAAATTCACAATAGATTTTAACATAAGTCAATTCACGTGACACACCTTTCTCGGCCCAATGATTTTACAACACTATTCGGCCTGTCAGACTGTCATCTGTATTACTAACAACTGGTAGGTATTATCAAGGTCATACTTTAACGTGATAAAAATAATTACACACTAAAGAGTTTTATACACAAACATAGAACTGAATCATGCCATTTTTAAGGAAATAGACAGTAAATATAGTTGTAATTCTTTCAAAACAAAAGCCTAATATTATATTTCTTCCTTAAAGCATATATTAACGCCCGCACAGTTTCGATCTAGGCGTGAATCTATAGAGTTTAAGATGGAGGAGGTTATCAATTTAAAGTTTATCGAAAATTCATCATCGAACACATTATAAAAAATAAATAGAATTATGTACGATAATTCAAAATCCACAGTTGATCTGAAGAATATGGTCGTTAACTCATACTTGTAAACCTACTCTTCAGAGATAGTAATCCATCTGAGTGACCTACAGGACTATAAATATTTATGTTAATTTACTTATTAGCTAGTAAGTTATTATATTTATTAGGTCAAAAAATTATCGTAATTTATTGACAATCAAGACTTGCCAAGTAGAAATCCCTTAATATCAAAGTAATAACTTGATTTGTAAACTAGCTGTGCCCGCGGCTCCGCTCGTGTGGACATGTAACTTCTTATTGAATGAAGATATCGTAATTTTTTTTAATGAGGACCAAGTGTGTAACTTGTAAAACAAATTGATCAAAATCTATCCAATACTTTTTGTGTGATGCGCGCACAACGGTAAACCTTAATAATTTTTTTATGTAGATAATATATATAAGATAGAAGACGAATTGAAGAACGTATATTCCTAAAGGAACTGCTACGGAACTTGGCACCCGTTAGATCTCAACTCTTTTATTGGTGACGACAACCCCTAACGTCATTTCTACCGAACTTGACCCCTTTTTCTCATTTATGCTTTTATTGGGATTCAAATTTCTTGTAATATTAAATTTGTTATTTATTGGTGAGGTTTCCTCTTTGTATTTTTTAGGTTTTTACATGAAATGTATTTTTTCAAAGAGTCGTAATATTTTTTATATTAATTTTATCATTAATTAGTTTATATAGCTATATCATTATTATTAAAAAAAACTTTGTTTACATTAACCGACATCATAAGCATCTATTAATATGATTAATTAACAGTTAGGTCAGTGATCTTTAACTTTTAAGATAATTACATTATTACATATTGTGTTATTATATGTTGTCCCAAAGATAAAATTGTAACGAAAGAAAGGTTGTAGTCCCCCTAGTGACCGCCTCTCGAACTCCCTCGGACTCTATATTATATACTCTTTATTATATACATTATACAACTTATTATTGAAAAAGAAAAGACTGGGTAACACTAGCAATGCCCGCGGCCAGTGGCAGATTTCCCTTAAGACCAATTAGGCCCAGGCCTAGGGCGGCCAATTGTGGCAAAAAATATAGTACCAAATACAAACATATGATGACAATAAATAACAGTACACTTTGACTCCAGACATAGATAAAATCTAGTTTGAATTACAATATTGACATCGTAAAGCTGTACTTTAATAACATCAAATTTGAAATGTTTTATTAAATAATGAGCTGATAAGGGGGCGGTGCTACAAGCCCTAGGGCGGCCAAGACTGCAAATCCGCCACTGTCCGCGGCTCCGCTCACGTGGTCTACAAAATTATTATTTATGAAGATATCGTGTTTTTTTTAAGGACCAAGTGTCTAAGAAGTAAAACTAATTTTTTGTGTCAAAATATATGCACTAGTCTTTGTGTGATACACGCACAAGGGCAAACCTCAGTCATTTTATTCATATAGATTTAACGAGAATCTCGATTTTAAATGACGATATGGCCTTAGATGCCACGCTAAGCCTGAAGGCACTTCTCAAGTGCAGTTGCCGGGACACACCTATAGGTGCTATATCTACTTAAGGATAGTAGCAAGACAGGCGGGCACTGGAAAATTAAAATAAAGTTTGGATGTTTACATGAAAATCAAGGTGGTCGAGTGGTTTAGACTGGCAAAATATCGCTTCGATGACCGCATGTTCGCTTCCCGGCGAACATACCAAATAATTTTTCAGAATTCGCGTAGTTGTACTAAATGGTATTGTTAAGCCCGTGCCTTCCCTCGGGAAGAGGCCTTTGCCCAGCAGTGGGATACTTATAGTCTGGTATTTACATTCTATATAATATTATAATTCTATATTATGTATTCTATAACACTGCGTACCAAACACTTTCAAAGGACCACAGACAAACTGTAACCTTAAATAACAATCGATCTCTGTGAGCTAGAATTTTATAAGTGAATTTTGAAAGGGATTAAAAATTATGACCGTGAGTAGTTAAAATGTTAGATTTTACATAAATATTTTTCCGTACTCACTGAAACAAAACGCAAACAAACTCGCTATTCAGTTTTTCACTACACAGTATCTCTCTGAATGGTCCTCTTGTAGATTTCTTCCTTTTACCGCCTGTTATTCTACTTGGTTGTCCAAAACCAAACTGTCTTAGCTCGGCATACGGCTCGCTTATATAATTAAAAAAAAAGGTCGAAATAACTAGAAAGGCCTTGAACTTTACATCGTTTACAAGGGGAAGTGTTCTGTATTTTGGCCATTAATAACTTTTTATTTAATATAATATAATAAATTACAAGCATCTGATGATGATGATGATCTTATTTGTAAGATCTACAATTGTCTAATTTATACTAATGAATTTTACTAACACACAGTCGATGTTTCGAGTAGATTCTAGACGTTCAGATATTTCGAAAATCGTTATTTTCTTTTTTTTTTACTCAGATAGTAATAAAATTGAAGTGTTTGTTTGTAATATAACAATAACTGTTTTTTACTAAATGCATTTGAAAGTATACACACGTCAACTATAACAAAAAACCCATATTTAAAATTATTGTCTGTCAGTTTGTTCCGGGTAATCTCGAAATGGTTGGACCGATTTTGATCGGCCTTTCACTAGCAGATAGCTGATGCTATAAGTTATAACTTAGGCTATTATTATTTTATAAAAAAAAATGGATTCCGTACAAAAAAAAGGTGTTATAGTAGCCTGCGCCAGCGAAGCCGCGGGCACAGCTGGTTTGAAATAAAACAACATATTTTTAACTACACAAAAATGTATTTAGTCAATCTGATGGTCGCAATAACATTGAATGTCGTCGTATACATGGTGTTCGCGCCGCTTCAGTCAACCCAATAATGTCTATTATACGTTCATATACATCATGTAACTTTAAATATATTCGTATATAGGTAAAAATTACTAGGGAAAGACTGGACAACGCGGTGCAATATCAATGTCCCACAAAGAATTTTATAATATTTTTTTCTCAATTTAATTTCATATTATTCATTTTTATTTATCTTCGTATACTGCTTCAGATATTTCATAGTAGAACACGTCAACTTATTTCTATATTTTTTTATTTTTATTTATAATCTTAATATTATAAATCTATTATGAATCGGTTCGTATAATCAATCGTACGACTAAGAATAACGTAAAACTTACAGGCTAAAAAGTTAAACTAAGCAAAGATTATAACAAAACAATTTGTTTTGATATTCATATCTCCCGTTATATAACAAAATAAAATGTAAATTATATAGCAATTTTAAACATATAAAAAATATGATAATATACATGTTCATTTTGTGCGATATTTAAAACAACCATTGCAAAAACAGGGTTACCTACTAATATTCCCAAAACTCAATTCATTGCAAGGGACCGTTAAGATTACGGAACCAAAAATGGTAACGTTTCGAAGTAAATAAAATATTTTACATTTAATCAACTAAAAGAGTTTAAAACTCTATATAATAAAACGGAAGATATATAAATCTGATTGCAAGGATAATTTCAGGTCATAGTCATATGCAACAGTCCGAGCCGAGGTCGGCCACTTCGGCACCCTCGGAACCAGTTGCATTGCTTTCGCGGCAGAGTGCCTTGAGCGCTCGCCCCCAAGCCCGGGTGAAGCTGTAAAAGCCGTTAGAGGCTTCAGGGCCCTTATGGCTAACAGTATAGTCAGTTCGAAAAAAAAAAGATAATTTCAGGTTTGTGGCAACCCTGTATTCGTATAAAAATTGCACACTAGTGTCCGGACACAGCAGCGCTATACGCTTCGATAATGTAGTTTACTGACTATACTATATTTAATAAAAAAACATATGATTAAATATATAAACATTGCTAATATCGATGTGAACGCAAGTGCTTTAGTACTAGAAAACTGCACCGACATTTCGTATACAATCACTTCTAAAATGCCATAAAATCATTATTTTTAATCTGAACTAAAGTTGCAACATTTCGTACAAAGACGCTCCACACGTAACATGCAATATTTCATCGACAATATATCCAACAAACGCCTATTGATTTATTTGTTGCGCTGAAATAATTCAATCATACAATCATCAACTTGCCGAAGTATAAAGAAACAAGATGGATAACAATTGAGTATTTTACTAATTGTCAAGAAACAAATTCATAAATAAGGTTACATAGATACATTTCGTAGTAAGCAATTGAAATATATTAATTTTAAAGTATTTTTTATATTTCACTTAAGAGAATAAATATTTTCTGTTTGTTCTACGCGAAACGGTTGCCGCTATAATGAATTCCTACGTGACTTCATCACATAGTAAATAAACGTCAATTACTTAACTCGTAAATGGACAGTGATATTTTTTACTATCCAACTTTTTGTAATGAAAATATTGTTATTACATAATTTCGTTCTTTTTGAAATTTAATTCTCGGTGTTGATTTCGTTTACAGCCGTTAACTGTCTAGTGACGTCACGAATCAAAACACATGGCGGCTAGAGTTTTAGTGTAGAAATTTAAATGACCTTTTGCCTTAAATATTAAAATTATATATAAAATAATACGATTTCATAATATTAAAATAACTGTTATAAGACGTCTATTGAGATAAACTGTCCGCGTCTTAATCCGTATGGAAATAAACATTATTAGAGGTGTCAGCCATAGTATATAATTAAATACTATTCAGTAAGCTTCTAGGAAAAAAAACAATTTCTAACAAAAATATTATATGTATTTTTTTACTTACCTGAACTAAGTATTAAATAAATTCTTTCGTAAAAAAAATACGCTAGCCGTGTGCAAACAGTAGGGGATATCACATGTTACTCGTGTAGCGGACGTCTTATATCTGGGAAACCGTAGATACAACTATCGAAGTGAATTAAGTCAGAAAACTACACGTAATCAAAACTGGTTAGTATACAACGTACGGACGCATCATTACAACACTATACAGCACAAAATATTATAATCAATACTTACATTTAAAATATTAAACTACATTTCACCTTACAAACTATCGTATATTTGTAACCACCGTAGATTATAACCGTAGTGAACGCACAGAAACGAGATCCTTTCTATCGATATTATGATTTATTCTTATTATTCCACTTTGAGATTCGGTATCCAGCAAATTTTATTTTCTAGAAAGTAGATGTAGTAGACGATTTCAACTGAGCAGCAATGTCGATAAAATATCTTTCAATTTATTTATTATCGACATTTTTATAATTACAATGCGGTAAACTATATCATATATTGGTTTCATCCTTTCATTGATCGATGCAAGTTTTTTTTTTTTTAATTTTCTTTTATCATATCATCTTATTACGTGTTTTTCCTCTTAAGTATGGTCATCACAATATATTTATCTATTCTATTCTCCTTTATCAGCCGTAATCTCGGCATTCGCGCGAATTATTCCTCACAAAATCCACTGACAAATTATTCGGTCTTTCTCCACTCCCTATATCCGTCTACCTCGATACTTATTTTTATATATATATTATAGCTCGGCTCATTGACTGTACTGTCCCTGATGGTAAGTACAGTGCAATCCTAATACAACAGCGACCACCGAGAGATAAAAATCCATCAGCAGTCGCCGCTGTCATGCCGGCCTGCACAAATATATCTTCACGTTACGGTTGAAGGACCCGCAAGGACTTCACACTCGTCTCATTATATGACTTCCATCCTCAGGACATATCCATACTACTTTAACTTAATACTCCTCAACTTTTCTATGTGACTGGTTCTTCTTTCATACTTTCTGTGATATAATCATCGGTCATAATCATTTACAGATGAAGTCAATACATTATAGCGATAAGATGTTATTCGATATATTTTGAATAAGGATATGTATTGCATCAGTTCAACAATTTTTTTTTTATCATCTACATTCCATCGTCTACTATATTTGAAGTGCAACAGTAATCAATCATTAAACTTTCAAATCTCGTATATTTGATAGATACCGAATCTCAAGCCAATTTCCGCTTCACCGATGTTATTCATCCATATAAAATTACTAATACTGCCCAAATAATTACTTTAGACGTTCAAAACGATCACTGTTTCGCATAAGAAAATAATAAATAATACTAGAAAAAATAGTTGCCGCGTTAAAAAAATAAAATAAATACTGGTGTGCCAGTCGTGGTGTATAATAATATAGATTAATACAAATAAAATACATTTAAATTACATGTCCCTCCAAAAATACGATTGCTAGAGTTATATATATATAATAATGTATCGCACTAGTGCGGTAGTATACAACGTTCTATGTCCTAAGGCATTGTGCGGCGCGACCGCGGGCTACGTAACCTAACATATTAATCATGTAATACAAATGGCAATTCTGTGGAAGCTGCACGATATTGTAACGCGCCCTTCACCTGAAAAAAAAATAAAGTGTTAAAATTAAAAGTAGTCTGGAAATTAATATTATTAAATTAATGTTATATCAGCTGATTTCTTTCAACAGTATTTTTCTTTTATGGGACTAGTCACTAATAACAGCTTTATTAATAACGATAATGGTGAATCAATACGGAAAAAAGACGCATTTGGGGTTCTTAAATGGCTTACGCTGTGTAAACCATAAGCTATATCAAATGATGAATTTTGCAAGACATGACGTCATGCGCGTAGTTTAGTGTTTTATGTCAAGAGAGCAAAATTTTTAGCTATTAATTTCTTGAAAATATAACATAATCTTAAAAGAATAAAAAAATTAGTTCCAGTTTCAACTTTTATCAGGTTTTCTCTTATCCGCCTATTATCGTGTCGTATGTAACACCTAGCAAAGCTATATATGTATAATAAGGATAAAATACTGACCCGCGCGAGTGATGAGCTCGAGACGGTAACGAGAGGTGACTAGGGCGAGAGGTCCTGATGCATAGGGTCGTAGCCCATGGCGCCGTCGTAGGGCGGCTGCGGCTGGTCGTAGCCGGGAGCGGGCAGGGAGTACCCCATGGAGTCCTGCGTCGGCGCTGGTGACATCATCGGGGTCGCGGTGCCGGACGCAGCGCCCATTGAGTACGGTGACGCGCCTGCCGCTGGGACCAACACACCCTACTAGTACTATTGCTCGACTTTATACTGATTGTTACGCAGTAAGCACTGGCGTCCTGTCATTTTATTGTTACTCATGTTCTTGACAATTCTTATTCGTGTACACAATTTCATCATAATCGGTTGAAAAGTGATATTTTTTTACGATTTCTAAAATGCTTTATGTATATCTCTATCAAATATTTTTTTTGAAGTCTTGTTACTACCTCAATTATTTCATTTCAAATGTTCGAATTTTATGTGATATAAAACTATGCATTGTTTAACACTTACCTGCCATTATTGAGTTATTATTCTATACTCGTATATGTAATTGATTAACAGAAAGGGCTCTAACGATTTCGATTAAATTTTGTATATTTTACATTATGTTTTACTTTATAAGTTTACCTAGATTGATGTTTTTTTTTTTAAATCACCGAATTGCCACCGAAGATCATCGAGATATTCGATATAATACGGCAATGTAATGCCGATTATTAACATTGCAGTACAATCCAAAAAGTAGCGGTTATTGACAACCCTTAAGGCTCCTTAACACTATGCCGCAAAAAACGAGTCGGTGGGTCATACGGGGTACAAGCGTCAATTCATGTTGGCAATAATGCAAAAATACTTTTTTTTAGAAATATAGAGTTAGTCTGATGTCTGTGGTTTTTATGTTCCAATATCGCGTCTCGTTGTTGTAAACTTGTAGTCCGTTGTAATAGTGTTTTTTATATCTCATAATAAACTGTCTGGATACTATTGTCGAAGCCTTATTTGCCTTTTAAACTCAATTATTCACTCCCGAAATTCCTGTTCTGTTGTGCGGTAGATTCAACTGAAATGATACTTCGCGGCTTACTGCCGATTTCTGCGGCACAATATGTCAGCGACTTACCCGCGTGGCAAAAACTCGCCGGCATAGTGTGTAGGAGCCTTAACACATTAACAGGAGACGTGCTTCTTGAATATACCACTTTGTAAAATTTCCACCGTTTTCTCTAAGATTTTGAGATAGTATGTGCGTCTCATTTATCGATATTTCATTTAAAGCTGATTTACATGTATCCAGTCGCTGGAGCCAATCACCGGCGCCAGTAGCCGACATGTCAGCGCTGGCCTGGCAGAGCGTGTTTAAACGACTCCAACTCAGTCGTGAGCCTTTCTTGTTATGTCCAGTTACAGCTGTTTAAAAAGAAATCTCTATAGAACATTACTACGCCAAGACTAAAAGAGCTTTTATTTCATTACTAGGCCATCCTTCTATCTCCCCTTCCTTCTTAAATATTGCATTAGTTCCTACATAAGTCATGAGTCTATTGTACGGTGCACCTCAAAAACTCCTGCCAGAGTTCCATGGGTTCATGGTCGGCAACGCGCTAATGATTCTTAGTGTTACAACCGTCTATAGGCTACGGAATCCGCTCACCATCAGGCGAGCCGTACGCATGTTCGCAATCTTATTTGCATAAAACAAAAAACTTTGAAAGTTTTCGAGTCATTTTTCTAATGTGTAAATCTTAATAAATGCGTAAGGGGCTGTCGACGATACATTTTGCCGCGTCCGCAGCGCTAGCACGGGAGATGCGGGCGCGGATCACTGGCTTGAAAAAAAAAGGCTGCAAGCAAGTAGAGCATTATACAGAGCCAATGCTTGTTATCTTGCCAGTGCTGGCATACCTGGATACGTATAAATCAGCTTTTGCATCTTATTCTCTATTTTTGACTTTACTTCCTAAAAGAAAATATATAAAAATGAATGTTGAGTTGTAAAGCGTCCACCTGAACGATGTACTCACCGGCAGCCTTCTTAGCGGCGTACAGGTTGGCCTCCTCCTGCGCCTTGCCGATGTTCTTCTTATAACGGATGCGCTTGTTCCCGAACCAATTGGACACCTAAAAATTAAAAAAAAACGGTGTGTGTCAGCTCCGACGCGGGTTTGGAGTTAACTCTATCCGTCTCACTCACACTGACATCTTAAATTTTATATGCATAGCATGGTGGAAGGGCTTTAGCTAATACCCGCAATTGCAATTGCAAGCAAAAAAAAATTTTATTCCGATGAGGCTGTACAAACCGCCTTCAAATATTTAATTGATTATCATTTCCGCAATTTTTTCAGCAATGGAATCATTGAACTACCTATAAAATGACGATAATAATCGTACATACTCCGATTGATTAAATGTATAATTTCATAATATTTTTTCGTTTAACTTTTTCCATATAAAATGCTAATTTCATATGTAAGGACCTATTATTATTAGTTCCGTATACAAGTTGAGTGTAGGCATATACATGTATACGTATTTATGTCATTCAGTATAAAATGCGCGAATATGTTTCGCGGAACTTCAAGAACTTCACTTTTTGTTAACACTCGACTTTGCTTCCCATCTAATTTATGTAGCGCAGTCTACGTAACATAATGAATATCTATTCTTATGGAGTATAATCCAAAAACACATTTTAATTTACAGTTTTCTATGGCATCTGTTGTAACAGTTATTTATATTAGAATTTCTTTCTAATTTAATAATTTCTAATTCTAATCTAATTTCTTTTTTTTATATTATTTATGGGCTTTATTTTATAGGCTTAGTATTTAGCTACAATCTCTCACCTGATGTTAAGTGTGGATGTGGTTCAAAATTGTATCACAGTTATCTTATTTAAGAGACTATCAAGTGCAGCTAGAAAACAAGTACAGGGGTCTGGTGATAGATTTACAACTTGAGGGTTATAACTAGTCAGGTGAGCATTAGAAAGTGCCATAACACAATGTTTTCCTTCACCGAAAGCTCGGGCACTTTTCAGGGATTCGATCTCACGTCGATCGACGCGATGTCCGTACACGCTACCCAACTGAGCTATCATTGCTTCAAAAAGTAATTTCGGTATTACGACACTGGTATTTGTACATAATTAACTAAGTATATGTACCTGAGAGACGGTAATGCCGCACTTCCTCGCCAGCTCTTCTTTCGCCTCCTCGCTGGGGTACGGGTTCGACAGGTGAGAATAGAAGTATTCGTTTAATATCTCGGACGCTTGCTTGCTGAAGTTACGGCGCTTTCGACGAGCGTCCAGAAAACTGTGAAACGTAAGAAACAAATTAACGCCAATTCTTCTTTTCTAAGAAAAACATCGGGAATCAATATGCTTCAGTCAATATATCAATACCCAATATGATTTACATTGTAACTCATTTGCAAAAAAATATCAATTTCATGATTATATATTTTTTACATCATGTTTAAAATGTAAAATATATGATACATATTTTTAAAGATCTTTCAACTCAATATTTGTGAATTGTAAGTTAATTAATAATTTAACAACATCAAACATATGAAAAAAATACTATGATAATATTAGTCAAGTAAATTGGATCTATTAGTTATAGAGATATGGCTATAAAACTTCAAATATAGTTATTTTTCTGTATTTGGTTAGTTGTATTTTATTGTGATTGAAGTTAAGGTAGTAATTACACTACATACTGAAATTATATATTTTTGAAGTTCTTAAAATCATATTTTTTGAAGATAGAATGTGCAAAAACTAAATGTATTATTTGACACATTCATGGTGAAGTATATAGAGTGTACTCATATTTAGGCTTAAACTTTATAGTTGCAAGCATAACTTTACCTGAGTAAAGTCATTAACTTCCATGACTTACGGAAAACTTAAGTTTTAAATAAATAAATAAAGTATGGTATTGGTACGTATGGTAATACTGTTATAACAGTGACTAGAAATTTGAATGACAAGATTACGCTGAGTAAATACTAAGGGAAGTTTGAGCTAAGCTAAGGCTGACATAATACTAAACAAGCTCTTCAGATTACTTTAATTAAGCTTTCCACCATCAGTATTATGATTACTACATACTACATTGCATATGCAGGAAATTGATCATTTTGAATACATACCGTGAACGTAATATCATAACAGCTTCACAAGTGGACTGCTTCAGCTGCATCTGGATAGAGCTGAACTTCTTGTGGATTATTTGGACCATACGCTCAATTTCCTGTTATAGAAAAAAAATTAAGTCATATTGCTAAACATACAGCTCTCTGCTGTCCTGCTACACTTTAACTGCTGGACAACACAGATGCCCTTCCAATATGTTAACACAACTCAGATGTTTATATCCAACTGCTGGAGGCTTGCAGGTCAATGTGAGAGCAATAACCTTAATCTCTTGGTGGTTGCTGATGTTTTTGGTTTGTACTGTTTTAACCATCAGGCACAGTACCATCACATAAATTCTTCTTTGAGAGGTTATTGGAGATAATTTTAATAACCTAATTGAAATTAAATGAGAGGAATTTACTTTAAGGTAATTAATGAATCAAATGAATAGTGGAAAGGCTAATTAACTAAAATGTAAGCTTTGTTATATGCACGTAGGTCAATTCTCACTTTTGGAGTGATGGGTCTCGTGCGACTCTGCTCACGGAGTAGATTCATGACGTGAGTAGTGAACTCGTTGCACGCGTTTTCGTACTTGTCCAGCTCCTGGTGGTAGATCTGGCGAATCTGAGCAAGCTTCGCGCGGTAGTCCGAGTGCTCGATAGCGTTATCTGGTTATTGATAGTAGTAAATTGATGCAAAAAATTGTACCAAAGAGAACAGAAAAAATAAAAAACAGAGCCAAAATATTATCAGAAAACAATGTCCTCATAATTTTATGTTTTTCTTCTTACCCATACTACCTAAGTAGGGTGCGCAACATGTATTACTACTCTCACCTTTTATTTTTCCCACAATCCATCCATATATTCTTCAGTTTTCCTCTACTCCTATATCTGTCCACCTTCAAACTTAATTTCTATTCATACTTTCCATCATGTTGTGAAATGAGATTTGTCATAGTTTTTCAGCCTACCTGACGTCAACCTTCATTGGGTTCAAACTTATCAAGTACCCATCATTTTATCAACAGATAATTTTTTACTGACGGATTTAAGATTTAAAATTCACGGATTGTTACTACATTATTTAGAATGAGTATTAAAAGTATTTCAATGTAAAAAGCACAAAAGAAAGTAGATAGCACAAAAAAACTATACCCCATTCGCCAGCAGCTGCTGAAGCAGATGCAGCAGCCCCTGCCCCACCACCCTTCTCAGGACCAGCAACACCTTCAGCGATAAGCATGTTGTCTAATCGCATCAGCTGGGGATCTGGAGGCTCCTCCTCTTGCGTATTGCGAAGTGATAGAACTTGAAAAGAAATATTTATATTTATCAACATTGAATGTTATTAAGCAAGCAAGTTTAATTGATTTGATAGGTCATTGACATCAGGGAGCAAAAGCTTACTTGGTAGCTTTTTGATCAGATTAAACCTACTTGTAGAATTTGTACACATTTGTAGCATGGAGAACTTATTCATATAGACACTTATTGCGTTTAATTTGTACTGAAATAATTCTACCCACCAGCCTAAGTATTAGACAGGTATATTATTAAAAATAGAAATGCAGAAACTTGTGGAGTGTTCTTAAGTGTCTACTTGAATAAGTTATCAACTATTTATAACAAACATAATCAGCACTCATTATTAATTTGAATTATGGTCACTGTGGTGTTACTATTTCACAATTCTGGCATAGTTAAATAATATGTAATCAAAACTCATTATAGTTTTTTTTTTCTGTAGGAATTTAGTTAAATATGTCGACCAAAAATTACAGAGAATGTCCATCTAGTTATGCCATATCAATAATACAAATAAAACTTATACCTTTAGGTTTATTACAACTATTGATACAGCACAACCCTGACTTGAACTAGTTTGCTGCTAGAGAATTAAATAAAAATAAATAACTAATTATTACAGTGTTTACTATGTAAAATTTATATATAAATACATCAAAAGAATTTAGAGTATATATAATCTAGTGGTAATCTTCCAAAAGTTTTAATTATGTGCAACAGTACAAAAATGGATATACATATACATTACATTGTCAGTATTTCTGTACCCATAATTTCTATCAGCCAGCTTGATACCTTGAGTCTAACCTGTTATTATCATTCTAACAAAAAAAAAAAAACAAGGGTAAAAATGGTTTCATTTATGAATGCAGAAATTAACAGGTAAAATATGCATTACCTGTTTTCTCTTTGATTTCACATAACACTGAAAACAATGCAGGCTTCATTCTGTGACAGTTGAGAGTGTGTTTTCTTGCCTGCGCTTCATCAAGACTCTGGTCAGTAATGTTCATGATCTGCTGGAGGATTTCGCCTATGTCCTGTTTGCGGGCTTCATTCTCACCCGAAGCCGGCGCACCATCTCCGCCAGGCAAGCCATATCCTTGCGGTCCCAACATCCCACCGCTGTGCGCCATCATCCTATTTGGATCGTCCATTTCTTCCCTCTCAATACATATAACCTCTTTTAACTAACACTAAATACGTATACACGTTTGTACGTAGATTTAAAATCAATGTAAATGTAAAATAATACGAGATAAAAGCTACAGTTCCAACCCAATTCCCAGCATAAACTCAGCCTGCAATAAAATGGCCGCCTCTTTTGTGCTGTCAGATCTGAAATATATGAAATGAAAACAAATACATAATTATAAACTATTCCTATCACACTTCATCTCGTAATCCTTCTTTATGCAGTGATTTAGTGTGAGAAAGAGATAGTACAAAAGTGTTACCATTATTTTCATATCACTAATTACAAGCAGATTACATGTTAAACAATAAAATGCATATATTTTTCATTAATGTTATTTTATTACAAAATAACTTTGCAATCATTGTATTTGCGATTTTAAAATCTTGAGTCCAAATAAAATTAACAATAAAACTAAAAAGAATTACTAACATATAGGAATTGCTATTATGAACGTCCGCGGCCCTAAATGCTCAAAATCATAAAGTCATCACGCTAAGTGATAGTTTTATATCAACGTGCGGCTCAAAGTTGAAGCCAAAACAAAATAAATGATTGCGCAAGCTGTAGCTTGCCACTTACACTTGCCAACACAAACACAAACGCACGAATGATATTGCAAGTGATTAAAATGTTCACCAAAAATGGGAAAATTATAGTATCCAGTGAGTGTTGGTCTCCTTCATCCCATGGTTATTCAGATTAAATAATAAAGGCAATAAATACCATTGATAATTAATGGTATTGACAAACCAAAAGAAAATCAATTATAAGAACTATGTGTATGGTGGTCGCGATCACTACTTTATTACTGCTTATACACTGCTGATCTCGTAACGCGAAAAGACGTAGCGTGACAAATCAAATGAAAATCAGTGATAAGTTTATTACTATGTGTATGGTATAGTAATTATTATTAATAACTATTACCAATACATACCATAAGCCAATATGAATCCGACACATTTACCGATATATTTACATATAAAACTGTCGGTTTGACCTAGTGTACCAACAGTAAGGTATACAATGTATAGCTGTCTCTCGTGTTATGAAACGAGCTTAAATCTAACGTGCCCTTGAAATTTCACTCTCAATGCTCGTCTAATTATCGAATCACCACTTAAGAAGTTTCACTTCAAAAAGTAGGGTAAAATATTTTTGATAACTAGCAACATTTCATTGCATGGCGTCTGACAATTTTGGAGATATTATTATTATTATTTATGTAAAATATAAGCTGCCAGATAGTGCATTCCCGTGAAATAGGGTATTTAAATGTTTCTAGCGATTACGTGATGAGCTGTAGACGTTCTTTTACTGCGCAGTAATTCATATTTTGTCAAAAATGCGGAAGTTGTTTGCATTATGACTTCATTTTTAACACGGACGTGCCGAGAGACGTTGGTAGCCTTTAAAGGCTAACTTGAATTGGCTCCACTGGCTACTGCCATTCTGAGTGTTTTTATTTTATGCCCAAAACCAACTAAAAGCCAAAATCTCAAATACCTTTTCATACTTTTTTAAGACCGATATATAATAATATAGTATTGCCCCAGGGTTTCACCCGTGTTAAATTTATGGGGGAGTAGACAATTTTTTGAAAATTGTTTTAAACCCTATATATCTTGAAAATAATATCCATAAATTAATATGTATTCATTATTACACATTTAAAAGTTATATAAACTGTTAAATTTCGGAGAGATTTATTAATAGAAATAAATACAATATTATGATAGTGGTTTTTCATTTATAATTGACAGCCTTTCAAAATTCACAATAATAATTCTATGTTACTAAGCAACTACTTTAGTTATAGAAAATAACACAAAGGAGTTTGTATCAAGGATATAACAGATACTTCACATCCTCGGAAATTTGAAGAATTTATATCTATAAATTCTTTAGTCCTATTCTAGAACTTAAATCAAGCAACCTCGGACCAAATAGCGGTTTAGTCAGCATGTCGGCTAACTGCAGTTCCGAGGTGACGTGTCTGACATTAAACTCTCCATTATTAACACATTCTCTCACAAAGAAGTGTTTTAGCTTGATGTGCTTAGTGCGCTTATGGTATTCGTATTTTGGGTTGTGTGCAAGTTTCACAGCGGATTCGTTGTCTAAGTTCAGTACTGATTTCTCAGTTTTAGTCAGGTTACCAATAAGACGATTCAACCATAAAAGCTCTTGCGCACATTCACTAGCAGCCATAATCTCAGCTTCAGTTGAAGAAATAGACACCGTCTTTTGCTTCTGGCTTCTCCAGCTAATGGCAGCTCCAGATAATAGACAAACCATTCCAGATGTTGATCTTCCGGTAGTCTGATCTCCTCCATAATCTGCGTCACTGTAGCACTCTAAATGTGGTGGAGTCGATGTCTTCTCAAAGACTAACCCTTTCTGTTGGGTTCCTTTTAAATATCGAAAGATACGTTTTACCGTCATTACATCTTTCTTAGTAAATGTGTCAAGATTTCTGGATGCAACACCTACGGCATATGAAATATCAGGCCTCGTGCCTACTGATAAGTATGCCAAAGCACCCACAGCTTGTCTGTATGGAAAGTTTGCATAGTTAATCTCTTTCGCTTCTATCTCATTTTCTTTAATTATTGGTGTTGGTGCTGATTTGCATTTCATCATGCCATATTTTTCTAAAACTTTCTTTGTATAGGCCTTTTGACTTAAAGTAATCGTCTTATCCTTACTAACGTCAATCTCCATTCCAAGGAAATATGAAGCAGGTTTTGTTGTTATCTTGAATCTTGTTTTCAATTCTTTTATAAACTCGTCTCCTGCAGCTGGTGTGTTGTAAGCTACGAGACCATCATCCACATAAAGACCAATAAAGACTTTGGAATGTCCTCTGATTCGGACATATAAGCACGGGTCTGCTTCGCTCTGTTTAAAAGCAGACTTTTCTAGAAATTCAGCTATACAGGTGTTCCAACAACGCGGAGCTTGCTTTAAACCATAAAGACTGCGTTTAAGTCTGCAGACTCTTTTTGTGCCATCCTGATAACCTTCAGGTTGTTTCATAAAGATTTCTTCCTTTACTTCTCCGTTTAAAAACGCCGTTGAAACATCAAACTGTTGCAGTTTTAAATTTTCTTGAGCAGCAATTGCAAGTAATGCACGAACTGTGCTCAGACGAACTACTGGGCTAAAAGTTTTATCATAATCTACTCCATGTTGTTGAGAGTAGCCCTTTATAACCATTCTGGCTTTGTATCTGTCTACGGTACCATCATGGTTCATTTTTACTTTAAAAACCCACTTACAAGGTAGGGCTTTTCGTCCTTTAGGTAGATCAACCAGATCCCAGGTCTCGTTGACATTTAGAGAAGTCATTTCACTTTGCATGGCTTCTAACCATTTTTGTTTGTCAGGAGAATCCAACGCTTCTTTGAACGTTGAAGGTTCTTTGGGCTTATTGAGATTTTTAATTTCTTCAGCAGCAGCTAAAATAAAATCATCAAAGCGTTTAGGTGCTGTGATTGTTGATCTATCTCTCAAAGACCTCGTTTGAGTGATGGTTCCTTCTTCATTATCACCAGAGAGTGACTCACTCTCACTTTCTATGTCTATTGGTTCATTTGTGCTCTCGATTAAACCATGTTGAAAGCATGTACCTTGATTTGTACCAGTATCGCTGTCTTGAAGTTGATCGTCTCTTTTATCAAACGTCACAACTACCTGCTTGCGTGGTATGTGTTGAGATTTTGTTTGTCTAGGTTGTTCAATTTGTGTCACGGTATTGAACAAAGTGGAGAGATCATTTGCGTTTTGTGCATCATAATACATAGTTTTCATAACTCGAATATCTTTAGAGATAATATTTTTATTTCTCGAAGGTATGAAAATTCTGAACGCTTTGGATGTTTCAGAGTATCCCACAAACACGCCTGGAATAGCTTTCGGTGCAAATTTATGACCATTAGTACCTTTCTTAAGAACATAGGTCTTACTACCGAACACGTACAAATGATTAATGCATGGCTTTCTACCGACCCATCTTTCAAATGGTGTTTGATTCTGAATAGCACTATTTATACTCCTATTAGATAAATAGTTAGCAGTAAAGACTGCTTCGCCCCAAAATTTCAGTGGTACCTTTGCTTCAATCATTATTGCTCTCGCTTTCTCCACGAGGGTACGGTTTTTCCGTTCAGCAACTCCGTTTTGGCTCGGGGTGTAAGGTGCCGTAAGTCTTCTTTGTATTCCATTGAGTTTTAAATAAGTGTCAAACTCTTTGTTAACATATTCAGTGCCATTGTCTGATTGTAAGAACTTGATTTTATTCCCAGTTTGTTTTTCAGATAACTCTTTGAACTCTTTAAATTTGTTTAATACTTCGACTTTGTTTTTGATGAGGTATACATGACTGTAA
The DNA here is from genome assembly GCA_947532125.1 of Saturnia pavonia. Lineage (NCBI taxonomy): Eukaryota > Metazoa > Arthropoda > Insecta > Lepidoptera > Saturniidae > Saturnia > Saturnia pavonia. Next base: position 18,303,763 of record OX383898.1, on the reverse strand, counting down.
CGACTGTAGTCGTCTATAAAAGTGACGAAGTATCTATTTCCGCTTATTGTGGGCGTTTGTATAGGTCCACAAACATCGCTATATACGATTTCTAAGCAGTGTGTTGTTCTTTGAGTTGTTTTCTCACGAGGAACAGGTACTTGATGCATTTTTGCTTGAACGCATGTTTCACATTCAGTAAATGTTTCAGAAGCATCGAAGTCTAAGCCAAGTAAGTTCTCGTTTTTCAGTGCTATACGCATGTCTTTGACATTCATGTGACCGAGTTTTCTATGCCAGTCGTTGATATTTGATGAGTTTGTTTTCTTTGTTTTAGTTTTAACTGTGTCATCATTATCATTGGCAAGGTTATTAGAATTATGAGATTTGTATCTTTTCGTTTTTATGTAATAAAGGCCATCAGATTGTTTAAATGCAGTGATAGTTGTACCGCTCTTAGGATTAGTTACAGTCGCTTTTCTTTTACTAAAATGTACAGAGCATCCAGCATCTGTCATCTTGCTGACGGATAAAAGATTGGTGCATATACTAGGCACATACAGCGTATCTTTTAAATGAGTGAGAGTTGTATCATCACCTACCGTTGTTAGAATGGAGACTGTCCCGATTCCTTTTATCTCGGCTGTATGGTCTTCTGTTGCAAAATTTAATTTTCTAGATGTACTCTCTATAGCCGTAAACAAATCTCTTTGATGTGTCATGTGAGACGTACAACCGCTATCTAATACCCAAATACTGTTATCAGGCTTCACGTTTCGTGTGATTAAGCACTGTGTAGAAAAATGGTTTTTATGAGATCTCTTGTGTTTATTAAATTTCTCATTGTTATTCTTCCAGCAGTTTCTACAAATTTTATGATTTTTGCGTTTAAAGATGTTACCTCTTTGTTTGCAAATTTTACAAGAAGCATAGTATGCTTCTTCTTGTAATGAGGATTCAGAATCGTCGCTCGTAGATATCCTTTGACCATGACGTGCGTCACTTTCTTCAATTATTTTGATCTTAAGCTCGTCTGGCTTTGGAAGAGTGTCTCTAGATTCTATAGCTACTCTGAAGTTCTCAAATTCAGGTGAAAGACTGTATAACATCATAATAGTTAACAGCTCTTCGTTTATGTTTACATCCATGTCAGCTAATTTTTCAACTTTGTCCATGAAATTATCCAAATGAGATCGAACATCATTTCCGTTTAATTTCAATAAAATCAGTTGTTTTAATAGAGATGCCTTTCTAGCCGGTCCTTTACTTGCATACGTTGATTTCAATTTGTCCCATACATCTTTCGCAGTATAGCAATTTTTAATTAATTTTAACTCAGAAGGAGCTATAAGTAATATTAATTCGGCTTTAGCCAGTTTATCACCTTCTTTATCTGCTAAACTTGAATCTGCGGACAACTGAGTCTCAACGTATTTCCATTGTTTTTGTTTTATAAGGACAGCTTCGGCATGAATCTTCCAAGTTTCGTAATTTTCTCGGGTTAATGATTCAATTTTTGTTAGAGACATTTTGGAGAAAATAAAAAAACACACTATATTTTAATTTTACGCTCTGCTACCATGTTAAATTTCGGAGAGATTTATTAATAGAAATAAATACAATATTATGATAGTGGTTTTTCATTTATAATTGACAGCCTTTCAAAATTCACAATAATAATTCTATGTTACTAAGCAACTACTTTAGTTATAGAAAATAACACAAAGGAGTTTGTATCAAGGATATAACAGATACTTCACATAAACATATTTTTTAATCAAAATAAAAGACATGCTGCAAAACGCGGCGGGACGTCATCATTTAATAAATTTGTACGATAACGTCACATTTTCTTTATAGCGTTTCCAATACTGTAAACTCACGGATTTAAGTAGATTGGAAATAATAACACGGACCATGGAATGTCAGATTCCTCAAAAACTCACATGAAAGTTCTAAAAAGCCCACATTTTGTAAGAATACTGAAATCATCATACTTTACACTTTATCTCGATAATGACAGTAATGGTCTTCGGTCAAGTTAAGAAAAAGAATTCTCTTTTACTCCCAGGGTTAACCTGTAGACAGAGAAAGAAATTGTCAAAGAGATCGTGTAACCGTGTGCTATATTTTAAATAAGTGTTATCATTTTATAGTTTCCTTAAAATTTACTATTGTTCGCACGCACAAAACACTGTTCAATATCTACTATACAATAAAATATTAATTTACTTTGTTCTTGTTTGAAAACACCATGATAAAGCACTCAAATCTCAACCACAACTATTTTGACAAATTGGTGGTTCTTTTTGTCCCAAAAAAGAGGTTAGAGCGATAGCGCCACAAAATCTACGCCTTTTCTTTTATGCTAGTTTTGCTATCTGAAAAGTACATGAAATAAAGTTTCGTCGTGTTGTACTTGTCACTGTCAAATGGAGATTTGACACTCTTGAAAGTTGCCCTTTCCAGTTGCGATTTCCGTCATCCACCACGCTATCTAAAATTTAATTACCGGTTAACAGATGTGTCGACTTAAATGCAGTAAATATACAAAAAATATTTAAATGAGACACGTTCTCACCTTAGTTTATAAGTGTAGTAGTGTGTTTAGTAAACATATTCCAGTTCTTTGCAAGCAGTTCAATCTTTCGCTTAGCCAACAGTGGGGTAGCAATAAGATTCATAGGAAAATCAAAATACCCAATCCATTACGTGAAATAATCATGGCTGATCCTAAGATTGAAGAAATTCTCGCGCCGTTGCGTGCCAACGTTAAGGAACAAGGCGATCTAGTCAGGAAGTTGAAAGAAGATAAAGCTCCTGAAATAGACATCAAAAAGGCTGTAGCAGAATTGAAAGCTAGGAAAAAAGTTTTAGAAGACAAGGAACTGAGCCTCGCGCCCTCCGATGAACTATTTGATCGCGCCAAGATGGAAGACCTAGTTAAGAGAAGATTCTTCTATGACCAATCTTTTGCAATATATGGTGGTATTACTGGCCAGTTTGATTTTGGACCAATGGGGTGTTCCCTAAAAAGCAACATGATCCAGTTATGGAGAAAGTACTTCATCCTCCAAGAACAGATGTTGGAAGTTGATTGTTCCATACTGACACCTGAACCTGTTCTAAAAGCATCAGGGCATGTGGAAAGGTTTGCTGACCTTATGACGAAGGATGTAAAAAGTGGTGAATGCTTCCGTTTGGATCATTTAATTAAAGCTCATCTTGAAAAAATTAAAGCAGATAAAAATACTAAGAATGAATTAAAGTTGGAAATAGAAGATATACTAGTTAAACTTGATGGAATGACTGCAGATGAGATGTCTGGACTCATGAAGAGATTTGATATGAAATCTCCAATAAGCGGGAATGAGCTCACTCCTCCCATTGAATTTAATCTCATGTTCAACACTCAGATTGGTCCATCAGGACTCGTGAAAGGTTTCCTAAGGCCTGAAACTGCACAGGGCATTTTTGTCAACTTCAAACGTCTCCTTGAATTTAATCAAGGTCGCCTTCCATTTGCTGCAGCTCAAATAGGCAATTCGTTCAGGAATGAAATCTCACCACGTTCTGGGCTACTCAGGGTCAGAGAATTTACTATGTGTGAAATAGAACACTTCTGTGATACAAAAGATCATCCTAAATTTGATTCTGTAAAGGATACTAAAATGTTATTATACTCTGCTAATAACCAGGAACAAGGAATGGCTGCAGAAATAATGACTATTGGAGAAGCCGTCTCAAAAGGCATAGTTAACAATGAAACTTTGGGTTATTTCATGGCTAGGATCCATCTCTACATGTTAGCTGTTGGTATTGATCCTAAAAAACTAAGATTTAGACAACACATGGGCAATGAAATGGCCCATTATGCTTGCGATTGCTGGGATGCTGAATGCTTGTCAAGTTATGGATGGGTGGAATGTGTTGGTTGTGCTGATAGGTCAGCTTATGACTTGACTCAACATACCAAAGCAACCGGTATTCGCCTTGCAGCTGAAAAGAAACTTCCTGCTCCAAAACAAATAGAAGTTGTTGAAGGACTACCAAATAAAGCAACTATAGGAAAAGAGTTCAAAAAGGATGCCAAGGTCATTAATGATGCTATAGCAGCAATGGACTCTGCAGCATTGCAAGAGATGCAGGAGAAATTAGACAGTGAAGGTGTCTATTTGCTGATAACTCCTAATGGTGAATTCAAATTGACACCTAACCTTGTATCAATAAAGAAGAGTCAAAAAACCATCCATGTTGAGGAAATTATACCAAGTGTTATTGAGCCTTCCTTTGGCATTGGGAGGATTTTATACTGTATTCTAGAACACAACTTCAAAATGAGGGAAGGCGATGAGCAGAGGACATACTTCTCTTTGCCAGCAACTGTAGCTCCAATGAAATGTGCAGTCTTGCCTTTGAGTGGTAATGCTGAGTTCCAGCCATTTGTACGTGAACTTTCACAAAATTTAACAGGTGTGGATGTATCACACAAAGTCGATGATTCTTCAGGCTCTATTGGACGTAGATACGCGAGAACAGATGAGTTGGGAGTGCCTTATGCGATTACTGTAGACTTTGATACAACAAAAACTCCACATACGGTCACTTTGAGGGAAAGAGATAGCATGGGTCAAGTGAGATTACCATTAGATGACGTTCCGATTGTTGTTAGAGACCTGTCTAACAGTAAAATCTCTTGGGCTGATGTAGAACAAAAGTACCCTAAGTTTGAACAACAGGAGACTTTGAAGGGTGCCGCAGCCTAGCTCATGCATATTTGAACAACTGCTTTGCCAATACTTTGATTCTATTGTATTCTATTTATTGTTAGAGCTAAGCTTGTGTCTTATGAGAAAATTGTCTATACATGTTTATAGCAGATTTAATTGTGATTCACAGTTTATTAAATAATTTATCATAAATCTTTGCAATTATTTAATGTCACTTCTGACTCGTCTTAATTGTAAGTTTATTTGAATAGGGTGAGATTAAGTAGGACAACTACTTGTTTCTAGTCACAATCTCTACAGATAGAACAATTCGCAATATATTGAAACAGCTATTTAAACAAAAAACCGTAGTACAAATAGTAATTTTATTAACAGAATGTTTCTGCTCAATAGCATTCTAAACATTATGTTTCATTATGTGGTACTTGTTTCATAATACAACTCGGTGAATGTAAGCTGTAAATTATCGTATTCTTTGATATGATTACAATTCTAGAGAAAGTCACGAATTTAAAAATGCATTCGGTAACAAGTCGCATGTGAAACGTGACTTTCGTAACTCTACGTATTTATACTTCGTATTTTTTTTAAATAATCATCGTTTTTATTTTTATATTACAAGATAAGCGAAACTTAGCTGCATCAAGTTAATTTAGTAGTAGCATGAACAATAAGCGTAATAATATGCTCATTGTGGTAACTATTATTTCTATACTTATCAATGCTGGCAAACAAAAACTAAGGACTCGTTAAAAAATTTATTAGGTCTTACATTTTCAACTGATGGCGGGGACACAATGACCGGTTGGTCATTGCATGGTGCACTCAAATGCAATGGGTTATAATTTGTAATGCTACAATCAGTGCATACCTTCACTGAAAGGAAATGACATAATGAAGCAAAGATGGCTCTGTGGTAGTGTGTACGACTTCGCGTCGATTAACGTGAGTTTGAATCCCTGTAATGAGCCTGAGCTTTCGGTGAAGGAAAACATCGTGAGGAAAAACCATAGCATCGTGGTAGGGCTTTTTCTGATGCCCACCTGGCTAGCTACCACCCTCACGTTGAAAATCTGTCGCCAAGCACCAATAGGTGTGTTCCGGCAGCTGCACTTGAGAGCAAGTTTTCCACTAGGTTTAGCGTGATGTCATATTGGGCCACATCATCACTTAACATTAGGTGAGATTGTGGCCACTACGCCAAACCTATAACGATAAAAAGAAAATGTATGTATTTTTAGCTTGTCAAGTTGCCATATGTGTTACAAAAATGCCGGAAAGAAGTTTTCCGGTTATTCAGGCAGCTATACTTAAAACGGCAATCCTCTTATAGGCAAGTGTGATACCATCTTCAACGTAACGAAATATCCGAGAGTATAGTTTTGAGTTTTCAAATTCGATTGAAAGTTAGAACAATGGTCAATGGAACAAACAGAAGCCAATATTTGTATTAGAGAAAACAATGTTTAATTGTAATGTTAGAAAGCTAATAAAATTGCATTTATGGTCAAAGCACTGATCTACTATTACGAGTGGATAAATTGGCTCTCAAACTATATTTGAATTTACTTGCGCAATTTTAGTGTTGCAGTCCGTACTTTTCTAATCTTTTAGTATTACCATAAATATATATATATATACAGAGCATATAATCAAGCCAGGCAAAATATAACGTTAAAACTACTTCTCTTGACATATGTTATGTACTATTTTAAATTAAAAAATAGGTATCACTTTTATTGAACGACCTGTCCAGTGGGTTTATTTACTTTAGTTCATATATTTAATATAAGTTTGTATGTTTTAGTTAGTAATTAATATAGTATGACCACAGTAAAAAATGAGTCGTACAAAATCAAAGTCGACAATGTAGGTCTGACCGATAACTTGGTAATTCAAATAAAACTCATAAAAAATGTATCACCGGCGAGTAATTTACTGTTAGCTCCATCCAAAGTTAATATTTAAATATTCTGCATAAATGGCTATGGATACAAAAGAAATTTATTACTTTTAGGGCCGATTTTTCAATCGTCAGAAAACTTTATTTGAGGAATAATTTTGACGGTTTGACGAATAATGTATGTAAAAACCTGTTAAAATTTTAAAATTATTCTTAAAATATGGTTGTGTTGATTGAAAAATCGGCCCTTATTTGAATTACCAAATTATCAGTCAGACTTACTTTGCCACCTTTGATTTTATATATTCAAAGTGATGAATAAAAATAACCATATGAACATTCATTATTATATTCATGGACACAATTAATAACCATTATAATAATTCTAGTATAGTGCTGTATCATCGATAGCGTCTTTCCCTCGAGCGGGATCGATGTCTGGGACGATCGCGTGAACGTGACCGGTCACGGTACCTGTCCCGGCGATCCCGCTCTCTATCCCTATCTCTTCTGTCTCTGTCCTTGTCACGTGAACTTCTTTCGCGGTCTCTCTCTCTATCTCTATCTCTGACGTCTCGTTTCGTTCTGTCTTTCATATTGTACCTGAAAAATAAATTTGGTGAAATATAATTTAGTGAACATGGAGTACCTAAACCAGTGGAGCAGAATATATTATACGGATATTATAAATAGGATTAGTTATAATAGTTATAAATAGCGTTTCTGATTTCTAGGCTTATTTTTTCGAGATTCGAGAAATTACTATAACTTTTAAAAGTTCAAAATATTGTCAATAGAATGCAAAATAAAATTTCGCTTATTAAAAATCATCAATATCAATTAATTATTAAGTCGTTTAAATTATTATTTAATAACTTACACGTTTTTATAACAAAACTATCTATATTAAATTTTGAGGATCATCCTATAACACCTTTAATTTTTGTTTTAATCAAAAAGAAAGTACTTTGAATATCATGTTTGTCTCAATTACTATATAAAAGTAAGAATGGTACTAAAATTGTATTTAATAAATAAATAAGTTTTTTTTTATAAAGGAATGAAAATAAACATATTTTTTTTTCAAATTTAAATTAAGTATCAATATTGTATTTAATAATAAATACTTGAAATATAAATAGTGAGTTTATAATATAAAAGATCCTCAATCAGTGGACCTCCAATGAACCACTCATACTGTAAATACAACAGTGCGTACAAGTCTGGCCGTCACACCGCTAGGTCAAATCAACAACTATCACAGTCATGAATATCAAGCCTTGCTTTAACCGAGTATATTATATCTCATTCTCTCGCAGGCTGAATCCTATAGATATATATGTTTGTCTCTTTTTAGTGTCAGTCGGACACTTTTCCCGTATAGCTTCCATCCAGCTATAAAGAACTTTGTTCCAAATAACGTTAAGTTATATTGTTATTTATGATGTTGGAGATGAAGATTTTAATGTAAATAAGGCTATTGCAGCAGTTACTAGCGTGTCGTTAAGCATAATCAAAAAGTTATTGTATGAAAGTCGTTCGGATGACAATACAAATGGTCATTAAATTGCCATTGAAAATATCGCAATTTTTAAGAATATGAGTTCCACCGTGGCATCAGTACTGCAGAATCATTAAATGTATAATTTCATATTATTTTTTTCTAACGCTAAATTCATATGTAAGGGGCTATTTTATATTGTGTGTATGAGTTATGTACACACCAACTAATAAGGTTCATTGTAGGAATGAAAGTAAGAAAACAAGCAACTGAGCAATCATCGCTTGTTGCAGATGTATGAAGACTGACCTGTCCCCATCTCCGTAGTCCCTTCGGTCTCGGTCGTCGTGTTCGCCCCGGTCAGAATCCTTGCGGCTGGGATTATACGCGCTACTCCCGCTGCGGTAGTTCTGCGCCGGCTTCGTCGCCTCAGATTGCCTGTTATGTTCAGCTAACCTACATAAGATTTGGATAAATATATTTGTAATATTACTGATTGTAATCTCTAGTAGCAGATTGGAAGAGGATAGATTTATATTCCAATTAGGTTCACATTTTTTAAATATAGCTTATATGGATCGTAAAATGATATCTACTTGGTTGTCACTAGATATTGTTGAAACATTGAAAGGGGAAAAAGCAAGCGAGGTGGTAGAGCTGTTCTTACTGATTAGGTCGCGACCACCATGCATGCATATGGTGAAAAGCCGGTTGTTGTTGTTCGCTAATGTGCGTAGCGTTTCGGGATCAGAAAGTGCATATCCATTTTCTATTAACGCAGCCCGGCGAAAGTGGTGACGATGGATTGAACTCTCATTGATTGCCACTGTTTTTGAATTTTACTGTGCTTACTATAAAAACATAAGAATGGTTTATGTTTGTTTAAAGATACCAAATGGCGAGAAACCTAGCAATTCCTTGTTTTGGAACCCACAACTATAGTTGGGTTATTTGATTTGCAATTCAAAGACATTAACATAGAACATAACTAATGAACATTTTTAACATGAATTGTAAAAAGAGGTACAAATATTAAAGTTGTAGTAATGTAATGAAGAGACAATTACACTGCCATCTGTGATAGGTATGACAAAGATAGCACTTACCTAACGACACTAATGTTCACCACATTTGCAGCATTCGAGTCGTTTCACCCTTATTACCCCATGCTTATGTGTATATAGGTATAAATATATTTGCATTGACTGATTCTAGTCTATTTTCACGTTTAATTATTGTCTATTGACCTGACTTATTATCATGAATAAATGATCTCTTTCTTACAATAGTCATGCCGAAGATTATTTAATTATAATATTTACATTAATTCCTTTAAAAACTAAAATTTATTAACTTTTTAATTATTAGCCAGCTCAACACGATTAAAAAACGTAATAAAGGGTAAAGGTATTAAATAAAAAAAAATGGTACATACCTCTGTTCAATCTGCTTTTGTATAGGAACGGGTATTCTGGGGAATAGCGTGCTGAACCAGTCGAGCTTGATGAGCATCTGTCGGACGAGGGCGCCGATGGTGGTCGGTGCTCCTCCCCCCGCGCGTGGCTCCACCTCCTCCTCGTCGTCGAGATAATCGACGTACCAGTCGAACAGGTCCGCCGGTGGTTGAGTGTAACGTACATACATAAATCCTTAACACACAATATGTTCACTTTGATTCAATTTATTCACATATATGAAATAGTTTTAGTTGTCAAATGCAAAGAATTCTCTCTTTTTTTCCTATTTGTAATATATTATGTTATCAGGAAATTAAGTTTATTTGTAAAAATACTGTCATAAGTATAAAAGTATTATGAAAAAATAATAAACAATATTTGGCTAATATAATAATAACACAACAAAATTACTAAGAATCACAATTAGGTATATCTAAAACATATTATTTTTTATAAATGTGAAAGTATGTTTGTATTACTATTTGATCCACCAATCATGTTTAAACAGTTGCACAGATTGCACGGTGTGGCAATTTAAGAAAGTTGTAGGATGTTTTCTTAGAAGAATGGAACTCAATGTCAAAAGTTGATAGCTTCAATGCCTCACTGGTGTAAAGCAGTAATTAAAAGCTGTGGACATGCTACTAACTATTAATTTTTGGTTTAAAATGTATTAAATAGTTTTTTTTTGTTTATGCACTTCACATTAATGTAATTTATTTAATCTAAGTTTCATATAAAACAACTCTCGAGCAGTTTAATAAATCGTTCTTAATTATTTGTCCAGCTTCATTTAGTATTTGAATGTGTTACTATAGATAATAAATAAAATTTGTAAAAAAAATGTTACTGATTTTATTCTATATTCTTAATCTCGTTCGCTGTATTCATGTGGCTATTTCATAACTAATTACTTCTAAGAAGGAACAAATAAGTACACATAACATGATTTATTAAAAAAATCTGTAACTCCAAATCATTCTTAATTATATGACCACAAATGAATATATATGAAACACACGTCCTGGGTACACTGTTCACTAGTAAAAAGTATGGCAGCAAGGTGTATGACCTCTATGAAAACTGTACAGATGGCCAGTAGGCATAGAATTATCTCATTATGCAAAATATGTGCATTTTAAAGCTGGATGTGCCAATTTGAATTAACATGAACACATTAGAAGATTGACATGATAGAATTTGATTGCTCTACCTAGCTGATCAAGTATTACATTAAGGAAGTCTAAATAAAATTATCACATTTCTTTGTGGATGAATTAAGCTATTGATTGTACTTTCCAATGCACTAGCCAATTTGTTACTAAAAGAGAAAAATTATTAGGAATCATACCTACCGAGAGATCTTATGTAAGGTGAGTCGGAGTGCTGTAACAACCCGTTAACTTGTTTCCGTGTCAACCGCAATGTATAGAGCTTGTAGAGGAGACAAAACGCAGTTGAGACAATGCCACCCGCACCAACACCACGCACCTGCAAATTTCATTAGAATAACTCATTATGTCTACTAGGATATTTATTTAATTTTTTGTATTGCTAATGCTACTTGCATTACAAGAGTACTGATATTTCTTAATCACTGGGAAAGAATTAAAAGAATTAATGGTGTGTTCTATTTAAATACTGCTAAGGTGTGGTGCATACATTTTTTTTTTATTAATTACATTTGTACCTAATTTAAAAATACAACAACATAAAAATATAAGTTTATTTTTAAACATGGTGTTTCCTAGAAACTGTTATAGATAGAATATAAAAACCAACCTATATTATTTTTACTTGATAATTAATGATATTTCTATCTAATTTAAACATTTAACAAAACAAAATAAAAAATATATATAAAAAGAAGTAACAAAGAAGATTTTTTAAACGTTTTGCTATTGATACAGATTAGATTATGGACCATAGGAAATCAAACACATTAAAACCTAGAAAAGTATAATGAGTTTTTAACCAAGGCTCAATCCACATTACATATAACTTAACAGACATTATTATCGATAAAATAATTTAGTGCAGATTCTAGAACTAGAAAGGTAAGTAGTTGAGAGAATATGTATAAAGAAAAGAAAAAATAAAAAGAAGCAATATTATAATGTGGCAGAACATACTCACGCCGCCACACATGCCGGTCTGGCCAGAAGTCTTTCGGCTCCCTCTCTCCCAAGGCTCCAGATGCTTCACCTGGTAATAAATCTCATCCACCACCTCATGGTATGTCTTCAACTTGAACAGATGCACTGGGGACAATTACAATTACTTCAGTTTTAAATTTAACAAATAATTGATATATATTATAAAACAAATAATAACAATGATCACTGATAAAATTTATAAATACTGATTTATGATACTATATAAATATGGTTTTGTTATATTATAAGTTACATCCAAAATATTGGAATACAATCTGATAAGAACCCTCCAGTTTTCTCTCAAATTATTCTCACAAATGTATATGTCAAAAAGGACTTCCCTAAAAAAGTTCTTGAAATACGCAAATAATTACAGCCGGAACAATAAAAAAGCCGAAAGCAGTAAGAAAAAATGGGAATATAGCTTCATAAAATACAACAAGCTAATCGTGATGGGACTAATGAATACCAACCGCAAAAAAAGAAAAAGAGAAAAACAGGAACACCAACCACTTCATTTCAGAAATAGGAATACCGAAAATGTGAAGATATGTCGAAGTACACAAGGGATGTAATTAAACCAAGTATACTTACATTTGTAACATGTGAAAGATCTGCCTCGATGTCAGAGTTGCCAAAAAACAAGTAAGAGCCTTCAAGAACCAACAAACAGATACAACAACAAATATATCCACAAAAAAACTTTAATAAATTACACCCCAAGTCGCTGGTCAAGGAGGAAGTCAGACAAGTCGACCACCACCCTCCAACAAATCTGTCATATAAATCCATTACCTTATACAAGTACACTACACACAAACATAGAACACCAAAAAGTTTCCAAGAGTTAGAGTTAGCCATCAAAACAATCAAGTTGGACATCTTGGGCATAAGCAAGATGCCAAGAATAGAAAAAGGAATAGGAGTAGGATTTTTGGTAAAGTTAAAATTCAAATGCCAGATTTTTGGGTTTGAAGTGATATCAGATAGAATAGCGACGATTCATATTAACTTACCAAAACATACAATAAATTGGAGTCTTTCAAGTCTACTCGGCGACAGAAAAGCAACAAAATCAGACATAGATAAATTTTATGATTAACTAAGGGAAGTTACAAGAAGAGAAATTAGGAAAACAATATAGTACTTAGTCTACCTAGGTCTGTCTATGTCAGTGCTCAAATAGGCCTCGATTAGTGGTGAAGAACATATAATAAGGGAATACCAAAGGGGGAAAAGAAGCAAAAACGGAGATAAATTGGTAGAATTTCTGTTTGATCATAATTTAACAATTCAGAATTCCATGTTCCGCAAACAGCCCAAAAACATATGGACTTGGATGTCTCCAGATAGAAAGGCGATATGGGAATAGTACAAAACTTAAACTTCAATACTAACCATTTCATAGTACGCAACTGTGGAAGTGATCCAAAAAAGCCTAGGACGACAGCAATTCAAATGAAATACGTACAAACAACAAGTAAAAAGAGGGACCCAAACGATACCACAGAAGACCTGATGGAAGTTGCTACTTCAGGTATGGACCTAAACGAAAAGTATAAAAGAATAGAAAACAAGTTAAAAGAATACTGTTGAAGCAAAGAGACTTTGCTATAAAAGTAATATAATCTCTTTGCATATCATTGTATGTTTTTATATTTTTATAAACAGAACATATAATGTTGATTAGAGATGTCATGTGAAAAACACGTATTGTTTGAGAAATTAAATATATCTATTTTCTATTATCATAGTAGATTTATCTAATATTGTTACTTATTCCATAGTATATATTATTTATTACAACCACAAATATATAACAATATAATATTCATGTGATTCCTAGCTAAACTGTGTTTCTTTTAAGACTCTGCTTATAGTGTGAACAAGCACACTAGGTTGTTACATCAGTAACAATAACAAATACAAACAAACAAAAGTCCTATCCAAGTGAAAAAAAAGTTAGGATTTTTTCCCTGAAGAAAATTATATGAGGCAGATGGGAACAAACTGTACAAACATAGTTTACCATTTAATCAAACTCAAAAATACTAACACCTTGAATGCTATAATTATATAGTATCATAAAATCAGTACCTAGTGTCGAATTATTATAAAAATAAATCCGAACTCCTGTGCGTTGTTATGTTTGCTTACCTACCTTTGAAGTAGCTAGAACCCTGTATATTGGCTAATATAAGTGGATTCAAGTTCATAGTTTGTTCGTTACCCCAAATCGGTAATATATTATGTTGCTTCCCAGTCTTTGAGGGTTTCTGCTGATTATACTCTGGAAAATAGAAAACGTTAGTCATATAGTTCCAATGTAAGCGATTAAAAAATTGGCACGATACACACCTTCAGCATCCGTCATTTTACGAACACAATTAAACAAGCAAAATAAAAATTTAAAATGCTAAAAGCACCGTTTTTATTCTTTTGTTTAGATAAACACTATAATTATAATTTCATAGAAGGATTTTTCACGTCACATATACAGATTCTCAATATCACATATCAACCTACCTAACAAAACAACATAATCATGGCGGACAAAATTTTAATTTATTATGGCCACTGGATACAAGGCCTTTAAGCCTAAATGGCCTATGACGGACATAGCGTACACTAAACGTAGACGTAACAGTATAGATTAATAAATTAATAGTTCTGTTATTAGCACCATGAAACAATCAATAGTTGATATAAAACGTTCGATTGTTTACTTAAGATTTGCTGCGAAGAGCTTTTGTTTTATCTCATCAAGTTACCAAAGTACAGAAACTGCACACGCATGGCTTCGAATCACTAGTCCACTCACCTTACAGTCCAGATCTGGCCCCAAGTGACTTTTATTTGATTCCCAGTTTAAAAAAAGACTTGAGGGGAAGGAAATTTTTCAACGACAATGGGTTACGGCAATTTTGGCTCATTTTGAGGCAAAAATTAATAAATATTTTTACGATGGTTTAGAAAAATTAATTCATAGATCTAATAAATGTATTCAGGAAAAATAGATTTATGATTTCATTTTATTTAAAACCCTTTCATTCCACGAACTTTTTGATGTCTACTCGTATCTCATTCTTTCGTAGGCTAAATCGTATAGACGTATATGGTTCTGTTTTTCGTTTCATCGAGTATCAAATCACAACGGTGCTAAATAAGTTTTTACTTCAATAGATGTTGGGTGAAGAAAAGGTTATGGATCAATAAATAGTTACTAAAAGATTTATCAGTACTACATATTCAAAGTTTATTGATTGCATTTTCCATCAAAATTTTATGTTGCATTTGCGAGATGGTATTAAGAAAGCTTTTAAAAGTTAATATGACAATATATAGTGAAAGATAATACAAGTACAAGTATATGCTAACAAAAAATTTAGAAAAACAAAGGAAATGATAGTTATTGAAAAAAAAAGGTGTGTGTGTGCGATTCACACACGATAGAAGTACAACTTGAAGTTGAACAACTTTAAAAGACATTTTCTATTTTATTTAAACAGTGTGCAATATATATATAGTCAATATATGTATATGTGTGTATGTACACACCGACATTTACTGTCTCGCTCTGGCTCACACAAAGAGGAGAGATCGATAATGTGCGTTAAACGTTTAACATTTAACGTTTGGATGTCGCATAAGAAGTTTCACTTCAATAAATTTAGTATTTGAGCACGCATTTATTGGAACAGAACATAAATTAAGTCTTGTCTAATATATTGCCGGATAATTTTAAATATTCGTTAAACGTTTAACGCACATGATCGGTCTCTCCTCTTTGTGTGAGCCAAAGCGAGAGAGCAATATATTATCGGTCTCTCTTTTAAAATGAAGTTTCACTTCTATCGTGTGTGAATCGCACGCACACCTTTTTGAAGTGAAACTTCTTATGCGACTTCCAAGCGTTAAACGTTAAATGTTTAACGCACATTATTGGTGGGTATCGGAGACATTCCAACCGCAGTTCCTCTCATTTAGCGACCGTCTGTTGTGAAGTATGAGGTCTAGCGTTGTCCTGAAGCAGCAGTGGGCTAGAGAGATTGATCAGTCTCGGTTGTTTAACAGCTAGCTTTTCCGTCATGGTTTGCAATTCTTGACAATACAGATCTGCTGTTATCGCTAGATCTTAGCAAGCTGTAGTGTATCACACCAGAACTGGTTCACCAAACACTCACCAGAACCTTTTCCTGAGTCAACTTTCGCTTGGGACAGGATTTGGCCGGTTCAACCACTGTGATGAGCGTTTCCGATTGTTGTAAAGGATCCATTTTTCGTCACAATTAAAAATACGATTCAAAATTCCTTCGTTATTGTAACGGTTAAGTAGTGTAACCAAGCAGTGTTTGTTGGTGTGCTTTAGTCAATTCATGTGGTAGGTAACCATTTCTCGAGCATTTTCCCTTTTCCAATTTGTTTCAAGGGAAAGAAAATTGTTTTATCACTCACACCACCTGCCGCTAACTCTGACGTGGTTTGCGATGCAATCCGCTTCTACGATCACCTTTAATTCTTCATTATTAACTATGGTCTTCGGCCATCCACAGGGTTTATTTTGTAGGTCATAATTTCCAAACGTTGAAACCAAAAACGTACCGTGCTTTCTTTTACTGTAGCTTCCTCATACACATCATTAATACTTCTAGCTATTTCTGTAGCCCAATATTTTAAATTTTCCATTTTGTGAAAAGAATGATGTCAAAGAAAAAACAAATGAATCACTGAATTCGAAAAACAAATACACGTCTAAATTTGAATTCCGAATTCCCAACCAAACGCCAGATATTTGAGCTCAAGGTGGCCAGTTCAACAAAACACCAATTTCATGTGTAAGGACCTAAAACAAGTACATAATACCTCAATGGATTTTACCGACAAATGTTTGTTTACTTTGAATAATTTACCTGTAGTTGGTACCTAAGTCCGATATGCCTAGGCCACTCACAAAGGCTTGGAAGGCTGTAGGATGAGTATGAACAAATCATAAAGGAATTTGTTTGTATAAGTAAAAGAATAAAAATTTAATAAAATAGCTGTAACTTAATATCAATACTTCTTAATTCTACCTATTACATTTTTATTAGCTCCATTAAATTACTTTAAGATTTAAATCAAAAATTGTCATTTAACTCAATTACGTTTAATATATATATACAATTTATATTTTAAAAATAAAATGTTTTTCTTATTGATAATACAGCTCCAAATTCATCCCATCATGGATTTCATCTGAGAATTTATGTTAAGAAAAAATATGCTTAGCTTAGTATTGTGTGACATTTTATGAACAATGAAATGTCACCAAAAGTATAGAAGTAACATAGAGTTGGATCATACAAATACTAGTGACTACCGTTATCAGTTAGTGCATCCGGTCTGAATTATATTAGAAAGCGAAAGTTTGTTAGGTACACCATGTGTACATAGTTATGATAAACAAGAATTGCATTACAAGCCATTGTTGAATGATTCGATAAAATAGCATTGTATAAAGAATAATATTGTAAAGATGTTATCTTTCTCTGAAACTAAGCCTACTACATTACATTGTTTGCCGCCCCTTCGCTTGGGTCATGCCTGCAAACCACGCACCTGGTTAAATTAAGGATCAGGCATCATTCCCTCTGCAAATGTGGTCTGGAGGATGGGTATCCTTACCATACATATTTTAGCTGTCCTATAAATTGATATTCCCTTTATGATGCCGGACTCTCCTGTATATCCTGCCCTATTAATCTTATGTCACTTTTAGTTTTAGTTAGTAAAAACCCTATAGTTGTGGAATAATTGTCAAAATTTATTAAAATTAACAGAATTAAACTGTAATAATAACATATATATAGTATCTATTTAATTAGATTTATATATGGGATTTAGTATCCTAAATGTATTTATATTTATTTAGTACTATTTACTAATCTTGGGTATTTTAGTAGTGAACTTTAACCTGCATCACATATATTATCTGGCAACAGAGATCAATAAATATCAAATCTTACAACTACATGATATTGGTGAAATTGTGTTCCTACAGGCTGTGCCATTATACCAAAGAAGAAGAAGTAGATTAATAAAAAAAGTGTGTAAAGCAGGAGTTCAAATTTTCCACATAAATTGATAAGTTTTTGAAATCACAAAACGGGAAATGTTATAAATTAAATTTACTGTAATTTACAATTAAGTGTATATAGTAGGAAGTAAACTTATAGGACATAAAACCATGACTTTTAGTGACTGCAAGTACTGGTGGATATTACCAGTCAGCTCTTTGTACTAACAATTCTGTTATTGGTCTTACATTTGTGCAGTATTCGATTTTGAACAATAAAATATCGTATTTATTGTAGTCAAATTATTATGAGGTCAACACAATAGTGTGGGTGTCAATAGTATAGTCATTGTGTGAATACTAAGTTATTAGTATAGGTTTCATAAACACTTCAACACAATTCTCCAGCATATATTAAATATTGTCATAGTTATTATGATATTGGTTGAGGAAGCCTGTCCGTATAACAATAAAAGTAAAATACAGGTTGACTAATAATTCTAAAAATCCATAATTAGACATTACATAACTCAAGTACAATATTCCCATGATCAATTATAGGTTTATTAATGAGTTCTGTAATAGTTTTTAAAAGGATACAATCTGACAATTTGATGTGGTCTTTGAAAACTGTATACCATTTCTTTAGCACGATTTTGTCGTATCTTGTGCCCGTCTGCGCCGCTATTAACTTCTTCAAGTCTCCTACTGTGTCGTCGGGGTTGCATTTTACTCTAACTTTCTTTCCAAGTCGATCATTACAAGTTACCTCGAGCATCTTGTAAAATATATGTAATTATAATCTATAGTATAAAATTGCTAAAATGTATTTTGAAGAGTTCAATTACAACCGTTGATTGAGAGATGACTTATGTATATTATCTATTACTTTCCACCAAGTCCAAGTAGCTATAATTATAATAATAATATATAAAAAATTAAAACGTTTAAAAAGCGAACGCAAACATCAAATGCACATCACAGAGTACGTAACATTAAATTTTGTTGGGCCACTGGATACATGTATTTTAAGTTTTTTTTTTATAGTAGCTTTGAATATTGATAGTATTGTCCCTGATTTTAAGCACAATCCAAATACAACGGTGAACACCGAGAAATCGAAATCTGTTGCCGCTGTCATACCAGCCTGCATTAATATTACTTCACGCTACGCTTAAAGGACCCGATGTCGTAAAAGGAGGGAACGCATGTGTCTACTGTCTAGTTATTATTTATAATTAACTTCACTTGTACACAATAACCAAACTATGTCACGCCAAATGCCACCCATTTAACATGAAATGAGTTATTTAGCGTATGCAAGTATATGAATTAATACAGTAGAAATAAAAGTATAGTGTTAATATGTATTTATTAATTTGTTTCCTGATAAAAATGTTGTTTTTTTTATGGAATATAGGTAAGCGCTTGACCTCGATCTCAATTAAGTTCCACTCCTTAGCCGATCGCATAATGAATGACGAACCGAAGCGCTTTGTGCGAATTGGGGAAATAGTCACCACATAAGTGTCGAAACTATCGCGATGTCTGGTTGTCCTGCGATGAAACGGGTTGGGCGGAATTAAGTCGTCAAATTTCTGTGTACACTCCTAAATGTTACATGTAAAAAACTAACAGGCCAGCTACCTTACGTAGCTTCGATTCTGAAGACTGAGCATTCTTGTCTTCGTCATCTTGCCGTCATCAGTACTTCATCGCTGAGCTCGGCGCTCAATAGAGTCTAAAGCGACAAATTAATATTTGGCTTATTTGACAGCAGTATTCCACACATGACTGTACCTACTTGTACTTGATATAAACTAAGAAGGTCCGGTACGAATTACCGCCTAAGCTTTACAGAGGATCCACAATTTATTAACAGCTGTTCTCGCTTTTAACTCAATCGAGCGCCCAAAGTTGAGATCAGGTGTTAGTTGGATCCCAAGAAGCTCGAGGTTGTCGGCATTATTTTTCTGATATTTTAAAAAATCCATCATATTTAGCCAATTTACACAAAACTTTAATGAACTATACACCTAAACCTTACTTATAAATTACTTCGTCCATTAGTGAAAATCGTATGAAAATCCGGCGTTCAGACAGATAGAAGGACATACAGACTCGGCACGTCGCGGGAGTCTTTATTTTATAATATGCACTGACGTACTAGAGATATAATATGTAATTTTGATGAAGTCTCGTACGTTTTTACATTTTTTGTTCGCTATACAACAAAGTAAATTATTGTACAAATACATTTATAATGTACAATTCGAGCGATGAGAGAATGTATTTTGTATAATTAGGACAAAGATTAAAATGTAGATTTGCAGTGAGATAGTAATTTTATAGAGTCCTTGAAACTTCTGAATAAAATGAATCGTTTTTAGTTTTTTGACAATTTCAATCAAAACATCCGGGTCAAATTAATATTTATTAGTTGAATATTAGTTATGGTATTCACTCATTTACTTTTAGTAATCTATAAATAATTTTAATATTTAAAGTAAAGTTTCAATTTTAGTGTCTTGATTAATTTATTTTTTATTATCATTAAATTTAGTTATAAAGAGTATTAGACAGCCGGATATCAATCCAACTATCCACACGTCATTCGACAGCGGTCGACTGACGTGATTAGTTCGACAGCACTGAAATCTTTAGTGAATGTGTTGTGAATCTGCGGTGAAAAATGCAAATACCAAATGAATACGTATCTACCGCCGAAGATATTGCAGACCAGGTTAGTATATATTACATTTTATTCGTACCGTGAAATATTCATTTGCAATTTGTGATTTAAATGTACTTTGGATGCTGTTTGTCACGTCACCGCACTTATTCTCTTGTTGAAAATGTCTAAACCTGAATTATTGCGTATTTACTATATTTACAAATAGTTATAATTCATATAGGTATAATCCGCTGCCAAGCATGTAGATGTTATTGTCACAGGTTATTGTTATCGCGTACTTTGTGTAGTCTCTGTTAGGAAGTTTAAAAATAAATAATTGCAGTTGTTTCACCGTTTAACCCATCTACCTTTGATTACGATAAGAACTTACATATTTGTGTTATTAATTGTACTGAAATTTAATAAAAGTTTACAGATGTTAGCATTTATAAGTCACACTTAAAAATGTGTTCTCAGATATGAAGTTTTATTTACAAATTTAGATTGCAAATGTATTGATTTGTTGTTCTGCATTGCTACACGTTTTTTTTTTGGTTAGATGGTTATTAAAAAAGATGGCAATTGTATATTATAAGTGTAAGGATACTTATTGTACCAAAAGTACAAACTGATTGTATTTACAGATATCTAAACTCTTAATTACAGTCATAAATTATGTATGTAGTAGTCCTAATGTTACTTAATTGTATTTGGGGATCGAACATTATTATTTGTAATAATGTAATTTCTTCTTTTGTAATACACTCTTAAATATAAGAGATGTCTTGAACAAAAAAAGTATTAGATTGATATATGAAATTTGGACATTGGGTTCTTTTTTAACAAATAGTTGATTAATATGGTCAAATATGTTTTTAGAAGTCAGTAAGTTGATTCCAAAAATAAATTGGCATGGGATACTTAATCTCCATAGAGAGGGGGACATGGAGAATTTTGATCATAAAATTTATTTTCCAAAGCCAACATAGAACAAGTTTATATTATCTACAATGATATATCTTAATACACATGTAAAACTAATCCATATGTTTGATATGAAAAGTATGTTTTTCATAGTTTACCTAATTTTAGAATTTAAATTGATAGAAGATAATAAAATGGTGCTACATTTAATATTATATCAAATTAAAAATTAAATTTATCATAATTTATTATTCATTGTCAGAATGATATTCTAGAAATGTGGCGATAATTGATTACATAAAATAAACCAAAACTTTACCATTCTGACTTTTTTGTAAATCACCTTTGTGCATAATCACCCCTAATCTTAAGCGATGGTGTGAATGTTCAAAAATTGGGAGGATCTCGAGTTCAAATGTCAGAACACACAGTGGTATCTAGCTAGAAGGGCATAAGAAAGTGATTTACTATCAAACAACACTTTTGCTTGATATTACACTACTGAAGTTATGGAATCTAGCTGATTTGATGCTTGCATGAACAGTGTGGTAGTTTATTTTAAGAAACTGATGTGTGAAATTTGTGATTTTTGTGTATTGCTCATGCAGTTATAATACTGCTATAAATGCCGTGCTTCGGCGACATACATAAAGATATAATACATTTTACACAGGATCTGCATGTCTGATAACCTATTTTAAGATTATACTGTTAATATAACATTTCACAAACTGTTTGACTAGTAGTTAACAGTTCAGTTGTCAGTCAAGAAACTATGTAATTAACTGTAGTAATACTAAAATATATATTGATTATAATATAATCATAATACCCCGCTAATAATAATATCCCACTCAGGTAAACGGGTTCTTGAGTGGAAACCGTGACTCAGCAAACATAGGTTAGGATGCCCTCCGGCCAGATGGGATGACTATCTGCGAAAGACTGCAGGCAGATGCTGGATGTGGCAAACTGAAGACAGGGCGCTATGGAGCTCATTAAGGGAGGCCTATGTCCAGCAATGGACTATTATAGGTTGATGGTGATGATGATTATGATTATAGGACAGTTTTTTTTTTGTGTATACTGTAATCTTAGTTTGCTTCTATATTTTGATGTTATTGCATAAAATTGAATTATTATTAATCTACTGTCAGGTGACTGGTCTGGAACATCAGGGTAAAGAAAAAACCATATTAAAATAGATTACTTTTATTGGTCTACACCTATACAAGGTTCATACCAGTGTGACAGTTTTTGAAAGTTATCATGATAGTGTTTACAGAAATAATTACTATCTATAAATAGTGTATAATATAGTAAATGACATGATTGCACTGCCATCATCATATTATAAATGTCTTTTAATGACAGTTCTAGATAGCTATGCTGACACAAGATACAAATTGGTTTATCTAATTACAGCTAATACCAAAGCTTATTAGTAAGGTGTCAGTCATAATACTGTTTATTTGATTGACGAAGGCATTATTTTGCAGAAATCCATTTTTAAATAATTACCCGAAATTTCTTTGCTACTTGAATACTGTTTACTTTATAATTATAGCTCTCTAAGTACCTTGCCACATGTACAATGTTTTCTTTAATAATCACTGATATTTATGCCATTGATCAAGTATGTTGTATTTAAACAATTGGTATTTTCTCAAAAGGGGCAAATGTTTCTATTTATTATAGCTTTCCTGATTAAAATTACATTATTTACTGTATTTTATTTTATAGAATGTTTATATTTAAGCATACTTAAAATTATTTAATAAATATGATATTTGGGCATTCATATACATCTACAGGTTCTTGAACACAGATTATAAAATGAATATTTTTTAAATTTTATGGCTGTAAGGGTTACTTTCAGTATGTTACACTTTGAAACACTAAACAGGTTAATTCAATTTACTTGATTAAAACAGCTTAAGTATTATATTTTTTTAGATATCTTTTGTTTAAATAAACACATATTTTATTACATTAGTATTTGATAGACAACATAATGATGTTAACTGTCCATAGATCATCATCGCGCACAAGGTCGCGCACACAAGGATCCCAATATAAAGTCCCTAAAATCAGCGTACAACTCTGCCACCAAGGCCTGTAAGAGGGCCTACATTAGAGCGGATGCCGAGCGCATTGCACGGATAGGTCATGATCTCATAGGTCAACCGGCTAATAGTCGAGTTTACTGGAGTCTGGCCAAAGCCGTGCAAGCTAATTTCTGTCGTCCAGCATTGCCCCCGCTGAGGTACTCTGATGGATCACTGGCTCACGAGCCGCAAGAGAAAGCAACTTTACTTGCCAATCTCTTTGCAGCTAATTCCCGGCTCGATGATCGCAACGCACAACCGCCTATAATTCCCAGTTGCGGTGTCACAATGTCTGAGTTACGATTTAGGCAATGTGACGTGCTTAGAGAATTGCGATCGCTCGATGTTCGGAAGTCCAGTGGTCCGGACGGTATCCCAGCGGTTGTACTTATAAAATGTGCAGCTGAGTTGTCTCCAGTGTTGACGCGCCTTTACCGCCTGTCCTACCTCTCTGGTGTCGTGCCTCGGGTTTGGAGAGAGGCTAATGTGCAACCGATCCCCAAGAAGGGGATCGATCTGACCCTGTCAATTACCGTCCAATTGCCGTAACCTCAGTGTTGTGCAAGATCATGGAACGGATCATCAACACCTAGCTTGTCCGTTACCTAGAGGATCACTCTTTGATTGATGATCGTCAATATGGCTTTCGCCAGAATCGATCAACGGGTGATCTTCTGGCATATGTACTGCACCGCTGGGGGGAGGCAATTGATAAGCATGGCGAGGCTCTGGCGATCAGTCTTGACATAGCTAAGGCTTTTGATAGGGTCTGGCACCGTGGTCTTCTCTCTAAACTTCCGGCGTATGGACTTCCCGACAACCTCTGCAACTGGATCTCCGGCTTTCTACATGAACGCAGAATTCGTGTCCTTGTGGAAGGATGTGATTCGCAGTTCATGTCGATAAACGCTGGAGTTCCTCAAGGCTCTGTGCTTTCGCCCACTCTGTTTCTTCTGCATATCAATGATATGTTACCTTTAGGTCATACTAATTGCTACGCAGATGACAGCACCATTCATGGGTGCTATTATAGCAAGCCTTCATGTGGTCGGGAAGAAACAGAAAAGAGACGGGAGGAACTTGTCATTGAACTTAACCAATGCTTGCAACGTGTTTCTACATGGGGAGCAAGTAACTTGGTTGAGTTCAATGCCAAGAAAACTCAGGTGTGCGCGTTTTCCTCAAAAAAGTCTCCGTTTTCTCCCCTCCCCACTCTTCAGAACGTCTCACTAGCAATGCGTGACAGCCTCAATATCCTAGGTGTGGATATTCGCAGCGACCTCAACTCCAGGGATTACATCGGGAGTGTCATCTCCACTACATCTCGGAGACTAGGGATCCTGAACAGGGTGCGACGGTTTTTCACGCCCGGTCAACTGTACCTTCTTTATAAGGCACAAGTTCGGCCGTGTATGGAATACTATTCGCACCTTTGGGATGGATCCGCAAAGTACCTCCTCGATGCCCTGGATAGGTTACAGAGACGGGCTGTTCGCATTGTTAATGATGCAGACGTTACCCATTGCATCGAGCCACTTCAGCTTCGCAGGAACATCGCCTCGCTAAGTGTGTTTTACCGTCTGTATCATGGTGAGTGTTCTGAAGAGCTGTTTCATCTAATTCCCTCCTCTCCTTTCCATAACAGAACCACACGCGCTGGGCTTCGGAATCACAGTTTTACGGTAACTTCCATCTCGGCACGAACTAAAAAGTTCGCTTTGTCTTATCTCTGTCGTACCGTGAAGCTGTGGAACGGTCTCCCAGCCGGTGTGTTCCCTCCTTCTTATGACATCGGGTCCTTCAAGCGTAACGTGAAGAGATATTTAAGCAGGCCGGCATGACAGCGGCGACCACCGATGGATTGCGATCTCTTGGTGGTCGTTGTTGTGTTTGGATTGTAGTGTGCTTACCATCAGGTACAGTACAGTTTAAACGAAGATTGGTAAATTTATATTATAATAGGGCATTTTATCACAAATGAGCAAAATAATATTTTACACTAAGGGAATTCAGTATACTTATTACTTAGCTTCAGGTAAAAAAATTGCGACCTATCAATACACTCTTACTTTTCACCCCTCTCTACGCGAATAACAATTAAAAGACGCATTCATATGCAACTTATTTTATATATAAATAATTATCAACCAAAGTAGTAAAGTACGAATGAAATATTACATTTTTGTAAATTAGTAAAATTCATTATGTACAATGCCTAAACAGAGTACAGAACCAAAACTATGATAGTAAAACAAGACAAATATTAATAATTTTGTAAATTAGTAGTGAACAAGCCCTAAACAGAGCAGAGCAAAACTCTGTGTAGAGAACTGTGACGTAATTCGCGCGTTTTTAATTATTTAACCGGCAGCCGGTGTGGTGCCGCGCCTTGCCACAGTAATACGGTCAGCGATTTTTTTTTATATATTACAGTATTTTTGACTAAGTAACAAATTTATATTCATAATTCAAAACTCATTACTAATGAAAGTATTTGGTGAACGTATAACTTTTATAATGCTATTTATGTAATGCATCGTTTCAAAGTTAATTTAGTCCACTTTTAGAAAACGCCTTTGCCTCTTATAGAGTTGTTTTTATTATTTTATACTATAAAGGTAGCAAACAAGCATACGGCCCGCCTGATGGTAAGCGACTAAATCTCCAAAGAAATTTCTCTGTGCTCTACCTCATATTTAAATAAATGAATTCCAAAAATTATGTCAAGGTAATCCAACTTTGATTTACAACCTTCACGTAATACAGGGAATAATAACAAAAAAACTAGCCATAACACGTGTCGTAGGTAATCTTATTTATAATTATAATGGTCGTGTTTCTTTGCCGTGTATGTAATATTATCTGTGGTATTGCTCCATTGTGTAGACGGTAAACCTTTGGCCATACCTCGTTCTACAATTTCACTTTTACTTATATCACATCCATCGACTTTCACTTTAACCAGAATATAAATTCTACTAGTTGCAGACTATATCGTATTGTTAACATCTTAAAATAATCCTCAGTTTAAAATTCAATTTAATAAATATATATATTATTTATATTTTTTATTTAAATATTTATTTAATGTTTCTTTTATGTAGGTGCAATCGTGTCATTAAACTTTAGAAATCTAGCTTATTACGTTTATTTATTAATTAAAATGAAAGTAAGCGATTTTGATGAGTAGCAGATTTTTTTTAAGTTATATATAGTACAGATATTTTTTAAGAATTTTCCTTAATTTCCCCAAAACGTATTTTACCTTATCTAAGGTTTTTTGTACACGTTCCTGGTTAAATTAGATGTTTTTAAGTGTTAAAAGCAGGAAGAAGCCCGCTAACTATTTTATACTACAGAAAAGTAATTTTTTTCCTACTTAATTTTAGTGGCTGGCCATAATTTCGAATCTATGTTATCTGGCGGACCACGTAGCGAAATAGGAAATATGCATGTAGTTTAAAAATAGGTCAAATATTTTTATTTGGAATCTTTATTACTGTTAGAACTACACCTATAACGTTTTTTTATTTATTAGTTTTCTATTAATAGATTTTCATTAATAAAAAATGTTAAAAATACGAGGGAAATTTAAAATCGCAAAATGCATATTGGTCAAATCGAATCGTGAGTTCAAAGTCCGCGTTTAGTTTGTTCACAAAAGCGAAGTTGCTGGTTCTTTTTTATAGTTTTGTGATCGTATAAATTTAATCGTTATTTATTAATCTAATTACTAAAATATTGTATTCTTAGAATGCAGATTGGGTATCATCGGTCAAGTATGTTCGGCCAGATCACCCTATGATCAGTGACATTAAATAATTCGGCTAAATACAACTGTAATATAAGACAATATTTACTTTTTTTTAGTAGCATGGCAAAATAACGGCACTTTCTGATGGTATTTACAGTACAACCCAAAAACAACGGCGACCATCGAGATCTATGGCAATCTATCGATGGTCGTCACTGTCATGCCGATCTGTAAGCTTCTTAGCAACTGGATATACATTGGCTGATCCCCAAATGTGACATTGTACCAAGAGGTCGCGATGCCGTCAGACAGTTATCGTGACCGAACCATCAAAAAATCTTTCTTCTCTTAGTAAGGTTCAACAGGATACTTCTATATTCAATGGGCAATAAGTAAACTTCTTAAAATATTTTATTGTGCACGTCTGAATGTCTCTAAAAGTCTCTACGAATCTAATTACAGATTCTCTACGAATTCTGTTAGCATGTTTGTACAGATGTACTTATTTCTACGAGTCAACATATTCAGCAATGAAAATAATGAAATCGAAATATTGTGATCGTCTTAATCACCGGTCATCTTGCTGACTGTTTGCACTCTGTAATTACGTACCGTCCTATGTTAATTACGCGAATTATACCATTTCCATGTATCGTTATCCATAAATTTGTGATTCATGAGTTCGTACCATTATATTATAAAGTTAAATAAGCTTGGAAGTGTAGTAAAAGCCATTTTATCAACATTGTTTTTTTCTTCTTAATAGTAGTTTAGCAGTCGATCACTTGTTACTTAAATTTTTTGAGGTAGATCGCATATCTACATGGGGCGCAAGTAACCTGGTTGAGTTCAATGCCAAGAAAACTCAGGTGTGTGCGTTTTCTACCAAAAAATCCCCGTTTTCCCCTCTACTCACTCTTCAGAACGTCTCGCTAGCAAAGCGTTATGGATATTCGCAGCGACCTTAATTCCAGGGATTACATCGTCCCTCGATTACATTGCCATCTCCGCCACATCTCGGAGACCCGGAATCCTGAACAGGGTGCGACGGTTTTTCACGTCCCGAACAGCTGTATATTTACAAGGCACAAGTTCGGCCTTGTATGGAATACTGTTCGCACCTTTGGGTCGGATCCGCTAAATACCTCCTCGAAGCCCTGGACAAGTTACAGAGACGTGCTGTCCGAATTGTAAATGATGCAGACGTTACTAAGTTCATCGAGCCGCTTCAGCTGCGCAGGGACATTTCCTCGCTGAGCGTGTTCTACCGTCTGTTTCATAGCGAGTATTCTGAAGAGCTGTTTAACCTTATTCCGTTTCTTCCCTTTAATAACAGAACCACACGCGCTGGTCTTCTGAGCCACAGCTTTACGGTAACTTCCATCTGGGCTCGAACAAATAAATTTTCTACGTCGTATCTTTGTGAAGCTGTGGAACTGTCTCCCGGCCAGTGTTTTCCCTCCATCCTACAATATGGGGTCTTTTCAAACATAACGTGAAGATATATTTAAGTAGGCCGGCATGACAGCGACGACTATCGATGGATTGTAAATCCCTCGGTAGTCGCCGGTGTTATTGGATTGCACTGTCCTCACCATCAGGTACAGTGTAGGCACTATGCCGTGCTACGATAAAAAAAAACTATAAGTTTCAGCATCCCTATGAAAAGTTAATTTTTTTTAATGGATCCAGTCCACGCTTCCGCGGCGCACTATCTTTTTTTATCGTACTATTTCATAAAGAGGTAAAGTTTGTTTGTTGATTTAAGGTTAACTCTGAATCTACTAATCTGATTCTAAAATTCGTTCACTAATAGGAAACAACATTATCTCTAAGTGATATAGGTCATCTTTTATTGTTATTAAATTTTATATTTTAGTAAACTACTAGCTGTGCCCACGGCTCCACTCGCGTGGATTACAGAATCGAAAATAAAATTAGCCTAAGTTACTCCTTATAATATCATCTATCTGCCAGTGAAAGTCCCGTCAAAAACGGTCCAATCGTTTTGGAGATTAACCGGAACAAAAATACACAGATATACAAACATTTCAACAATTGATTTTTTGTTGTTGTTATTTTGACATTACAAACAGACACTTCAATTTTATTATATGTATAGATTACCGCGAACGAACTCGCGGGTGGTTGCTAGTATTTAATAAAGTAGTAAACTATTGAAGTTTATATAAAAACGTGTTTTATCAAAGTAATTTTGACTTGTCTTATTACGAATATCGTTTAGTTACAGCAACATCGTGTTAGATACGTTATCATTATCATATTAATAATATTACACAATTAACTTTATCACAGCTACAAAGTGTATTGTAATATTTAAATAATTGTAAAATATACATGTCACTTGTTTAAAAAAGGGGTTGTACGAATATTCATATTACGAATTACTTTTCGTCGAATCGAATCTATTCGAAAGTAAAGTTCAATATTGGTATAATTTGAAATGATCGAATAATGGAAACAATTTGAATAGTTAAAAAATTTTGGAAATAATAATTATTAATTCTTAAATTCATATTCATTGAAGACTAGTTCTAATTATAAGAATAGTTTGAATTATTCGTATAATTTCAATTATTCGAATATTTGTTTGGATTCTAACACTATTCACACAACTCTAAATAAAGCTGGACCGCTGTAAGCGCGACCTTTCCTAATATTTGCGGGACGCGGGAGGGGAACAAAACCGACCAATGAGTTAGTGTGTTGCCAGCCGCCGGCAGCAATAGACTTTTGACGTGAGGGCGCGATTTTGTCTTTGTGACTGCTACACATGAGATCATTTCAAGATGGAATTACCGACGCTGCGTATAAATAGTCAATCAAAGGTAATGTTTCTTAATTAAGCAAACTATTTCAAAAAAAGAAAGACGAAATTAGCGTTTTCGGTTGAATTTTTATTGTGTATTGAATTTAAATGTTTAATAATAAAAACTTGAGAGGTGTCGTGGGACACCCGGTAGGAAAGAAGCTCGTTTTGTTATAAATTATGTATTATTAAATAACAAGCACAATGAAAGAATGGTACTTAAATAGTTTTTAATAAATAAATAAAGTTATGAAAATAAACATTTTATTATTATTTGTATTTAATAAGAAATACTTGAAATATAAATAGTAACTTTATATCTTTTGAGGATCTTTTATATTATAATATAAAATATCCTAAATCAGCGGTACTCGAACGAACCACTCGTACTGAGCATATAACAGTGCGTACAAGTCTGGCCAACACACCGCTAGGCCAAATCAACAACAATCACATTAATGAAAATCAAGACTTGCTGTAACCGCGTATTCTATATTGAAATATATATATATATATATATATATATATATATATATATATATATATATATATATATATATATATATATATATATATATATATATATATATTCTATATTATATGTTCTGTCTCATTCTCTTGCAGGCTAAACCCTATAGATATATGTATTTGTCTCTTTTTAGTGTCGGTCGGATACTGTTTCCCGTATAGCTTCCATCCCCGCTATAAGGAACTTCGTTCCAAAAAAGTTTAAATTATATTGTTATTTTTTTGATATATTATAGTTATGTTTATCATATTTTTGAAGTGGGAAAAGGCTTTAAGAAACACAAATCCTATAAATAGGTAAATTATATTATGAAATGAGTGATCCACAACGCCAAAGGAGTATTGGAGTCCTGACATATACAAATGTACTCTGTGGTCCTGACTGTCCGGAGCTGTCATATTTCAGCACTGAGCACACACTAAAAATATAGTTCCGATTAAAACTACACTATAATTAACACTGAGGGTACTAGCTAGACAGGCGGGCATTTGATAATGCCCTGCCACAATGCTATGGTTTCTTCACGATGGTTTGCTTCATGGAAAGCTCAGGCTCAATGTAGGGATTCGAAATCACGTCGAAAAACGCGATGCCCATACATGCTCCCACTCAGCGATCATTACCGTTTGTTTTACATAATTATAGATGAAAAATTATTATTATTTATAATTATGCTTATAATAAAAACGTAGGAAATGGATTAATTCATAATTGTCGTCATTAATTTTCCATGCTCTGCTGATTAATTATTATTGAAGGTTGCTTGCTACTACTTATTCTCATTAATCTAAGTTTTGTTTTATAGTTTACTAGCTGTGCCCGCGGCTCCGTAGCGGCATGGATTACTAATATTATTTTTTTCGAAACCCTAATCATTTTGCTGTAATTAAAATTAGTCTAAGTTATTACTTGTAACATCAGCTATCTGGCAGAGAAAACCCCGTCAAAATCGATCCAAATCTTTCGGAGATTACCCGGAACAAACGGACAAAAACTAAAAAAATTGGGTATTTTGTTATATGTAAGTGGCAAACTGGAATGGCCACCAGATGTAAATATATCATATTATATTTTTGTTAATGCTTTTAGTTAAGGTTAATAACTAAAGTCTGCTGTAGTGTCATTGAAAATTTTGAATATAAACATATTATCATCTTAATAATAATTATTTTAATTTAATTAAGACATTCATTTACACATTTATTTATGTATTTAAATTAAAAACATTTTATGTTGTGGGTAGCTGAAACTACTATTAATCTATTGCAGGCAGAAGTAACAAAGAAATATCGGATAATTATTTACGTTCCAATTTAATCTTCACGTGTAGTATGTTGGGTTGAACTATTTGGCTATAGATGCTTATGCTCATTCAACATGCTTACATGCCCCTTGTGTTCTTTGAGTGACATAGAAAAGATAAAAGCGTGTAATCTTGTAAACCTGCGGCTGAATTATAACTTCTTTGAATTTGAACACTACCACATTTTAGACCATCAAGTTTCGTCCGTAACGTATCGTCACGTTACAAAAATTTTTCCTCATTGTGCTAAAAGAAGTTGCATTTAAAAAGTAGAAAAAAAAATACAGCAATCACTTTTTTTTCTTTCAAAGGTAATACGCAGAGGCAAAAATGTACTGCCGACGGTGGCGCGACTATGCCTTATCTCCACATTCCTCGAGGACGGGCTCAGAATGTGGTTCCAGTGGTCTGAGCAGCGGGACTATATGGACATGTCCTGGGGCTGCGGCAAGTTCCTCGCTACAATGTTTGTTGTAAGTACAATTTGTATCTAGAACTAGGGTTGTCAATCTTAGTGCATGGATTTGCGATATTTTTGCAATCATAATGCAATCAATAATATTTTCGTAATTTTTATTGTGCTTTTGGAGTACCGCACACTACTTATACTCTTTAGAATTCATTTTTAAAACATAAAATAGTTACATTATTGTTTGAACACTGCTTGTTGACTATATACGGCAAGTATATTATATTCCTTGATGTTTACTATCGTTGAAACGGCGCGGCGCTTACGGATCCGTGACGTTACGCAGACGCCATGACACTTTCGAGCGTTTTGGCGTCTATTTAAAACGTGTTTTAAAAAAGTAACCCTGTATTCTATGCAAAAATAAAGTTTTTTTGGTGAATAATAAATACGTAAGATCATTTTAGAAATGTTTTTCAAAATTAGTCATCATGCCTATTAAAATATAGTATATCAAGATAAACGATGAACGAAGTATTTTTCGTATTTTAAGTATTATTATTAAATCTATGTATCAGTTTAAAATCGTATGTTTTTATCTGTATCTATTCTAACATTATAAAGAGGTACGAAACTTCTATTGAAATAACCTTGACACAGGCAGATGTTTCTGCGACGACAAAAAAGATGAAAAACTTTGTGAATTTGTTTGTAGGAAGTAATGAGATAATCTCTGGAACCACTGATCCGATTCTGTCACTG
The DNA here is from genome assembly GCA_947532125.1 of Saturnia pavonia. Lineage (NCBI taxonomy): Eukaryota > Metazoa > Arthropoda > Insecta > Lepidoptera > Saturniidae > Saturnia > Saturnia pavonia. The sequence continues at coordinate 18,270,689 of OX383898.1, read as the reverse complement.
TTAGAATGATATGTTTAAGCTGATGGTTGTAGGTTATGTTTTATTCGTATTAAGATTTATATTGTACTTAAAGCGTACGAAGTCGCGAACGGTTTCACGGGAACGGAAAATTAATGCGCGCATCACTTAAAAACTGTTGAACCAATTTGTATGAAGTTTTCTGGTTTAATATAGGATTGAAGTTGAAGAAATATCAAGGCTCACGTTTTTCCAGAGGAGCTAAGTGCTAATGATAAATTATAATTAAAAGTAAAAATACAGCCCATTTTTAATCCACATCCATGGGGACTAATTAGCAAGCACCAATTAGACACCCATAAGTCGATTATTGAAATAAACCAATATCGATTTGATAACTGTCCGTTTAAATTGATCATTAATAATTTAAAACACTAGCTAAAGTAACCATTTCTATGTCAGACAGTATTAGTTATTCGGATTATTCCGACTTAGGTAACATTAGTGATGAAAAAGCGGATCCAGATAAACAATGTGGGCTTTGTAGAGCAGTCGAAAATTCAGCGACGATGTACTGGCATTGATGAAGCTTACATTAAATAAGTATCATTGGATTGATTGGGATAAGGATTGATTTTATATTATCAATTTTTATTTGTTCAATGGCTTTTGTAATATAACCGTTTTTAAATATAACTTTAATTGAAAAATTTCTACGTCTGGAACATTCTTTTGTCGGCAAGTACACGTTTTTGACAGTTTAATTTAACGCATTCGGAAGTAATGATATAGGGGCCAGATTATTTTCCATTGTGCACTGAAGAGGATGTAATTAATTTAGCTGTGCAGTTGAGATCTCGTCTTCCTTTGGAAAGTTACGACATACCTGGCTAGCCCAATACATTTAATACTTTTCTACTTACATTTACTAGTTTGAAGCAATGATAGCTCAGTGATAGCGTGTATGGACAGCGCATTGATCGACATGAATTCAAATTCCTGCAATGAGTCTGAGCTTTCGGTGAAGGAAAGCATCGCGGCATCGTGATGAAATCACAGCATTTTGGTAATACATATTTTGATGCTGCCTGTCTTTCTACCACCCTCAACTTTAAAGTTTGTCGCCAAGCACGTATGTGTTTAACACTTTGATACTTAAACCTTGGATGTTAATTATAGGTGATAAATATGAAGTCTATAGTGCATAGTAATTACTTATATTTAGCATAGTTTACACAGGATTTCAGTCTTTGTTATAATATTGAAAAGCTCTTAACTTGATAGACGGCGCGAGTGCGTCCCCGAGTTGCCTGACTAACACTATCTGTTGTCGTTTGTGGTGGCGCATTGGCGAACATTTCCAAGTATTGTTGCGTAAACAATATTATTTCGCTACAGGTGTATTCCTGCGGCTGCACTTGAGAGCCAGTCTCTCTAGGCTTAGCGAGTTACCATCTTGGGTCACATCGTCACTCAAAATCGCGAAACGATCGCGAAGAACATCTAAATACAAATTTGTAAAAGTTTATAGTCCCGTTTTCCCGTTGTTACTTTATGTGGATGGTGTGGATTTATAAAGTCGTTCGAAAATCTAGTTGATCACAATGTTTTTCTTTAATAGTGTACTTAGATTTAAATGAGTAACCTAATTTAAAAAAAACTTGATATTTGTAGAAACGCGATCCAAGGTTCACATTAACGGACAACCACCATTCCCAAGTACCTACTTTGATTTTATTAAAGTCATGATTTATTAAAAGATTAAATGAGAAACATATTTTATTCTGTGTAAAGATTTGGCTTGGTCGATAAATTATACAGAAATATTAAACAAACTGTTTATTGCTTTAACGCTTTACATATTGGTCAAGTGATAATCTAGCAGCATAACGTTCCAATACAACAGTAGACGTAGAATGCCCTGCAATTTTTTTTTTCGATTTCATTACTCTGTTAGCCATATCGGCCCTGGAAGCGTCCCTCGCCCCCAAGCTCGGTGAAGCTGTAAAAGCCGCAAAGGCTCCAGGGCCCCTAAGGCTAACAGTATAGTCAGTTCGAAAAAGGCCCTGAAGCTTCAGACGGCTTTTACAGTTTCACCGGGTTTAGGGGCGAGCGCTTATGACACTCGGTCGCGAAAGCGAGGCAACAAGCTCCAAGTGTGCCAAAGTGGCCGAAACTCGGCTTGGACTGTTGCCGGTCATGCGAAAAAGTCGCGATCTGACCAATTCCCTATCCTTAGAAATTCTAGCTGACTAGCTAATGCTATACAATACATGTTTCTGGGAGGAAGGGAGGACCATGTGTGTATGTATTTAGTAATATATAAGTTTTTAGATATCAAATAATACAATTTATTTGAAATTTTAATTATGCATGATTTTCCTTCATGCCACGAAATACCTAAGCGTTAACAATGTTATCTTCTATGGGTGTCATGGGCATATACAATATTTAACATAAAATGTTTTCTATACCTATTATAATATTCAATGTCTCTCTGTCTGTCTGTCTGTCCGTTTATTTTCTTTTCACACAAAAACCATGTGTACATTTTTTTTTTAATTTTAAATCATAGCTATGTTATGTGGCCAGGTTATAGGATATATTTTGTAAGGTAAAGTAACGTACGAAATAAGCAGTGATGATAATAGTGAATATATTCGGAAAAAATACTTATTTGGGGTACTTAAATGGCTTACGCTGAGTAAACCATATGAGATATATCAAATTAATGTGCTACATAATTGTAGCATATAAATCTGTCTTCTTAAGATAACCAACATTATACACTATGCGCTCGACCGACGGCATTCTGTAGAATAGAATCTACGCATACCTATCTACGCGAGCTGAGCCGCGGGTACAGTTACTATATGTATAAAAAAAACTATTTTCTAAATTAAAAAAGTGACGTGAGTTTTTTATTGACCTTCCTCCCATCTATAATAAGATTTGGTAAAGAATTTGCTGGACCCCTCTCTAATATGAGCTCATGTAATTTATACCTTAAAAAGAATTATTTCCTTCGTTTTTCTAAAACTAAAAAAATGTTGCTATGGTTGTCCATGGTAAGGAAGAAATTCTTCGAAAATTGTACAAACCCTTAAAAATAAGATTTTATGGATTAGAACCACGTAGTCATATAAACATACCTACTTCTATGTTTGATGTAAGTTTTTATTTTCAGATAGTAAATTTATTTGGACAGCTCGGAGGTTGTGTTATGGTGCTGGGGAGGCTCAAGGTGGATGTGGCTTGTGGGATGCTGTTCTTCATTGTTGTACTACAGGTAACATCATCATCATCATCATCATCATCAACCTATATTAGTCCACTGCTGGACATAGGCCTCCCCTAATGAGCGCCAAAGCGCCCTGTCTTCAGCTGTCCGCATCCAGCATCTGCCTGCAGTCTTTCGCAGATCGTAACATAAACCCCTCTCAAATCGCATGTTTGAACTTTCAGTGAAATTAAAAAAAAACTTTATACAATTTAGGCCCTAAGAAAGCCATGAATGTTAGAACCGGTTCGGAAAACATCCCAGTCGTCGAGAAGATCCGGTAAGAAACTGGACCAGATTTATCAGTATTATTGTTTTTATAAGTTTTAGTGGATTTACAGAATCACCTCCGGACAACAATACCTTTCACCTTTATATGGTTCTTGAAGTAATTGCTCGGCCAATCTTTAATGATGCGTTTGTAGCATGGTGGTGGAATACTTTCAAGCTGAAAATCTGTCACCAAGTTGCTATCGTTGTTTCGGCAGTTAAAAATTGCCAATTCCTTTTCTAGGCTTAGCATGTTACCGTACTATAGTTAATCTCATAGAATATATAAATATATGTATTGATTTCCAAATATTAATTCCAGACGTTCGCATACAGCATACTGTGGGACATGCAGTTCCTTCTGCGCAACCTGGCGCTGATCGGAGCCCTATTGCTCGTCGTGGCTGAAGCGAGGGCCGAGGGTCGCAGTTTATTTGCCGGCGTGCCCTCGCTCGGCGAGAACAAGCCCAAGACTTATCTGCAACTTGCCGGCAGGATACTGCTCGCTTTCATGTTCATCACGCTGCTCCGCTTTGAAATGTCCTTCTTGCAGGTGAGAAACCATTAATTTGGTTTACACTTACATCCAATGTTTTCAATCGTCGGATTAAAAGCTCTGTCATAAATTCCAAGGAAGGGGAGTTTTTGGATTTTGATCTGTTTACCTCAACATAAGCTAATTCTGAGTTAGCTATTATTGAAATTTGCTTATCAAGATCAACTGACTCTTATAATCATGATAGAAGTTATCAAATCAATTGACAAGTAATACAATTTTAGAAAGAATAAATAGACTCTAAACAGTCTAAATGATGAGCGCATTTAGTTACATAACAGGGAATAAGAAAGTATATGTACATAAAAGGATATTTTGGGTGAATAACTTTTTTACCTGTCAGACAGCTTTGTTAGGTGTTATGAAACCTCCTTTCTATGTCCAATTAACTTTGGCTTTTTTGAACATAAATACATAATAATATAATTATTGATGTATTACTGAAGACATGATTCTTTTTTCAAAATTATTTTATACAGGGAATAATTTGAACGTTTTGACAGATAATGTATGGAAAACCTGATATTTTTTTTTAATTATTTCTCATATGAAGTTACCTGTTGATTGAAAAATCGGCCCTTAGTCTCGGGTCCCAATGAAAAATTCGTATGTGAAATTGTACCCCGAGTACCACGAATTCGACGTCTCGTTTATCGCTCGGTAACCTTACTTATAGTGTAAATTCGGGATATTACTGTACTTACTTATATTATATAAAGGTAGTTTAGGTGTTTGGATGTGCTACTTCTTTAGTACGCTGTTAGGTATCCCAAGGTCGATCCCGAGTTAACTGTGTGAATTTCATTCGCTAATACGAAAGTCGAGCGCTCACTGAACAAGAAAAGAGACAACGATCATTGTTGTGACATTATTAACGCGTTTTATTATTCACAAGTCGTCTTTACGGGTTATTACATAATGAATAGAATACTTAATTGCTAAATATGCGGCGACCGGTTTTATAATCTATTTGCAAATTAAAACGTTTTTTTTAAATATAAGAAACGTTTATGTCTTTGCAGCGATTTGGACTTGTAAAAACGGAAAACGTTGATTTAGTTTATGACGCGTTATTTTATAGGAGATCGTCTTTTATAATATAATAAATCTTTAACCTCTCTTAGCTTGAAGTAAATAAAGAGAAGCTTAACCATAATTATAGATTTAATTATACAAAGACACAGTAGACGACATGAAATTCTATTTGAATTAACAAATAGTTGTGGTTAAGAAATATATTTTTCTAATATAATTATTTTATACATATGACATGTACAACATGTAACGATAAATCAATTGTATTTCGTATAAACATTAACTCGAGAGATGATTTCACACACGGGTATTTTTATTCAGACTAAGCACGCTAGCATATTCATGTTTATCACACAAAGTACTGGATGAATCAACTATGATTTCTGGGCTGAGCTGTAGAACATGCTAGCACTATCTCATGACGCCTTCGTTCATAATCATCATGAACTACCCCTACCCCAATACTCTTCACAATGACAGCACCTAAGCTGTTTACATCCAGTGCTGCCTACGCTGAGTCTTCCAGTACGTGGCCGCCACTCGAGAATTCTTCAGCCCAGTTGGTCATCCGTGCTACAAGCAATGTGCCCCGTCTACTACTACTTATGTCTAGCAATTTCTTAGAGCCTAATGGTAAGCAGGTACCGTAACCTATAGACGCTTGTAACACCAAGGGTATCGATAGCGCGTTGCCAGCCTTAAACCCCCTTTCCTCAAGGAGCTCTTGAAACCCTACACAACATAAAGGTATTTAACTGCGATGTTCTGTATGGTGAAGGTATTTCACCAGTCAGCCCTAAGTAGAGAGAAATCTCCAAATAAATTTCTCTCTGCCCTACACCTCTCTTAAATATTGGTGTAAGCATTCATTAATACGAAATAATTTTATACCACTTTTGACCAGATTGTTCAAGACCTGCTCGGCAGCATACTTATGGTCCTGGTGACGATCGGCTACCGTACGAAGCTCTCTGCGCTGATGCTCGTGTTGGTGCTGACTGTTCTGAACCTATACCACAATGCTTGGTGGACCGTGCCGTCTTACAAACCGCTCAGGGATTTCCTCAAATATGATTTCTTCCAGGTAACAATGTTTATTTTTAATCATCTCGATTGGTTTAACCAATGAAAACTAGTTAAAACAGGACGTATAGGATAAATGCAGGGAGGATGATGAAATGACGACAAGTCTCGGGGGTCACGTGTGATCCACGAATGCCCTTGAAACTTAAGGGAAATTTGTATTTATAAGACTTGTCTTGATGTATAGATCTGAGTGCTGGGCAACGAAAGAGACGGATGAAAGAATATTACATGTGGCAGAGATGCGAATGCAAAGATGGATGTGTGGTGTATCTAGAATGGATAAAATCAGGAATGAGTATATCAGAGGAAGTCTTAAAATAGCACCAGTTATAGAGAAGTTGAGGGGTTATAGATTAGCGTGGTATGGACATGTCAGGAGAAGGGATGAATGTCATATAACTGGAAGAATGTTAAGTATGAAGGTGGATGGATATATGAGTAGAGGAAAGCTGAAAAAGGTAAGGATGGACTGTGTGAAGAATGATATGCGTATAAAAGGGGTGAATACTGAGATAATAGTTAATAGAGTAGAGTGGAAGAGAAAACATATTGTGCCGAACCTACTAAAATGAGATAAGGGTAAGAAGAAGAAGATACTGAACTAGTGACTATTTAAGTATTTAGTATTCGATTATCATTTCAAATATAGTTTTATGTATAGATATTGGTCATTACAGAAGGCTGATTATGAGAATTAAAGAAAAAAAAAAAAAAAACCCATGCACTGCAGTGGCACATGTCACAGCTCTACATAGTCTATATGCCATCATTGAAGTTACTTCAAGGATTAAAAAAGACCATCGTGCACATGCAAGTGCTCTTTTTCATACATTTATAGGCTTAGTGCTTGACCACAACTCAAATGATGTTAAGTAACGATGTGGCCTAAAATGATAACACTTTAGAGAGGGACTGCCGGTCAAGTACAGCTGCCGGAACACACATGTGTAGATTCTTGGCGACTTGAGGGTGGTAGTTAGCCAAAAAGGTATTAGATAATGCTATTTTTCACTGAAAGCTCGGGTGCATTGTAGGATCCCAACCTACGTCGTTTGACGAGGAGTTCGAACACGCTCCTAATACTAATAGTAAAAATAACAAATCTCAAATCTTATCTATAAGTAGTTGTATCTGTGTCCTTATCTATAAAAGTGTGTACACAAATTAGATCTATATAAGTAAAAATTAAGTTCTGTTATATCGTTTATAATATATTTATGTTAGTAACTAACTATAAGTAACTATATTTTATGTTAGTAATAGTAATTTAAGAAGGAACATTTCAAAAGTTAACTGGTAAACAGGAAAATTTAGGAAAAGCTAAATAATAAATAAAATGCATTATTGTTTAATTATTTGTGAACTCACGGATTTAAACAATATGCGTAATTCTTATTCTGTATGGTTCGTTACGGTCCTGGAAAGATTTTTAGGAAAAAATCAGGATATGTGGTCCTGTTGTCGAGTTATTGACTATATAAATATGAAAGTTTGTATGTATGTAATTCAGTCACGCAAACACGCCGTTGGTCGGACTTGGACGATATTTTGCACATAGTTTATAATCTGGATTAAGACGTAGGATAATTTTTATCATGGTAAATGACATACATTTTCTAACTCAATTATGAAGTCCACGTAGACGCAGCCGCCGGCAGAAGCTAAGTATGTTAATAAAATATGGTGTTTTTTTCCAGACTTTGTCAGTGGTCGGTGGTCTCCTTATGATCGTGTACCTTGGCCCGGGCGGGGTCAGTATGGACGAGCACAAGAAGAAGTGGTAGAGACACGTCGCCCGCACTCGGGACTAAGTCCTACCGTGCACGGACTCATGATATTACTCCCTAAGATTGTTGCTATGGTGCGAGACGATTTTTTTATTCATTTAATTCCACAGATTTAAGTGTTTTTTTTTTGTTTTATTCTACATGACAATACGGAATAATTTGGGTGATAATATTTTCAAACATCACTGAAGGTCTGTGTTTTTAAAATGTTTGCAAACCCTGGTTGTTATGTAGGCAGCGAAGCAGTTACGTGACACAACAGTAGAGATCTCACGTGTCCCAAACATTTTTTTATATAGCCCCTAATACGTGAAACATTAGAAGTGTGCGGAACGTACGCGACGCACTATACAAGGTCAATCTACGTACATTTTATAAACAGATGTATTGTTTTAATATTATATATTCAATGTTATAAAATTATTAAATTTGTGTTTTATGATTTTATATTGTAAAACATCTGCCACAGTTGAGTAAAGTGCAATGTATTTTTTTTTTGCACAATGTTTTTTAATGTTTAAATAAGTTATAACATTTATGGTTGTAATATTGATAATTTTATAGCAGAATATTTGATACATATGTGTGTACATTTAAAAAATTGCTTCCTGTAATGTAAAACGTCAACAAATTATTTGAAAAATACACACCCCATATTAAATTTTTATGTATTTTGTAAAAGGTCTAAATATTATCTCCTTTCTATTCCTTTATTTGTATGATTAGTGGAGGAACTGACCAGATATTTTTTAATTTATATAATGTACTTCCATGGTGATATGTTCAATTCTATTCTCAATCTTCAAGGTGTAGTCGTTAAGAATGAGTTAGTCACTATTGTAACAATCCTAGACTAAATATTTTCATTCCGTATATTTTTTACATGTTATTATGATGTCGATTGTAAATAATAAATTGTCTATTTTGTACTTATTGACTGAAATTATATATTTGGATTTTGAATTACACAACATTGTAAGGGTAGGCTTCAATTTGCATTAATTATTGTTAAAAATATACATCTTAATGCAAAGACAATTTTTATGGCCAAACTTTAATTGCCTGCCTCCACATACAATATTGCTATGTCTTCTAACATGAAATGCTAAATATGTACCGTTTTTATAAAATATATTTAAAAGAAAAGATATTTTTGTATTATAATTATTTCATAATTACGATATTTTTTTTATTTTCTTAACTTACAGTTTGGACATTGGCCATAGAATGTATAAATTTATAACAGATTTGTTCCGAATAAATTTTACATAATAAACAACAAATTATGAGATCTTTTATTTTGTTCAATTTTGCAAAGATTCCACAATAAAAACTATTCTTATATTAAGTTTTTCTAAATCAATAGACTTTATTATATAACTATTTATTTTGTTAATTGAGAAACATATTACGATATCAACAACACATTTGGTAAAGTTTATGTTTGAAGATCTATTGTTCTTTTGCTTTGGCTGTTTTATTATCCTTTCCTTCTAAATATTTGAACACTTTGTTTGCTAGATGTCTGTATTTCTCTGCGTGTATACTGTCCGGGAGTGCGTATATCGCTGGTTTCCCGCTGTTTATACATTCGGACATATTAACGTCGACTTCGAAACTCTCGATTATCTCTAATCCCATCTCGCTTGCCATCTTCTTCGTTTCATTTCCGAATACGTAGTTTTTGGTGCCGCATTTCGAACATATAGCGTGCGACATGTTTTCGACCATACCGATAATAGGAACTTTTAGTTTTTCTAACATGTTCACACCTCGTTTGGTCACTTGTAAAGCTGCCGATTGCGGTGTCGTTACTATTACGGCGCCTGTCGAAACATTATCAAGTTAAAAATTCTGACAGTACCAGTAAACTATTTAAAACAACACATGAAAATACAAAATAAAAATGTTTTATTTTACATTCATGAACCTATATAGAATAATAATTTATTATGACCATATCGAGTTATGAGAATTTCCTGATTACTAGTTTACTGTACAGTAAACTTTCCAATGTTTATTCTCAATATTTTCGATTACTTTTTGCAAAGATACGAGACAATTACGCTTCCTTTTTGGATAGTACTTTATTGAAGTGAAACTTCTTATGCGACTTCCAACGCGTTAAACGTTAAACGCACATTATCGGTCTCTCCTCTTTGTGTGAGCCAGAGCGAGAGAGCAAATGTCAGTGTGTATGTATATTGCACACTGTTTAAATAAAATATAAAATATCGTTTAAAATGAAGTTTCACTTCTATCGTGTGTGAATCGCACACACACCTTTTTTTCTATCCATTTCCAAATTCGAATTGATGTATCATGCAATATCAGTTATACGACCACCCCGACTTCACATGATAACACGCACAACAAAGTATAGTGGAAGACATGTCAAATCAAACAAAAAATCCTTCCCTACTAAATGAATGATCATCTGATAATTTCAAAGGCATACCTAAGAATTTTGCAATTTGGTATTTTCATCTTTCATTGCAATGGAGGTGAAATAAAAACACGGATGATAATATAGTCTACCAATATTGATAATACACATACCATCGAGCGGTAAGTTTTGTGCTAGAGAGAGATGTGTGTCCCCCGTGCCAGGCGGTGTGTCGACAATGAGGCAGTCTAGCGGACCCCAAGCTACGTGCCGCGTTAACCGCTCTAGCGCCTGCATCACCATCAACCCTCGCCACACCACCGCATTCTCACCAGACACCAATAAACCCATCGACATACTGTAAACATTTCATATTGTTTACTTACTTACAATTATTTAAAAACTACTAAAACTAAATATGAAATCAGACAATAAATCCTGTCTCACAAGTATATGCAGAGATATATTTACTCTAGGGGTATGGGGGATCATGGCTTAAAACCATAAATTGCCCGTTTGGAGGTGTCTAGAGCATAATTAGTTTAGTGGGCCAGGTAGATGACTTGTTTTTCCTTTAAATTTAGTTTATTTTATTATAATACAAGAAACCTGTGGCCTTTACAGAAAATTTACTAAATTTCATAATCATTAACTATTATTTTCATTAATTTATGAGGCGGCAAAGTTTATAGGCTTGGGAAGCAAAACTTTAAAATATGCAACTAAGTATGTGATACAATTTGCTAGTACCGGTCGATGAAATACACAGAACCTATTACCAAGTGATAAAGCACTTGACTCTTTTCAAGTTTAATTAGACAAATGTACCAAAGTAACGAAAAACCTGATAAATCATTTCTGCAAACAGTGTAACACCAATGCTTAGCATTGCAAAAAGATATAACTAACTAGCGGCTTTTGTCGACTATCTGCAGTACTGATCTCTTATCTGACTGATTTGCTTATGGACTATGAAACAGATACATTAAATAGGTGTTGAGTTATTGAGTGTTTTAAAAAGGTTGGTTAACCTTTTTTAAATTTATATTCCTAAAGATTTTTGTATAGAAACTATATTCCAGCCAGGGCTGGTAGTCACCATTATGTAAACTTACTGATAACCTCACCATTTAACTCCATAATTAAGCAGTGGTTCAATGAGATTGTCATCATTCAGCATTGGGTCCCCACTAATGTTCATCATTAATGGTACAGAGGGTCCAAAAACATCTGCATCAAGAAGTCCTATCTCCTTGTCTGGTTCTATGACTTTCATTGCACATGCAAGATTAACTGAAAAAAAAAATTTTTTATATGTAATGTGTATAAATACTTAACGTCATTATCTCTCTCACTTATATAATATAATAATACTGAAAATTGGATATCAGATTTATTGCTATAAACATCATTTCATTACTTATATATAATAAAAAACCTGTAAAGTGAGCTTCTATGTAAACATAAATAAGTATTTAAAAGAACTAAAAAGAAGACCCCCACAATTAAGTAAAAATGGTGACATTGCACATATTGCTTTTTGTGTAATTTATGTAAAATGATCATATTTAACAACTGTTAATATTTAAACGAGGAATCTTAATAAATATGTATATGAATATCATACCAGCTGTAGTAGTTTTTCCAACTCCACCTTTACCGGAAGCAATAAGAATAATACTCTTAACACCAGGTAATGGCTTCTTCTCTGGCAATCCTCGACTCATGACCTTTGCTCTGTGTTCATTAATATCATTCTGGCTATGCTTCAAACGATATGTGTAACCACATGGTACTACCTGCACAAATTTATTATAAAATAGTTAATAAAAGTCTCAGAGATTTAGTTACAGTAGTTCAGCCAGACAGTTTACTGAGCACATTCTAACATAGAACAGATTTGTCTGATAGACAAAATGATTAGTTATTGGTCCAATTGTTTCATGGATGTCTATGAAGTGTTAGATTGCCATAACATACATACAGTCTATAAACAGAGAATTAAAATTTAAAAAGCACAAAACAAAACCAGAAAGTATGTTTTGCAAAAAATTAGTTGAATTAGTTGTATATAAAATTGGAAGTAAAATAAGTAAACAAAATTTTATATAACAAATGGTAGATATAACTGATTTTTAGTAAAAAAAATATATTTCCCATACCATCTTTGGCTATGATGAAAGAAAAATATCCAGTTGCAATATAATAGTGGTCTTCATTTAAGGTAGTTTTTTTCAAAATATACAAAAAATTTGTCTTTGTATCCTGAAGTGCAGGCAATCTATCAGGCAGAGAATTTTGGCGGGATCTTAGTCTATCATGTAGTGGTTTTTGTTTTTTATTCATAAATTTGTGTTGTTTGACCATATATTGTGTGATATAGGTAGCAACTTTATGACAACTACTTAGAACTGACATTCAAATTGTCAAATTTACAAAAATATGTAGTTTCAAAATGTGGGAACTGAGTCCCACACAAAGTCTCAGTTACTAATTGGTAAGCAGAGAAAAAACAGTGAGCCAGATGCATTCCATATATTTGTGACTAAAGGAATTATTAATAATAAATGAGTATAGAACAATCAATAAAATATTTAAAAATACTTTTCTAAAAACATGCCAGTGCATTGATATTATATAAACGCAGGTTATAATTTAATAAATTGTCTCAAAAACTACATGATTGTTTCAGCAGTGTGAAATTTTATATTTATCCTAATTATAAAGTGATCTAACTGTAAAAATATATTTGGAGTTTCAATTCGACAGCATGTAATCTATAGTTGAGCGTTCGGCTCGCAATTGTAAAACCTGCGCAGTTTTATACTAGACAAATTTTGCCGTAACTATTTGCGTATTCTCAATAACCGTTATAACATCAGCATCAACTGTTCATCAGTATAACAAGAACTATTCAAATATTAGAATAACTATATTTTTACATTTATAGAGAATAAGTATTTAAAAGAAAAGTTATTGTAATGTATACTTACTGATTTCAAATTATGGCTCGACAATTGACTATAGACCTTTTGGAACGTTCGTTGTAAATGCATTATGCTAAGCTATTCGTAAAATTTTAACACACTGAATCTGTTCGTTTATATTTGATAGTTTTCAAATAAATTTGCAACAATACAATAAAACACTAAACTCGCTGAAAAATTTGATCAGCTGGCTTATGAGTTTGACAATGATTGCCAATAAGCCAATGTCAAATGGCAAATGACATTTATATTTGACAGTTTTGTAATGAAAAAACATACAGCCATGTAAATTGTTTAACTTACAAATAATGTTTAAATAGAATTTTTGTATAATAATACTTTAATAATCAAAATATTACATAGTTATATAATCATAAAAAACAGTAAAATTTTGTTGTCCTTACACAATTACTCGACCGGCCTATGTATATTAGGGTCACGGTGAAATTATCCTAGGCCTTTGCGTATATTGAGTTCATAACTTAAAAAATACAACTGTCATAATTTCTCGATATGTCGAGAATTTTTTACGACACATTTTCGAAATCTACGGCTTTTATCGCGATGCGAGTTGATTAAAGTTTTATGACAAAATGTCTATTTGTCTACGTACGTTTTCCCATAAAATATTGCCTATAAATGGGATTGTTTCGACGAAAAACCATTCTAATCGGTTGGTAAGGAAAATACCGATGCGCACTCAATTTCTGGAAGATGTGAGTTTAATTTTGCATTTACGATACTAGTATTCATAATTTAGGAAAATTTACTATTCCAAGTTTTACAATTATATAATATGAGGAAATATGTGAAATATAAATAACGTTTTTCCTCTTTGACATTGAACCAATTAGTGTTACTGAAAAAAAATTAAAGATTCACGTGGTTCCAGTTGGTTTATATACCTACAGTGTCATATATCTCATTATCATCACGCCATGTCCTTAATGAGGCAGGCAGAAAGGACTCGATGCCACTTCTATGTACCATTGCACATATCTGATGAGTGCATTATAAATATTTTATGCATATTATAAATATGAATTCTATTGAATTAGTAACTGTGATGTTGTTTCGTATTTTTTTATAGTAAAATAACATCTAAAAGGATAAATTTAAAGTCCTATATTTCTAATAGTATTTGTGTTTTTATATTATATATTAAAAATACACACATACTAATAGATGTATAAAATCAAAGGTGGCAAAGCAGGTCTGACCAATAACTTGGTAATTGAAATAAAACGAATAAATCAAATAAATATATCCATTGTAAATCTTTTATTGTTAGCTCTACCCACAGCTAATATCTCACTCAACTCATATATATCTTAAATATATATATATACAAACAGAAAATTATTAAAAAAAAACATTGATATTGTAAATATTTAATTCCGAGGTGTCTTTGTATTTTGTAATTATGTAAGGTGACAACTTTTTAATATCTTGTTCATTTTTTTTCTGTACATTGTAATAATTCCATCAAAAAATTAAAATGAATTCCCCCAAGCCCGATGAAGCTGCAAAAGCCGCAAATGCTCCAGGGAAACTAAGGCTAACACTATAGTCAGTTAAAAAAAATAAAATTACTAAACTTTTTTATATACCCTAATGATCTTATTGATGATGTTCAGCATTAAGTTCTTCTTATCTACTCTAAATACAGTGAAGTATTGAATAAAAGTATTTTAATATCACATACATATAATATGCAGCTTAAGATTATGCATTTTTCCATCCTTTTTTTGTATTTAAGTTAGCATTTGACCACAATCTTAGCTAATGTCAACTGAAAACCAGGAAAGGACATAGTTAATAGCTTTACAACATCAGTTAAATGGGTAGCCAGGTAAATACTGAAAATTTTTGTACTATCATACAAGTTGTATTGTTTCAGTTTTTAAATCAACGACGCATATCTAGTTGTCAACTTGCTCCAAGATGCACAACTGAAACCAGCATAGATAACATCTATATTAATGAAACCATAAATAATTTAGACCAACAACATAAAATCAATACTGATAACCTTATAACGGACACCAGTGACTGTGGCTTAGATGGGAGAGTAGTGAGATTGACTTCAGATGACTATATAGAAGAGAGGTTACCGCAATGTACATTTGACATGTTGTTTACCAATATTAACAATATAAATTTGGCCAAATTAAATAATGATGTAAGTGTTCAGTTTAACTTATTAATTTATTAGTTTTTTTTATAATAGCCATCAGTTGGGTAGTTCAAGTAACGTTAAGTGGTCACTGAATCATGTAGCTATCTATAAAAAACTTCCAACTGTATGAGGTAAGAAACAGTTGGATGCTACTGATGACTGAGTTGGAACAGCTCATGTGCCAGTCTATGTTACCCACATGGGCTTAAGGCTTAGCTAAGTATGGGCAAGGGGGCAGCTGCCTCCCCTAGCAAGGTGTTGGTATGCAAATGTTTGAAGTGCTTTTGAAGAGTAAATAATTTTGGTTTTTTCTTGCCTGCAAAACACATGGTTTGATAATGATGGTAACAACAGGAGTGCAATGACTGCTGCTTTATGGGTGAAAAGGGTGTGACACTGGTTCTACAGTTAAACATTTCATAGGTTCTATAATACATTATAGATATATACTACTATACTAGTAACTGCCTGTGCCTTATTTCACTTTAATTGCAACATACAGTTTAATCAATTATAGCTTGACCACCGTTAGCGTGACCTTCCTAATGCGATGCGGGATGGGAACAACACCAACTAATACGCTAGTTTGTTGACAGCCACCGCCAGTAATAGACGGATGACGTATGGGCTTACGTGGTTTTATTTTTGTGACTGCTACACATGAGATTATTTTACTGAGACAGAATTATGGAAGCTGCGCTTAAAAAACTATACAGTCAATCCAAAGTAAAATTGTAGCGTGTTTTTATTCATGATATTGTTAATATATTCTATTAAATTCAAAGATGTTTTACTTCAACTGTGTGTAAAGGCTACATACACAATTTTTTCTAAATATAGTAAATTTTTGATTAGCATTTAAAGTCAGCAATGTTATGTCATGTTAATCAGCAGATGCTGCAATATTCACTCTGTTACTAAATTGAAACTATCTCAGCCCAAATAAAGTAAATCATAATATACGCTATGAATTATTTATTAACACTGGTTTAAGAATCAATTTAACATTATGGCTACCAGCAGAAAAGTAACAACAAATACTTTTTTGCAATTCTATCTGGTGAGATAATTGAATGATGAAAATTATAAAACTGTTTTCAAATACAATCGGAAATATTTAGGTGGATAAAAAAAAAACTTACTTGCTAATTGCAGAAATAAAATGCTAAGTAAAGTTATTAATAATATGATTACAGGAAATTGAGCCTAATTGTATGTCAGAGTTTGAACGCAATGCCGTTGCATACTGTCATGGGCCAACGCCAACTCCTGCTGCCGACACACCAAAAGTCAGTACTGATGGAAAACCAAGTGAAGAACAACTCATGAAAGTGTTTCATGTTTTATCTGATAATGTAAGACTTTTATATTGTTTTATATAAAATATGCATATTTTATTACATTTTGTAGTAATATATCCACAGCAATTAACTCTTTAACTATATACTTACTAACTATGCCCGTGGCTCCACTCGCGTGGATTACAGGATGCCGTCGGTCAAGCGTACGCGCGAATCGAGCTCCCAGCGCTCCCATCCGCGGCGGTTGCTCGCCGTTTATTTTAAAGATAAAACTGGTTGTTGTGGGTTTTCCTTAGGAGATAGAAATATTCTATCGCAGTCTGTTTGTAGGTTTTTTTAAGGTCAACGATTTAGTAGTACATTAATTTGATTTATCCCTTATGGTTTTTTCAGCGTTAGCCATTTAAGCGCCTCAAAAGCGTCTTTTTAAGAAATGACACGTTACCGACCGCAACCGAGTTATCATTTCACGTTCCGAACTAACACCCATCCTCGCACTGCCCTTATTAACGTAAAACACACGCTTTAAAAGGTGGCGCAGCCACTACATAATTACACGTATACAACACTGAGCTAGACATTACAATAGGTTTTTAGTTATGTGATCTGTGGTTAATTACAAGTGCCTTACTTTTACCCTCGGCATTTGCCATGCGTGTCGCGTCGTGTGACTAGCATTGATGCCAGGGTACCTAAGAGCTCTAAATCTCTGTTAAAAACCCTGGTCATATTTACAAAAATGGAAGACTTATTTCATCTTATAGATATTTAAATAATGTTTTTTGTAAAATTGTAATCTTAATATAGTATTTAAATCCGTTTTTCAGATGCCGGATTTATTTATTAAACCTATGGACTACTCAATCTACCATCCGAACATGGTGTTTGTAAACAATATTAGAGGAACAACAACCGTGTAAGTTTAGTTGATATACTCTTTAATTTAAGTTAGTTTTAAAATAAAACACAATACCTTTTTAATACTACAGGTATTAGGAAACTTAATGAGAATAAATAACAAAAAATATCTCTCCGCACAATGTAAATAAAAGTAATGTTACCTGTTTTGTTCTGTTACGTCATCAAACGACATACGTTAAAAAGAAATAGCAGGATAATCTTATTTGTTTCTTTTTAAATGATAGTATATTCATCAAGATCATTCATCTAGAGTTATGATATACCTACTTGAAATATTGATTTTCAGGATTATTTCATATTAGCTGTGCCCCACGGTTTCACCCGTGTTAAATTTCTTCGACAAACTCTCCACGGCGCCACCGCCAAAGCGCCCGTGTAGCCCTATCGTTATTCCACTTTCAGTACTTGCCTACTCCTTAGGGTCGTATCGTGAATTTATATAGCCTATATTATTCCTCATGTATCTGGCTATCACACGAAAAGTAATTTTTCGAATCGGCCTGGTCGTTCTAGAGATTAGCGCGGTTTAACAAACAAAGAAACATTAACAAGAAATCTTTATTATATTAGGATAGATTAAAAAAAACAGATGAGTCATTTAATAAAATTATCTTATCAACAAATTCAATATTTGTTACAGTGGTTTATTCCCTTATTATGTTATCAACAAATTCATTATTTCTTACAGTGGTTTATTCCCTTATGTGAGGCAAGTGGCCCTTTTGCGAACTATAGGACATCTGAAGTTTGCCTATGTTAAACTGGAAGTATTGAAGATCACTGCACATCCGGAAGACTCCTCTATCAAGTACGTATCTAGAGTCTAGATTGATCCGAGTTGGAATTCTGATTGAATGTGAACATTGATACAATCCTCCTTTTTAACTTTAAATTTTGCAAAACAAATAATTTGTCAACATTCATTTTATAGCGCTAGCTGCACCCCTTGGGCTTGGTTTTGGGGTGGATAAAATAAAAATGTTTATTTCCAAAATAACTTATCTTAGGATTACATCGATTGACTAAGACAACTTATAAAATGTTAAGATAATAGGTGTTTTTCGTGTGTGTTCTATGTACGTGCGTTGTTTATGTGCTTCACACATGCACACATACCACGCATGTACGTACGAGAATCGTGTTAGAAAGTAGAGGATATGCGTTTGTGAGTTTTGTGTGCGTGCTAGTATGTGTAAGTGTATAAAAATAATTAAAAACAATATTTGAAACTCTTATTTTAACTTATAGTAATTAAGTACTTATTAGTAAATTGTGAAATAAATTAGAAAGGGGTTTACCACCATTACTCGTGGAAATGTATTTGATCAAGTAAATTTATAATGTATTTAGAAAAGGACTATGTTATTTTCTAGGATGCGCTGGCGAATCAAAGGGATATCTGGTCTCAAAGTATTCTTCATGTTTTGGAAGTACAAGCTCTGGAATATGAAGGAGGTTTGGCAGGATCAGGCATTGTGAGTTTAGCTTTTTTATAGATAAATATGATAATGTTATATTTATTCCATTCGAATCTACAGAGATTGTGGTTTCAATCGAAGAAGTTAATGTGAAATGCATATATTCTAATGGTGAACGGTGTTTTTTTTTGTTATTAACTGCCTTGTTAAAAAAACCTAATGTAAAAGTTACCACAATAATACATTCGAATACGACTGCACAGTTTTTTTAAGGGTATAAAAATCTTGGTTATCAAATTTATTTTCATGAATAATGAGGGTTCTTCTGTGATATATTTAATAGATTTTATTTTATACCACAATGGTGGCATACAAGCATGCGTTATGCGGTTACTTCAGCCTGCAGACGCTTGCAGAGCAGAAGCATCACATGGCGACCCTTTAAAAATCTGTTCACACTCCTCTTGAAGAAATCCGTAATGTAGTCTCCTGGGAATATCTCAGCAGGAGCTCATTCCTTACCTGGAAAGTTCGCGGAAAAAATACTTCTTTGTAACCGGATAGTCCTCTATCATTTCGGTTTCAAAGTGTGAGAATGAACTCCCTGCTAATATAGAGCGGTATAATGGTAGAAGAAAACCGCTTGTATCACGTCAAACAATTCCTCGGAACACGAGCCATTATACAAATGTACAACACGCATTAGGAGGGCCTCTTCTTAGACTTAACTCACCGCTTGTGAGCTTGGGATCGTTATTAGGCATTATCGTGTTGTTTGTATGTGTGTTGCTATGATAAAAACGTACATTTTCGATGGATTAACATACCTTTTTTCGTTGGTCTTTGACAGTATTGTACGTACTTTTACTATCTGCCCATGTCCAGTGACTTGGACAAATAAGCAATAATAAGAAATTTCTTTAGATATTTCTCTCTACTTGGGCAGTCCGACTGGTGGAATACCTCTATTAGTCTGCCCTACAGAAGATCAAAGACAAATAACCTAGTGTTGTGTTCCTGCGGTGAGTAGGGTTTCCAGAGCTCTTTCAATTACCTATGAATTACCTACCTTTCAAAGGTGATTACCTACAAGCGTCCATAGGCTACGGTAGCCGCTTACCATCAGGCGGGCGGTACGCTTGTTTGCCACCTCTGTTGTAAAAAACCATATTTTCCCACATAAGTAAGGTTAGCACAATATGTTTTCCTCTTCCACTTGCCTCTTTCAGCTCTCATCTCAGTTTCACACCCTTTAATACAAATAAAATTCCTCCCACGATCTATTCATACCTTCTTTGGTCTTCCAATAATGTTATGTCCAGCTTAAGCACCAAAGGAAACATAAAAAAGTGTTTTTTTTTTCTTTCAGATGGTACGACGGTTTTTCTACCTTTTATGTAGGAGCCGATGGTCTCATTCAGAAACACATTGTCGATAAGGTACTGTGAAATCTAGTTATTAATAATCATACTATTTTAATATTTGAACGTACATTCTGATAAATGAGAATACAGTGTTTAAGAATTTTGATTGCTTGCTAGCTGTCAACCTGTAGTTATATCTGTCCGTCTCACTTATTAATGAGTTCCAGCACTGTACTTCAGTGAACATGATATCGACAGTGAAAAGCCTAATTGACTAACGTGTAAAGCTCGTGTCAAATGCACGTTAGCCGATTAACCTTTCCACTGTCAATGTCACCTGTCTCACAACACTTAACATGTATTTGCCTTTTTAAGTATGTATTATAAGTACAATGTAACCGTAGTGAATGTCGAAATAAGAATTTGAAATAATTCGCTACTCTTATAGCATCCTATTAAACCGACAACAGTGGAAGCCAATAAGTAATAGCAGAGACTAGTAAAACAAGAAGACTGCCAATAGCCATCCAAAAAATTGTAACCACCGAAAAGCAATGATGGCTCAGTGGTAGCGTGTAAGACTTCGCGTCGATTGAAGTGAATTCGAATCCCTGCAATGAGCCTGTCCTTTCGGTGAAGGAAAACATCGTGAGGAAACCATAGCATGGTGGTATGGTTTTTTCTAATGCCCGCCTGGCTAGCTATCAAGCAAATTACAATTATTATAATAATATAAACTACAATTATTGCAATACAAAGCAAGCAAAAGCTCAAATTGAAAATCTGTTGCCAAGCACCAATATGTGTGTTCCGGCAGCTGCACTTGAGAGCCAGTCTTCCACTAAGGTTAGCGTGTTATCATCTTAGCCACATCGTCACTTAACATCAGGTGAGATTGAGGTCACTACGCCAAACCTAGAACAATAAAAAAAAGGTCAATATTTCTGATTTTTCTCAGATGGCGCTGACACACTTTTTTTTTTTTTCGAACTGACTATATTTTTAGCCTTAGGGTCCCTGGAGCCTTTGCGGCTTTTACAGCTTTACCGGGCTTGAAAATATGGGAAAATATCAGACTAACTTAATATAAGCAATTGAAAATAACAAATTTAAATTACCTTTTAGCTAAAACAAACAAAAAAAATGGATTTTTTTAATGTGTGTTTTGTATGAAAACTTTCCCTTGGCGTTTTTGAATTATTCTCAAATACTTATGTATTATCATGTTTTGCTTATTATCGTATTTTATAAGTGTTACCAGAATATGTATATTTCCTGCAAAATAGAGTATTTAAAATAAACTTGTCCTTTATTTATTAATATAGTCACTCTATTGCACGAATAAATTTATATTTATAATTAATTTATATTTATATAGTGTTCTTGTGTAAGTCTCTGGTAATAGGTATAAACTGGCTGATTCCTGAAGACAATGATGCACTGTAACTAGTTTTTAACAGATGTTATAGTGACGATGAATCGAGATACAACTAGGCACAAGAACCCTCCTACACTTAATAACATCAAATTGACTTTTTTTCTTAACCGTTTTAGATGATGCCAGATCAAGACACCATAATAGATGACACAGAGAAAGCTCCCATAGCGGCCAAGCTGGCCCTTCTCGTGGGTCTACTACCAAGGAACTACCTTTCGGACGTGTCCCCGTATTTTAGCTCGTCGTCAGGCACGGCGGATTCAATGCCGCTCCCTTTCAAAGTTTTAGAATAAAGCTCTGACAACACAATGAATATGAACAATACTATTATTACACTAAATGACTATATACCGTACCGAAAAACGTCTATATTACCCTATAAAACAGTAATTTATTTAGATTTAACAAGACTTATGCAAGGAATATATAAGGACTTACTGATATAAACCGTACGGTATCGGTTTTTAATGGGGTTGCCATCCTAGAGCTCTCGTTACCCGACTTTGATAAATAATTAATATCGAACATATTTTCAAGTATCTCGTATACATGCAGTGATTTTTAGACTTTGTTATATTATTTATTTGTAATTATGTTAAACGCTTTTTTTTCGGATTTAGTTAGATTAGTAGATTTAGCTTCGAAGTTCAACGTATACGCGACATAGCCAGTGACTAATCTGTGGTCACTCGCATAGCGCGTCAGTGATATATGATAAATTGTGAATGCCTTGCGTTAATTTGTATAGTTAATGTTATGTATTACTGTAATACAAAAAAAAGGATATATAAAATTGGTTGTTTTATTTCTGCTGGCGCTTCTTGGTCCTTACCGCACCTAATTGAATTATATTATACTCCTTCTTTAATCCTTAATTAAAAATACGCGAGCCTCTGTAGATGCTTAGGAAAAAACGAGGTTAGTTTTTGGGTAATTGATGGAAAAAAAAAATTGGAAAGGGTGGTTTTTTTGGAGGTAAATATCTTACCATTATCCATTTACAACTTGTAAAATATTATGGTGGTGTTCAAATAGTCACCGTTATCCAATACGATCTGTTTAAATTCCTAGACTATTTATTTTTCCTGGGTTCGCTTGTGTAATATAGGTTATATTAAAAAAATGTCTAAATACCCATAATGTGTTTACTTTTTTTTTGGTATAATATAGTCTCCTTCTAAAGCATTCGACCCAGAAGGAGGCTAATGTTTTTCGAATGTAGGTATGAATGCAATTTTTATTTCTGGTAGCTAAATAAAATGTGGTCGTGTTCATAATATGTAATAGTTTTATTAATTATAAAAAGTAGGTAATTATTCTGCTTGACTGACTTTTATCTGACTTTCCTCCGCAGTGTGAACATGACTTGGATCACACAGAGTCACTTTACACATAGTGCAACATATTTTGCACTTTTTTAGTGCTGCAAAATCTGCACTACTTGTATGTGTCACTTTCTTCAGTTCAGGCAAGTGCACACCGACATTGAGGAGACGGATTTCTACTGGTATTCCAGAATGTCGCATCTTTTTTATTTTTGAATTTTGTCGGTCTATATTGCTTCTTTGTAGTGAAATTTTCAATTAACCCACGAGCTAATCTCGACCTAAAGTTTGGGTGTGAATGTGGTGGTGTCACTACTTGAGTCTAGTTGTAAGTCATGTATGTATTTATAACGGCGGAATCAAACATGAAGATGAACAACCTCATCCTAAATTTTCGCGATTTTCGGGCTATTATTGGTTACGATAACCCGTTGGGCAGAGAATGTCTTTTCGTGAGCCATCGCACAAGCCCGGTAAAGCTGTAAAAGCCGTAAAGGCTCCAGAGCCCCTAAGGCTAACAGTATAGTCAGTTCGAAAAAAAAAAGTGAGCCATCTTTTTGTGTCCTCTCCACAAATATCGTGTCAAATGGCTTATAAGCTGTTGTCAAAGCAGTCACATCTCTGGTATCGTGCCATTTCAAAGCAGTTATTGGCTCGGAGGTCATAGAAGCAAATTGTTGCTTATCTAGTCTTAAGTTCTTGGGCTGAGCTTTTTTCATAATGTTCAGGAGATCTATCCGATCGCTTCGGACTGTTCCCACAGCATATATATCTTTTTCAAATAAATCTTCCATTAAGTTGCAACTGGTAAAAAAAATTTAAATCCAACCAGTGTATTTTCTTGGAAGTTCCTGGCAAAGTGACATAACTACATTATATCCCAATCCCTCGTTTTCTATGTTGTCTCTTTTCCCTGTATAAATGAACTGAACTGATATTGAATATAATATAGCCTTTTTTAGCGTCACACCGGGCCCATATTTTGAAGCCCCATTTTATGGACTTTTAAGGCATGTACTGCTTCAAACTACTTGTTCCCTTAAATTTAACCATACACTCATCATGGATTGTCGGCTCGAGTCATTCATTTCATTCATAAATACTTCGTTCAAAGCAGTGATCATTGGCCTCAATTTATAGTTTATCATGTCCAGGAGAACCCCTGTGAGGCTCCATGTCGTTATGTTTCAGATGCAAGTTTTCTATTATTTTCTTAATCGTGACAGAGTAAATACTTGGAATACTTCAGGGTTGTTATAAAATGTGTCATTTGCATGTATGTGTGTGTCAATCATGAATGTGTCATCAATGTAGTTCCATATCTGGAAGTGGGTTTAGTCCCATCATTATGAGAACTCCTAAATGGGCCTTGATATCTTCTCTGGTTACTTGGCTCCATTTACGACTGTTTTTTTGAAGGACGTATCTGTTTGTTTGATCTACAATAACTTCAATGATATATTCTGAAAAAACTTTTCAAAGACCTCAATGGCTTGTGTTATATTGTGAGAGTGGTTCGGCATTTTTATTAAAGGAAGTATTACTATGGGTCTCATGCACAGTTTTACATTTTCGAGGTGTAGAGTGGGTTCTCCGTGTAGTTTTAAGAAGCTGATCGATTGGGACTGTTGGATAAAGTGCGCACAGGTGTATTTTGTGCAATTATAGCAGGTCTATCTAAATTGAAAATGACAAATATTGTTCTTCAGCGAATGAGCCGAACTGCGAACTGAACAGCGAATTCCGATTGGCACCAGCGACTCTTTATTCTTCTGTGAAAGAGGATGGCAATGCAGACTGGCGTGTCGCGGTGAGTAGGGCGTCTTCAATTGGCTGTTGCAGCACAATGATTTACTCTTGAATGCCAGAAGATGGAGTTGTAGAGCAAGGTCGAATTAAGGTAAGTACATCTCTGTCGATTGGCAGTTGCATTTCCTTTCCATGAAAGAGGATTACATTGCTGGGGAAGAACTTCGTCGAGCTGAGGTAAGTCGGTCTATGTGATTTCTGAGAGCAAACTGCTTTGGACTTGACCAAAAGAATTTTGACATAACCTTTTTGGTGGGTGGTGGTCGTCGCTTGGAATCAGGTCATTAGAGATATTGGTATGTGTATTCGTCGATGGAGTACATTTTAAAACTTTTAGAAGAAATTCTTGTATTTGCCCCGTTGCCTCGGCATCTTTAATATTTATTTCATCCTCCGAATCTATCCCCAACATCTCTTCCAGGTGGTAATTCCGTATGAATTGAGCTATCGCTCATATTTTTAGGAATTTTATTTCTAAAAACACCATTTTGAACTTGTTAACTAGACTATATGTATATATTATCATCTCAGTAAATTTAGATTTTACATCCTATTTTTTGCCTTTTATCTGAGTAGTCTGTGGTTAGCCCTAAAGGACGTGTACTCAGTAGTCAGTGACATTAACAATTTAAAAAAAGAAACGAAATATTTTACGTCATTTGAGGTCAAGGGTTTTTGTTTTCAAATATTATTTTACAAAATCATAAAAGAACGCCATTATCGTATACACTCAAAAAGTGCATGTAAAAGTATAATAATATACATAAAATACTGAGGACTGGTTTTATTTGATTCATGCAGTTTACTATAAAGTCTCTCTCATATTACAGTGTTCATTGTTTGATAAAAATCAAGCAAATGAGACCTAGTTTTCAGCTGGGATTACTTCAAGTGATGTCATTATTACGGTGAGTTTAAATAAATGAAAATGAATACCGTCTGTAATTGATCCACAAGAGGTCATTGCTCGCGATAAGTCGCATGTCTGGCCGATGTACAAAGGCATTTAATTGTTTTTCGTGCATCATAGAAGATGCACGAACGTGCGCCTTCTCACTATTTTCTGGAATAGTGCCAAGTCGGTTGGTGTGCGTAACTAATGGTCATTGTAAATCTGAAAATAGTTTTAACAAGATCACATTCATCATAAGTTATAAATTGATTAAGTGGTGACAACTGGCATGTTAGGCGTGTTTGTTATTATATTGGATTCCAGTCTAACTCGTGGTTTGTAATTTTACTCTATATATA
Source organism: Saturnia pavonia (assembly GCA_947532125.1). Classification (NCBI taxonomy): domain Eukaryota; kingdom Metazoa; phylum Arthropoda; class Insecta; order Lepidoptera; family Saturniidae; genus Saturnia; species Saturnia pavonia. The sequence goes on along the minus strand of OX383898.1, from coordinate 18,244,338 downwards.
TATATATATAAATAAAATATAAATTTGAATCTTATCTTTGGGTGCCAATTTATTTTGGTTTCTGTATCATAAAATAAATAAATTGTTAAAGTCATTCCACTTTACCATTGTAGTAACGAAATTAAATAATTCTAGTTTTTTTTTTTTTAAGAAAAGCTATTAAATAAATTGGTCTTCATCTGTAATATGACATTGTGAGATAATATTTAAAATTGTTAATCCTTTTGAAATTATTTATAATTGCAAAAAAAAAGTCTTATGACAAGCAGCCTCATGCTGAGTAAGGTAAGTATTGCAAAGCTATTACAAAGTAAAATATATTAAATTATCTCAATATACAGTAATTTTACATTATAAAGTGATTTCTTTTTAAAATTAATGTTTATGTGAATTTGACTTAGGTTTTTTTTTAATATCTACTAATAAGTTTAGATGAACTGTCAGTGGGAAGTGTATAGAGTAAGAAGTGAGTAACTAAAAGTGGGTTATTTTCCAATTAGCATACATATCATGAGTACTTATCATTTGGCTCTTCAAAAGGAGTACATTGAATCTGATGTTAAGAGAAGTGCATTCATAAGAGATTTTTTATATACTTGAGTTGATAAATTCAAAAGCTGTATGTCTAGATTTGCCTAATTTTAAACTGTACTATTTTGGGGGAATTCTATAAAGAACACCATAAAGTATCAAAAAAGTTTTTTGGAATTTTCATTAAAACTGAAAGGCATACTAACAATTTAGCATTTATCCTTATCCTAGTATTATTACTTACTGGCTGGTCACATAATGAAGAATGCTGAATATATAGTTTATTTTTTTATTCAAATTTAAATTGAGAACACTCTGTGGCTCTGTGGTTGCAGGTCACTATTTTATAATTTTGGCGCCATTTAGTGCTGTAAAAATCTTAAAAGGTGATTGCTTCATATGAAAACAATGGGGAAAAATAAAAGTTGTGATAAATCTATAAGGGAAAAAAAACTATGCGAGAAGAATTTATCATATAAAAAGAGAGCTGACCATCTGCAATGCTCAAAAACTACAGTTTTCCATTTTGCCACATATCAAACTACTTCAAATTATAAAAAAATCTGGAACTTAAAATCATTCTTAATTATATGACCACAACTGTATGTAATAATGGTGTCAGATTTATTTAAAGAATTCATTAGGTTCTAATGTACCTCAAAACATAATACTACACTTTCTAAAAATAATTTAAGATTCACTTATGTAGACTTGGGGTTGTTTTTATTGAAAAGGAGTTTGTCAATAATTATATGAGAATATAAATTATGAAACCATCTATAGCAAATTATGACAGTAATATTTCTCTAATGAGAACTTCTTAGTACACATTTATCCTTAACTCGTCAAAGTCACTTAACAATTGTGTTTGCATATGCAAGTAGCTATTGTTAGAATAGCTGACAATGGTTAAAATAAACTGGTTGGTAGTAGTATATTATGACTAAATGTGAAATTATATAGGATTCTGATAGGATTTATGTTACCTGTTTACTAATAATTTATGTACTCTGCTATTGATAAAGTGTATTGTTTTACTGTTCCACTTTAAACATAGAGTTGATAAGAAATTAACAATGCAAATTAGATGTATTCATTCATGATGGATTATGTATTGTTTGATTTTGCTTTTATAAGTTACATAAGAAATCTCATCATAAATGATATACATACATGTGTTACTGAATGTTATTTAATACTTTATTTGGTACTAGCAACTGCCCACGACTTTCTTCGTGTCAATTACAATATAAAATGTAATAACAATAAAAAATAGCCTCTATAACACTGGTATAAAATAACTTTCTGTTAGTGAAAGAATTATTTGAATCAGATTAGTGCTTCCAGAGATTATCTCCTACAAACATACCTTTACCTCTTTATAATAGCATTAATTGTGTAATGTGGATAATTTATCCTATTATACTTATTTATTATCCTATAAACAAATTAAAGAGTTGTATTTCAAAACATACTGTTTTTGTAAACTTTTATTTTTTATCTGTGGTAAGAAATAGTTAGTCATATATATCATAAAACTTCAAAATCTTACTAAGTCAGAGAAATATCAATCTAAAGCTTAGGTTTAATAATCAAAATGTGCTATATCTTGTTTTTGTTTATGAGCCAAACACATTGTTTTTTCTTATTCTTTTTTTCAATATCACTATACTATTAGTCTTAAGGGCCCTGTTGCCTCAGAAGGCTTTTACAGCTTCACTAGGCTTGGAACATTTTGTAAAGTGAACCTATGAACTCGCAGTAATATTATAATTCTATTAAATATTTCACCAGAGTAGACTTAGAATAGCCTATACTGTATAGGTATAGCTGAATCAGCTTCAAGCCGACCATTGGCAAGAAGCTGTAAAGATTCACATGCTCTCAATTCGGAGGAGACCAAGACCCTTTTTGGATCACCATGCCGAAATAGTTATTTCACCAGATAATTTAAAAAATATTTTTCTAAAGCAGATGTAAAATATGTTCTAAAGTATATTTGAACACTGAATATATAAAATAATGCATCAAAATCAAATTAAAATTAATATCCGAAAGACGGAATTTAACCTGAGTCATAAAAGATAACCCGAGTCATAAAAGATAACCTGATAAACTTTCTAATTATCTTTTTAACAATATGAGTCAAAACGTAATGTGTATGTACAACTAATGTGATTTCATTTTCCAAGAATTTAACACTATTATATTGATAGTTGGATGATGCTGAAAATTTGAGGTGATATTATTTCTGTTTACTTGTAACACCTGTTCAAGTGCATAGTACTGTTGTGCGTTTGCCTCTTAGCCTATTTACATCTCCCTGCTTAAAATTTGTTCTCACTTCTACAACTATGTACATTTTCCATCCTTGTTTACAAACACCATGGCAATATTCATTTGGTCATTGGATAGACACTGGTTGTATCTAGTATGCTTGATCTAAACGCGGCCCTTTTTTGATCACCATGTGTGTTTGGTTGTGGAACAATGTGAACAGGTGTCATATATTTTATTTATTCCGTGTTCTTTAGTTTTTTTATTCTTTGTTCAGTTTAATATGTATTGCGAGCAAGTGGGCCTCATTAGGGTGTCGGACATGTTATTTGACACCCCTCACAAGGACATATTATTTGTTTCTCATATTACAAAAGGGTGTGATGTATGTAATAATAGTAAAAGTTTTTTAATACTTTTTCCTATCCTACTAAATATTTAATTATCAAGGCGTCCCTATGATTAGATGACACGCTTTGGTACGTTATGATTGGAGATGTCTTTGAATGTTTCGAAAGTGTTCTCTTTTGTCGTGGAATTCACAAGGCATGACAACGTTACTGTCGATTAATACTAACTCTTGGAGGTCATATTTATTATTGGATTACCTTGTACCAAGAATCATGTGTTGCGCGGTGGTAAGTTTTTTCCGGCAAGCCCGCCGAGTTAGACAACCAGCAGGTATCGCCGACATAGTGTGTCGTAGTACCCTTTATGCGGTCATTTTGCTTATCCAGTACGATTGTACCTCTCCCTTTTTCAGTTAATCGTTCTCTTATCATAATTAAAATGCTTTAATTTGTTCCAGGTGCTCAATAAGAGACTGATATAGTTATACGTAGTGCAATATCTTTGAAGACTGATAAAGTATAGATGATGACATAGTGAACAATGTCCAAAGTGTTGAGCGCTCTCGGCGGCGCATTGCCCGACGAGAGGCCGCTCCTGTCGCTGCAGATAGTGGAGACAGTGGCCAAGTGTCCGACCGGCTACTGGGCGGTCAGCCGTACATACGACGAGGACGCCGATGCGGGACTGTTACGTCAGAATGGATTGTTCGGAAAGAAACCAAGCCATTACATTTGTTTATCAAAGTCCGAAGGTATGTTTACAGCTTTTCAATATTTGTTTTATTAATTGCAATAGCACAGTACAATCCAAAAACACCGTTGACCATCGAAAGACCGACAGCCGTCGCTATTATGCCGGCCTACAAGCCTTTCGGCAACTACATAATATTAATTATACAGATATACATTGACTGATCCCGAAACGCTACAATCTAAAGGAGAGACACTGTGAAGGTTTGATCATCACGTGCATGGTGATACATCCGGGTATAGATCCCTACCACCTCCTTTGATTACTGGATATAAACGTCGGCTGAACCCAAAACGAGAAAACCTAAAAGAGAGTCACTGTGAATGTTTGATCACCTTTTTCATGGTGATCGCGGCCCAGTAGGGTACAGATCCCTACTACCTCGTTTGATTACTGGATATATACACCGGCTGAACTTTCCTAAGCGTTTCACAATAGCGGATGTTACACCTGGTGGATGGTAGTGGTGGTGTATGGGTGTTCTACCACCCACACGTTTAGCAAATTTTGACATTTTTAAACCCTGTTCGTGTTATATTACGAACTGTGTTGGTTGTATACCGGTTGATTGTTGTTCTTATTGATTTTTATAATTTCAAGACTCCAATTTAGATGATGTTCACTATTTCACAGCAAATCTCAATCAATTTTTGGCTCGTGTGGCTGACAAGCCTAGAATTCTTTTCATTTCTTAAGATTTCGATCTACTATGAACCTTACTATCGTTTCGCCATGATTATGATGTTTCAAATCTTTTATTAAATTATGAAAATGATTTAAAATTTAGTATATAATAGGAAAAGTCGAACACAGTAAAAACGTGTGATGATTCGATGACCAATCAATAAGCATGTGTGACTTTAATGAAGTTGCTAGGCGCGATCACATGCTGTCACGTAAATGTTCACGGTCACCACTCGCCGGTTTGGGTTCATATTCTAATTAATATTATGTAACTGTATTTTTATATTTGAAATCGGTTTCCAATTTACTTTCCCGCTTCCAGTGACGGAATGTAACTGGAAGGCCGCTCGGGCCGACCTTGAATTTAGTTATAAACAGTTTGATTTGAATAAAATTTTGTACACGGTAAACGTATGTCATTTCTTAACTAAATCGGCTATGAGAATTGTAAATAATATGAGTGAAATTAAAATTACGAGATGAAAATAATTACTGCGTAACGATCATGCGCGGAGCCGCGGGGCACCGCTAGTATTTTATAATACGATTTAACCAATATTGTTTATTTTAGTTTTTATTTGAATATTCTTATTTCGAACTAGATCTATCCGTGTCGCGAATACTATAAGTAGTATTCTGTGCACGAATCGTGACAGTTCCTTTGCAAGACGAATGAAACCTACTATAAAAGTACAAATTCAGTTCATAATTAAGGTTCGAAACTTGTACTGTTTAGTTTGTAACGTTCTACTACCTACAATAGGCCTCTATTATAAACATTTGATCCCTTTTCCTCATGTCATTTAATTTAATTATTGAAATAAATTCGACTGTAAACAATAAAACTGGTAAATAATTAATGATTAGCTATAATGACTAACGTTGTTTTTTCGATACTCTTATCGACTGTTAATTAACTAACTACAGGATTTACGAGGTACTGGAGTATATTTAAAGTATAATTCAAAGTACCTCGTTTATCTCTTTTATAATTGTAATATCCAATGGTCGAAATCGAAGCGTGGACTCTAGACGGGTTTTTCATTTTCCAATTCTTCTTATTTATTGCACAATGTACACATGTACACATTCCGCCCATGTACGTAGATAGGAATGTATTATACTTTATGGATGCTTCAGCCAAAATCGATAAATAATAAATGTATACAAACTGTTTTAGGGTCATCACAACTCTCGAAATGGAAATCTTGTATTATATTTGTTTTAATTATTGTACAGTACATAACAACAACGTGATATCAATTTTATTATTACAGAACATTTTACTCTAATCAGTCGCACAACTTGGATATTATAATGTTTATATGCCAAAAACTAAAATCAAAATCGTGATTAATTTACTCGATAATATAATTGACAAACATTTTCGTACATGGTTGCTCATCTTAACTCATTTTGAAATCCGCTAGAAAATAAGTGTATTTTATATCCTACTATGATCTTGTTATATTTTTCGGAATTCGCGTACATTTACTACTTCAAATTGGTGACCTTATCGGCTGACGGTGAAGGAAGACATCCTGAGTAAACCGGAACGCTTGAGAAATATTCTTGAAAAGTTTCCTATCTTCTAGAAAAAATTAGATAGAACTGTTGTCTTCTAGGTGTTTGAAATCGCAAATACGTCGTGGGCTGGCGTGGTGAATAAGCCCATACCCTGCCTTGCGAAGAGGCCTTTGTTCAGCAGTGGGATATTTACAGGCTGATAGAAATGAAATAAACAAACGTATGTCGATTCAAAATGATTCGTGTTACTAAATCTTCTTCAAGATCACCATATAGACCATAACTCAGCCATTTAACTAACACAATATCATCTTCGTATCCGGTGCTTGTGTTTTAATTAAAGACATTAATGGTCCATAAACACGAAATTATTACTCTTTTTTTTTCTTGTTTCAACACTTTTTTTCTGTCCATTTTTATGAGGCCAGCTATTCTGACGGATTAGATTTATGTCGTTTGTTTTGAACTGATTACTAGCTTATTCGATTGTAATATCTTTAATTGGGGTTTCACTCATTTTCAGTTTTTATCTATCATTACACTGTGTTTCTAAATATCTAATGTGATGTCTAAATACCCATGTTATTATATAAAAGAAAGAAAAACGTTTATTGTTGGCATAAATACTAGAGTTTATAAAAAACAACTAATAATAAAAAAAAAAAAGCAATCTATTTATTATCTGCTAGAATTGCCCAGCAACGGTCTCGTATTCGTTTCGCTTCTCTCTATCGCTGTAAAATTCTATCGTTTCCAAAAGATTCATTGATCGCTTCATACGTCGGCCTTGATCCCAATTGCTTCTTACTTCCTCTGTTCGCCTCTGCGTTCAGAGCATTCGTACTTTTTTTGTTTGATACTTACCAGTCGACCTTGACGTTCCTGGCATTTTGTTCCAGACTCATTCAACTTTTTGTCATTCTTCCTTTACTCATACGTTTAACGTGTTCTGAACCAGCGACATTTAGATTTTCGATTATTGTAATCAAAGCTACCATCATTCTTAAATTTTATCTGTCTATTTTTGCAATTAATTAATTAAGTATTTATTTTTTTACAAGAACATTCTGGTGATATTATTCTATATATACTGTGTGTTTTCGGTTGAAGTTGGGTTAGAACCCTTCGAAATATTCTCGAAAGTAACAAGGATTTAAATGAAATTAGTTAATATGAAGTCACAGAAAAAATATTTTTCTTTTAACTTCATAAATTCACTTGCGATATAAAATATGCACCCAGTTAAAAATATGTGGATCTGTTGAAGTGGCATTAATGCTTTCCTTAGCGTATACCCCACTAGCTTTAATTAACAGAATTCATTGGGTATAAATGCTCGCACCGTACGCAATGCTCTATGAAAACTCGCTTTCTATCGTTATCTGCCAACTGTTACGAAATTGCGGGATATTGAAAGTACAAACAGAATACTAGTAAGTATTACCATATAATATTCAAATACAATATAAATAGGTCACGGCAATAGTATTTAAAAAATCACTTATCTAAGGTCATAGGTCCTTCTGTCGTTCGGATGAGTATTTTTTGATAGTAGCCGTATACATAAACTAGGCCAGTGCACTCCAAACTCCTTCAGTTCACGATGCTTCAATCTAAATATGTATACAATGATACTAATCAGGCACAGAAATATTTTTTAAGTAAAACCTCACAATCTGAGGCTCACTTTATTACATTTAATTTTTATTTGTTTATTGAATTTTTTAATTTGTATCAGCTCCTATTTTGTATTGGCCGTAAATTAAAATTACTATTTTCCGATGAAGAGAAAACAGGAGCGCCTTGCTGTTGCCATACTTACTCCTCACGCCTCCCCAAAGCGCCGCAGCACACACCTTGGAAACCTCTGGGCTAAGCGTTAAAGAATGATCGATCACTACTATTAATAATTTCCTTTGTTTGTTTATTTATTTTAAGTTTATAATAGTAAAGTTGTTTACGAAATAACTATATGAAATTTCCTCCCTTTTAAAACACCGTAAGAGTTGTTATCGCTCATAATACATATTTAACTCAACATCTCTACATCTCAACGTCTCTCTGTCCGTTTATGTTCTTTTCACGCGGAAACCACTTATCCGATTTACTTTTTTTTTATTTTTTTTCATAGATATGTTTTCTGGCCAGGATATATATAGAATATAATATTTTGTAAGATAAAGTATCATACGAAATAAGCAATGACGATAAAGGTGAATCGATTCTGATATATACACTTTTGGGGGCGCTTAAATGGCTTACACTGAGTAAACCATAAGAGATATATCAAATTATGATAGCACATAATTGTACATCTTATAAAGATACTTACACAAAAGTCAGCGATAGCATGTCTAGCTTTTAAGGATCACCCACAAAGAGCATTTTTGTCTTTAAAATAACCGTCGTAAGTTGGGACGAGGGCAGCACGGTTCGCGTGTGTGTTCGACCGTACGGCATTCTGTAGTTTGCGTGAGCACACATCGATATATTTAAATGCATACGCGTGATAAGTAAACAAATGAAAAATTTTAATTATTAAACTGGTATGGAATTAATAACAATTGGAAAATAAACTAAGTGTCTGTTCTTTTGTTAAATGTATGCATGTGTATTGAATGTGAATATATTATGTATGTATGTGTTTTATGTGTCTGTCTTAAACTTAGGTATAGTTACCAGTTCATCATTACATAGTATAAAACAAAGTCGCTATCGTCTGTCCGTCCCTATGTATGCTTAAATTTTTAAAACTACGCAACGGATTTTGAAGTGGTTTTTTTTAATAGATAGAGTGCTTCAAGAGGAAGGTTTATATGTATAATACATGCATAATATTGTAGAGAAACACTGATAAATTTAAAGGTCTCTAATGTGATGTCGTAAATAAACACATTTTTGCGCTTACATTGCAAACGCTGGCTGAACCCCACGAGATAAATCAAAATAATGTACTACAGTATTGTACACCTTAAAAAGGTCAACAGAAAAGTTCATGATGGTATATGTCTATCTCTTAAGGATAACCCACAATAATCATTTCTTATCCTTTACATTTTACGGGAAAAAATGGCTTATTTACGAAGTGATTTTAAGCAATACAGCATTAATCCTTATCCAATTAAGTACCTTAAATACATTGTCCATTTAATATAGATCAATATGGCCCTTTACAGCATGTAATTTAAATGAATATTTCCGAAGATATTACAGATTTAAAATGCAGGGACATAGCGTTGCGGCGTTACCGGCCCTATATAACATGGTCAATTATATGTCGCTCTTTCAAGAGTAACCTCTAAACAAAACATGTTTGTATTGTCTAATAACAAAAAAGCTGTAAACGTTGTTTAAGGACATTCTGTAGTAGGTAGGTATATTTAGTATCAGCATTGCACCCGTGCGAAGCCGGGGCGGGTCGCTAGTTGGATATATTCAATACTTTACAGATTAGTATTTGTTCACATTCTCACTTTAGTTTAAGTTACGATGAAGCCATCCTTGTTTTATTACCCTTGTTTCTGGTAACACGCTAAGTTTATATATATGGGAGTGACTTTCAATTGCAGCTGGCGGAACACAATTATTGTGTCTAATTGAGAGTGATAGCCAGCCAGACGAGCATTAGAAAATGCCCTACCATCGTATGGTGTTTTAACGCGATGTCATTTTATAAAATTATAAATAACTAGCAACCCGCCTCGGTTTCGCACGGGTAACAGAATAATACATATTGGTTTACGCGGCGCACGCCAGTAAAGCTCCCAGTCGGCGTGATTTTTTCTGACATCTTCAACATTCATCGTCATATTTCAGCCAATTTACACAACACTAATGAATTATACACCTAAACCTTCTTCATGAATCACTCGGTCCATTGATGAAAAGCGTATGAAAACCCGTTCGGTAGTTTTTGAGTTTATCGCGTTCAGACAGACAGACGAGGCGGAGGGACTTTGTTTTAAAATATTTAACAATTGATTCAAAGCAGTGTTCGGATTGAATAATAGAAACCATTAAGATTTGTTATTGTTTTAACTGAGATAACTGAGCTCTTTTCACCTATATCTTTATGATCCTTGAGGAACTTTAAGTTCTTATACTTTTTATGGACGACAAAGTACGACTATTACGTAATTAAAATATGCAGAGGAGCGAATAAGTAAATTTCGTCATTCTATTATTTTGTTAGTCATTTCTATGATTACACGTTTTGGTTGTAGGTATTTTTTGTTACATTTATATATTTATGACTAGCTGTGCCCGCGGCTCCGCTCGCGTGGACTACAGAATACGACAGGTCGAGCGCACTGGCGAATTATGGTGCCTCAAAAATGCTTATTGTGGCTTATCCTTAGAAGATAGACATATGCTATTTCTGACTGGTTTTTAGGTCTTTTAAAGATATTCAATTATGTAGAACATTAATTTGATATATTTCTTATAATTTACTCAGCGTAAGCCATTTAATCGCCTCAAAAGCGTATTTTTTCCGAATTGACTTACAATTATCGTCATTGCTTATTTTGTGTGTTATTTTATGTAACAAAATAACCTATAACTAGGCCAGATAATATATCTATGGATTAAAGAAAAAACATTATAAATCATTTTAGTGGTTTTTGCGTGATAACATAAACGGACAGACATCCATTGAGTTTTATAATATGTATAGATATAGAAGATATAAGATATAGATGACGTAATATATAAATAAGACTTTATATTTTACTTGGGTTTACTGGGTGTATAATCAATCGTCCTTTTACTAAGAATTAGCGACCGCCCGCGACTTTGTGGACGTTAATCATACTAATATTATAAATGTGAATGTAGATTTGTTTGTTGCGCTTTCACGCAAAAACTACTTAACCGATTATCATGAAACTTTGTACACATATTCTTGGAGGTATTAGAAGTAACATAGGATACTTTTTATCCCGGTAACAACATTTTTTATCGTCCACGCGAACGAAGCCACGGGCACAGCTAGTTAAAATATAAAAATTAATAAGATATAGCAAAATTGCACGTAGAACGGATGGCCGATGGTGTAGAAGAGTTCTCTAGTGGTGACAAGGCACTGAAAGACGCAGTATGGGCAGACCCGCCGCAAGGTGGACTTGTCAACCTGGTGAAAGTTGAGAGAACCCGCTGGATGCGAGCAGCGCTGGATCGGTTGTTGTGGTAATCTTTGGAGGAGGTTTATGTCCAGCAGTTGACAACTTTCGGTTGAATGCATAGATAGATAGATGGATAGCTTACAACCATCAACCTGAAAGTACCTTTACTATCAGTGAAATATTTTTTTAATTGGATCAGTAGTTTCAGGGTCATTACATCTAACAAACATATTTACATAGTTTACCTCTTTATAGTAGATACAGTTTATTTGTATTATGTAGTATTATGTATTATGTAGTATACAGTATTATGTAGTACATAATTTAGTATCCAAACCCATCAACAATGGCGTCCGAATTATTTCTTGAGGTTACTCGATCAATCAATGCAATTAAATCTAGATCGATTTGTACTCAATGTATTATAATTAATTCAGAAATCGTTTTTAATAGAGTGAATGAGAGCGACGAAGGTCGAAGTTCACGGTTGTCACCAAATCGTTACGCAATCTATTGGCTTCAAAGCCAATACAATATAATGACGTCAAATTAAAAACATTGTGTTCAGATTAAAACGGACGGTGAGACGCACGATGCGACAATTTAAAATTCCCAGCCTAATCGAGCAATCATTATTTATTTATCCCGACTGGCTTTCGAGTAGAAGTTAAGTTATTACTCATCGTCGTTAACGGATAAGTCCCGTTGTGGATCTGCATTGACTATTGGCGGTTAGAATAATGTCAAATTACCAGTAAGCTCAATGAAGGTGCCTTTCGATGGCAGCTATCGAATCTCTGATTCTAACTGTACTTTTCTTGGTGACGTCAGAATGGGAACATTTTTCTTATGTCCAAGTCTTCCAAAGATGTTTACATGTACCAGCCGACATTGTTGCTAATTATATGCAAATTAATGTAGTATACCTATGCGAGTTCCGAAAAACATTTCGGCCTGAATCAGTATTTCTACTATTTGGTTTGCAAGGTAAATCTGAATGTTTTTTCTATATGTAGCGATTGACTATAATTTCACCTGATGTTAAGTAACGATGTGGAATAAAATGTTCACGCTATTCCTAGACGAAACCAACTTTCAAATACAGCTGCCGGCACCTATACATTAGTGCTTGGCGATTCATTTGACATGTTGAAAGTAGTAACTACCTAAGCGTGCATTAGAAAAATCCCTGCCACTATGCTATGGTTTCATTTTTTTTTCTTTCTTCACCAATAGCTCAGGGTCGTTGTTGTATTCGAAGCTACGTCGCATCGTTTGGCACAGTGTAGGAATACACTACCGCTGAGCTAAAATCGCTAACATAATTTGTAAACGCTAGGCATGTGCGAATATCATTGGAATCAAATCGAATCGAATAGTAAATATTCGAAAAACACGAATAATTTAAACTTTTAGAGTAAACACCCGTTATCATCTTTATAATGATTATAAATACAAACCTCGTCGTACAAAGTCGTTTAATATTCATTGAGTGACTTTTCAAGACTTATATAAAATATATTTAATGATGAATTTTCCTGTTACCTCATTATTTGTTAAATATTTATTTCGCGTTCCCAATTCAAGCTTCTTTCCTATTGATTGTATTTTTGTATTGCTAGCTAATAAGTATTCACGTGGATTGTAACAGTTGTTAAATGAATGTTGAACTCCAGGAGTGCCTGGCTACGTGATGGACGGTGTTGTGGTCGTCGGCGAGCGCGAGGCCGCTCCCCCAGGGTACAGCGTAGCTGGCCGCGCGGGTAAACGTCGTCTCTGCACCCGAGTCTCCCGGCACGCGGCCTCTTCTGCCTCCCCGCCAGTCACGGACGTCATCGTCTGCTCCAAAATGCGGAACGCTCCCCAGGGCTTCATGCTGGCCGGGTGAGTCACTGATCCATACAGACTCCATGTTGATTGACGTAGATTGGAATGCTACAATCTTCGCTTTCAGTGGAAGAAAACATCGTGATGAAATCATAGCATGGAGGTAGGTGGTTTACAGCCAATACTTGGCAAAAAAGAAGAAAATACATTTAAACGGCTTATATATGAATAATACATTATAGTATTCACAGAGGCATTGCTATAATATCGAAAGATAATACATATTTACAAACAGTGAACGTTCAACGATTTGCAACCATTTTATCTCAAAACAAACATTAAAAGAGCACACATAGTATCTTATATAACAGTAATTCATAATAACGTATTTTACAAACAAAATTTCAATGACATCACAAAGGGTAAAGTCTAGGGAAGAAGAACAAGGCATGCGGCCACAGCGCTTGCCTTAGGAAATGAGTGAAGTAGTGACTATTAGCACAATTGAGCGTTCAACAGCACGAATATTAACAGGGTCCCACGGACCCACTCGCAGTGACCTCTAAAATTAAAAATACTCTATTCAATTTAGCCCCTAAGAAGGTTCTTATGAATTCACTAGCTCGGAAGACATCCCAGTCACCGAGAAGGGCCGGCAAGAAATTCTATCGGATTCATATTTATATTTAGGGACTGGTTTATTTTTCTGAACCGGTATGGTAGTGCTTTTACATTTCATAATAAGTGCTTTCTTAGGTCTTCAATTGAATAGAGTATTTTTTATTTTGATTTTGTTTAATCTTATAATCAGTCTACCTTCTTTTCGTAGTAATAGTCCTCGTCCTAGTTAACGTCAATACATTTCTTACATTTATATACAATATTTGCTGTCTTTATTTATCGTAATAATATAAAATTGAAATGTATACTTTCTATTTGTACGCTTAATATATCACTTTATCCCTGCAGTAGCCATAACACAATATTCGGTTTTTATAAAATGTTGTCGCATATGTATATTTTGTTTTCGGGTTATTCTACAGTACACTGACAGTTGATAAGTTGACAACTGTTCAACTTAAGTTGAAAACGTGTTATTACCACACTTGACATTGGCGAAATTGGATACATAAGCAGAAGCCATAAAAAAGCCGAACGTAAATATGTTTTTATAGCCTGGTTTTTATATAAAAGTGTATTTTGTTTCAGTGAGATAAACGGAAAGGTGGTCTGCTATAAGGTGTGCGGCGGAAGCGTCGAGACGTCGCCGACACGCGCACACACTGAGTACGAGAACGTTGTTACAAACATCACGCCGGAGGCGAACAGGAGGTAAGCTGTATATTGTAATTGAACTCTATCGAATAAAATCTCATTTAAAGGCCGAGGGATCAATAAAAATCTCATATCAATTTCTTAATCTATACTTAAATAATAAAGCTGAAGTTTTTGTATGTTTCAAAGCGCTAATTTCTGGAACTTCAAGTCGTAATATATATATATATTTGTATACGATTGCCAGATCCATGAGGTATAGTATAGGCTATATAAATTCACGCTAAGACCCTAAGGAACGGAACAGTAACCATGACTGTCAAGTAATATGGCAAGCTGCAGGCAAGTACTGGAAGTGAAAACAATGATAGGCTACATACACGGGTGCGTTAGCGGCGCCGCGGCGACTCGGTGGAGAGTTGATCGAATAAATTTAACATCTGTGGTAAAACAGTGGGACACAGGTAATAGGAAATAATCCTGTTTAATATATTTTATAGTGCACGTTTGAACAAGAATCTTCTTTGGAACATCTGTGAATAATGAAAATACTTCACACTATACTTTTTTACGTTTTCGCACTGGCCAATATTTCTAAAGCATCTCGCGGGACATAAAAATAAACATTTTTACACATATATTGATACACAGTACTTATAAAATGGTTTCATATCGTAATTAGTTATAAAACATATAATTTATGAAATATATATCAATTTTTCTAAGTAAAATAAATAAAACAATTTTCTCGCGGACGCTGACGTCATTGATACTAAGTGACAGCGCGCCAAAATAGACCCACAAAAAATTAATTGCAGATTTCAAATATTAATTTCGATGTTAAACATTTTTATCATTGTTTTATTTTTGTATGAATGTAAATAATAAATTAAATATATTTATGCATACACCCTATTGTAAAATTAATTCAATAAACCAATAAAGTATGAAAAGACCCAGTTGCATATAGTATACTGTAATCAAACAGCACGCGGTGGATCGCCTATCAAATAATCTTAAAGGAAAAGTCAAGATTCTTCAATTAGTCCATTCTACATACTTACAGGTCATGGCTTACGGAGCCGAAATATCAACAGTCACGTTTCGACTACTTCAAATATTTAAAGTCGTTCAGTCAATTATATTATAGAAACGGCTATACACGGAGTTTCTCTGATGGAAAGGGGGACAATATGTAATTAGACAGAGAACTAGGGTCGTGATCAAAGAAAACATGTTGAAGTGGCATTGCGTTGACAGCATAATGTTGAAGAATCGTTAAGGAGAGATAGGGCACAGGCGGGCTGGGCCTTACACAATGTCAATGTCTCACCTTAGTTGTATAATATATTTAAAAAAAACTGGTGTTCTGGAGTGGAGACAGTGTTCAGGTAACCGCAGTGTGGGACGTTCACCTTGAATATGTAACGACGACTTGCACAGGCTAGCTGGAACTCATTAGATGCAGAAGAACGAAGATTGGATCTATTGACGGTCCTTAGACGTAGTCTATACTAGACCATAACTAGGTCAGATATTATAATTTTCAGTACAGATTACGAAAACTTAGTTTGTACTTATTTGAAAACGTTTGCTGTTTAGGTTACGTGGCGTCCCCGAGCGGCCTCCGAAGATGTCACCGCTCATCAACGAGCTGAACAGCATGAACTTGGTCCAATCACCGGCCGCCTACCCGAAGATAGACGACTTCGCCAACGACCACGACTACGTAGCACTCAACTCCTCGTACGTGAAGCCGGCGAGACCCGCACCCCGTCCCCCCTCGGTCGGCTCTCCGTCCCCCGCGTCCCCCGCGCACGCGACGCCTTCCCCCCTGCCGGCACCGGGTAGGAAGAAGGGCCCGGCGCCTTTGCCTCGGAACACGATATACCAGACGTTGGGCGGCTACAACGGCATGGAGGGGGTGCCGTTCCTGTTGAACCCGAAGTTGAGGGGATTGCCTAGTGATACTCTGGTGAGTTCAGTATACTAATATATGTACAGACGGACTTATCTATATATATTATAATACTAAAGGTCTCTCATTTGATATATTTGTGTGTGTCTGGTTTGTATATGTTCTCATCTCAAGAAATCAAAAAAGATTATCCTATGGTTTTTTGAATATAAAAAATTTGATACCTTGATAAATAATGTAACTCAATTAAACATTAAATAGGTTAATAAAAATACATCTGTTAACTTTTACCATGTAATTTATAATATTGCAGGATTGTCTATTAAAATAGGGAATTTTTAAATGCACGTATTTTATTTTAATCTAGAATATTTAATTATTTTCAGACCAAATTACCGTCGATCAAGCGGCGCACGCGCTTCGATCTTGACCGGGACTATACTTACAACTTTTCCGTCGAGCGGCAAACGTGAGACACGACAGTATAGACCGTAAAATAAATGTAATAAGGTATATTATAGAATTATAAAACTGGTCCTGAAAATCTGATGTAAATTAAAGTAAATTAATCAATCAAGAATCATACGTATTATCAATTACGAATGAAAACTTGACAAAGTAGATGGACTTATGAGTATTGACGTTTGTTTGTATTCTTTCTGATTAGGGATGACGAACAATTTATAAATGTTCCAAATTTATTTTAAGTACATATTTTTAGTCTGACATTTTATCGATATTTTTAGTTGACAATTTATCGATAGTTTTAGCTGACAGTTTATCTTTTCTTTTTTTTTATTTGACAATTTATCGATTTTATTCGTTGAAAATTTGTTGATATTTTAGTTCGACAGTTTGTAAGAGTGTTATAATCCATTTCATTAAATGAATGCCAGTACACTTAACGAGGGAATCAAATGGACAGTTGTGTTTTTTATAAACACATAATAAGGCGAGTTTTAATGTATTATAAAATTATTAGTAAGTTAGTCAAAGGTTTTTGCCTTATATGGCATCTAAGCCATATTGTTCCATAACGAGTCGAATGGTGTTGTGTAATTATGTTTCCGGTGTAGTGAAAACCAGTTGTTTAAACTAGTGTCACAGTTGCTTTAATACATTACGATAAATTATTCACAGCGTTCAAGTAAAAATAATGAGATTATGTGGCTTTATATTTATTAAAAAATCGGTTGTGTTTATTTTTCTTATACAAATCTAAGATTTTGCCGAGTGACAAATTTAATTTATATGTCTTATATTTGTACAGGTTTTGTACACGAAAGTATATATTCGTTATATATACATATGTAGGTATCAACGGAATGTTTGTATATTGACAAAATCGGATTTACTACATGGGCTGCTCTTGTGTGTGTGTGTCAAATGGTGTGTCAATAATTTTTGTTTAATTTATCTGCAGTGTTGCATTTCTAGTATTTTTTATAAGACGTGTTTGTTCAACAATGAATTAAAGCATTTTACCAGAAATATTTTTTTTCTGACGTAATAATATAAATTATTTATTGGTGAATTTGTTAATTATATTGTCCAAGTAATATTTCTGGAAAGAGATAGCACGCGAGCAGCTTGTGTAGCGTAAAAAATAGATAAAATGTCGTGGTTAACAGTAGTAAGAAATGTAGGGAACAATAGAAAAATAATGCTTGCCCGTTCACATTACAAACTGTAGATAAATACTCGGTTAATTTCCTAACAAGATCTATTACTTCCTATATGCCATTTCAAGGCTTTTTATACTGTTACCGTTTTTTTAACGAATAATTTGGAATTGAACATTCATACTATGGTATGTCTAAATTTAAATTATCTGTGTATTATTTTTTATAAAGTATCAGATGTAAACAGTGTAGGTAACAATGTGTTCTATGATTATTTTTTACATTCAAGAGAAGTAGTGTTTGTTCACTGTGCCAAGAACAGTACAATTATCCGGATCAACCGGTCGTTGATGTTGCCAATGTTGCCAGCCAAATTAACTAGTCCAAATAAATGGCTTATCAATATTTTTTTATGAAATTGCACGAATTTAAATCTGATATTTAAAATTTGATGAAATCTGTTTTAAAATGTTTTCCACTAAATTATTGTAATTTTTAAAGATAATTAGTAAATACGGAAATGTTGGATTTTTTAAATGGTTCATTGATTTGGAAAACCTGATAGTAATAACAATTTGCACCAAAACTGGTTCAATCAATCAATATAATTTAATAATATATGTACTTCATTACTAGTGTATAATTCGAATGAATATAAAATCAGGTATCATATCAATTATGACTTATTGCAGGGAAATAAATACATTACTTGATAATATTATGAACAAACCATAAATTAAGTTTTTTTTTAATTTAATCTCAGTAATTCATACTTATTTCTCGTCATAGATGAAGGTTCATAATGGATATGAATATAAAAGCTGTTAATATTCAAATATATACTGTTTTATATATTTTCCATTAGAAATTATCAGCTATTTTATCGAAGATAATTGAATAAATAGTCTCTTATGGTCGGTAGGTTATTTTATGATGTTTGCTTGTTTACAATCCTGGATTTGAAAATCTGTCACCAAGCACCTCTTGGTATGTTTCGAGTGCTACCACCAAGGTCGGATTTATTAGGGCAGGGTGGCACGATGGGACATGCAACACTCATGCTGACAAAAAAATCAAACGAAGCATTTTTTTTGTATTTCAAAGCTTATTTATTAAAATTATTCTGGGCTCATGGTCTTTAAATTCTTTAAAGCCCTTAAAAATCTGGCCTTGGTATACGACCTGTAGCAATCGTAACTTCACTTATAATCGTTAGGTGAGTGAGTATGTCGTGTGTAGCTAGCATGGACAATAACAGTAAAATTAGTCGCTTGTAAAACCAAACGATACTCTTTATTATGGTCACAAAAGTTTTCAGATCTCGTCTATTATAGACAATATTGTTATAGAATGAATTATAAGTGTAGACGAATTTTATAATAGAAATAGTGAATTCCGCCCGTTAAATTGTTCATTGCGACTGCCTTTCGTCAATTATGTATGTACATATCCTATTTTACTTGTTAATAATATATTATGTCAGTATTCCATATGTTTAGTGAAATGAGTTAAGTTTTGAATAATTGCGCAAAGCTATGCTCGATAGCTGCAGTGAATGTTAGTGTTCATTATAAATCGATTGTTTGTAGATTAATCGATAGTATCGTATCGTTAGTAAGAATGAAAATGATTCCTATTGGAATGTACACCATTTATCAGACTGTAATAAAAATCACGAGAATTACCCTTTTTTCGCTTCAGTCACCTCTCACCTACATGTGTATGTGTATTGTACTAAGGAACAATCGATAGTTAAATCAATTAATCATACGTTTTTTTTTACAAACAATCGATACTATCGGATTTTCAAACAAAATGAACACTAGTGGCTGCATCAGATGAGATATAATGTTTTTTTTTTAAATATAATTTTAATAAGTTCTGGTATAGCGTGAGCTTATCAGAGAGTATTGCAACACCCATAAATTAACTTGTAAGATGCGAAACATTTTGTAGTGTTTTTCAGTTGTAGTCCATGGTCTATAAAGCATGTTACAGGAAAAAAAAAATCGGTGCTGTTTGTAGTACTTGTGGATGAAGAATAATTGAAGTGAATTTTTAAAATGAACTATTGATTTTAATATTCAAATTTTTTGTTTACATGGGATACATATATATATATATATACATAAGTATTGCCAAATTGTAATTGGTAAACTATTATCGGTAATATAAAATGTCGGATTTTTAACGGTTTTTTCGTTAC
Organism: Saturnia pavonia; assembly: GCA_947532125.1. Taxonomy (NCBI): domain Eukaryota; kingdom Metazoa; phylum Arthropoda; class Insecta; order Lepidoptera; family Saturniidae; genus Saturnia; species Saturnia pavonia. The sequence goes on along the minus strand of OX383898.1, from coordinate 18,224,247 downwards.
GGAATTATTTTTATCAAAATTTATATTTTTTTGATTAATGACATTTCTGTCAATAATTATTATTTTAAGATCTTATTAATCTTATTTGCTATTTCCGCACGTATAGGGAGTTTAGAGATTTTTCTTTCAGAAAAATGTTATCTAATATTTAATTTAGACCAATGTAAGGTATATCAAATATATTATTAATTTTCTGGATCTTTTAGATTTTGTTTTTATTTGCAACAATTTTTCCTGCGCGGGCGCAGCAAAGAAGATTATTGATTTTGCCATAATTTTTACATATTAACAAATGCACTCTGTTCTGTCGAGTGCCATGTTTTAAATGAAATATGTCCATTAATAATGATTTATTGTAACTTTTAATATAAATAAGACGTTGTAAATATAATTTTACAAAATGCAATTAGATAATTAGTATGCTTTTTACATATTAGAAATTGTAATATCGGAATAATAAAAGAATTAAAATTAAATTATTGACTGATAATATCTATTGGGATTTTAATTTTGGTAACTGTACCTTATTCGTCATACGAAGACTTGCATGATATATCCACTGTGCACCAGCTACACCAGCACGCAAAGTGCGACCCTCACACACAGTACACACGTCCAGCTACTGAGCTTCTGTGTGCAAGCGACATAGGTGTACAGTGGTTAAATCAGGGAGAGGTTGAAAAAGCAGATGATTTTAGTGGAAATCACATGGACATGGTTCCAGTAGTCACTCTTGAAATAGTTATTTCTTTTAAGAATTTTAGAAGTTCCTATTTAAGTTTTTTAAAGTTCAATTTTCTCACTATGATGCTAGACTACGTTCTGGTCTAAATACTAGTCTTAACTAAATAAAATCAATCAAATTGTTTTTTAAATAAATTAAATGCAATCAACTTACCGGTTAACGTATTTAACGTGAGTTTACAAGGCGGAAGGGAGTTGGTCGAGCCAAATCTAACGAAATCTCATCAAAGAGGCGATTAAAAATTGGCAAAACCGCCTGACGTAACTAATGGACGCCCCCTAATTTGGTATGGGTATACAAATGTATCACGCCGAAATAGTCGTATTTTCTCTTCCTCGTCTATTCCACGGTGTGGGGTGTCATTGGAAAGGTTGTTCGAAAATATTGCGGTGTGTAAAGAAACCCATTTTTTTGAATTCAAGGATCCTTTTTCCTTTAAGGAAGTTATTTATAAAGAGCTAATTTTTGTTAAAGTCAGGCTCCACCTAAATAGCTGTTTTTGGAGAAATTTACGGCAGTAGTCGTCACTGCTTATTTCGTATATTACTTTATCTGATAAAATATGTCCTATAACCTGACGAGATAACATAGATATGAATTAAAATCAAAAACACGAAATAACTAAAATGGTTGCTAAACTATGCAGTTATGTAGCTTTACGAGTAAAAATACTTATAAAGTGTACTTTGAGAAGTGAATAAAAAGGAAAATGTATAAATTCCGTTAACAAATATTTAGATAGAGGCCCTTCTAAGTTTGCATAGACGGGTAACTACGGAACCTTACTCGTGGCCCGACGAGGACTTGACCGGTTTTAATACTTCACCACCATTTGCCAAGCACATTAATAAAATAAAATAACAACTATTCAATGAACAATTATGTATTAAAAATAATGATTCATAAAATTTACTTCCATTTAATAATCGCAAAAAATACAACGTTGTATCAATATCCCGACAACAATCTGAATTGTAAGGGCTGTTCGAGACACCAACAACCAACACCGTGTTTGTAACACATTCATAAATATTGTAAGTTACAATATGCCAGTGTAGTTCCGTGAGGCTGGACTTAAATGGGCAAAACTCGTCGTAATGTCTCTTCTCCGAAAACCTACCGAGTCAAAATTTCGTTCAATTCTGAATTCGTCTTAACAATTTGAATTATACCTTCATTCAATTAAACTTAATAAAAATGTATACCAACCCAATATTCATTTTTTGTCTACTTAACTTTCAATATTACACACATTACAAATATTCTTAAATGAATTGTAGTTCCATATATAGTAATGTTTTAGCATTGAAATTATTAACAAAAAAGTTAAAGATGGACGACGAGCGTGTTTAATCACCATATATTACAATTGAAATAACTGCATAAAATATGTAATATATCAATCATCTGATTCAGTGAACACAAGAAGAAATGTGTGCAATATAGTTTTCTTTCAAATTTTTTTTATTTAGTGCTCACAAAGGAATATTTCAATATTGGGTGTGTCTACATTTCATTTAGTTCAATTGAGCGATATATTAATTTTAACTATCAATGTATTAAATCCAGTTAAGAAACACAGCCATTCACATTTAATCTCTTGTGAAAAAAATGGCCTCAATTAAACCCAGACTTCAAAAAGACATATTTTCTACTATTATGTACATGAAATTATGTATTTACAAAAAGATTTTAAATAACAAATATAATATTTGACAACAACAAATTTTCATAGTGTAGTGGGGGAAGAGCGTTAGTAACAGGTAGAAAAATGTAACAACCTTTATATTATACCGTTAAAAGGCTAAGTATTCTTATCTAAACTGAAAGATTCTAATTACATATAATTTGCAAAAAAATGACAAAACAGAATGAGAAATCTATTTACAAAATTCAACATGACAACTACTGTTAGCGATTATTTTGTCAACTTTACGTAATATGATCAAATGTCCATAATCTTACGTGCATAGATTTAATATATATATAGATCGGCAACTCAAAAGAAAGGGCATTAGTATACGTGACACGCTTGTGTTGAGAACGAGGTATAGATACGAGACCATTTTCGTATGTGCTATCGGCCTACATCAATCTTGACCAAAACAAATCTCGCTTATTTTAGTAATATCTAAGGTTTAATTTAATGTTTAATTGTGGTTACGTGTACTGTAACTTGACGTAACTCGTATAACAAAGAAAATCAATAAAACAATACGCACACAAGTGCATTCCGTTTCTGGTCTCGTTTATTCAAGCTATTGCCGATCTATAAGTAGACTAAATCATGCTGACGTCACATGTCACTGTCACATTTTATACGCTTCGTCGTGATAATTTATCAACCTCTTCTATAAAAAAATATGCTGCAAGCATAAATCAAGCTTTGTGGGCACTTTGAGAATTACTGCTTTAAAAGTTAGACTGTTTAATTATGTCATAAGTAGACAAGCTCACATTTAAGGAAAATATTCGTACATTTATTCAGATATATTAAATTTAAAAAAGAAAAATTTTTAGATACGTTAAGATACTATGATACTTGAAATTTAAAAGACTCGTTTTTGTACAAATTAACACTTAATTATTAGTTCAATTACTGAGATTTAAGAAAAACGTTTATTAAATATATTTTAATAATGTAATCCAACTTTTGACATCCGAAATTGTGCAGTCGGCAGTTTCAAAACATAACGTAAAATTTATACTAACGGATGTTCATAACTTCCATAAAGTCCCCTACTTAAACCCATTCAAAAATTAGTCATAATTAAAAAAAAATCTGATACGTTGTACATACAAATAACACGTCCGAATAATAAAAACTGAGCAATGATACCAGGACTGAGCAAAGATACCAGTTTATGGTGTTCTCGTAGACAAATGTAACCTTCAGTCGGTAGATGGCGCGAGGTCATTGCGGCGCCGGCGGCTGCTTCATCTGCTTCTGTTGCTCCAGGAGCCGCTCGAGGGGAGACGGACCCGGCCCGGACCATAGTGACTATAAAGTATGTATAACTGTTTATATGTACCATGATGTCTTTCTGGTTTCTCGTGATAAGCACCTATAAGATGTTTCGTAAGGCTGATCTAGTCTTAGCATGTTGCCATTTCGGCCACATCGTCACTTAATAATATCAGGTTGTCCAGAATGAAGAAAAAAAAATACTGAAAAATTTTGTTCAATGTATGTATATCTGAAGATGTCGATATCATCAAGTTCAGAAATACTTAACAAGCATATAATAATAATTGTAAACCATTTCGTGTTTTGTAGTACTTTTAGTTCGAACGTTATTGAACATGGACCTGAAGTGTGTATTACCACAACAGTGGCAAAAAAGCATGCAGTCAGAAGAATCAGATTCTAGTAAACATATGACTTATATTAGACATAACCCATACGTCAAACGTAAAATTTATGTCAATACGACATATATTGAAGCAATGATTTTTTTTTTTAATTCTAAATTTTTAGTGGCTTTTATGCAATTCTCATATGTCAGCCTCATCGTAGCGTAACCCTAATATCTGGACATCGTAACATAATTATACATTTAATAATAATGATCAATTGATTTGAACAGACTAGCCGCCTCCTCAGTGGACGTATCACCCAATATTTTATTATACATGCCAACGTCTAGTTTGTTCAAACAAAAGGCATTCATTAAACTCTGCCTAACTGACTCGAACCTGACACACTCCATCAGAACATGAAGCAATGATGGTTCAGTGGTAGCGTATACGACTCCGCGTCGATTGAGGTGAGTTCGAATCCCTGCAATGAGCCTGAGCTTTCGGTGAAAAAACCTTGTAATGAAATCATAGCATGGTGGTAGGGACTTTTTTCTACTGCCCGCCTGACTAGCTACCACCCTCAAGTTGAAAATCTGTCGCCAAGCACCAATAGGTGTGTTCCGGCAGCTGCACTTGAGAGCCAGTCTTCTACTAGGTTTAGAGTGTTATCATCTTGGGCCGCATCATCACTTAGCATCAGGTGAGATTGTGGCAAACGCCAAAACTAAGAAGGAAAAAAATGACACGAATGTGATGTAAAACTAAGGTAATGTGTTCACTGGGATGCGTGTTGCTGACCCCTTAAAAATCGTTTCAATTCCCCTAAACTTAAACTTCTATTGCAGTTTCTTGGAGAAAGCCTCAGCAGGGAGCTTATTCTATACCCGGAGCGTTCGCGGAAGAAAACTCTTCTGATACCGAACAGTCCGCGACCGTTTCAGGTTCCAAGCTGTATGGATGAAGTCACTTTATGTTATAAATTCAATAATATTTATTTAACATGAATAGACTTGCCTGCTGTACGGGGTGCCGCTGTGGTGAGCCCCAAGCGGCGGCTGCGGTGTCCGGCGCGCCGCTGAACAGCGAGTACGTACTGCCCGGACCTTCCGTGTTTGGTCTCTCACTCATCTAAAAAATACATCAAAATCAGTATACAAATGTACATCCTTCGTTACAAATTTCCCTTTTTACTTCAATTTAGGCCACTGGATACACGCCCTTTAAGCTCAACGAAAACTTCAAAACTCATTGGATACGGTTATAAGACACTGGTAGTTAGAATGCCAACATTTTTTCGGCTGAATATATTATTCCGAATAAGCTATGATAAAATACAGTATACTTCATAACTTGGATAAACAATTGAGTTAATAATTGAAATACCTAATACTTTTCGCTTTGATTATTATAATTATCACATGATACTAGCTGAATTATGAAATACTCACCCCAATATGATCTATATTTTTAGTAGCTCCCAACTCATTCAACTGTTCATTGAAGTTCATTGGAAAGTTCCTCTGCTGCATGTCAATCATGTTCGAACTGAAACCGACTCCAATGTCCATGAGGTCCTTGTTACCTGGGTAACTCACTTGAGGAGACTTATCCTGTATCTTCATCTGAAGCGGTTGGTAACTCAGCTTGTTACCGAAATGGGGGTACATTGATGAGTCGTACCCGACATTGGAGCCGTAGGAATCGAAACCAGCCAAGGAGGAATTAAAACTCGGTGATGTCACCAGATTCTGTAACGTCTGCAGTTGGGGCTGACCGATTGCCGGCTGGCGGTAACCCGGGTTCATCACGTTCTCGGGCTTACTCTGCTGACCCAAGTTGTTCAGTGGTGGATTGAAAGGCACATTCTGGTAGGGGTTTGGTAGGTTCGCGTTCATTTGAGGAGCGTAGTAGTTTGGCTGGACGTTCATGGAGTAATTCGCGTTGAAGTTGGGCGGGTTCTCCGGTTTCCACCACTGCATCGGCTGCTGGTAGCTCTCCGGCCAGTTCGGCCTCTGCTGGTTATTGAACAGTGTGCTGTCAGGCTTGAAGGTGTCATCTTTGAACTTGTTCTCGTTCAACTGGTTCTCCTGGGCGGTTTGCCAATATCGGTACTGGTTGGCGAACCGCGGCGGCAGGTCGTTGAGGAAGTTTTTCTTATCGCCTGACATCTGGTAGTTTTGATTGGCGAACTTGGTTCCGTCTTGGAATACGTCCTGTCGCGAGTTCTGCTTCTGCATCGCCGCGGTTCTGACGTCGATCTCTTTAGGGTTGACGACTGGGAGACGTATGCCTTGGTTACCATTGGCTTGGTACGTTGGGTTGTAGCTGATCCCTGTAGTCTGTATGCCGTAGTTCTTCTGTATTGCCATACGAGGAGGTTCATGGTAATTTGGCTGGTTAGCCGTCCAGTTCACCGCGGGGACATGTTCTTGACGTTTCTGCTGATACGTTTGAGAGCTCTGACTGGTGCCTTGACTCAGTTTGAGTTCTTTCTTCTCTTCTTTTTCTGGTTTCTTCGGCGGCTCCGGATCAGTGTTGACTAGATGCGGGTAGCCAGCGGATTTGTCCTTCAGTGAAAGGATACCACCGGTTTTCCGCCCTAGAGGCAGGTTAGCCAACGATTTCACGGGTTTCGGTTGAATCATTTTGGGTTTGTCCTGATCTTTCACTTCTGTGTTGTCGGCCGTGGGATCGGGCGTTGGAGGAGGAGTCACAAACTTAACCTACACAAAAAAAAGATAAATATATAAGCAAGAAAAATTGTTTAATCCAAAGTTTTTCTCGAGGTTATAATATTCGTATAAGATGTGATAATAAGGATAATTTGAACGCATTTTTTTTCACGATACGTGGGGCGCATTAAAAATTTCTAGAATTAATAATAAAAAATACTAAGACAGGTCAAAAATCAATTTATTGTTTCTCAAAATATTCTCCCTTAGCTTCAATGCACTTTTTTATACAAATAAACCAATTTTGAAATCATTTTTGCGACTCCTCCTTGGTGACTTCATACTTTTTATACTCTTCAACAGTCTTCTGATGTTGAAAATCGTTAGCCGAGGAAATAATTATTGATTTTTGAAAACAGGAAGAAATCGTATGGTGCCAGGTCGGCACTCTGTATGCAGGACGATGACCCATAATATCTACGTTTTTCCCTATCAAAAATTCGTTTGTTTGTCTCGCCGTGTGAGGGCCGGCATTGTCATGGGGCAAGATGATACTGCGTTTTTTGTTATTTTTACGGACTTGTCAATAAGTTCCGGCAATGAAATAGACGTGTAATAATCCCTATTCAATGTACGACAATATTCCAAAGCACCAGTAGCCACGTGAACAGTTTTATTTTAAAAACTTAGCAATCATTTAGTGGCAGTATACTACTTTAGTACTTAGTAGCACTATAGTTTCAAATGTCATAATTAGTTCTTAAATATTCTTAATGTAACTGGCTAATTCTGAAAATTTTTAGTTCGCCCTATGTACAACTAACAATAGTTAAATTATGAAGAATTATAATAATAACAATATGTTTTGTATAAATGTTTTGCTTCGAGCCAAGGTAAGACTTTATTAGTGATTTAAAATATCTATAAATATATGGTTATGTTAACTGTCACACACAAATTATAGTAATAGGAGAACATTTCTAAAGCTATCAAGTTTCACCACGATATTCTCTTTCACAGTCAACTTATAGTGTTTATGAATATCTAGCAATTATTAAATTAAGTTAAATCGGTCGGTACATGTTGAGACTCGAGCCAGTTGATATTAGACCGGTATTACACTGGTGACAAGGTGTTTAAATAAATAAGACTAACATTACCTTAATTGAAACTTCATATAAGTCCGCTTCGGAAAACAAATCTCTTCTGAAGTGTATCCTATATTTTTATATATGAATAAAATACAATTTATTCAGCTAAAAAAGATCCCTATTTATTATCAAAGCTCATCAAAACTTCATTATTTAATCAATTAAAATACATTTATTTGAAAAAATCGTCTATGATCATCATCATGTACATTTAGGTTATTTTTAAATTCAGCTGAGCTATAATAAATAAGCGTTACCTGTTTGTTTGTTTCCTCCTGCTTCCTCATGATGGCCGCCATCGCGATGTTGACACGAGGTTTCCGCGCCTCCTTCTTATCATCGCTCTTACTGTTATCATCTGTGGTGTCCGTGTCCTGCGTTTCAAATAATCTATTAAAATCAAAACATTAACCAACGCCTTACCACCGTGCCTTAGTAGCAACACTGTTACAATTTTAATCATAGCAACGTTTCTCTAGTTAATATACTCAGTTAAAATACTATGATCTCAGTTACCTGTTCATCAAGGGTCGTGGCTTGGGCACGTTCCTCACGGGCCCTCTCCAGCGACCCCTGCGGCTTCAGGATACCGACTCGCTTCTCGCGTACTGGAACACCATATGATAAAACTAAGAATGTACCTCGATTTGCCACCAGATTCCTGTTAAACTTATATATTAAATTTAAAGAAATTTCACTTCAACCACGTGTGAAGATTACACGCTTACCTTATTAATAAAGACAACAATATAATGTATATTAAATATCTATCACAGTTGCAATAACATGCATAATGTATTGATCTTAAGATATACGGTATTATCTCAATACCGTGTATATCCGTGCGAATCCGCTGTCCCGCGTCCCGCAAACCATCAGGAGGGTCGCGCTTACAGACACATTTCCATCATATTAATTTGAACACGTACCTTTCTCCCTGAAATCTGCTTCGGATATGATGATAGGCGGCGGTGGCGCCACGGGTTCGTCATCGCTCTCGTCCTCCCCCTCGCCCCCGCTGTGGGGCTGCGTGCCCTCCCCCTGGGCAGCCTTGGCGGCGGACAGTTCGGCGAGCGCCAGGGACAACTGCTCCCCACCCGCAGACGCCGCCGTGAAAGTTACCAGGCCATCTTCCTCTCTGTAAATAATATTATTCTAGTTAAACTTCATACATATATCCTAATATATGAAACAATATAATGAAGTTTTTCAACATCACTATGCCATTGTATCAGAAAAGCTCGTTCAGATGATATTGTACCAGTCCATTACAATTTTATTAAATTACTTGCGTTTTTGGGATTAGACCGAGACTATTGGGGACAATATGTGGCGTACTATGCCACACCACCTATTAAGGATAGATTAACAAAACATTTAAACACCTTGTTTACACCGAGGACCCTCCTGAGAATCTTTAACAACATCAGGCGACTAGTGGACTTCCTGGAGGAACTGAGCTGGCTCGAATAAAGTCAGCCACTACCAAGCAAAATAGGCAAAAAAACCTGATACCTAATACATCCCACTTCTGAACGTTAATATTCTTCTCGTAATATGAAATGATAATAATAGATGTTATACCTTTATACGGGCATGCAAGAGTCAAATTTCTTAAGGACTAAAATGACCAGAGCTATTGACTTTACCGACGGTTGTTTTTTTATCGTTTATAGGTTAGCGGTTTGGCCACAATCTCAACTGATTACTTAAATGACGAAGTGACTCATGACGATAACACGCTAAGCCTAGTCAGGGACTAGTAAAACAATAAGACTGCCAATGGCCATACAAAAATTTGTAACATCTAAAAAGCTCAAAATTTCTGGGTATACCCAGATGACGCCGACTCACATCTCGCTGACTTAATATAAACAATTAAAAATAACAAATTTAAATTAACTTTTAGCTAAAACGAACAAAAAAATGTCTTTTTTTAATGTCTTATAATGTATTATATAAAAACTTTCCCTCAGCGTTTTTGAATTATACTCAAATACATCGATTATTTACCACCATTTTTGTGGCTCATAACAGATGGCGTGATTGTATTGTATACATATACTATAAAGTATTGCATCGTTGTATTACGAGATGGCGTTTACAATAGTTAATTGTAGTTTTATTTTTAGTGGTGTTTGAGGAAACGGCAATCCATAACATCAGCAGAAACGGTATCAGAAAACAGTGGATATATAAAATATCTTCACTCGGCTCGTAACTCCGTAACTCTCGGCATTTTACTCAGTGCAAGTAAAATCCATTAAAATTCATTGGCGTAAGTGTATCGTTTCTGAAGGAGCATACATTGAAGGCGATAAAATAAATTTGGATGAATAACTAACATTTTGTGTATTATTGATCTATTCCCGGTAATTTTTTAACAGAGTAGTATAAAGGACAGGTTTATTTTAAAAATTATATTTTGAAAGAAATCTACACCATCTGGCAACACTTATTAAATACGCAAATTATTTAAATTAATGATATGCGTATAAAAGGGGTGAATACTAGAAGGAAATGGATTTTCTATTTATATTTTTTGTATGACTGTTGGCAGTCTTCTTGTTTTACTAGTCTCTGGCCTAGTGGAAGACTGGCTCTCAAGTGTAGCTGTCGGAACACACCTATTGGTGATTAGCGACAAGATATAACGTTTTATTGAGCTATAAGATACTAACGTGTAGGAGAAGTGTTCGGGTCGAAGTTTGGCGAGCCGCTTGCCGAGGTCGACGAGCCGATGTGCGCGCACTCGCTCCTCCAACTGAGGCTCGTTGGTAAAACATCGAGTGGTCTCCGAAGGGGACCTGCCACGAAAACAAACATACATTATAACATGATTACCACTTTTTGTTTTCATCAATTACTATTTTTTCCTCAATAAAGAAAGGGTTATAATTTATGAATATGTTAAGAAAAAATATATTATGTTTTTTAATGACTGGCCACGTGACACACTATCTACACACGAACAACACATTATGACATACAATAAAACTGTACGTAGGTAGAGGCTGTTTACAGATGTGTGACGTCACAGCCGACAGTCTTTATTTAAAAAGTGTCTCAATACACGTCCAAATACATAAAAAAATAAAATTCCTATTATTTATTATTACTATAAACTAGACTTTAACATTAATCATTACATTGGCCAACATATTGATATTTAGATATTTATAGAACTGGAGCAAAGTAAAGAAGAACAACTCAAATTAACAAGTATATCTGATATTTGAAAAGTGGGAAAGTCAAAAGGGCTTACATGCACAGGCACACAAGCCATTTCAACTCAGTCGTCCTGAGACATAAACCCTATATGGTTATTTATAGATCGAAGGCTACTGTGACCACTTAACATGAGACCTGATGAACTGCTTGCTTATTTATTGATTTTTTTCCAGTAGCACGGTACATTGACGGCACAGTGCCTTATAGTAAACACTGTACAATCCAAAAATAACTGCGACCATCAAGAGATCGGTATCCATTAACTGTCGCCATTGTCATGCCAGCCTTAAAGCAAACCAAAAGAGAGTTACTTTGACACGTTTAATACCATGTGCATGGTGGTCGCGACTCAGACGAGTACAAATCCCTACCAACCCGCTTGTTTATGGGATATAAACACCGGCTGATCCAGGAACATGACACACCTAAGTGTGACCGCTATCGTGGGTACTTGGTATATGGTGGTCGCGACCCAGTCGGCCACAATTGTGGTGTCCCACCAACCAGCATCCTTTACATATAAAGAAATAAAGTAAGAATGCATCACGGTACTGACTGTACATCGGCGTCACGTTCGTCGTTATTGTCTATGTCGGGCACCCGGCCACCGTACGTGTCCCAGGCTGCGTGGTTGTGGAATCTGAGACTCTTGAATCCCGCTTCTAGCGGCAGGAATCCGTGCAGCTCCTCGTCCTCGGGCAACGGAACCGTCTCATCTAAACATTACATTACAATCTATACATATAATAAAATTGAAGTGTCTGTTTGTAATGTCAAATTAACACATTTTTACTAAATGCATAATATGAAAGTATACACGATACTTTTTGATGACCTTTACGACGACGTTTTTATAATTTTCGCCTGTCTGTCTATTTGTTCCGGGTAATCCCCGGAACGGTTGGACCGTTATTTCTTCTCTAAACTAGATATAGATGAAACCGTAGAATAGCAAAAAAAAAAGATTATGGTATATATTTATTACTGTTAAGCGTATGATTAAGTAAAAGTGATTATTATTATTAATCTCAAGGACTGGTATTTTTATGTTACTTGTTGAATAAAAACGATAAATAATTAAACTAAAATTCTATTCTACAATTCTTGAACACTTATGGAATAAAAATAGCATTTTTGTCTTATACATGATCTTTTCTAATACATGATTGTCTTGGTCATCAAATATTTTGATAATTATTTTAAAACAGCACCCGCCCCTAACCAAATAAAATTTATAAAGAATAAAATATAACATATATCAATGAGGGATAATGTAGCTTCTTATTAGTGAAAGAATAATTAGAAAAGGGTTTGTTCAGATATTACCGACTCATATAAACATAAATTTTTTTTATCATAAATTTACAACAAATTTAAACACAACACAAGAGAGTCCGCAATAATATGACCAGAATGTACAAGTAAAAATAATCCTCAACAGGCCTTGTGGCTCAGTGGTAATGAAACCTATACTATCCTTTTGTATAATGGAATGTACAGGTGGACACTCACAGGCCGCATCAGAATTGGTCGCGTGACGGTGTTTGTCGCTCAGCATGTTGAGATTGTGCGCGAGCGCAGCCCACAGCGCCGCGCGACTGCTCCAAGCTCCGCTCCTCAGGATCTGAGGGTGCGAGACCGTCCACTGCAGCCACACCTTCACTAAATATACATATTAGATCATCATCAACACCCTATAGCGAAACAACTCGCGCAATTACCAGGAAAGGTTTTAAGAGTGGGTCATAGAGGTCATTAACTCCATTCCTCTTTCATCTAGTTTAAAATAATAATACTATTTATTATTCTAAGTCATTGTATACATTATTTAGAGCAATATGGGTATTGGCACAGGTTACAAACCGTATCGCAGATATCACAGCTACACACAACAAAATCACAATAGGTAATATAAACAACAATGACTTAAATATAAATGGTTAAGACATAAATATGCTAGTCTATGTGTGAGTGGTGTGTTTGTTAGGAACATGTGAGTAGTGTGTTAGTAACGTAGGATTAGTGTGTTAGAAACGTGTGAGTAGTGTGTTAGAAACGTGTGGGTAGTGTGTTAGTAACGTCTTAGTAGGGTGTTAGTAACGTGTGATTAGTGTGTTAGAAACGTGTGAGTAGTGTGTTAGTAACGTGTGATTAGTGTGTTAGAAACGTGTGAGTAGTGTGTTAGTAACGTGTGAGTAGTGTGTTAGTAACGAGAGAGTAGTGAGTTTTCAAATTTGAATAGTAATTTCAGAGATCAGCGCGTTTAAACAAACAAACTAAACAATAGTTTGAGATTTATAGTATTAGTACAGATGAGTGTTGTATTCATTTGTTATTTTATTCCCAGTAACTTGTTTGGTCAGACACAACTGTCTTGTCTTACAACCCAGCAAATAGTAATTTTAAGTAAGTCGACTGACATGGCGGCAGTGCTCGGTGTGGTGGTTGATCTGCAGAGTAAGCTGGCAGCAACAGCGCTAGCAGTGAACCGGCCGCGAGAGCGCAGCTCAGCTCGGCTGCCTCCGCCTCGCCATCACTCAGCGCACCCTCAGCGGTGAACTCCTCCGTCGACGAGTGCACCGCCCACATTACCACGCACGCCATCTATTTTCAATCGATTTTTTTTTACTTGTCATACATATCGATATGTAAATAATCATAGGAAAAAAAGCTCATGACATGTGAAAATAGGTTTAATCAACACACTAACTTACAACAAATTACCGTTTTTGAACGCCGCGCCGAGAGAAATCGCTAGATGTGTATTTTTTTAATTTTTAAAACCAATTGATACACGTCGTTGAAGTATTTTGTAATATTTTTCTAATCTTCAAACAGCGCATTGACAAACTGGGAAGGGAGTTTTTACGGCAATTCAAAATACAAGTTATTATTAATATTCACTTGTGCACAATAACCAAACGACATAATGCAAAATGTCACCAATATTACAGTATATAGAGCGAAATATTGCGTTTCAGTTAAAATAAAAATCACCAAATGCAGATCAAGATCACGCCAAAAACTCTTGCTAGGTAAATGTGAGTATTCCATATAAAATCATCTGACTGGCAAAGTCAACTAATTTTAGATTTTGCTCTAACTTTGATGGACTGTTTCTTAGGATGCCAAAGAACAAAATTTAGGCTTATTTGATTTTTATCTGCGCCCTATTCCGCCTATCCGAATTTATACTTTCAAGTAATGTCTTTTTTATGCTTTAACAATTTTAGCTGTAAAAATGTTACTATTCAAGATATTAGGTCTTTACCTATGAAATTGCCGTTTGGTATGAAAAAATTTAAACGATGTTTTTTCATGTATTTTTTATTTGTATTAATCGAAGTAATCACCCATGCAATCAATGCATCTTTGCCAGCGCAGTGGCAGTTTATTGATGCCCTTCTTAAAGAAATCAGCTGGACGGGAGGCAACAAATTCTTCAAAGGCATTTTGTACTGCCTCTCGGGTATTGAATTTTTTTCCCGCCAAGGAGTTATCCAAATTTTGGAAAAAGTAGTAGTCTGTAGGCGCAAGGTCTGGTGAGTAGGGCGGATGACGGAGAACTTCCAACCCCAGTTCTTGCAACTTGGAGACCGTCTGTTGTGCAGTATGAGGTCGCGCGTTGTCGTGCAGGAGCAGCGGAGACGAGCGATTGACCAATGCTGGTTGGAGATGTGCCAGCTTCTCCATCATTGTGTTCAGTTTTCACTGTACACATCTGCAGTAATGCTCACCCCGTTTGTTATAAAGCTGTGATGAATCACACCGGCGCTAGACCACCAAACAGTGACCATCACTTTTCTAAGGGTAAGTTTTCGTTTAGGGCATTGTTTAGGTGCTGAACCAGGATCCAACACACTTGCTGAGCGCTTGCGGTTATCAAACAGAATCCATTTTTATCGCAGGTAACAATGCGGTTCAAAATTCCTTCATTTGTGTGTCTGTTGAGCAGTGCAAGGCACGTCTCGACGCGTACTTCGCGCTGGCGATCATTGAGTTCGTGGGGCACCCATTTGTCAAGCTTTTTTACCTTGCCAATTTAACGCAAATGGACCAATATTGTTTTGACGCTAACGTCGAAAGCTGCTGCTAATTCAGCCGTAGATTGTGTATCATCAGCTTCCACAATGGCCTTTAATTCGTCATTGTCGACAAAAGTCTTCGGACGACCGCGAGGTTCATTTTTCAGGTCGAAATTCCCAGAACGGAAGCGAGCAAACCAATAACAGGTGGTGCGTTGGTTTGTAGTGTTAGCTCTGTAAACGTCGTTGATGTTGCGTGCCGCTTGTGCCGCGTTACTGCCACGACGGTACTCATCCTTACATAATTACTTGAATTTTTAACGTATCCATGATGACAAAAAAGATTGAAATGCGATGAAAATGTAACACTAATCAATAAACAAATGACTACTTTTGGAAGAAGAATTCCATGTTTTTAAAATATAATTAACTTGAAATTAGAATTCTTAGCCAAAAAAAAATTATTTTGATTTGAAATGGCCAGTACTGCAGAACGGCAATTTCATAGGTAAAGACCTATTATCTATACGTTTGAGACGGCATTTTGAAGGGGAAAGTTAATATTTTTATGAGCCCGATAAAAATTTGCTTAGTTAATACCTGTCATTGATGACAGGGTGCTGAAAACACTTGTTTTTTTTTTTAATTTTTGCTTTTCTCAACTGACTCCAGAGTCTCGATTGTTTGATGTAAGCAACTAATCTTAAACAGAAATTAAGTGTACATATCATAGAAGAAATAAAGCCCTAACAGCCCACTCTTTACAAAATCTGCTTGAAAATTACATTCAAGTTACAAAATGAATTTATTGACTGCGAAAATGTATAACAGTCCAGCAACACTTTTTTTTTTCATACGTTTTCATATGGAATGATCCGTGTGTATTTTATTTGGGTTGTCAACATTTTTTTCTCTTGATTAAAGTATTTTTCATAATAAGCTTTAATAATATATGGTAATTTATGAAGAAAAAAAGACAAAGGCATATTTGTTACTTATTTACACTCGTGTCTCCTACGAGAGTAGGTAGGTACCTATGAGGTAGAAAGAGACGGCATGATATAAGAGACTGATAGAATGCGTAAAATGCTCTCCACGTAACGACTATGTTGCCTTCAAAAAATCTTAGTTTGGGACCTTAGTTAAAGCTAAATTTTATGTAAATATTTATTGTAATTTTTTTTGTACGTATATTTTTACTTTCAGACATATGCTTATGTTCTAGATATTTCATGAATAAAACTGTCACTATTAAAAGCTATGTTTGAAATATAAATGCCTATTTTGTAATCTAAAAAACATGTTAGCAAAATATTTTGTATAGAGTTTTTTTTTTTGTAAACGCCTAATCATGTCACTGCGGTCAAAATCACAATGAAGTGTTATTAAAATACTTACCTTGATTAACGTAGCCGATTCAAAGCTATCGGTCGCGATTAGGGCCGTCAGCGAGGAATTCAGTGAAGTCACTAACGCTGCCGCCGTTTTCAATCTGAAACATAGACACTAATTCATTTTTCATTATCAATATTTATTGGTTACTTGTTTACATATTAATTGACGCGATGAGAGTAAAATTTCAAGGTCGAATTTTACTGCGAAGTTTTTGAAGCAAAATTGGCGGAACATAAGTACTTTGCTAAAAAAAAACTAGTCATAAACGTTATTTATTCTTTTTACTATCTTAAAATGATCGTAGTAGTACATTTAGTGTATTCTATACTATATTTATCATATCAAAGGTTGCTTGACATGTCCATAGAACGTAAATTGTTACGACGTGCTAGATACTAAATAACCTAAAAAAATTCATTTTGCGTTTCGATTGTGATTATACAAAAATAACGATACTAATGAACGCTATAAAAACATGTTGCACGACTAAATCCTAAATAACTTGCGCCATACAATGATTTTGAGTATTTTCAGTTTTTTCTTATGACGTGTTGCTTTACACTCTATGGTTCTTAAAACTAGAGACCTAAATAAAATAAAAAGTTAAACCGAATAAATCAAACCACTTTGTACATTTATTGTATAAGTAGTTTATAATTTTGAATAAAAACTTATGTTTTCATAATTTGTACCGCAGCAATACTGAATGAAGTATATTGGTTAGTAGAATGAACTTGCCACCAACTTGTTGTTTGAACAAAACGTGTGCGAAATACATTGTATGTTAAGTGTTTCGGTGTGTTCATATTAAGCTTTAAAAAAGAATCGATAGCCGTAAAACCAGTTCTCGATTTAATTTATGCCACATCTCTAAAATAAAAATTAGACATTTTCCATGCTACTTTTCTTATAATTCATTCCAACTTGAGACAACCTGATCAAAATTGAAAAACATCTGAGTAAAAGTCCGTATATTGTTTTGAGAGAAATCAGAATTTTAGAGTTCCGAAGACGAGAATCAATCGAATTGTGTTCGACTGTATCGCGACCACCATAACATCCCCCATAGTGGTACCCTTAGCCGTGTCACCTTCCGGGATCATCAGGCTATATCCAATAATAAAAGTGGAGTGTTAGGGATCGTTACAGTGCCTTGCCAAGATACTATAAAAAAAAAATTTATTATAAAAAATTATTATTATTATTTTAGTAACAAAACTCACTCTTCGACCGTATGGATGAGGTGCAAAGCGCGAATTAGATCCGTGATGTACGAGTGCCCGTCCAAACGTCCCGGTATCGTGACCGGCTTGTGCTCTGGCGTCGTAGACGTGATACCTGGCAACACCGGCAAATCTCTAGATGTCTGGCTGCAAAGCGTCAAACATTAAGTTATTATTGAGATTAGATCTCCTTACAAAAGGTTATTAGTGAACGTAAAAATATAGAACAACATATCTATAGCAATATACATGTAATATCGATGCGTATATTTTATTTAAATATGTCATGACGGTTTCTCAATTTAAATTTAAAAATATGTACATTTCTAGTATCTGCGATTTTTTTTATTTAACTTTTATTTTTATTTTTATTGATATCATCATTTTAATAATAATCTAATAATAAATGTTTGAATGTTCATCCAACAATCACATTCGAATACTGGACGAATTCTAATAAAATTTGGCATAGAAGTTGATTTTGTCTTGGAATAGAACTAAAGTTAGGAACACACTGAGCGGAACTGCAATGAAGCGGAGCGTCACGACGCATTCAGTAAACCACACTCGAACTGCAGCGACGCGACAAT
The DNA here is from genome assembly GCA_947532125.1 of Saturnia pavonia. Taxonomy (NCBI): domain Eukaryota; kingdom Metazoa; phylum Arthropoda; class Insecta; order Lepidoptera; family Saturniidae; genus Saturnia; species Saturnia pavonia. The sequence goes on along the minus strand of OX383898.1, from coordinate 18,205,915 downwards.
CTATAGCAAATATTGTACGTTAGTCGCTCGGTAAACTCCGAACAAAATGGACAAATAAATAATACTTTCTTCAATTTAGGCCCTAAGAAGGCACTTATGAACGTCGAACACTACTACCGGTTCGGAAAATATCCCAGTCATTGAGAAGAATCGGCAAGAAACTCGATCGAGCTATATGAAACTATTTAAAATGCATTTAGTAAAAAAAATAATATTATTTTGACATTACAGACTTCAATTTTATTATATGTATATAGATCAGGGTGCCTTTCATGCTATATTATTAAAACCTGACAGTAATGACGCCCGTTCAGTATACAACTTGATTATTAGTGATCTATCTATCTTCTATATAAATAAAATGATTCGAAGTTTTCCGTTGTGCGCGCATCACGCAAATCTTCATAAAAAATAATTAAAACTAGTTTTAAATAAAATATGTGAAAATAACTAGGCCAATGTTACCCAAAGGATTAAAGGTCAAAATGCCTAGAAACAAATAAAATTAAACAATTAATATATCGGTATTGGTATGTACCTACAATACCGATATCGATAATTTTAAAAATCATATGTGAGTACTTGAATAAAGTGAATTACTGATCCGAGTGGTGCAGGTACCTTGCAGCAGAGCGAAGAGTGCGAGTGAGATTAGCTGGCGCGGGGGGGAAGGGAGCTCGCACCAGAAGCGCCCGCACGTGCCAGTAGAGCGCCGGCAGCCTGTGAGCGCGGCGGCTCGCCACCAGCGCCAACTGGTTGTAGGGCTGCCCCGAGTGAGCCCACACCGATACCGCTTGCCTGCGTGGAGAACGACGCCAATTATTATTTCAGTACAAACTAAACCTCACTTCATACTACTACGCAAAACTGCAGTAACCGCTTGAAGTATAGTTACAAGTTTGTAACCAAAGTGATTCTCACACTTAATAGAAAAAACGGTTGATAAATCGAAACAAAAGATAAAATCTGTGCAGGAGAATAATTAAAATTTGTATATAATTATTTTTAAGATAAGTTTTATTATAGTTTATTCCTTTTATATATTTTAGGTGACGTGAAATATGTTTGTAAAGTGTAATCAGGCATTGTTTAAAAGTAAACTTGTGTTAAGACTTCCGTGATACCTTCTAGATCAACAAATAGTTGATTTTGAAATGTTGGTGTCGCGTGCTCACCTGTAGAAGGAGTGAGCTACGCGGAGCTGTTGTTTGTACCGCGCCAGATCACCGAGGTGCACCAGACAATGCTGGCAGATGTACCGCGCAGCTCCCGCAGCCGGCAGTCTGGCTCCGGCCGAGCGCTCCCCGGCGCCCCATCCTTCCACCCAGCCCAATAATGACGCACGCCGTCTAACATATCAAATAAGCATAATTGAAATTACATAGCCCATAGCTAAATGTTATCGCGTTAAGATTCAACATCGATCAATGTGGGATCTTATATTACAATGCGCCTGAGCTTTCAGTTGCAGAAGACAACACGATCAAACAACATAAAAAACAGCTCCATAGAACGAGCGAGAACGGAACACACACACATAAACGCGTACACACGAGGATCTTGAATCGAGTCGTTCGAACGCGTCTTTTTTATCGCTTAAAGGTTTAGCGTTAAGGCCATAATCTCACCTGATGTTAAGTAACGATGTGACTCAAGATGGTGACACGCTAAGCCTAGTGGGGAAACGATTCTCAAGTACAGCTATAAGGGCTTGGTGACAGATTTTCAACTTGAAAATGGTAACTATTGCTTTGTGTGTGACACTACGTTCTGAATCGACAATTAATATAATATAAGCGATATTATCGAAATTGTTGTCTATTTGCTTGTATAAATACAACAGTAAACCGTTATAAATTCAATTGTTCTAAACAACGTTTTTTAGTGACCAATTTATAGGTTTTTATTTATTAGAAAAAAAGCTTTAGCTTTTAGCTTTAGCTTATACTTATAATTTAAAAACTAAACAAAACGGGCGGTCGACCGTGTTTTTGGGGTTAAATCAATTAACCAATAAGAGTGTTACATTTTAGCGCCACTTTAATATTGGTAGGTTAGTATCATGGTCAAACTGTGTTGTGTATGTGTCTGCGTCCCGCAGACCATTAGAACAGTCGCGCTTACGGCGGTCAAGCTATAATAAAATTCGCTCTTTCATAACACTAAAATTAAACTAAAATTATAGGCTGTATTTTACAAAGGCAAGAACCGATTATTTAATATAACTTGCTCAACATTATAAATTACTTTTCAAATCAGAAAATAAGGAAGTTTTAATATAACGTGTTTTTTGTTAAAAGTGTCAAAACATAAAAGGGCCCTTAATCATCTATACATATTAAAAAACTCAATGTCTCTCTGTATGTCTGTCCGTTTAAGTTCTTTTTAAGCAAAAAAACATTTATCATTTACATAGTTTTTCCTTTAATTCATAGATATATTATCTGGCCAGATTATAGAATATATTTTGTTGTATGAAGTAACATACGAAATAAGTAGTAATGATAATGGTGAATCAATTCGGATAAAGACGCTTTTGGGCGATTAAATGGCATACGCTGAGTAAACCATACGAGATATATCAAATTAATGTACTGGATAATTGTAGATCTTAAAAAGACCTACTGATTAGATAAGACTACTATATTCTAAGGATCACCCACAATAAGCATTTTTGAGGCAGCACAATTTGTGTGTGCGCTCGACTGACAGCATTCTGTAGTTAAAGCGAGCGGAGCCGTGGGCACAGCCAGTATATTTCAATATTTGTGTGTAAGTTACTTAGGTTATTTTATATTTAAAGTAGGTTTAATGATGTATTATACCTGAAAGGTAGGTCCAATTTAAATGTGGTACACAGTTGATGAAGCAGACAAAGGTAGAATCCAGCGGCTACTTGTAAAACCCACGACAGCATCGCCTGACCCTCGCTGCGAAGTGGGTTCTAAGAGAATAACTTTCAAATCAGACCATAACAATAGTTTATAAGCGTCTCTCCCAAGTGAGGAAACCTTCAAGGTTGATCTTTCTGCGCTATTTTGTTGTAAACTATTTACTATACATATAATTCTTATTAATATTTATTTAATAGGACATAAACTAATTTACTATTTTATTGTAACATATAAATATTAAACTAAATTAAAAAAAATGCTCACTATTAAACATAAAATATCTAAATTAGTAATAATTAAAATTTAATTTTCGAAAATTAGAAGTATACCAACTAAATGCCAACAAATTTGTTTTTGTTTCAGATATTTATCAATAATATATTTTACTGACAACTGGCATACATAATCTAACTTATGACTACTATAAATCCAGTTACATTTTTGCAGTATTACAATCTGGTGTTATTGTGTCAACATGATTAACTAACATCATAGCACTTAGTGAGTTTATACTTGTTAAAATCAATATTTTCCTAATAAAAATTGGAATGATAAAAATATAGTTATAAAAAAATTTAGCCCAATAATAATTACCTTCCTGTCTTTTGAAATAGCCTGAAGAGCTTCAATTTGCTGCTTGAAGCCAATGTTCCATAGATCCTGCTCAACTTTCTTGTCCAATGCATAGTCGAGATCCAATACTAATAATTTTTGATAAACCTAAAAGATTTAATTGAATTAATAAAGAATACATATTAATGTATGGTTTATACAGTTTTTTTGCACAATCGTTACTATAACAGTTTTATATACTATCCACCCTAATGGAATACATGGTTTGCAACTGTAGCTTTCACATGAGGGGATGGGGTCCTAAAATGTACAAAGATTAACTAGTTTACGTCCTTGACACCATAAAAATACAGAGCCTTAAATGCTAATAAAATCAATCAATTGAAAATTAAAGTATGGTTCTATAGTAAATTTGTGACTTAAAGTCAAAAGGTTTCAAGGAAGTCAAAATTTGGCAAATGTGTATTTTAGCATAGACCTAGGGGGTCCAAACAACTTCTTACATACATCCATGATTGCATATAATTATTAGTAACACCATGTGTGAACAATGACAGTATAGCAGAACATCAAGAATATTGGATGTAGAAAAATATTTAAAACATGTTCATTGCTAAACTTAAAATTTGAATTATGTTCAAAATAAGTCAGTATATATTATCAATATTATATATATTATTATTTCTCAAAGGTGTTTTTTTTTGGTAAGCCATATCTCCTTAACTCTTCATCAGAATTAGTGACTCATAAATAATTTTAAAGCTTTTTTCCTGCTATTGACACAAACAGTTTAAAAATAAATTGTTAAAAATGTAATCTGTTAAATCGTTCAAGGCGCCATCTATATTAACAATCTGTTTATCTAACATGACAGCTTTTAGTTACATTGTTTACATTCTATAAGGTATAAAATATATGCATGCGTCAGCTAGTACTTTTATTCTTATGTAAGTAGAATTTATTGTACTCTAAATAGAGTCTAAGTGCAGACAGATGGAACCCATATAACATATCGCTCATTTAGAGCGACAGTGACACAACTGCAAAAAAAAATATTTTTTCTCATAGATATGGAGTGGGTAATAAAAAATGTATGTGTCTATTTTCAAGCCCAGGGTTCAATTTACAATAATAAAATATAGAGATAGTCATTTACTGTAAGAAATGTTAAGAATCTTCAGTAGTGTTATAAAAAAAATCTTAAAACTGGTGTACTGTAAAATTTACTAATTTGCACTTGTGTCACTGTTGCTCCAAATGAGCGATATGTACTCTAAATATTGACCTTGATTATATAGAAAGACTGATATTTAAATTTGTAATTATTATATTCAAATTTTTTATTTATATTGGTAAATGTATATTATTTGCCTGAATTACATATCATCTGGTGTAAACGGCTGTTTGGTGAAGGACCTCAACACACAATATACATATAATTTGAGAAGCAATGAATGTGTTAATAGAAGGATAGATTCATTGGCAACTTATCCTCTACCAATCACTTCCTATAATTAATAAATAATAAGGGTAATAGAGGAATACAAAAATATTATTTCTTTGTGGTCTGAAATAATGGTTTATTATTATTAGTTTATCTGTGTAAAATTTACCTTTTGCAGTTGTTGCTGTGTAGTCCAGATACTGAGCTCTTGAAGCATGGAAGTGCCACTTTTAAATTTAATTATCTTCTCTTTCAGCTCATCTGCCTCTCTAAAAACAAACTTGCATGTTATATTGGCAATTTTAATGTAGAATTTTTGCTAATGTAGTAGGAGACACATAAATTTAATTCGAATACATTTTTCAAAATATAAAGATATCAGAGTAATTTCAGTACTTTAAATTTTTTTTCTTATCCCCGTCTAAATTAATGCGCAGTATCTGACAGCAAGTATGGTACAATTCAAAAACACTGGCAACCATCAAAATATAATTATGTGCTAATTGAAGTTACGACTGTCACCCTGGCTAGGATTATATTGCTCTTGCACTATTTTACATTACTGTTTATTGAAATTGAAACAAATTAATGAAGAAAATAAACTGTTTTAGGACACTAGCACTTAATAAAATTATCTTTTTAAGTGATTTTATCAAGTTAAAGTATTCCTTTTTTTAGAACTGGCTATACCATTAGCCTAAGGGGCCCTAGAGCCTTTACGGCTTTTACATCTTGACCCGGATTGGGGGTGAGCGCTTAAGGTACTTGCACTTAAGGCGATTGCAAATAACTCATGATCTGGCTAATTCCGTATCATTTGATCTACCCTAACTATACATATATACCGGTTTCTTTCCCCTGGGAGGAGGGAAGAAACACATGTATATGTATTTTGCAATCTTAAATTTTTTGTCTAAACTAAATAGTCAAAAAAGGAAAAAAGAAAGTCCCTTACAGAACCTATGTGGTGTGCCTGTGTATATAATGCAGTGTCATGTGTGTCTGTGATAGCTAGTGAATGTAGTGTCACTGTATCACACGAGCGGCTGCCTGGCTCAAGGGATCGGACCTAAGCTTGAGTTGCCGCAGAGGAGGTCGTGGCAGGTAAGTTAAAGTACATTTAGTATACACAAGGCTGAACTTTTGTTTAATATTGTGAAATATAGTTGTTTAAGTGTTTAATTGTTAAGTGTTGTTTAATTGTTAAGTGTTGTTTAATTGTTAAGTGTTTAATTTTATTATATTTATTTTCAGCTTCTCCTTTCAAATATCCGATACTTTATAATCAAGAAATACACAATTTTCCTAAGGTCGAAAATACTGACAAAGTCAAAAGAACACTGAACCTAAAAGAACAAAAATATTGGAATAATTACAAAATATTCCACATATTTCATTTTTTGGTCAGAAAACTCATTAAAATATCGAATAACTAATGTTATAAACACGTTTATGTATAAACTGACATTAATGCTGATAGTAAAATAAAAGAAGAAATAGGTTATTGAAGTTACTCTCAGTTATTACATGTTATTTCATACCTTAACATCTGTACAGCTGCGTTTAGAACCATTTTGATAGAGGCTTAAAGCCTCAGCAATTGTCATACCATTAGGGAATAATGCAAATAACAAAATAACTGAACGGGAAGAAAAAACACTAAAAACAATCGAGATCCATGTAAACTGCCAATTTTGACAGATTATAACTGTGTTGCCAATAGGACTGTTCATGGTTGGTAGGTCAAATTTATGAATTTTCCCCAAATTCAAATTTTCTTTAGCAAATTTTTAGCGTCGTCGACGTTGAATAAGATTTCGCCGACGTGTCCACACCGCATTTATTCGTTCACGCTCTTTTTCTTTGATATTTAGACACACGACTGGAGCAAAGCCGTACAAGTACGATTTTAGTGACGTGACGTGCGCTTGCCTTTGGATAATGTCCACACCTACTTGTTCGGGTTCGTTAATTAGCCTTCGTTCATGTTCGTCCGCCTTGTCAGTATGCGCCATAAGATGTGTTTAGGTATTGTAAAGTAACATTCGTTTAGTCTAATTCGATTTGATACTAATTAGTTTTGAGTAAGTATCGCATTATTAATTAGATGCTCTTGTTTCGGAATATTTCTATTACACTATGTTTTATGCTGTACGGATATGTCAACATCTGTGGTCAGTATATATAATATACTCTGTGCGTATATGCATATATATTATATCCACAGAGTACATTTGTATATAGGAGAATCTATATAGGATATAGGATCTATATAGGATAGGATAGCATATAGGATAATATATCTACGTATTAACTAAATCATACATACTTACTGACGATTTAATTTTTCAGTTTCTTTGACTTTACGTTTTATGCTTGAGTTTCCGCGTTATTTTGATTGCGTTTATGTCATCAGCTTGACATCTAATTACTCAATGCTTATACACCAATTGAGTCAGAATTGAGTCATACATTTGTATTGTGATACATTCATAGATTTGATTTCTAGCTATATTTATTTTTGAGATACCTACAATAATCTTGTGATGGAAAGTATGGAAATCGTAACATCTTCAAGTTCTCGCAAGGATATGAGTTTGGTAATATTCTACTTCTTTTATCTCGTGTTCATTGCCCTATATAACAGTTACTTTTTTGACATGGGTAATTTTTAGTAAATGTATATATAACTTTTTACAATGGTGATAATGCGATAGATAATACAGAAGAATGATATATTTTACCATCCAGACAAGGTAAAAGTAATTATTATATTTTTTATACTAGCTAGAGAAAATTAATTAATCTCTTTCCTTCGGTAGTATTTTGACCGGGTGTTTACCAACATCTGACTATGCCCATGTGCAAGACCAGCTTTGATGTCATTAAATGTTGTTCAACAATTCTTAACCAGCTTAAAATTATTATTTTTTTATTTAGGTCTATTAAATTATTTACAGGATAACGCCGATGTTGTATGTGGTAAAAAAATTTGCTATTCAAATGCAGCAAGGTGGCTGGGCATGTCAAATATTTATGAAAAATTCCACCGTCCCAATCACTATGATATAGGTGGTACATATATCGACACTATACCAGATTATTGGATCTCTTGTAAAACTGAAAGGGTGGTTGATATTTTCCTGCTCCATATTTTCATATACAGAAGAGATGAAGCATCATTTCATGTAGCAATGAGTTTTGGAAATGATTTCAGTATTGATAAAAAAACAAACAGTGTACATTTGCCATTGGCACTCAAAGATTATTTTATAAAAAAATCTAATGTTGATAATAAACAAAACTCATTTGTATATATTACAACATACAGCTTCACAGATCCTGATATAGAGATTTTAAAAGGTAGAAACTTTTTCATTCCAGTCTCCTTTCCTAAATCTGAAAGTTTAGATAATAATATGCAGAATGACATGAGAGCCAATCACAACTATGGGGCATTGTTGATTGATCCAATAGAATCAGATTTCACTATAGAATCATGTGATGGTGAGAAATTCAAAGTACATAAAACAATACTTTCGACTCACAGTGAGGTGTTCAAAGCCATGTTTAAGGATGAGACAACTGAAAGTAAGAACAGTTATGTCAAACTCATCGATGTAAATGGCGAAGACTTGAAGTATTTATTAGAATTCATCTATACAGGTTCTATTAAAGAAATGGAAAATGTTGATTTTGTAAAATTATTGATACTTGCAGATCTATACAATTTGAAAAGTTTATGGAGATTGTCTCAAAATGCATTAACTCAACAGTTGACAGTATCAAATGCATTATACACTCTGGCCATAGCCCATATGTATGATTCAGAGGAATTAAAGAATGCAACATTTAAATTTATCAAAAAGAATGTTGATGCTCTTAAGACTGATAATTTTAAAGAGATTACTGATGTTGATCTCATGAGGCAGTTGTGCGAGTATTTAGCATATACAGATTAAGTGTGTCATGGCATATAGACATATAAATATGTTACATTAGGCTCTATAAGGATAAGCAATACTTAAAAGTGTGTGTGCAATAACCAATAGTAAGCTTGAATTAAAAAAGTGCCTCGGCCGACATGATTTGGCTTACCTTTGTTAGATTACATACTACTCTTATCAATGTGCGTTGAAAAGGTGCCTGCATACATAGAGGCTTCATGAAGTGCCATCTATAATTAAAAATGTTGCCAAGTGTTAAAGTACTTTTTACATACATCTGATGAAGAACTCTTCATATTGGTTTACTTCCGTATGCAACGCCTTCGAAGATCAGGCAGAATATGTGTGGCCAATTTTCACTATAGTACTTGTAGTGTGATATGACAGTGGTCTCTATCTGAGGATTTTCATCTCTGATCATTTTTGCTGTGCCTGTACTGTTTTTCAGTGATAATCATATAAAAAGGGGTGGGTACTTCACGAAGTTGTGATTCAGAAGCATCATAATATGAATAACAATACCTTTATCTATGAATATACGAATGACATAGTTTATGAACCATCCTATTTACCAGCATAGATAAAGAATTAATTGGTAATAATTTGCCAAATTATTCTTCAATCAATTTACTATATACTGTTTACCTTATGAAAGTTAAGTGAAAGATTCAATTTATAAATTGTTTCAATTATGCTGCAAGTTGTATAAGAGAATTCAGATTTTTAATATGTTTACTAGTAAGTTTCAAAGTGTAATTGTAAATATATTTTCATGACTATTTATTACACTGCACTTACGATTAAATGCGTGCAGTCAGTTTATAAACTTATAAAAAAAAACTGATCTTAAGCCCATAGATGGGACCGAGTGATAAACATGTAAGCTACATACAAGTAATTCACGTAAATCAAGAGTTAAATTTTAGCATAATTTCATACTATAGATAGAACACAATATTATTGATGAATAATATACAGGTAATCTGATCTTAAATAATCGAACAAATTATATTTTATATATGAACTAGCTATGTCCGCAGCTTCGCTCGCGTGGAAGACAGAAGAAATCGTAATTTATTAAAACGAATAACTATTTATTGAATGAAGGTATCCTTATATTTTTTGATAATGACCAAGTATGTAAAGAGTAAAATGTTTTTTTTTTTATAAAAATTATCTTGTAGAGATTTTGCGTGAAGAGCGTACAACGGCAAATCTTTTTATTTATATAAAAGATTTCAAAACAGTAAAACCGTAAGTCGTAATTTTTACGCCATAAATTGATAATATAACATTACATATACATTTTACTTTAGAAATCATTACATTTAACAAAGCCTATCTGAGACGGGTAGAAAACATTTTCCTTTTACACAAAATATCCCTGATCATAATAATTTTTTTTATTCCCCGTTTTGTAACTAAATGTGACTTTTATTGTGGCCCTTCTATCGAGATTGCAACAGAGAATTCTTCTAGATAGGCTAGTTCCAATAATTGCGTAACTCCGAATTAGCGGAAGTCGGGGTATTACTGTATACATTTATGTTGTTATTTTTTATTGCTTAGTTTCAAAAGTGCTATAAATAAATATTTTGAAGTCTTGATATTGTGTAAATGTTACCAAAACTTTTGTTTCTAATGAAATAAGATTTACTGTTATTATTATTTTCACTTTGCATCATTTATATTCTATTATATTCATTTATATTATATTTTAGCTCGTTAAATCACGTTTGTTTTATAAAAGTCAGTTATTATAGTGCTGTTTGCGAATCATAGCTACAATGTACTTTTTTAAATTAGCTCACGAAAACACCACGGTTGGGCTTAATCTAGCTGCCTCTAATTTCGGCCCCTAAAAAGGCCCGGCCCGGAGTTCAATAGAAGCGCTACAAAATGTTTCGTCTGGGAAAATACTGTTATCCCTAGAAATGTTTTTAAGGGCGTAATGCACTTCTATTCTCGTGAACTAAAAAAATAAGCTGTATTTGCTAGATTAAAAAAATGCAATTTTAGTCACTAACATTATTTACTGTTAATGCATAGGTATTTTTCACGTTTCTAAGATTAATTATAAACATTACTGGATATAATTATGTTTGTTAATTTTATTTATGTTAAAATGTTAACAATAAATAAAATATATATTTTTTATTATAATTGTTTTTAATGTCCATTAAGTACCTGTGTATAATAATTATCTATTTACAAAATAAACAAACAAAAAACTATAAATACAGAAAACGTAAAAATAAACTTTATTTGTATTTTAAACATAACTCCTTATCGTTTAAAAAGGATTAAATGTTTTTTTTTTAAATAAATATAATAATTATTGTTATTATAATAATATATGTGTTGGTGGTCGGAAAGTGTTTTTAGACGAAGCGCGCGCCGCTCGTCACTTGCGGTGTCCGGTGCGCACACGTCCGCTATACAATCATTTTGGAATGTTACTTGCAGTCTTCGTTTCTGCGGCAAACAAACATTTCCTTTAATTAAAATGTTAGTTCGGCTCTCAAATTTCGACATGATCATACATTACATATATTTTCAACGTTGTTCGACAAGCAAAGATATTCAGCTGTTTGGAAACAGTAAACACAAGCTATATGAGCATAACATACAAGCCTCATTCTAAGCGATATTTTTATTTATCGTTTTTGTATAAGCTTATTTTGTATAGAAGGCCAGTATTTGTGCAATGACCGTTATATAAAACCAGCCAGTATACTATTTGAATTTATACTTATGCTTTTATTCGTCAGCTTTTTGCTGACGGTACAGTAGTGACATGTGACCTCTATTCACCTTGTCAAAATTCTAGGGGAGACTCGGCTAAAGGGATAATGTGGTGGACATGCGGGATAAGCAAGTAAAAAAGACCACAGTATTATAATTGTCTTATTATTTATTCATAACTGGAACCGATACAAGGGTGAAATTAAAAGGATAAAAAAGTATCTCTTGAACGAACGCGAAATTCGGAATCGAGAAATCTACTAAACCTAATTATTATTTCGAATATAAAAATAAAAAACCCTTAACTTTAAATTTATACGTGAATTACACACTATAATTATCTAATAACTCGAGATTGTTTGTTTTATATAATAGAAAGCACATAGGTTTATCTCCAAATTTTTCTATATTAGCATATTTAAATAGCTAAAAAATACTATTTATCATTATCTCAAAACTGAAAGTGATTTACTAAAATACATTAGTGTATTTCAATAACATATTCGGTTTTCTCTAATTATTATTTTTACTACATTTCTAAAGTATCTAATAATATAGACTATATTATATAGTCGATAATCAATATTAAATATTAAAAAAAAAACGATCCTTGTTAAGGAAACAATTCCAATATAGTTGATTTTACTCTAAAATTTATAGACCGAGCGGTTCGACATTTCTACGTAAAATGAAACGGATTGGCGTCCCATTCCACCAAAATCGAAATATTTTTGAACTCTACCTATTCGCATAGGAATCATAATAACGTCGTAACGAACATTTACTTATGCACTGAATGACAAATACACTTTTGAGAGGTGCGCAAGAACCCTTTAATTGTTTATAATGCCATTCATAATCAGTTTTAGTACAGTACGAAATATACATGAAAAAAAACATAAATGTATATATAACTCTTACAAGACGTTTTTATAGTTCAAAAGTTTATTCAGAGTTAGGGGACCTGCTTTGTCCTATAAGCACACGAATTTACCAAGACTATACTGAATTATTTTATGTCTTCTTCAGCTGCCATAGATACAAAAAATTCTACCGGAAAGACAAAATTAATCAAATTAGAAACAATAGCAAGAAATATTACTAAACCAAGAACACTTTTTTCGAACTGACTATACTGTTAGCCTTAGGGGCCCTGGAGCCTTTACAGCTTAAGCCATAAGAGTTATAACACTATATGACATTACTTGTATGAGATTAACTATACAAAAACAATATAGACAAATGACTCTCGGATATAATTAATCACTGTTCGTAGTTATACTTGATACAGTGCCACTTTACGGCCGCGTGTTGTTTTAATAATAGGGTAGTATTGCCACCCGCGCTTTATAATAAAAGTGTTAGTTGTATGGTAATTCGTGAATTTAAATAATAATAATAAAATTGACGTATCTATTTGTTATGTCAAAATAACAGGTTTATATAAATGCATATAAAAGAATATACCGTATATTCTTATATATACTTAAGCAAAAGAAAAAAAAATATAATTTTTTTGTGTGTCTGCTAGTTCTGTCTAATCTCCGAAATGGTTGGACCTATTTTGACGGGACTTTCACTGGCAGATAGATGATGTTATAAGGAGTAACTTAGGCTACTTTTATTTTTAATTCTGTAATCCACACGAGCGGAGCCGCGGGCACACTTAGTACTACAATAAAGTACGTGAAAATACTTTATTCTTATACGATTAATTTCACGTAAATCATTAAACGATATAAAAAGATTCATAGTTTTGAGTAAAAATATAAAGTCCAAAATGTATTCCGAAACGCTGGTGGAATTTAACTATTAATAATTATACAAAAATCCATTTTACAATTAAATCGACACTAATCTTTATTTTTTCTCTTCTCCATTGACATCTTACGACATATGTACTTTATTATGATACAATGTAGTGCTTTTTTCCTACTTTTAGCAGCCAATATATTTTGCTTAAATAAAAACTAGCAACCCTAGTGGTGGATGACATACAGTGGTCGCGCCGATAAGACTTCTGAAGCCTTGCGTGAAAGTTAGGTTTAGTAACAGAGAACAATAGTTTATTATGCGAGATTAATTTTAGTTCTACAGGAGATCACAAGTTAATTTTAACTACGGCTTTGGGCACAGTTTTTAGTTATAGCAAGATTAGAGCACAAATCATAGATTGAATATACTTAGATCGGCAATAGGTCAAGGCGAGCTGAAAAATAATGCTGCGCTACGTACAGACTAGGCTTTAATGTCGATATCGATACACATTTTGGTGTCTTCATGTCTAGCTCAACCAATACGCAATTAATTTTATTTTTACTCATATTATCGATAACTAGCAATCCCGGTTCCGCGTTGCTGTGGCTCAGATTTTTTTATCCTATCGTTAGCAAGCTTTACAGGGGCTGGGTGGGCTCCAGCCGTTTTGGAGTCTATAGGGAAACATACAAACATCCATTTTTATAGATATAGATTGTTATAGCTTATTCATTATGGAATGCATGCTTCCAGTGTACAAAATTTCGTCAAAATTAGTTATAAATTAAGAATATTTTTTTTACGATTTCTATAAGTATTATTTTCAAGTCTTATAACCTATCAATTATTAAATAACAAGCTTCACGTGTATGAAATTTCATCAAAATCGGTTAAGATATTATAATTTTTTAAGATTTTTAATAGTATCGAAAATTCTTTGGCATATAAATTGACCACTGGCAAGCTTCCTGTGTAATATAAATTTCATAGGGATCGATTAAGCCGTTTTTGAGTTAAATCCGGACATACTAACATTTTTTTAAAATATAATATTAATGATCACATATAAATAAAGGACACTCATCAAGAATATCGTAATCTATTTTTAGCCATTTTTGTCGAACTACAAATATTTTGAGGAAAACTTAAAACTGACTAAAGCGCGTCACACACGATCAAGATACTACGAGTATAATATTTTGTTACGATATCGATATCGAACCTTAAGGTATCACAGACGGCTAAAATACGAAATCATTTCAATCTCTTAAAACTCAGCTTCTCGCACCTATTTTTTGCCCGAATTATATTGATTAAATATGAGTAACACGGCTTTACTATTCGATTTATTAGACAGCTCATCAGACAATGATTCTGTTTTTGAATTCGATATGAAAATTGCATTAGCACATTTTAAAACATGTGGTCGACGCGACTTAAATGAAAACGTAACTAGTGTTGCTAAAACATCGATTAACTATCGACAAATCAATATTCATTAGCAAATCGAGTAATCGATAGTTGGGATAAAACTATCGATAGTTTATATTCAATACACATAATACGGGGTATTTTTGTGATTACAACAAAGATTTGAGCGGATGAGTTTTTTTTTTACTTCACCAAGTTAACAAACTACGCAAGCTACGGAACACACGAATGAAGTTTTTTTTCGCTGTGGGCGCGCGACTGGCTGACTTACCGTCCGTACTACGAAATAATAGATAGTCAATCGATTAATTGATAGTTAAAAGAAAATATTTATATACACAAAAGTAATAAATGTATAGGTTACATAATATGTATGTACCAATTAGATTATGAACATATATTTAATTGTATTTTATTAATTTTGTTTAGTATAATATTTAAATTATTATCGTTCGAAAATGTGGTCTGATAACGCTGATCGCATATTTTTTATTTGTATCTTCTTTAAAGCATACATTACAAGAATTAAATTTGTTTTATTGCTCATTTTTGCAATTATTTAATTTGAAGTGTATTATTAATTTATTTTACTTGATTCGTTAAAATACTGGTTATCTTCTTCCCGCTGTACAATTTAGATTTAATTGCTAGCACATAAAATCTCAGATGTACATGATAAACATTTCAAAAGTACTTCCCGCCTTATACCTTGTACCGTTTCACTGAGTTGTAAAACAGATTGTGGTTTTTCTATGAAGTGACTAGTCTAACGACTTAAAAGCGTCAATGTGTGAAATTCACGATTATTCTATTGAGCATAAGGATATCCTTATTTCCTTAATTCAAATAAATAATCGATAAATAATAAAATTCGGATTTGCATACAATAGATGTTTTACCAACACTAGGCATAGCAATGCACGACAATGCACTCGTGAAAGTCGCATCATCGACACCCCTCGTCCCGCACCGAGAACACGTCACAAGATGTTAAGATGAAATATAATGATATCTTAATATACCGTAAGATGAAAATATTTATTGTGTGTGATTGTCCAATCAAATGGATAGAATGGCAAGCGGTTTTTTATCTTAAGATGAAATATAACAACAACAATATAGCATATAATAACGTTTGTGACGCGCTTTACATTAAAAATATTTTATAGGGACACACAAACTCCTTAGGTATTTAGATAAGCTATAGACATATGTTAATCTCTATGAAATTTAGGTTAAAAATTGCAAATATTCAAGTTGTTGACACAGATTTAAGAAAAAGGCAGATAGAGTCTGACAGAATACGAAAATGTCTCTAACAATTTTAGTATTACTATTTAATTGTGTCAATTTTGAAAGGAAACGTCATGCAATGTCAGCACTCCGTATGTTTTAATATTATATAAAAATATGCCGTCTTGTGTGAAATTACACAGTAAAAGTTCTTCCTGAAGATAAAAAAGGAAGAGGGAAAATCGTTTCATAGGTATTATTTATCGTGTTATTTGTTATTGATTACAATACTGCAACAGTGTTGCTAGGCTACAATGAAATATTTTCCTGGAAGTTATAGTAAAATATATGTATGAAGCGTTGGAAGATTACTTTATTTACAACCTAACTGTCATGAAACTAAAGGTAAGGTAATAATTATCACGTAATTGTTTGTTTGACAACGACCTACAGAAAATGAGAGATTATGGTTTAAAAAAATATAGAGAACCCTGGGCAATTTAGTGTACCAGTTAAAAATCTAAAATTCAAGATGGTCGCCTAAAATTTCAAATGCTTACGACATCGGAGCCGTTGGGCATAGATATGGTAAGGTAAAACAAAAGTAAATAAATAAAGAGAACGAAGAAATATTCATTGATAAGGAAATACAATAAGAAGGGCGATATCATTTTAGTTGGAAATTGGTATGTAAAAATGTTCTTTCATTTCAAGTACAAAATCAGTTTTTTGATGACGGATGATGGATTAACGACTACACTACTGAAGTGGTAAAAAACATTAAAACCTACTGGCAACATTATTCACACAGTCCTACGTGTTACATGATTCCTAAGTCCGATAGCGTGTAAAAAATTAGTATTGTGTGTCTCGCTCTTACAAAATGCCTATGCTATGCTCTTCACTTTCACATAGCCAATCTATATATAATAAATATATGGTACAAACAATATTATATGACACTTTTTGCTATAAAATTAATATTCACAGCAAGACGAGATAAAAAAAAGTATTACTAAGTCTGCAAAAAGTAGATATTATTTTTGTTGCCAAAGGTTTTTGTAGTTAATGTTTATTTATGGCAACAGTTTTTATGTTTAAAGACTGTAATTATTATTTTTTCTATCTATATAAGCAACTTTATTAATTACATCGCTATGACGACTCTGGAAAAGCTAAAAAAGCGCGCGTATTACAGATAATATCCAGTGTAAAAAAAATCTATACCCAGAGTTAACAAAAAAAAACACGTCTTTGGGAAGAAATAAAGGTGTGTTTAAAAGGTGTACATAACACAGCTCATGCTCGTTGACCGATTTATAACCAACATTCAAACAAAAACACAACAACTACTCAAAATTCGATCTCGCAATATGAATCTAGGTGAGAACGGAACGTTTTGGATATTATGAAAAATTTAGAAAAAAATTGAAAAAATGATTTTTATTACAGCAGATTTTTAATGTTTATTTTTATCAATACAAAATATATTATAACATTTTATGTGTTTTATGAACTACAGACATATACGTAAGGAAAATTACTAAAATCTATAGTATATGCAGTTAGTTTTTACGTATAAATATATATATTACAATGTGTTTAATGAACGTAATAATACCAGAGAAAATGGCCCACGTTTCTATTAATCGTTTTATTAATGACGCTATGGATACAACCTTATCATATTATTCACATCTTTATGGTTTCAAAAAAGGGTTCATAACCTTTTAATTCATTTATATTTGTACCCTGCGTTTGAATAACCGCGGAAAATGCTAGAGCTTGATATAATAGAGATAGGAAGTATTGATAAATTTCGTGTCCAAAATGTTCCGTGTATGATGTTATGTATGTACATTTGTGGCTGAACGCATGGTAGGGAGCTGTATCAAGGTGGTCGGACGTCGCGCCCCTAGCGTTTACCGTTGTTGTACGAGAGGCTCCGGAGCGGCGCCTTGAAGTTGGCAGCTGCCTGCTGCTGAATCTGGTAAGCGAGCGGGTGGATCTTGAACCCGTATAATCTGAAAAGTAAAATATTTTTATGGCACATCCATATCAAGTAAGCTGGATGGGCGTAGCCAGGAGCGGGTAGGAGGGCAGCTGAGCCCTTCCTACCTAACAAAGTATTGGTAAGCGCTCTGGATAGCTCCAGAAAGGATGAGTAAATAATGTTTCCAAGCTAATATAAACTTGAAAAGTAAATACCTAGGCACGAACTGCGAGGCGGGACGCTTAGGTCTGTACTCCGGATGCACCATGAAGACCATGTGCGGAAAGCCGGTGCCGAAATAAGCTCCGTCGGTGTGATGGTGGCGAGACGATTTAGGCGTGTACACATCCATGCATCTCGGACAGTACAACTTCACCATCGCTTCACCAGGTACGTCTGACAGACCTGCGAATTAATAAAATTTAATATATGAGCAAATAATAATAATTTATTTCAATTATAAAAATGTATTATATTACTAGCTAACCCAAAAGACACTGTTCTACTCTTTCCGGTAGTTAACGGCTCAACCATAGAACCATGGATCCTAACATATCTTTGAACCATTGTCTTGATAAAACAAAATAAATGTACTGTGTGAATGAATATAAGCTGAATCGAACAAGTCATTCAGAAGTTACAGAATCACTAAAAGATGCCACAAAAATGCTTAAAAGATGATTTAATAAATGGAACATTAGAAGAATGTTCAACTTCCGAACTGGTTAGAGATTGCGCAATTCCTATCATATATAAAACTCGATTACAATATTTATAACTACTAATAAATATCAGAAATATTTCTGGTATTTCTTGATGTTTTGTTCAGGATTTCTTGCTTGTAGTTTTGCTGTTTGTCGACTTTTTTTATCGTTATAGGTTTGGCTTAGTGGCCACAATCTCATCTGATGTTAAGTGACGATGTGGCCCAAGATGATAACACGCTAAACCTAGTGGATGGCTGACTCCCTAGTGCAGCTGCCGGAACACACCTATTGGTGTTTGGCGACAAATTTTCAATTTGAGGGTTATAGCTAACCAGACGGGCATTAGAAAAAGCCCTACTGCCATGTTATGCCTCCGTTGTTAAACTCTAACTGACATGCTATACCTTTTTTTTTTTCGAACCGAGGCTAACCGTTCGAGACAGATAGCAATACACTTGATCATTTAGCCAGATGTCACTCAAATCTGGCAAAAAAATAAATTTCCAATCCTTATGTAAAACTAGGAAAATCTTATCTCTAACCTTACAACTAGCAGTTTTTACTATTCAGATATTTAAATTTTAAACAAACTAGTTATTACTATACTATTATATCATATTCCTAATACGTATTTATTTTATATGCTTATTCTACACAATTACTTTACATTCTACACATTTTATTTTGGAGGATCGCTGTCCGCAACAGTTTCTGTTAAAACATACCGCTTGTCACGCTCAAGGTCTAACGGGCAAATTCAGCTCAGATGAGAACAAAAAAATAAATCTGAACTGCGTCGATTAGAACCGATCGTTGCCGTACTCGAATTGATGTGATTCGACGCCATGCAATATTAACTTTTTCTGAAAAGCGTCTTAAATGCAGACCCTAGAATACTGTGAAGAGAGGAACATCAAGTTCCATATTTTGCAACATTAGTATTTGAGAATTTCACTTAATTAATAAATACTATATGCAAATGCTAAACATTGATTAAAGAAAGTACTTAAGTGCACTAAATTTAAATTAATTAAAACACTTATAAATTTTATTATACTACTAGCTGCGCCCATGGTTTCACCCGTGTAGCCTATATTTGTTCTCACTTGCTTGACATTCATGGTTATTGCTCTCCTCCTTAGAATAATTAACTAATAAATTCTGTAGTCCATGTGAGCAAAGCTGCGGGCACAGCTAGTTCACAACATTTACAATATTAGTATAGACTATATTTTACCATTAAAAACTACTCACCAAGTGGAAGCATAGGCTGGCATTCACAGTAGACTCTTGGACAATGGCCAAAATCACCAGCTTGAAATTTTTCTAACATTTGCCCAATTCCTCTGCAATTAACAAACGGTAAGTTTTAACATAATCTATATACAATAAATTGTGCATTTCTTTGTCCTGTGTAAATTTTAATATAATCTGTATACAGTAAAAATTTAGTTTATACCCTGTGTGTTCATGATGAGTTATTATGCACACGCCCGTGAGGGTTTCTGAATTAGTAGAAATTTTATAAAAAAGATGGCGCGCGACTCGTCACATTTTTAAAAAGCTAGTGTTTAATAAAATATATCAAGTAAACAAGTAAAGATCTACTAAAGCCTTTATGCTGAATTTGGATTATAAGCTAAGAAACCGTTACACTAATTGATGTGGGTTGGAATCTTACTATAAACTTGACTTTAAAAAGTGCAAAGGATGTAAGCACTACCACCACAACTATTTCACAGAAGAGTTTTAACATAGTCCTCAGGAATAGTAACATATTATGACAGACTTCAAGACTGCAGTCCTTTTAAGGTTGGTTGTACTTCACCTAACTTCAAGTAGACAGCACGCTTGTTTATTACTTAAAAAAAAAAAAAACAGGTGTCATAAATACATAACATGTTGGGAAATGTATACTGGAGATATGATGCGATGTACTGTTCACCTGGGTAGGTACAATCTTCATATTGAAATTCTGTCACCAAGCATTCATTGAAGAATTAGAACATGACTTAAAGGGACACGTTGGACTTGCAAAAACCACTAAGTACTGAGTAAATGTTTTGTTAACATTTTAAATCCACCACACAAACATGATAAAATAAAAAAATACTTTATTCTATTTAGGTCCCAAGAAGGCGCTTATGAACATTAACAACTACTACTGGTTCGGAAAACATCCCAGTCATCGATAAGAACCAGCAAGAAACTTGATTAGGCTTATATATTATTAATAAAAAAAATACAGTTAATAATCATATTAATGATTTAATGGATGTACAGAGAAGTAACACATCACTATCATTCATACATAATGATCTACTCTTTAATAACCTTTTGACAGTGAAACTGGCTTGACATGATCATTGAACTCATTGTCTGGCAAATCAGAAATGTGCTTACTGGTTATCTTATTATATAACCTACTACTATTACCTAAAAAACTTTTATTAGTCTTATTAAGTCTAAAACAAGGTACAAGTAATTTATGTCTATTTCTAGTATTAAAACTGTGCTTGTCTTTGACAAAATCTAGCTTGTCAAAGTTTTTACGAATATACATTACATTAAATTGTCAAGAATGTATTGGGAAAGCAAAGTAAAGATATGAAATTCCTGAAACTTGTTCTTTAATGATTCACGAGGTCTTATGTTGTATATTGCCGAGTTAACTAATCAGTTGTCACCTTCACTTGCTACTTAGCAAAGTGTAAATGAGCGTAAAAGTTGAGATTATGAGCAGAAGGAACCTACATCATTATACATGATATAATGTAATAATAATATAATATAAATTATAGGACATTATTCATGTCCTATATTATTCAAAACACTTTGCTTATATAATAGAAGTAGCATGTACATAAATATAAGACCTGCAATATAAGACCATCTATAACTCATTGAAACAGAACTGTAGACAAAAATCACAAATATATGACTACTACTGAGGATAAAGTTGCTGATATACTGATCAACACAAAAAAAATGCAGCAATAGTTTTGCAGGTGAACCACATTTTCAAACTGGCCTAACTAATCTCATCTGAGTTTTTTTTTTCAACTAATTCACTCACCGATTGGTTAATATGTAACGAGCGTGTATAAGTCCATACAAGATTTCTGAAGCTTGCTCAACCAGGTCAGATTGATTTGGATTATCATCAAGATCATCATCTGTTAGAAAAAAAACATTATCATATTAATAAATCTGTAGTTCTTTCAGCACATGTAATTTCTTTTAAATTTTTCTGATAGGCATTTATTATATAATTTATAAAGATCATGAATATGACTTGTAATTTTTCTGTTTAAATTGTATGTCTGTAATTACAAAATCGGTCAAGTGGCCAGAATTATGTGTCACTAGTCACACGGCTCGTTCATGACATTACTGCTATAGTTATAGACCCGAGCTAAGCACCAAGCATAGAATTACTTTAATTTTACATTAAAATGAACACAGTCAAACATTATAGTGTATTTTTGTATGAAGTAATTAATGCTACAACAGCCCAGGTGCTGGCCGGGATATGGTTAAACATTTATAGTATACTTTTGTATGAAGTAATTCATGCTACACTAGGTTGGGGCTGGATGCCTGCCTGGCTGGGGCACAGATCCGGCCCGGTGTAGTGTGCATCGTGCTCTAGAGTCATCCTCAGACTTAGTGAGGACTAGAGGGGACTTAAATAATTTTCAATGGAATTTGTAGGATATTACTTCTCCAAATACATTTTATAAGTTGATTGACTATTACTCCTTAACTTGAAAGCCTATATGTATTATATATACTACTACCATGAACTTTTTCACATATGCAAAAGTATCAAATTACAGCTTTCTAGTACTAAGAATCTCTAAGCTAAAGAAGGACAGAACAAAACTATAATGGTTCCTTCTGACTTCAGAACCCTAAAAAGGCATTATTATGGTATAGTATTATCAAAGTTGAAGTTAGGCAATTGAATACATTATATTGCTACAGTTGATAGTTTTATGGTTGATAGAAAGTTTAAGTATTTTTTTTCTCTATTTTAATTTAGGTTCCAAGAAGAACATGTCAGTCCCATCATAACCTGTATTTAGTATTTACACAACTATCTTAGTGGACTAATGACAAACTTTCACATAATTTTGGGTTCCTCCAACCAACAACAGTAGCTTTACAACAGTTCTAGCCTATGGTCATATATAATATTTATAGCCATTATTAGGTTGTTTATGAACAAACTATTGCAATAATAACTATAGCCTTTTCACAGCAGAAGATGGTTGCTTCTTTTGTGACACATTTAATCTGTACAAAAAAATCAATAAAAATGAGATTTTACTAGCTCTGGGAATGCACCACAAGGTTCAAGTCAGATTCTACTTGCCCTTCATGGAGCTTCTGCCTTCAGCACTGTAAACGCCTGCACTATAGACATTGTGCTATTAGTTACATCCAGATTTACTTTCTGTTTAAAGTTAATCTATAATAATATTAAAAAGACCATGCAAAGTAGGTGCATATAGACATAGAGTTGTGGAAACTTAGTCTGTGTGAACCTAATATTATAAAGGTTAAGAGATTGTATTTTATTTTTATGTTTGTATGAAAGAGCTAATTCTGTGCACTAGAAGTCAGAGGAGAAAAAATCTTTTAGCATTTTATAGCCTATTTATGAAGAAAGTACTATTAGGAGGTGAGCAATTACTTATTAATCACACAGAGGTTACAAGTGATTTAAAATTATACTGGGCTTACCATCATGCACCATGCAGGCAACTTGCCGTGCTACTATTAAGAAAAGAACTGTACACAAGAATAAAGTAACAGTGCAAACGGACAGTGAAGCGAGGAGCAAGTATCAGGGGTGAAGGAAGGGTTGGGTGCCCTAAGAGACACAAAAAAAAATTATGGGATTGAAACAGCTGGGTACTGCTTGTTATAAGGTTTTAATAATTACTAACATAAGATGTATTATCCCTTTAAAAAATTGATACTTTTGAAGCCAAAGAAAATTAATATTTACTTAGGAAACATGAACACCATTTTCACCTTCCATAAGTTTCGACTGTGTTCAAATTCAGCTGAGACCTTCAAAATATAACTAACATTCAGCAATACTTGAACTAAACTGTTGGTTATCTAGCACATGATGGTTCAATACTCACCTGGTTCTAAGTCGAGTATCATGTCTAAAGCTTGTCTGTAATGTGGCACTTGCTCATTGAGACCCGTTAAGTTGAACTTATCGTTTATGTAGTCCTCGTCCACCTGTCACACACAAAGTTACCAAAAGTTAGCCCTTCACGCGGTCCATTACTATTTGAATGAAGAAAATCTCAAGAAACTTACCTCGCAAAAAAACTCATTTCCGCGTAGCCCGCAGAACCACGAAATCCATGATACCTCCTCCGAACTGCTCATTTTCCTACAAGCATCAAACTTAGTTAATGAAAAACGGCACTGTTCCGATATTAAATACTATATAAATGTGATGCTAGCAACCACACACTGTTACAACAAAATTCTAAGCATTCCTATGTTTTCATATAGTTTTTGTTACATATTAAAATATTTTTTGAACATTTTAAACACTGCAAATTAATTTTTGCCGTTGATATTATTAATTTAACGTGATTAAACACTAGAAATGCTGATAAATGATGACAAACCTCACCTTTTCGTGCCTTGATTAGCCACGCTTGACGGGAGGGTACCTACTTACGAAGAGGGAGAGAGAAATTTCAGTTTTCTACGTGTGTGGGTGTCGCACAATATACTTTATTTTGTCTATGGTTATAGATTTGAATGTCAAAAGTTTACCACAGATTACTGTTATCTGTTCTGTTACTATTACTGTTATGTTACTATTATCATTCATCTTCTACATATTGCGTTTGAGAAAGTTCTTCTTCTTCTCAATTATGGCTTCGCACTATTCGTGCATTGGGCCAGTGTCAAGTATTTTATATTTGTAACCAAAGCGAGGGAAATTTTCCAGTCTTATGTCGAATTCAGGGCCCTAACAAGATGGCGGCTCCCTTGTTAGAACCTTCCAGGGAGTTTTTGTGGCATATCAGAATTTATGTTCTATGTTATTATTTTCAATTCACTTCACTTGTGCACAATAACCAAGCTTTATTATGCAAAATGCCACCTGTTTTACACAATATAGGGTCTAAAAACACAAATTTATGAATTAAAAACAAAAACTACTACATAACAGGCTGAGATCCCGCCAAAAACTCCGTTTGAGAAAGTTAGATTGAGTTAATTTTCTATGGTGTACAGATCAGTGCATGATAATACAAAAAAATATTTGTTGTCTGAAGCGCGATACTCACGATGAACATACTATTGTATTTTATATAACAATATCTTAACGTAAAATATTTACTTATTATATATTTACTTAAACTATCACAGACGGGTAAGATATGTTAATATATGTGATCATTTCAGTTTCTTAATAGTCTGCTTAGGTATTACCCATCTTTTTTGTCCGAATTCTATTGACAGGTGGTTAAACATGAGTAACATACATGGCTTAACTATTCGATTTATTAGACAGCTCATCAGACGATGATTCTGATTTTGAATTCGATATGCAAAATTAGCATATGCAATAAAATGTGTGTTGTCGTCACACCATGACGTAGATGAAGACGTAGTTGTAATCGATAGTTGAGATAAAATATATTGTTAATTTATTTTCAATACTCATAAAATGGGGTATTTTTGTGATTACAAGAAATCTTTAAATTTGCTCGTCTCTTAGCTCGTCAAGTTAGCAAACTACGCAAGCTGCAGAACACACAAGTAACCTTTTTTTCACTGTGGTCGCTTGATGCGTTGACTTACATACCGTACTACTAAATAATTGATAGTTAAAAAAAGTAATATACATATGTCAGAGAATCGTGTCTATGTCACTATTTAAAAAGAAATGATGTTTGATAGTAACGGGATAACAGACCCTGTCAGGTATTCAAAAATACGGCGTACATAAAATAAATGGAAATAAAGTGGAGATGACGCCACGCCCTTGCAACAGGTGTGCTCTGTGATCCACGCAATCACATAAGCAGACAACGACGGGCTTGTAGGATGGTTCTAGCTCGAGCCCTCGTAACGTGCAGATCTCCATTAATATTGGATCCTAAGATTGTTCGAGACCACCTACTAAGTCGGAACCCGAAGAGAAGATTATTCTGGGTGGAGCTTGTCGGAGGATGTTCAAGATGAATTACTAGGTCACCTTCGGGCAGCGATAACACAGATATGCGAGGCATGGGGTGGCTATAGGGGAAGTTGGAGGCCACTGGGGGCAACCCCAAATAAAACAGACATCATGCTTACTTGGATTGTCGGACCATGTGCATCTCTACAATGCTTGCACTTAACCCAGATTACGCCCACAAGATTTATTATTCCGTAATGAAGAATGATATCAAGGAAAACCCTGATGTCTTCGATAGTATATTCTGATGTCTCTCTCTCTCTCTTTGACACATACATAAAACTAAAAATACCCCGTATTATGTGAAAAACTATCGATAGTTTTTTTCCCAACTTTCAATTACTTGTTTTGCTAATAACTATTGATTAATAGATGGTTAACCGATATTTTACTAACACTGGCTACGTTTTCATCTACGTCACAACGACGTCACGTCGAATACAAAATCAGAATCATCGTCTGATGAGCTGTTTAATAAATCAAATAGTAAAGCCCTGTTACTCATATTTAATCAATATAATTCGGACAAAAAATAGGTGCTATACCTAAGCAGACTTTTAAAGAGACTTAAATGATAATCGTAATATAAAATATTATAGTATTATAAACATATAAGATGCGCTTGAGATAAAATATTATGGCATCTTAGCCGTCTGTGACGCGCTTGATGATCAAAAAACATATTATAGGGGGAAGTGGGGTACTTTGATACACCAACAATATTTCAATATTAACAAACATTATTAGAGACCCGACAAAACTAAAACGTGTATATACATGTCTTAGCTCCACAGCTATAACCACGCTGACCGCTTGTTAACCGTTACCGTTGGAACAGAGTAAGTGTGTTTTTAGTGCGACTAACTAAAAAATACTTAAGTATTTCTCTGCTGTTGTATATGATATAATTAAGATTTAAACTGACGAAACGTTAGTTAGTTTATCCAATATTCGGTATTAAAAGTATTTTTTTAATGTGTTCGATGGTTTTATTGATTATTTTTTTTGTTTTTTCTTAAATATCTGCTGGGGCAAATTTATACGTATTAATCACATCCATGTATGCGATACGAATGTGATAAATTCGGTAAATACACAAGAAGTCGTCTTTGTGGATACTGATACTAGTGCAATTATTAATGCTGCAAAAATTGTGAAGAAAATGAAATATCCGCAATTAAAACTGACCCTATATCTACGAAAATACCTGCATCTAGTAAGTTTGTGTTGCCATTGTGGAAGATAAGACAAGCGTTTATTTTGCAGCTGCAACTGCAATACCTGTGCTTTAACAGTTACTATTTCTTTAAAGGGAACGTCTCTAACTTTTTTCTTTTGTACTTTTTGAAATAATTTAAACATATATAATGTGCCGTAATCAACTGTTCAACCACACAGCGGTGGTAATGGTGCCAGCGTAAATTGAGGTACCTTTAGGAACTCGTTAATACTGAATAGAGCTCAGCTTATACCTGGAACTGTTGTCAGTGGTGCAAAGATGACTGTACCTAAACATTTTTTATGGTGGTTATTAAATAATTAAATCCATAGTAGTTTCTATAGTTTTGTTTTAAAGAGAAAAGTCTTTGAAAAATATAATTTTTCCATTATTAATAATCTTAAGTCTTATTATAATCTCCACCAGTTATAACCTTATTTCCTATTATTTATTCGTACATATATATTTTCGTACTAAAGTGCCCCATTCTATGTATCATTGTGCCCCGTACGTGGGGACTTGATACAAAACCCATTTTTTTATTAAATTAATTTTATCCTCATTATTATTTAACTTTAATGATTCTTATCACTGGTATTATAATAATGATTAAATTTAACATTCAATAAACAAAAAATTATAATATTTTATTATTTTTTTATGCATAAAATACGACATTGAATTTTTCTGTATCAATTTGCCTCACTTCCCTCTACTCGTCACAGAATATTCGCCTTACGGCGCGAGCTGATAATATAAGAATTATGTATGTAGTGTTTTCATTTTCGTTAAATTCAATTTGTTATCTACTTGTAATATATAATTTATTTGTTTTATGCACAGAAAGTCAAAGCAAATCTGTGGTTTCATGTTATATATTTTTTTAAACTTTGTTAGCATAATATGAATGAATGAATACTTTATTGAACTTTATGTCACACTGGCGAGCTTTACCTACTCATTTTTATAACAAGCGGTATTGAGGGACAAAAACGTAGGTACTATTGTAGGTAGTGTAAATAGAAAAAGAAGACTGCATTATACAGTTTTTCGTTTGATTATTCTGCAAAAATGAAACTCATAACCCTCATAAGTAATAAAATGGAACATTAATATTGAGCTACAAAATATAATAAATACTATAGGTATAAGACACAAATCTTGCCAAAATATAAGAAAAGTTAAAATATGTATATTTCAGAAATATTACATACCTAAGTTATTCAATTCAAAGTAAATATTCCTTGATGCTCTGACGAGACGGGCTGTCCGCACTGTTCACGATACAGACTTTACCAAATACATCGAGCCGTTTCAGTTGCGCAGGAGCATTGCCTCTCTGAGCGTGTTCTACCGTCTGTATCATGGTGAGTGTTTTGAAGAGCTGTTAATTTTGACACTCTCCTCTTCTTTCCACAACAGAACCACATATGTTGGAGTTCGGAGTTACAGTTTTACGGTTACCTCCATTTCGTATGTCGTATCTTTGTCGTACCTGCAAACTGTGAAAACTTACGATATCGGTCCTTGAAGCGTAACGATATTTATGCAGGCCAGCAAGACAGCGGCAACCGCCGATGGATTTTGAATTTAGGTCTCCTCGATGGTCGTCGTTGCGTTTGGATTGTACTGTGCTTACCACCAGAGAAAGTACCGTACATTAGCCGAGCTATTATATATTTAAAAAAAACCTTTTCAAAAATGTATATCTAAGTTATGTGATATATTTTTTATTAAAATTATATATACGAACAAGCATACTGTTTTTACACTATCCGATCGGCATGCAGGGCGCTTAGAGAAATAGCCAGATCAGGCCAAAACGACTCAGGTTCTCACTTCTTAAGCAACCTGTATTAAAAAAGAACCAGTGTCTTGAAATCGGGTAGTGTAATAATCGTTTTAGCCTAGTGAGATTAGATTAAAACAAATTATTGTGGCGAGATGTAGCGTCGACAAATAATGAATAAAAAAGTTATGTATTATGTGAAGAATACTAGATTTTATGTGATTTGATCATACTAGAAATTCAGGTAGTGTGTTTGTTTCCTAAAAACTTGTTTCGCACAAAAATTTTGATTTTAAATTGATATAAAGCTAGACATCTTTTTCTTGAAAATACTTGGGTGGCAATCATATTCTGCATTTAGGTTTTGAAATTTTGTAATGTAAGGTCAGGTATACAACAACCCCTCAATTTTTTTAATTTTCTGGCTGCTTTCTTATAATTAGCATATTCCAATTATTGCTGCTTGACAAAAAGTTAAACATACATCAAAATTTTAAAAGTTAGAGTCCTACTTTTAAAGTGAGATGACCAACCCAATATAAAAAAAGGTGTGTGTGCGATTCACACACTATAGAAGTGAAACTTCATTTTAAAAGACATTTTCTATTTTATTTAAAGAGTGTGCAATATACATACACACCGACATTTACTCTCTCGCTCTGGCTCACACAAAGAGGAGATACCGATAATGTGCGTTAAACGTTTAACGCTTGGAAGTCGCAAGAGAAGGTTCACTTCAATAAAGAAAAATAATGACCATTTTAGTGTAATTTCCAGTTTATGTGTAATAGATGTTTTTAATAAAGAGACTGTAATAAATATACAAATATACATTTTTATTATAAATACACAATAAATCATTTAACCATTTTATGAAACAAAAAATTTTTAATGATTGTTCTTATAAGCAATTTTCTTCTTTAATTTGGCTATGTCGGAATAGAGATTTGGCTAATTCAACATCATTTAATTTCTTCCAGCCCTCGGTGTTTAATACATCAGGATACTTTTTGATGAAATCAAATACTTTAGCTTGCAATTCCTCTAGATTATACTTCTTAGCTAAAAGCGCTACATCAACAGCATTATTCACATCAATCTTTTTCCCAATTAGATATTTTGTTACATTAAAAAGTGGTGTTAGTTCATATTTGTGTGCAATTTCAAAAAGTTTGATTATATCACGGTTGGAAATATCTTTGACAATACCTGTGTATATATATTGTATGAGTAGTTCAATTTCATTATCACCTTCATCAAGGTGAAGAGAAGAAGTAGATTCCTTCATCATTTCTCTCAATATAGTGCTATGAGCGGCAACTATGATTTTATGTACCGGATATTTTGTTCCATTAGCTGATATAAGTACAAAATCCTCTCTCTCCAATGATGAAATCTTCATTGTGTTATGCTCTAATTTGATTGATTCAATCAATTCACTGTTGAGAGAAAATGTTGGCTGCATTGTAATAGATACAGGTATATAAAGAAAGGTATCTTGTAATTTATTCTTCTGTTGACAATTAAAACTAAATGTTTTCACATAGTGACTCTGATCTTCTTGTGAGCTTTGAAACCTATACCAAGTTAAAGTATCTGGCAATGTAGCAGTTTTGCAATCATTCAACATTTGGTATGAGAGTTCATTTGAGTTTGATATACCTAAAGCAAAACTTCCAGTTCTACGATGACAAACAAATAGATTAATCAAGTAGACTTGTTCTGGACACACTGTTGTTGTGTAATAAAACCATAAATCCGGCTTATCATCCGTATAACAACCTCCTATGTCATAGTGACCCTCCATATAAAATTTATAGAATGAATCTAAAATGCATAGTCTCCTTGCATCATTTGTGTTACATCTGTGTAAACTTGAAATATTATTTATCAAGATCTGAAAAAAAAAAAAAAAAAAATTTGTGTATTGAGGACCTCATTGTAGACATTGGTAAGTCAAAAAAAATTCTTATGTCAACTCAATAATTCAAGCACAGTTTACTGCGCCTGCGCATTGAATTAATTCCCATATGCGCCATGTCACATCAAAACAGTACATGCCAAGCGAGTCCCTAGACGTGAGCCACCCGAACCCCTGACCTATACTGGGCTGTTCTGTGAGCATCGCGCTTCTCTGAAGTGCGCTATGCGCCAACTCATTTGGAATAAGTGTGGTGACTCATCCCCATACGGCCCAGTCTTACCTATGTCTACTTCATACTTCATAACATGGGCGTACACTTGATATAAGCCAATACCTTAATACCAAGATTTATATATAATAGCAACATTATTATCTATCTACACATTAATTTGTTATTAAGCTCTTAATATAAAAACATATTGCCATGATGGGATAGAATACCAGGTGCTACTGTATTTATAACCAATCGTGTTTAATCCCCGAGCAAAAGTATATTATATTTTATTTCACCCTAACTCAATCTTTTACAAAATCACTTTTCACAAAGTGTATAATTTAAAGTATCCTTAAAAGAAATAAAAAAGTATTTTATTATAATTTATAAAAGCAGGTAAATTTTCACAAACTTTATTGGTTTGGCGAGTAACTTCTTCCATGCGTTCTTCTGGCTCAGAGTCATCGTAAACCAACATTCTAACAGAATTTTCTAAACACACGAATGACAGTAATGACTAATTGACCTCGCCTTAAGGCAAGTTAGTGGGCTCAATTTTAGAATCGCTACCGTCAAGTTCACACTCCAAATTTTTTTTACTGTTAGATCACTTTATAATTAGGCTTAATATAAAATTTCACACTCCGGAAATTTATAGTTTATGAGAAAATCACTTTAAAAATCGTATTTAAATTAGTAAATTTGACAATACAAATGTCACATAAAGCTATTTTCAATGTATAGACAAAATAATTTGACAATACAAATGTCAGATCAAGCTATTTTCAAAGTATAGACAAAAGTATATCATCCATACAGCCTAATTATCTTAAAGTTTCTGAACATTTGTTTTGAACTCTTACAAATTTTTCGTATATTATTGCATAATATTATTGATATTTAATACATATTATTATTAGAATACAAGCCTTTAGTTATATATATAAATTAAATTAAAAATTCTTTTCTTTCTTAATTTTTTGTTACTAGTTTTTGAACGATCAATATTTTGGTTAGGTTAGGTTTGTATTGTGAACAAAACGCACGAGACGAGCGAGCGAATCGAGCGGGCCGCGTCAGCGGCCGGCGAGTGCCAGAAAACAAATTACCTGTAGGGAATTCATATACAAGTCTCAATAGGTAACATAATTTTGCTTATTGAATAACATAACCTCAAAATTTTCAAATATGATTTCTCGAAAACTATTTGTTTCGGCACTCTTTCTTTCACAGTGGAGTTCCCTTTCACCCTCCCGACCCTCCTCCGTCCCTTGGAATCATCAAATTCAGCGTAGGTAACCTAATTTTACTTAATAAAT
The DNA here is from genome assembly GCA_947532125.1 of Saturnia pavonia. Lineage (NCBI taxonomy): Eukaryota > Metazoa > Arthropoda > Insecta > Lepidoptera > Saturniidae > Saturnia > Saturnia pavonia. The sequence continues at coordinate 18,173,494 of OX383898.1, read as the reverse complement.
TACATAACCTCAAAATTAAAAAATAATAATTTCTCGAAAACTATTTGTTTCCGGACTTTTTCCTTTATAGGGGGATTACCTCTCATTTGGTTTCCAGCCATGTCTAGGTTTCTCTAGTCTTTGGCCAGGTAAAACTGGTGTGACAACAGATTTGCAGTCCTCCGTATTGTACGCTTTTAAGAGCTTCTCCACATAATTCTTCTGATCAGCTTAATCCCGTTGTCATCTTGTACAATGTGGATTCCTAACATTAATTCAGCCTTACCTAGATCTTTCATTTCAAAGCTGGACTTCAATTCTTTCTTAACTTTGAGCATTTCCTGCTCGTTGTTCCAAAAGATCAGGATGTCATCGACATACACAGCAATAATTATCACCTTACCATCTTGTGACCGCATGTAAACACAAGGCTCATTCTCAGATTTTCTGAATTTCAATCTCGTTAACGCAAAATGAAGCTTCATGTTCCATGTACGTGAAGCCTGCTTCAGACCGTATAGTGACTTTTGTAAAAGACAGACATAATTCTCCTTGCCGTCTATCTCAAACCCCTCCGGTTGTTTCATGTATACAGTTTCTTTTAGATCTCCATTCAAGAACGTAGTCTTCACATCCATTTGGTCAATTTTAAGATTCATATTAACTGCTAAAGCTATTAAAACTCTTAACGAACTGTGTCTTACTACAGGTGAAAAAGTGTCAAAGTAGTCAATGCCTCTGCGTTGACTAAAACCCCTCGCAACGAGTCGTGCCTTATAACGAGTCTTTCCCCCCGCCTCTTCTTTAATTCGAAATAACCATTTCGAATCAACTATGTTGCACGATCTCGGAGGTTTCACAAGTATCCATGTTTTGTTTTTCTTAAGGGCCTCTAGCTCCTCCTCAATCGCAACTTTCCAGTTAGCTCAATCCTCTCTGGATAATGCATCCTGAACGGTTAAAGGGTTTTGAGATGCAGTAGCAGCTTTATAAATCACAAAATCTGGAAACTGTTTTGCTTTCCTTTCTCTCAGTGGGTATCGCCTATCTGACATCTCATTGTCCATATCTGGCGAGGTACCCTCATCATCTGATTCCTCTCTTTCATCAGACGTTACCCACTCGTCATCATCAACCTCAACAATTTCGTTCGAAGGAACCTCTTCTTTCGCCTGTGCATCACTTCCATCTCGTTCGTGTAGGGCACTCATGTCCAGAACATCTTCCTCTTGAGTTGTTTCTGGAACTCCCTCCGGTTCGTCTATAGCCTCTGTCAGCTGAACAGCTGGCTCTATAGATACTTCTCTTTTGCTACCGTATTTTTGACTTTTGAAGAATACAACGTCTCTGCCCTTATGCAGCTCGCCCGTTGCTGGATCAACTAAACGCTAACCTTTTGTGTCTTGGCAGTATCCAACATGAAACAATTCCTTGCTTTTACTCTCCCATTTTTTTCGTTTTTGGTCTGGAACATGAAGATAAGCCTTGCACCCGAAGACTCTGAGGAAGCTCAGGTCTACCTTCCTTCCAGTCCTCGCCTCTTCTGGCGTCATATTTTTCACAGCTATGGTTGGTGATCGGTTTTTCAAATATACTGCAGTATTAACTGCTTCAGCCCACAGCCGTCTGCCTAAACCAGCTTCTTCCAGCATAGTTCTAGCTTTCTCAGAAATGGTTCTGTTAGCTCGTTCAGCAACTCCATTTTGCTCAGGTGTATACTCCACTGTGAGTTGATGATGGATTCCCCTCGCTTTACAAAACTCATCCATCCGCCTGTTTACAAATTCTTTGCCATTATCGGATATAGTAATTTTCAGTTAGACGCTCCGTTAGTTTAACGAATTCGGAAAATTTCTCAAACACTTCTCCTTTAGTTTTCCTAGTGAGGTCATCAATGAATGTGAGGAAATATCGATACCCTCCGTATGACTTTTCACTCATGGGTCCACACGCATCAGTGTGAATTAAACTCAAGACCTCTTTTGCCCTGCTTGCACCAGATTTCTTAAATGGCTGCTTTGTTTGTTTCCCCATAACACATGCTTCACACTCTAGCTTAGAAATAGTTTTGGAAAAACTTACTTCTTGCGCCATCTTATCCATAAGTAATGTAAGATTCCGTACCCCTAGGTGTCCCATTCGTCTGTGCCACAATATCATTTGATCACAACCTGTTGAAGCCAATGATTCTTCCTGTGAACAATATTTTATCTTATAAACACCTATATAGAGCTTAAGCAACCTAAATATATTGCAGCTGCTAAAAATGATGTAACTTTGCAAGTGGTAGGTATCGGAAATATAGAGGTAATAGGTTATGTTGGTAGAAAAGCATGTCCATGTACTATTAAAAATGTATATTATGTTCCTGATTTAAGAAAGAATTTAATATCCGTGTCCAAAATTAATTTAAGTGGATGTAAAGTGACATTCACACAAGGTAAGGTTAGAATTTATAATAGATATGATAACATGATAATGATAGGCAATTTAGACGGCAATTTGTATACTATTGAGACAAGTATTAACCAACAAAATTGCAATTATGTAAACAAAGAATTTAATGAAATAGCTAATTTGTGGCATAGGAGGTTTGGTTATTTAGGTATGCATAATATTAATCGTATGGTAAAAACAAATATTGTAAATGGGTTAAATGACTTAAAAAATAGTAATATAGAAAATACATCATGTGAACCAGGTCTGCTAGGTAAAATGACACGACCCCTATAATAAGATAGGATATAGGGCTAAACGGCCACTGGAAATAGTACACACAGATGTATGTGGACCTATAACTCCAACCAGTCGAGATGGTTATAAATATTTCTTAACTTTTATCGATGATTATACTCATTTTGTAATGGTATACTTAATTAAACAAAAATCTGAAGTATTTGAGAAATTTCAAAACTATTATTATTATGTCACCAATCATTTCAACACAAATTTACTAAAGCTGCGTTCAGATAACGGCGGAAAATATGTTACTAATGACTTTCAAAATTTTTGTGCTCAAGAAGGAATATCACTACAATATACAGTACCATATATTATAATCTACAAATGAATGGAGTAGCGGAGCGAATGAATCGTACACTTATGGAGAAGGCGAGAACAATCCTATTGGACTCAAAGTTACAAAAATAATTTTGGGCTGATGCTTTATTATATTCAGCTTATGTAACAAATAGAAGTCCATCAGCAGGGAGAGAGTTGACAGCAAGTGAATTATGGACAGCCAGAAAACCAGATGTATCAAACATGTGTGTTTTTGGCTGTACAGCATACAATCATGTACCTAGAGAATTGAGAAGAAAATTAGATAATATGGGAAAGAAAATGATCATGATTGGATATAGTACATCAGGATATAAGTGTTTGATCCGGAAACAAGTAAACTAGTACATGCAAGAAATGTAATTTTTGATGAAAGGTGTAATGGAAATGAATATGTATACTTGAGGGGTATAAAAGAAAAAAAACCACTTCAGTCTAAAATTGGCGTTTTTTAAGTGAGTACACCAAATTGTAGTGCTCAAAAGTAGCAACACCATAATATAAACATGAAAGACCAAATCCGTCTTCATCCAAGGTAAAATGTACTTCGAAAGTAACGTTCAAATGCAAAACCGCTTCGATCCAAATTTTGTTATAAGCAAATACGCTTCAGTCACAGGTAACCAATCAGAAGCCGTCATTTCAAAATTTCTAAGACAACGAATATGTTACTAATTGTCATAGAAAGTCGACTGAAGATAGTGTCCGATTTTTTTGTGTTTTCTAGTTAATTTATGCATATTATTCATTTGTTGTCAACCTATTTTATCTGTACAATACTAGTATGTTATAAATTTTGCTTTTGGTGGCGGTTTTTTTTCTATTGCTTAAGGTATTCTGCAAAAGAGGGAAGACCTTCAAAGATGTTCTGCTATTGCCTTTAGCTAAAAATAATGTTATGATAAACAAAGATACATTTAATGATGTTTGTAAGTTGCTAGAAAAACATTATGGGTTGCAGTGGGAAAGTCACCAAGAACTAGAATATTATAAAAATATTTTAATGATAATGTAGTTCAAGATCCTTCTGCCGTTGATTCAAATATTATGGTTTAGTATTTTATTTGAATAAAATAATTGTATAATAACAAAGACTGTAAATAATAAGAAAAAAAATATAATGATGATTTTTTTAACATACACACATCAAAAAAGTTGCAAACGGTTAGAAATTTTCGATATTTTTTGGAACACTTCAATTTAAAAATAATTTCTTTGGTATTAATAATAATAATAATAATAATATTGAATCTTTGTTTGAACATTTGGTGAAATCGCGGCCCTTTTCTTTGGCGAAACACGGATCAGCACACACCCGGATAACCGATGTGTCTGTGTCTGGCGAAAGCCTGGAGATTTAGGGGCAAAGAATTTTTAATGTGTATCTGATGGTCTGGCTGTCCCATTAGCAAGCGTAGCTTCGAACTTTTTTTTACTATTTTAAATTTGTCTGGGGCAAGTCTTCGCGAAGAACATAATACTGGTGGGCATGGTGTAGTGCGAATGTAATGTGTGGTGTGATGTTTGACGGGACGGAGTACCACATGGGCGAGATATATCAGATTTTTTTTTCTAAAATCGCGTGATATAAAGAATTACCGCCTACCGACACCTTTACACTTGAAATTAGACCAGTGCTTAAATTTAAAGTAGCTACAGCGCTGATATTGGTAAGGTTATCTACAAGTTTCTGGTTGGCAACGTCCACAATGAGGCGATAATGGGCAAGAAAATCTGCACTAATTATGGTTTTAGTAACATTGGCCACTATGAAGCGCCAAGGAAATCCTCGGCGAAGGCCTAAATTAAAATTTAACTGAATGTATCCCAAACGTGTCTATAGCTGAATCATTAACAACACTCAGTTGATGAGACGTTTTTGATCGACACTCGCGAAGTACAGATATAGGGTTACACCTCACGTCATTTCCCGTATCCACTAAAATTGCTCACGTAAACTTCGATGCTCACAATAAATATTTATTTTAGTTTTAATTATAATATATAATTTATTTAGTTTAATTATAATTATTATATTAAATCACCTACATTTATATCACGGTGTATATGTATTGTATGAATATGTTCCTTTATATTTATCTGCTGAAAATATATAATACTTTTGTCAAAACTGTTTTTAACTTGCTGTCAGTATCTTACGTCAATGTAGTTTTTTGACAGTTGATGAATATAACAGTGAGGTGCAAATTAGCTTTGATGGAAGACCGATCACGACCGCCGGCGGGAACGGACGTGTTTACGACCGCTCTCTGCCGCCTTTGTAAAGTTTTACGACCGACCGGCCTTGCTGCACACCTGCATCGCACCTGCGCCGCACCTGCGTATCGCCGTCTCGCTCGCACCCATTGTGTCGCGTACTTTTAGTACGCTACACAAACATAAACTGCTCTTTTAAGAGCAAATTGTTTCTATTCGACGAAATCCACACTTTAGTGGTCGCTTGCCGGAAACCTCTCGGTGTCAACAGAAGGCAAGCGGGTGCGTGACCCAAGCGCCCCTCGGTTGCCTCCTTCAGAGGCAAACGATAGTACTTGGTCGGGCTCAGGAACCTTGGCCCTTGATAGAGTCATAGTCAAGCCCTGAGTGTCTCCTTCCCACCCTTCCGATCCTGCTACACATCCATCCCCGAGTGTCTGTTTGGGCGTAGCTAGGTATTTATACCGGCTGCGTTCTCTGCCTCGGGCTTGATAGGGACCTCCACGTATGGCCCGGTAGGTTCTTTTCCTGCGAGTCATTACACCGTGACCCGCAGGTCCCTTTACACGGCTCGGTATAGCCGTTTAAATTCACTCGGCGCACCCCCCTGCCTCTCCGGCAGGGAGGTTTAACTTCACCCCCGCCCGCCCAACCGCCACCGCCGGAATGGCAAACTTAGACCAAGTTAGGTTCAATGAAATAGTTTTCAAATTCCTCAAGGACCATGATCTTCTCGCGAAGTTCACGATGATAGCCGGGGCCCCGCATCCCGCACCCGCGTCCGAACAGGTCCCCGGGACCTCCCATACCCCCGCCGCGAAAAAATCCGGCTCGCGGTCCCGCTCAACGGCACCGCGAGCACTTAACAAGACGCCGTATAAAAGGCCAACGTCGCGCTCGCGCTCACCACCCGGCAAACAAGCCGCGATCTCAGCGCCCTCTGCGCTGCAAACATCAAACTCGTTCGCAACTTTAGTTCCCGAAGCGGAGACACCGTCGCTTGTAGCAACAAACGACAGCTACTCTCCCGCTAGCCCGGACCCCGAACCGGAGTCCAACGAAATGGACACGGCAATACGCACAGACAACGAGGGCTTCACCCTCGTACAAAAAAACAAGCCCGCCAAACGGGCCTCGCGTTCGCGCCCAGAGTCTCCGGAGACTCAGTCGAGACCCCAAAAAGCGCAGCGAACCGGGCTGGATAGCCACGTCCCACGCTCCGCAGCGCCCTCAGCGCCTGCCGGTACCTTTGCCGGCAGAAAGGCGCGTCGCCCGCCCCCCGTCACGGTCCAGAACAAATCGGTCTGGACAAAACTCTCAGAGAAACTGAGAGAACTCCGTATCCACTACACCCAGGCCAGTAACACGACCAACGGTATCCGCGTCCAAGTTTCCACCTCGGACGAACACCGTCAATTTACCAGGTTGCTCCGAGACAGCAACCTCGAATATATCACGTACTCCCTGGAGGAGGAACGTCAACTCCGGGTTGTAATCCGCCGCATTCCGGTGGAAATCACACCCGAGGAGGTCAAAACTGACCTCTTAGCCAAGGCCTTCCCTGTCCGCGAAGTGCACAGAATGCACGGCGGACAATCAAAAAACAGACCTCTCGACATGGTCTTAGTCATTTTGGAACTGACCCCCGAGGGCAGAGCCATTTTCAACGTTAGGAAAGTGTGTGAGCTCTCCGGAATAGCCGTAGAGCCCCCACACAAGAACCGCAGTCCTCCGCAGTGTCACAACTGCCAGCTGTACGGTCATTCGGCACGCAACTGCCATCTCCGTCCCAGGTGCGTTAAGTGCCTCGGGGACCACGCGACGAGCGAGTGCACGCGCACTCGTGAGTCGGATACCCCTCCGAGCTGCGTGCTATGCGGCAACGAAGATCACCCCGCGAACTATCGCGGCTGTCCCCGTGCCCCGCGCCCCACGCGCCCTACGCGACCCATGCGCCCTACGCGGCACACCCCTCCTCAGAGGACACGTCCCACCGTAGGACAGCCAAAGCCCCTGCTCACGCCAGAGGCTTTCCCCAGCCTCCCGGGCGCCTCCAGCGCCCCGGTGGCAGCCGCACCCGCGCCCCGCGCACCCCATCCGGCCATGCGAGCCCCTCAAGCAGCATGGGTCTCCACTCCCCGCCCTCAGCCTCCTAAGGCTCAGGCCCCTCCGCCCGTCAACACGCGCCGCGGCGTTGACTACATGGTCATGCTCTTCCGCGAGCATGACCCTCAGGAAGTACTGGCGCACGAACAGTGCGTCGCTGAGTACGGCCCCGGCGAATCCATCAGGCGTTTCCCCCTGATGACAGCGACGCTAATGTGCCTGGCCCGTGCCGGAAAATAGATATCGGTTATCAATGGCACGCATTAAGCCTAGAAGCCTAAACATATCTTTTTTTAACGCGCGAAACCTCTTTCCACAACGGGACTTAGTATCCACCTTTCTTAGGGAACGGGAGATAGACGTGTTTCTAGTACAAGAAACACTTCTAAAACCCAGTAGGCGCGACCCTAAGATAGCAAATTACAATATAGTCAGAAATGACCGTGCCACGCTAGGAGGCGGCACGCTCATCTACTACAAGCGTTCCCTCTATTGCATGCCAATAGACCCTCCCGCACTTACCAATATGGAAGTGTCCATCTGTAGAATAGGCATGACTGGCCATCCGTCAATCACGCTTGTCTCTGCATATCTCTCCCCGAATAAAAGACTCCTTCAGTCCGATCTGGAGACGCTTTTTTCACTCGATCAATCAGTCATAATAGCAGGCGACCTCAATAGCGGTCACACCCTTTTCAACAACCCGCGCAACACCCGTAACGGGGTTATACTAGAACTACTATGCGACGTGCTCGGCTTTGACGTCATAGCACCGCTAGAGCCCACGCACTTTCAAGACAACTGTCAACCGACAGTACTTGATATAGCCCTCCTCAAAGGTGTCTCACTTCGGTTACGACTTATAGAAGTCGTACACGAACTAGACTCCGACCACCGCCCGGTTATCTTACAACTCGGGCAACCGTTCGACCCCAGTCCGCCAAAAGTCAAAATAGTTGACTACGCGATCTTAAATCGCTACTTATCCGATAACGCGACCCCGTTCAGTCTAGCTAGGATCCCCGACGTATTGGAGTCAACTGCAGATGCCGATTTAGCCATCGATTCCCTGGTCGACTACCTCCAAACCGGTGTAAGGGAGGCCTCGAGAGAGGTGCAAGCGGCAACGAACGCCGTTTTATACTCCCCCCCGGCTTACGAGCGTTAATCACGGAAAAGAACGCCGCGACACGTGCACATGACTCTTATCCGACGAGGGATAACACCCGTAGGTTACGACAACTTCAGAGAGAGGTCAGAACTCGCATCGGAGAGTACAGAGGTCACCGGTGGGATAACCTCTTAGAGGGTCTCAAGCCGTCCCATCTGGCTTACTGGAACCTCGCCCGCTCTCTGAAGTTAGAAGCTTCCGCCCAGATGCCGCCCCTCGAAAGGGGCCCCGATCTCCCACTCGCGTTCGATAGCGACGATAAGGCAGAATGCCTTGCCGCAAGCTTGGAGAGCCAGTGCTCCCCAAACTGCGACAACGTAGACACTGCCCACATCGAAACTATCGAGACCGCCGTTCAGGAACTCACGTTGATTCCCCCCGCGGAAACGTTAACCCCGGTCA